>OX621234.1:7262203-7884732 GCA_951640165.1 Pseudoips prasinana
TACAAACAGTACGGGCGCTTATTATTAAAATTTGAGACTGTTCTAAAGACTTGCTTTTTTTAGTATTTACTGGTACTTTTGTCCTCGTGAGAACCTACCATCTGTGTTTCGTCTATTTTTATATTATGATCTCAATGTTCAATGTTGATCCTCGTCCCTTGTTTTATATAAAATAAGTAAGATAACCTAGTAGTATTAGCCTAAGTAGTGAAGTGAAATGATATTTTAAGATGATATTATTATACACATACAGTCATAATTTTCTTCGACCGTTTAAAACTTATTTAGAACTAACAGGAAATAAACAATGTTTAGCGCATAATAACGTATGATTAAATATATGGTAAGTCATGTTTCATATTCTGTTTTGTACTGGTAACATTTATTGACGAATAAAATAACTATGTACGTTTCATATCGTGCATCCCGGTGATTATTACTTTTCGGCGAATATACTATATATTACAAATTGTTATTCTAATAGGATGTTTTAATGTTTATCTATCGTCTAAGACACATTGTCTACTTATGTTTAAATATTCTGCACATGTATACAAATGGCATGTTAAAACCAAAGTAATTTCTCAGTGACACTACTAAAATGGAAATTGTGCAATTCACATAAAAATCTGATAATATATTATAGTAAAATTTTATAAAATAATATATTAATTTAAATTTTAGTTAAAAGATATTGCCATTGTAGTAAAGGTGTTATTATTTCTAGTTAATATAAAATGTGTACACCAGGGCCGCAGTAGTATTGTCTTTTCTAGGTGTTTTCTGAATGTTGGAATATATACTAAGTTAAGTTAAGCGAGTGACAGCCCTGTGTCTATTCTAAGCCTAAAATTATATGTCTAGTCGATATGAAATAATGAATTTACGAAATAAATATAATGATTATGATAGATTTGTTGAGTTTTATTGCAAACCTACTCACTTATTATTAAGTTCAATGAATATTGGTGAATATACAATAGGGACATTATATAATAGGGGTTTTAAATATTTTTAACTAATTTTCCTAAAAGTCTTATTTCGTTTCACAAAAGTTCAAAAATTGGCCCTCAATTCAGACGCACATGGAGAGACTGAATAAATAATAATAAGAAACAATCATGGCAAACAGGAGCATAATTCAATGCTTAGGAAAGTAAGTAACAAATATAATACAAGGTCAATGACCTCAGGGAAATTCATTGTTCCGAGAGTTACAAATGTTTATGGAGATAGAACTTTAAAAAAACGTATCCCGTACCTACTCAATAGTTTACCTAAAAACATCAGAGAAGAAGTGAATAAGTCTAAATTTAAAATAAAGTTGCAAAAATATCTATTAGGAACCATAGATTAAACGAAATTAAATTTAATACTTGAGAAGCACTCCATAGACCTAAATACATTAACACTGTATAATAATGTAATAATTTTAGTATAATATTATTTTAGCCTGATCCCACAGTCAAATAGTATAGACTGTTTTGTGGGACACAGTTCTAGTTCTTAAGTTTATCTTGTACCTTATAAATAAATAAATAAATAAAAAAAAAAATATAACTTGAATTGTATTTTGTATTTATTTGGCACAATTAGGGTAAGAAATAATAAGCATTATTTTTAAGAAATGGTTCAATATATTTTGCGATCAGCAAAATATATTGAACCATTTTCCACCACGGAGCGTTTTTCAACTGCAATTGAACTGCAATCGGACTGCGCGTTTGGTTTTCCAGTTCTATTGCAGTCGTGGCAACTGCATTCAAACTGCAATATGCAGTTGAAATGCAGTCCGTCTGTGTAGAGCCTAAGTGGTTGGTCTCTATCACAATAATCAGATAAAAGAAGAACGCTAAGTCAGTAATATTATATAATGAAATAATATTATTACAAACTCATTGAAATAATCTATGCATTCATTTATCGCATGTAAATTCACGAGGTCCAGTTTTAGCCTGCTTATCATACATTATTGTTGGGTAGTCATTGCCTAAGGTAACCCAATATTCTGCAGATAGTTTATCGTACTGTCAGAAGATCAGTACGTCAAACTTCTTCTGGAGAAACATCCATTCGATTAGTTATTTCTATTATTGGAAACGATAGTAACATCGCACAGAATAGGTTGCCTTCATTTAAATAATACTAATATACTATTCGTGGTCCTTAACAATTGTAACAGACTATTTCCAAAGTTAATAAACGTTATAGTTATAAAATAATTAAAATAAAATAAAAAAGGTTTTCATTCACGTAGACTTTAAAAAAGCGTTTGTAAATAGTCAGAACATGTTTGTAGTACTATAGTTGTATACATTATTATTTCTAGTAACATAGATATTTAGGTACACATTGTATGAAAACATTTATAAAATTTATTTTATTATAGCAATTTTATTTAGCTAGCTCGTATCAAGTTATTGTCAAGAGATTATGTTTAATTATCTAGTTAAAGTCTAATATTTTTATTATATATTGTATGGTTCTGTCTATATTAAGGTATTATTATTATGACTGACCTTGTGTTAATAACGACGGTCCCGCTTTAATGCTACCACCGGATCCAATGCGGCCCAACTGAGAAGACCCAGCGAAACAAACTCAGTAAGTATATAATAATAACATAGTAAACAAGGTATTTAAACATAACATCAATAATGAAGATTCGGGGCCATGAGATATGCTTACTTAGTATTTTGCAGTGAAACAAGATAGTAACCATATCTCATGGCTTCGATACTGAGTGTTCAGCTCTATACCACAAAATTACGAGCGGCCAGCCCCAATTTCGCACGAGTTAATAGGTAAGTAGCAAAATAAATTAGTATCTTGATCTTTGAATTAAGTATACTAAACTTCTGACTCTTAGGCAAATTAAGTTCTGCAGCATATGCAATTAAAACTATTAGACGGCTCACTGATGTGACAGCTAGAATGGTTTATATCAGTTATTTTCATAGTATAGTGTCCTATGGAATTCTTCTCTGGGTAGCGGTGCGCACGTTAACACCATATTTGTACTGCAGAAGAGAGCTGTAAAGCCATATATATAAACATGATCCGAGACTATTTTTAAGTGAAAAGTTTAAAGAGATTAACATTCTGACTGTAGCATGTCAATATATATATGACAATCTAATTTATGTGCATAAAATACAGATTCCTTCTGTAAATGTAGCGATACATATAATATAAAAAAAAACTTGTGTGTACTTATGTACACGCGTTAGAAGTTATACTTCTTAATATACAACTTGAACATAGTTATCAATTTTCATACCACCTAGAACTAACTTCATGCTGTTAAATTTTTTTGGTGTCGGTGTGCGCGCGCATTGTAAAAATTCACTCTCATCATTTTTCTCCATCGCGCCAAAAGAAGTATAACTTCAAAAACCAGATATAGGCATAACCTTGTGTTACATACCACCCGTCTATTCAAAATAAGACATATGGGTATAAGATTTTATAACAAACTTCCCAGTGATATCAGAGATAATTATGTCTACAAATAACTTTAAAAGAACTAAGTATAAAAGCCAAATTGTGTAGCAGGGTTTCGATTTTATCATTTTCTTCATGCATTAAATCTATATCTATTCAATAATGCAATGCGAAACGATTTACTGGAGCCTATCATGACAATTTTATCATCTGCACCAGAAGATTTGCTAAATACAATTTTCTGCAACTGCAAGAGTGGTTGTGGTTCGCGATCCGGATGCAGGAAAGCGGGCTTGCAATGCTCTTTCGCTTGTGGCCAATGTAATGGGCAAGCTTGTCTCAGTACGCCACCATATCAGAGCGACATTAACGAAGATGGAACCTTGGACCCGGGAATCATGAAAGAACTTGAGACAAATGTCGTTGATAACGATAATGAAGACCGGTTTGAAATTTACCAGCAGCCGGAAGACGACGATGAAGAGGAAGAAGATGATTGAAGGTATAAATTGTAGTTTTTGTACCCTTTATTCAAATTTTTTACTTTTAGTTATAATAAATGTATTGAATAAAATTTTTAATAAAAAGATTAAGGCATAATTTATTTGTTTTTTTTTTTCATCATGTAAGTTTTTAAGGCAAAAACGAAGTTACTATTAATAAGGTTAAAATTCAATAATAATTCCTGTATTTTCATTAACAATTCAGCAATTACATGGGCAGGTAAGTGTTGTTAAATAACTTAATACTGACTAAAAAGTTGACCTTGAAATTTATTAGTTGCGTACACCCATACGTAGGTTTTGCCACAACTTTTAGGGTGTCAATATACAAGTATTTACAGACTTACAGCTGGGTATCTCGAATTCCGAGGTGAACTTACTATAATGCCAGGGCTAATTTCAAAGTGTTTGCTGGCAATTTTTTTAATGACTTGGATTATTATATACATTATTGTAACTTTTTAAAGACTATCCATAGATACCTCACATGTATGGATACGATGAAAAAATAAATTGAAGAATTTTTGAATTTGAATTTTCTATTTTTGTGTGAATATCTTAATGCGGTTCGCAGAATACATCTACTTACCAAGTTTCAACAGTACAGCTTTTATAGTTACAGAAAAAAGTGGCTGTGACATACGGACGGACAGACAGACAGACAGACATGTCGAATCTATAAGGGTTCCGTTTTTTGCCATTTTGTTACGGAACCCTAAAAAACCAAATTAAAGTGTTTTTGAAATTATGCATTGTAGAAATCCTATGGCGAGGCCTTTGTCCAACAGTGGACGTTTGCAATGGATATTCTCATACACACTTCAACTCAATGCAATAATAATCTTATAAACACTTCATCATGATCATTATCATTTCAGCTGAACGACCTCCACTGCTGGACAAAGACCTCGCCACAAGATTTCTACAATATAGTTGTGTCCATAATTTAGAAGGATATGCCATAATCTCACGCTTGGCAGACGGGTTGCGGATCGCAGTATGGAATGGTCATAGTACACATAGAGACCATGCTGTCCGTCTCTGGAATATTTCCCTCGGGTCAAGTTTTACGCCCCCCACGGGATGAAATAGAGTGGTGATATTTTTTGCCGTCAGTCACACAACATTTTTATGAAATTAGTTCAAGAAAAATAAATTATTTTTGATACCCTAACAAATCCGAAGTCATGGATTGGACTCCTATTGGAAACTGGTGCAAGATTAGAACCAGAAAGAACATTTAAACCATCTCCTTAGGTAGAGTAAGTTACTTTTGATTATAATCCATTTATTTTTTATTTATAGCATTTTTGCATATAATTTTTGTACTTATGAGTCTATTTATAAAGGGATATTCCAATAATATCACTCCAATAGCATGGTTTGTAAATCATAAAGGTTAGCCATCTATAAGTACACCAAATCCCAACATTCCCCCAATCAGCTGATCACTCACAAGAATCCGCACATCCACACAGCTATTGGCAAAATATTCGCGGCGTACAAATTTCGCCGGAGCACGCGTAACATTTTTCCGTATTATTTTTAGATAGGCGGCGCGCGGGCATCGGCGCGCGCACACGGCAAGGCGCGCGCGTCCCGAGAGGACTGGAGCCCTATGGAGCGCCCGGCGTTCCCCCCCGGTGGCCTTCTCACCGTCAGGGCCGCTCCCGGGAGCGACGCCACCCTCGTCCTACCGATACCCGCCGGTACTCCGCCGTTCACCTACCAATGGTACGTCAAACTTTCTTTCTTTCCTCATCTGTCTTTGAGAATTAGGTTATAATTTGTCGATCGCTCCACAATAGAACGCCGAGATGGCATATAGGTTATGTGGGAGTGTGAGTCGTGATGCGCCGGCTAGCGTTGTTTGTTTTTGCTGTGTCGATTATAAATACGGCACCAGGAAGCAGTGCCGGCTAGTACTGGCGGGGGCGACACATGACACGTTTTTCTCAATGCTATATTATTATAAATTGGAGCATTTCGTAATAGAGAAAAATGTTATAGTACGCGAGGTGTTGCGTATATTAAAAATAAGTTTGCAGCCGTCATAAAAATGTTACTTTTTAATGTTTAATGCAGATGCGGGAAGTCAAGGAGCAGTTCTACATTAGTATTAGTTGATGTTAGGTATATATAGTGGAGTTATGGATATTCATTATGTGGTGTGTGAATAGCACTGTCGTTTGCCAAACATCGCTGGAGCTTAAGACCGTTTTGTTCTTGGTAATGTTTTAGTCCGATGTACTCCGAATATTTTGGCATTTGAATGGCTTGTTGGTCTAGCGTTTAGTGACCGTGACTGCTTAGCCAGAGGTCGTGGGTTTGCTCCCAACCTAGCAGAAATCTTGTTGTGAGGTGTGAGTACGATTATTTGTTCTGTGTTTGGCTATAATTTATCCAAAATAGGAAATTATCTCATTTAGGTTCTTATTTAAGACAAGCTTAGTAAAAGTAGACTGTGAAGATGTAAAAGTATTTATTCCACTAAACCTAGCCCTTATTATTGGTCCATCTGAGATTACATTTTTTTTCATTGATGAAGTATATCGTTAAAATAAAAAATATAAAAAGGTTTTCATTCACGTTAACTTTTAAAAAGCGCTTGTTTAGAAATATATAAGTGCTGATGCTCTACTAGTTTGCGATCAGGTAATATCCTGGGACATTCTTCACACGGCCATCTGATCCCAAACTTAGCAAGGCTTACTATCGAAACCAGATAACTAATATACTACATATACAACTTCTTTGTAAATACATACTTATATATATAATTACACCCAAACTCCGGACACACAGACATGCTCATGCAATATCTGTCCTGGGTTGTAATCGAATCACTACCTTCGGCGTGAAAGGCGAGAGTATTAACCAAACATTCCAACCGCCCCGGCAATATGGCAGTGTTTTAGTTGTCTCAAGATAATATTATACATAATTAGCCAAATATTACACATTTACTTACCTGTAATCATTCTATTGTCGGTAGATATTTAGATTATATTGTTTGTTATGAGATTATATGTAGAAGAAGAAGAAGAAAGAAAAATATTTATTGAGCACACATACAAAAGATGCAAAGAGACATAAAATATAAATACCGTACAAAATACTCCATTGGTGATACTAAAACATATTTTGTTCGCTCAAATGGTTAGCAGCTCAGCATGATGTGATGTTGTCTAGAGTCTAGACTGCTCATAAACAAATGATTAATATGATACCGGAACTTATCACAATTATTCCTGTCTCTAAATTATAAATATGGAATCCCTAACTTAATATAGACAGCACTTTTCAGATAAGATGCAGTAAATTATATCCACAACTTTAAATTATGATTATTAAACCTATATAAACTTGACAATAACTTGATATAAGCTAGATAAATAACTAAATCATAATAGTCATGAAATCGACGGTCACCGTAGCCTAGTTGGTAATGCTCCTGCCTTTCGTAGGCTGGTGGTGCTGGGTTCGAATCCCGGTAAGTGCAAATATTTGTGTGATGAGCACGAATATTTGTTTCTGAGTCATGGATGTTTTCTATGTATATAAGTATTTATCTATCTATATAAGTATGTATATCGTCGCCTGGTACCCATAGTTCAAACTTTGCTTAGTTTGGGGCTAGGATGATCTGTGTGACATTGTCCCTAGAAATCATAATATAAATCTTATATTTAATTGTTTTCATACAGCCCTTATACTTAAGTATCTATATGTTCCTAGAAATAATTATGCTTACTTAATTATGTTACTAAAACCGTGTTCTTACTATTTACAAGCGCTGTTTTAAAGTATACGTGAATAAAAACCTTTATAAAATAAGCGAAATTTAGGTAGGAAAAAAGGAGAGAAATCCTAAATTCGATCTGCCAGTGTATCGTTTCTAGCTTAACGGAAAAGCGCCTACCGCGGATTGGCAGAATGTGCTGGATGGCAATTCGCCGCACCATCAAATTTTGTGGTGTCCCATATTTTATATTAGATTTAGGCTATGCATTGCAAATAATGCTGTAGGTACAACTAAAATGATAAAATTAGAGTATATAAACAATTTCTTTATTGACTATTTTAATTAAATAGTAATATTAATTAATATTAATAAGACAACTCCCACACTTTTAAAATGAATCCCTGTGTCGTAGTGTACTTTACAAACATATAATTGACGGTCACACAGTACATCCAGACTCAGAACAACTAGGGGACACAAATAGTTTTCCCGTGCGGGAATCGAATCCGGGAGACGAAGTGGTGAGGCTACTATCCTAAAAGCTGTGCCACACATGCAATCAAAAGTTAATTTAACATCTGCCTGGTGCACAAATAGTGTAATCACGCCCTAAATTAGGTTTACATGAAATAGGTGCACATCTGATCCATTTATCAAATTATAAGACCGTGTTATTACTACTTTAAAAGCAATAAATGAATTTGAATAGGAAAAAAGCCTAGATCATTTAAAGAAACGCTAGGGCCGTGGGGACCTAACGCACGTTTATTGTTTCGGGAAGTTTGATTGACGCTTCCCGTGACCAGAGAGCTGGCCTTTTTTTGGGTCAAAGAATCAGCATTGCCATACAGCGTGGCAATGCGGCCAGCCTTCTGGGCACGCTACCTCCCGACGATGCGGAGGAATTCTACGACGCCCTACAACTTAGTTATAGTAGTTAGTTATTATAGTTAATTTAGCTGATATTTTTCTGTTTCTTATAAGTTAAGTTAATTATTTAAAGATGTACTTAGATTTTTCATCTTTTCATGAAAAATCAAGTCTGTAGTAATATAGTTAAGTATACAGTTTCTATTCTAAAATACCAATATGAAGTCATATATTATTAAATTGTAAATTCTTATCCATTTCACTAGTAAACACTATTTTCCCTACCTTCTCATGTAATAACTGCAAAACTTGCTTATTAAAAACTTAAGAATACTTGAAATCTTCGGATGCATATAACGTGCAAGTCATTGCTTCTGAATGAAACAAAAGTAAAAGTGAAAAAGAAACCTATATTATCTTTATTTCAATAATTAATAAACGAATGCGAGACAAATTAATGGAAACTCCACAACCAATCAAAGCGCTGCATTCTCGTCCAGAGGTACGCTATAAGAATGCAGCTCAATGTTTGGTTGAACTTTAAACCTTTCACTAATCAAAAAACTGTATTTACGTTTTCTGGAGACTCATACTAAGAATACAAAGACAAGTTGGGGCTCTCTCTATTCCATACAACGGAACACATAAGAGACTGACTGCACGTGTGGCTTAGACAGTCGCCTCGCCGCTTCGTGTCGCCGGTTCGAGTCCCGCGCCGGACTGCTATTTGTGACACCCACAAATAGTTGTTCTGAGACTGGATGTAAATTGTCTCCGTCTATTATATGTTTGTAAAGTACCCCGCGACACAGGGTGTAAATTCCTTAATGCGGGCGTTGTCTTTAAAAACAAAACTGAACTAAACTGAAAATCATTTATAAGTACAATGCAGATTAAAATACCTCTTGGTGCACTTGTCGGTGTAGCAGTTTCCAGCTTTCTCCATCGCATCGTAAGCCTTCTCCTTGACTTCTTTGTAAGCCTTTTCACAACTTCCTTCACCTGGTCCATATTATTGTATTTACGTCTCGATCTACCTCTCTTTCTTCTTGCCTCAATATTCATTCATGATGATGGTCGTATCGAATTAAATGCCAAATATTTTTTCCACGTCTAATAAAATCTATCAATTACATAACCGTTTGTGAGCTACGGTATCACTGACAGGCAGACACATCAGGTTTTAAACTAACTTCTATCATATTTATTTCACACTTAGCTTCGCGGTGACCGTTAAAATGTTTGTTGCTTTTGGGCAATGTATGGAGAGTACATTACGGATTGTTATTTTCAATATATTAATAACTAGATGTGCCCCGCGGTTTTACCCGCGTTAAACTTTATAAAATATGGCCTCCTATTCTAACTATAAAAAATAGCCTATGTTCTTTCTCAGGGTCTAGACCATCTGTATACCAAATTTCATTCAAATCCGTTCAGTAGTTTTGGCGTGAAAAGGTACCAGAAAGACAGACAGAGAGAGTTACTTTCGCATTTATAATATTAGTTAGGATTAGGATATGTCATTAGTTCACACACATACAAGCAAAATAAATAGTATTAAACCGTTTTAAAACTATTTTTTTTATACCATACGAAATCCGTTAGCTAATCCGTAAGCTCCTTGACAGTTAAATTAGTTACTATATGTATATAACGACGCATCTGGGGTACACGGAGGCATGCCTGGAACCAGTGAACGCAAATAAACATGGAAGCATTCCTAGCTCGCCAAAATGACCCAACGCAGATTGTGACGCGGGCTTAAAAATTGTGCCGCGGAGTTTGCGCACTACAGGCATCAATGGCGGTCGTCTGTCAGTTATTGGTTTCAGCGTGTATAATTTACAAAAATGCAAATCTCATTTGCATAACAAGAGTGTTAAAATTAGTTATTACGGGTAAGTACATCGCTATATATTTTAATTTATTAAATATGAAGTCAATCTAATTCACACAAAATATATGGTGATGTTGTTATGCAAACGAAACAATTTATTTATCGACACAAAATTTATGATAAATATTTTTATTTTATATAATTATTCATTTTAATCTTAGATAAAATACGCAGCATCTTTATAGTTTGTTCAAAAGAATGGTAATGGTGGTATTAAAATTACTTGGTTTCTTCAGATTTCTACTTGATCTAAAGTGAAGAGAACTATAGACGAAAGCCGTTCCTTTTGAAAGGAATGCAATTGAATGGAGCCCAAATAAAACGACAAGGGTATGTTCGGTTCATTTCAGCAATGACGATTTTTCTGTTTCAAAAAAGGGATACAGGAAGCTAAAACAAACGCTACGATACGTACGGTACGATTATTCGTTTAATGCATTATAAACAGGCAATTCTTTTTTATTTATATATATACAGGGTAACTTGTAAAACACCAACAACCTCGCAGGACTAGCATTAATTTTTTAACATTAATTTTACAAATTTTGATAATTTGTATTTTTATCCATATCTATATATATATTTTTTTGTAAAATGTCAATATTAATTCAAT
Source organism: Pseudoips prasinana (assembly GCA_951640165.1). Lineage (NCBI taxonomy): Eukaryota > Metazoa > Arthropoda > Insecta > Lepidoptera > Nolidae > Pseudoips > Pseudoips prasinana. Next base: position 7,273,279 of record OX621234.1, read on the forward strand.
TTCACACTTGAATGTTTATAACTCTACGTGTATCGCAAAGATAACGTAACCAGGCGGGTTACGTAATCTTTGCGATGCGCGTAGAGTTAGTTGTTGCTTATGGTGTTAACTTCCTAGTCCTGCGAGGTTGTTGGTGTTTTACAAGTAACCCTGTATATATACTAGATCACCTATAATTTCAAGTCGAGTCCTCCACGCGTTTTCAAGATCAAGGGTATTGATAGACAGAGGGACGGACGGATAACAAAGTGATACTAGGGTTCCGTTTTTTCCTTTGAAGGTACGGAATCCTAAAAGGTCACTACCTACTACTACAACGTATGTAGCACGTTACCGTATACGTAACACTACTAGTGTTATGTATACGGAAATTGTAAATAATAATTATAATAAATAATTGGCCACAAATTTGTTTTATTTACCTTATTATCATAGCAAACAAACCCATTACTTGCCAAATACCTAAGAAAAGCTCTTGCCGTAAAGTTCAAGAAACTGTATATTTTATCATAATTATATATTATTTTAATAACATCAATGTCACGGTGAATTATTTTCGTTGCACTTTATAGCATAAAAATCCCTCGGCGAATGACATGAACATGGCAATTTAGACCCAAACTTCACGTCATAATGTCTACTTTTAAAAGGTGAACCTGAGCGGTAATATTTTTGGCCAATCAGAGACGGTATTCCATTGTGTCAGTTTGATTGGGATATTGGGTCATGATTTGAGCTTAGTTTCCTTGAAGTAATGCTTCCATGTTTATTTGCGTTCACTGCCTGGAACACTATTTTCCAAATTTATCATTTATTATTTGGTGAGGTTATGCAGGCAGTTAATTTAAAAATATAGGCGGACTTCACTTCCTTAGCAATGAATTATTCAACAAAATCAATCAACTATACTTAATGCGTCACCAAAACACTAATTAACTTAGATTTTAATTTCAATTACGGCGATCCGTCGTTGATATGCGACCACTATAACGTCTCCAAGCAAATGGTAACGTCAAGATGGCCGCCTGTTCGACGTTCCACCAGAGTGACACCGACCTTTCACTCTTGTCTATGCAGTTTTGTTAGTAGCGTCACGGTTGCGCCGTCATTTTTTTTTTTTTTAATAATAATGATATTTAGGGACAATGTCACACAGATCATCCTAGCCCGAAACTAAGCAAAGCTTGTACTATGGGTACCAGGCGACGATATACATACTTATATAGATAGATAAATACTTAAATACATAGAAAACATCCATGACTCCGAAACAAATATTCGTGCTCATCACACAAATATTTGTACTTACCGGGATTCGAACCCAGGACCACCAGCTTCGTAGGCAGGAGCACTACCAACTAGGCTACGGTGACCGTCATAAGATCTACATAGAGATTACATAGCTAAGCGCTCTTAGCCAGATGCTCTCATCGGTACGTAAGTGATTGTATGTGTGTATAGATGTTCAATATCTCAGCGTCCCGGTTGTAGCCATTAGGCAACTGTCGTTTAGCCATGTCAGAGGCCTACTGGGAGGCTTGAACAATATTATTAAGGATAAAAATTAATTGCTGTGCCCTAACAGGGTTCTTGTTGATACTAATATGATTGTGTAACACCAATATTGTACACATGATTGCAATAAAGAATTGTATTGTATTGTAAACAATTTTGATATTAGGGTAATCACTGCTCATACGATAAGTAAGTAGTATAAGATCAAACGGTGGCATCTTTTTTATTTGACAACAAATCCACGTGTTTATTCCACATAGTATTATAGATGTCACACGTTGATATTTTCTAACAGATCAGTTATATACGAACAAAAATCAGAATAACGATATAACCTTTGTAATCTAAAGGTTTAAATCCAAATCCAAAATATTATTATAATTCATAAAGTTTGTAATCTTAAATTCATATCGAAATATATTATACCAACTCGGTTCTCAGACATTATTTGATATATATTTAATTTTAGTTAAGTATTATGGTAACTTTAATTGTACACATTTTACATTTCTAATTTTATACATATGCCTGTAAGTGATTATTACAAGAAAACCTGTTACATTTACATTATAACTCTTGCATTCAACTTTTAGATAATCATTGGTTAACCTATTAAACATAAAATAAATATATAAAAGTTTAAACGTTAAATAAAATAAAATAAAATGTTAAGCGAACATCGATAACATTATCGGTGTTCGTTTAACCCTTAGAGCATTAGTTTAACCGCTAAATATTGGGTCACAATTCAGATTTAATTGTATTTTATATATTTATTTTAAGTTTAATAGGTTAACCAATGATTATCTAAAAGTATAATAATAAAGCGGTATATAATAAAGCGGTAGCTGTTTACCTATAATATAGCTTGAAAATGCTGGAATACAATTCCACCGCCCATCAGACAAATAGATAACGATTACCTTAAGGAATTTCTACCGTATGAAATCAATTTAAATTTGAATAAGTAAATGTAAACGTATTTATTCTATAATGTTTGTTTAATTAATGTACCCCGTGTACTAATAAATAACTTATACGTGTACTAATATTATAAAGAGGAAAGATTTGATTGTTTTTTGTTTGTTTGCATTGAATAGGCTCCGAAACTACGTGAGAAATTATTTCACTATTGGGAAGCTACACTATCACCGGTGAACATAGGCTTCATTAAAGTTCAAAAAAGTTATGGATCCATAATTTTGGTATGGATCCATAACTTTTTTGAAATGCTGCATGTAACCAAAGGTGTGAAAAAAATACCAAAAAACTTTCTTACATTACGTGCGCTGGGAAAGCTATTGATTATAGAACAAAATATTGTACTACGTCTTTGCAGAACATATAATGATCTACAAATAATATCGCGAAAACATAAAAAAAAAATACAAAAAATAATATATATTGATTCTCCTTCTTTTTTAACAACTCACTTTCGGTATCTCTGCAGTAACTATAATAAAAATCTCCGCCCTACTCATAAATGTTTGCTTCAATGTCCTTCTCATCGTTCTGTCTTTCTTCACTCTTCGTACTTTATTCAATCTATTCTCCTGTGGAATGCACTGCCTTTGGAAGCCAGGATGGCCAAGAGTAATTTTTCTTTTAAAAATAAATTAAGAGTATATTTAGGTACTGGGCGCTCTTAACAATGTGTGAGCTGAATCATCATATCCTTTCGTTATATTTTTATTTTATAATATATCTATGTACACGTGCCCAGACAATATCAGCTTTTAAAAAGCTGGTCAAAGAACATTATTTGTCTGTATAATTTATGGTACCTACGTTAAATAAAGTATTTTTCTTATTTAGTTATTTAATTATGTTTATTTTACTTTTCCATCTTTTTAACAGTAAATTTACTAAAAATCTTTTTTTTGTGGATATAACACAATTTTGGTGTAAGTCTTGTTGCACACCTACTGCTATTAGTTATTGTTCAGCTCCTATCTATCCTAAGGTTGTCTGGAAGAGATCGCTTTATGCGATAAGACCGCCCTTTGTTCAACTTGTTTATGTAATATCCTATAAAATATGTATTCTTATGGTGTACAATAAAAAGTATTCAATTCTATTCTATGTATCTATGTATATGTATTAGCTATAGTACCTAATATATATTTAATTTTGTAGTATATATTATAATATATGTATGTAAGTATATATATATTTTGATTTCATATTCATTTTTTTTTCTTCAATCGTACCATATCTTAATTTCGTTCTGCAATATCTGTACCTAATGCACCCATCTAATTATCTCTGCACCACCTTAAGGTTGACTGGGAGAAAATGCCTCAGGCATTACATTCGGCTCTATACTTAACGTGCATAAAGTTTAAATAAATAAATAATTTCATATTCGGATTTCCTTAATTTTACTCTTTTTTAATGACTCCACGCGAAAACGAGAATGTACATATGTATGGAAGAGTGTGTGTGTGTTAAAAAATATATCTTTAGAAATGTTTATTCAACACTCGTGCGAAGCCGGGCGAGCTGCTAGTCAACTATATAACAATAGAAATCAGAATAAAGAATCAGCCTTTGTAATTTAATCCAATAACCAAAATATATTCATAAAATTGGTAATCTTGAATTCATATCGAAACATATTATACCAACTCGGTTCTCAGACATTATTTATTATTTTATATGTATTTAACTTTAGTTAAGTATTATGGGAACTTAAATTGTAGGTACAGATCTTACATTTCTAATTTTATACACATGCCAGTAAGTCTTTCTTACAAGAAAAATTGTAACATTTAGATTATAATATAAAAGAAATATATAAAATACACTTAAATCAAAATTTTGTCACAATATTAAGTGGTTACAGGAACACCGATAACAAAGCGACAGCAAAGCGGTAGCTGTATAACTATAATGTAGCGTGAAAATGCTGGAATACAATTCCATCCTGTGTCAGACATCTATGTAACGACATGCACCTAAGTAATTTCTCCATCTTATGAAATCAATTTAAATTTCAGCTCGTAAATGTAAATTGTATTTATTCTTTAATGTTTGTTTAATTAATGTAACACTTTAGTACTTTTTACTATTAGTACAAATAAATAACTCATTCATTATAAGATATTTTATAAATTTTTATTTTGTGTTTTGGTTTTATATTCGAAAGACGTCCACTGCTGGACAAAGGCCTCCCCCAAAGATCTCCACAATTGCCGGTCTTGCGCATCCAGCAGTTTCCTACGACCCGCACAAGATCATCGGTCCATCTTGTAGAGGGCCTGCCCACGCTGTGTCTTCCGGTTCGTGGAAAGAATAATTGCTTTAAGTTATTTATTTTAAATACTACACTAATAGAAAATAAGGGTACTGGCTTACCCTCTAGGCTAATAAATGTTGTTTGAAAAGTGTATTAAAATCGTTGTCGTTTTGGAGTTCATAAGTAACATACATACAAACATGGAACACATATAACATTAAAATTTATCTTTGGTGTTTTTGTGATTATCTTGTTTTATAAGGCTCTAGTCTATATAATTCTGTCTTCCGCTTTACTCTGGAGAGAAGTGGAAATATTTTTTTCTATCACTTTCTTTCTGATTAAATTTATCCCGGGTTCCGAGTCAGTTAAAGCGATTTCCCGGTTCATGCCTCAGCCACCGTTAATTCTCTGGCTAATAGACGTTGCAGTGGTAGGTAAGAGGGAGGGACTACACGATTTAAACATCGACTTGTATATGTATGTAGACAAGTTAAACATATTTATCACTAATTTAAAATGTGTAAAAGTAACATTGTCACTAACAACTTTTATCATAGTCTGCCAAATATACATACAAAAATAGAGATGATTGAAAAGTTAGTTTTTGTTTACGTAATCTAGAATAACACATATGTACAGTAATAGCAATTGTCCGTGGCGAAGTTTTAATCTTTTACTGTCTACAAAATTGTGTATACCTGTAAAGATCTCTCTGCTAGTTCACGATGTCGCCATTAGAGTTAGAGTATGGGTCCTTTGTAGGTGCTACAGATTAGAGGCACTACGCAGTTCGTAGTAGTACGTGTGTGCTACGGACTACGGAGATAATGGAGTGCGTCGTAGCACACACATCGTACGTAGCCTTTACATGCTACGAAGGCTTCTCTTTCCCGTGATAGAAAGTAGGTTGTAGTTGTAACCTACGGGATGACCCATTCTGTGGTTCATCTGCCTGAAGGTATAAACAGCAGGATCGGGAGTATCTAATACCGCTGAAGTTAAAACTTTTTAAGGGACGCAATGGCAGCCGGGGACCTATGGACTCAGTATGTGTTCCGGTGTTGGAGTTAGTCACGTTTACGAGTTTTATACTTTACATTATTTTTGACATTTTCTAGCAGATCCGTTATGCTACACTTACTTATGTCAAAATTGGGTTCGGAAATAGAAACAAAGCAAAAAAAGGGTTATCGTTCAAATAAGAAACTTTTTTTATTTTAATGCAATATATAAATATAAAAAATTGAACTGTTGGAGTATAACAAAATCTGTACATGTGTGTATGTGAACATCGCGTTTGAAATTAACAAATGAAGCTTTTAGATATTTTAGATACTTTTTAAGACAATCTTACGAAATTTTTCATTAATTAATATTCTTTTCTATAGTCACATATGAAAATTATATATAAAAGCCTTAATTATTTATTTTATCCGGTTTTTAGTATTTGTTGTTATAGCAGCAACAGGAATAAAATGCTTGCTTTTCACGCCGGAAGTCGTGGGTTCGATTCCCACCCAGGACAGATATTTGTGTGCATGAGCATGTCTATTTGTCCTGAGTCTGGGTGTAATTATTTCTATAAGTATGTATTTACAAAAGAAAAGTTGTGTTGTAGTATATAATTTATCTGGTTTCCATAGTACAAGCTCTGCTTAGTTTGGGATCAGATGGCTGTGTGCAAATAATATCCCAGGATATTATTATTATTATTATATCTGTGAAAATTTCAACTGTCTAACTATCACGGTTCATGAGATACGGCCTGGTGACAAACGGTCAGGCAGACAGGAGACAATGCAGTCTTAGTAATAGGGTCCCGTTTTACCCTTAGGGTACGGAACCCTAAAATACAATATTTAATTTAAATTAATAGTATTATTTCATATTCAATGAATTTTATAATTAGGAACCTATTAATAATGTTGTCCAATTTCGCCCTGTATTTAACTCGTTCCGATATTTTTTTGTTCACTCTATTTGATAGCTTTACGAACGAGAGGGCAATATAATAAATAAATTGTAAACCTATTAACAATTTATATTATATGTAGTTTACTAATTAGAATCGATGTTTCAAATATCTTTTAAAACAACTTTGATTTTCGAACATGATTAAAAAATGCTCGTTAAGTAATTAATTCGGTGGTTTGTTCTTCTCTCCGTCGTTTGTGAACCGTTTATGATATTATTTTTTATTATTTATATTTTTTTTATTATTATTTTATTCGATACGACAGAGTTCAGAAGGTGTCAATTAATTTATCTTAGGACGAATTTCAAACTATTTTTAAGCAAAAAATAAACAGTTATACATTATTTAAAACAAAATTAACTAAAAAATATTAAAAGTGTTAGACGGTTACACATTATTTTAAACAATAATTATATTATACTAGCTGTGCCCCGCGGTTTAACCCGCGGTAAACTTTATTAATTATGTGTTAATCCAGGGTATCAGCTAACTCTATAACATTTTTTTTAAACCCCTTCAGCCGTTTAGACGTGAAGAAGTAACAAACATACACACTCACATAAACTCAAACTGTCGCCTTTATAATATTAGTGTGATTTTTTTAGTGATACCAATGTAATGTACATATATACATACATCGTGTAAAGTGACAAAGTTAACTATATATGTATTTATGTCCTAGTTCCGTCATCAGCACATAAATATCGACAAACGCATTACCAACGTATTTAGAGATTTATTGGTATAATCAAAACACGGGGCGCTCGGCCGACCACCTAAATAGACTTGACACGTCAGTTGTCTATCTTTCGCGCGTGCGCAGCGCAGGGTTGTCATCACCAACAAGCTTCACAAAATGAGAATCAGAAATCTTTGTTGTGCGGTAGCAAGACACGGTGTACTTATGCACGGCAATCACTACTATACTATCCTTACTAATATTATAAATGCGAAATTAACTCTGTATGTCTGTCTGCCGCGCTTTCACGCCAAAACTACTGATCCGATTTAAATGAAATTTGGTACACAGATAGTCTAGAGTCTGAGAAAGTACTTAGGCTTTATAATGCCTAAAAATGGTTATAACCAGTTGAAAGGGTGGATAAAAAGTTATATGGAAGTATCGTCATTTCTAGAACTAGACGCTTGAAACTTACTTTATTATTATTTTTATTTATTTAGGAATATCAACATTACACACAGAGATATTTATGACAGTAAGTTATTTAAATATACATTACTTGTGTTGTAACAATTACAGCATTTAAATAGTAAGTTTTACAAAAACGTTTATAAATACGTAGAATAAGAAAAAGAAAAACTGAATGTAATTTTAAAACATTACTGGGCAAGTAAGTAAGAGACATGAACATCGAAACAATTGAATATAAATTAGGTTAAACTTAGATTCAATTTAGTAAACATCACATACAAAATATGAACGGTATTATCATAAGAGCATTGATAAAAGCGAAATATAGAAGCGAGAGAATTAGTAAAAAAAAACAGTAAAGTACCATAGCTTTTTATGCATAGTTAGAATAGTGCCAACATTGATTTTAAATTACATTATAAAAATAAATTAACTGAAATTAAACTAAAATAAATTATATTCAACTAAAAATAAACTTCATTAAATCAAACTGGATAAGGTTAATTAATAATAATAGAATGAATACAATGAAAACAGTGAAAAAGTTATATAATTTCGTCTTTCTGGGAGTAGTTAGCCTTGATGGACCGATAGTATTTAGTAAATTTGTCCATAAATATGTCAATGGAACCTGATTTTGCCAATTTATTGTATTGGTATGGAATTCTGTTTAAAGGTGAGAACTTGGCCAAGTTGGTTTTACTGCATTTTATGTGGAAAAGATTGTATGAAAATGGGCGAGGATTTTTAAAAGGGTGCATTTATTTTTATTTCGCATAAAAGCTCGGAGCAGTCCACGTCATCATTCATTAATTTGTAGCGTAGTGATTGATCGAGAATTTTTCTTCTGTCGAACAAAGAAGTCCTTTTAAAATATTTAAGCCGGTCATTGTAACTTGTAATATGTTTTGCAGTGTTTGTACTGTAGCCCAAGTGCCAAAGTTACTTTTGTTTGTAAAGTTTGTATGCAAATATATGTGAAGGTATAAGGATATTCATGTGAAGGCTTTATAAGTTTTCGACAAGAGACAAAATATTAGTGATATTCTGATGTAACATTTACGTAGTCATTACAAAATCTGCGGTCGAAGTCGCGGGCACAGCTGGTAGTGAATATATTTTTATTGTTTACGATTAAATAATAAATATAATTCCATGTATAATTACAAATGTAAGTGGGGAGCTAATGATGCAGCCCATTAATATAATAATAATTCTTTATTTGCAATAAAAAGTGTCTATACTATAATAAATTAGTTTCTACTGCATAGTGGTACAACCGTAAGTCAGAGGAAACAAACATCTCGCTCCCGTGCTAGGAATTAACCTGTGCTACGAGCAGAGAGGGGCTTGCCCCGATTCGGCTCTGTACCTAAAGGCATGATGTACAAGTATGTGATGGTGGAGCAGTAGATAACTATAACCATCTGATCACTAAACTAGGCAAGCCTGTTCAGGGATCAGTTGAGTTTCTTACAATCTAGAAGACTGTGCCACAAGGTGCAAGTTGTGTATTTGTGTTAGTTTTTAGTACCTATTCTACACAGGGCGAGGACCTCTTCTCACAACAAGAGGCTTATAGGCCATAGTCCACCGCGCTGGACTAGTGTAGGTTAGCAGGCTTCACATGCCATCAGGAACCTTTTGAAGATCTCTCAGACATGTAGGTTTCCTCACGATCTTTTCCTTCACCGCTTTAAGTACGAGATAGTTAATTTCTAATATGCACAAGACCGACGGCCTTTGCAAGGGTTGCGGGAAGCCACAATACCGGCCTTTGATGAAATGCTTTGTCCAGCAGTGGACGTCCTCCACATGAATCCAAAAAGTCTTGGGTCTGGAACCCACTAACTCCTCAGTGCTATGGTCCAACCTCTAGGCTATATCGACAACTACTCTCTTAACTAATATTTTTTCATCTTTTTCTTTAAACGACGCAAACGACGTGTGTTAAGGTCGACCTTAACACACGTCGTTTGTGTGAGATAATCAAAAAGGTGCGATCATTATGTACATCATCATTATCTGGGTGTTATTATTTATAAAAGTATGTATTTACAGAAGAAAAATAGTATATATGTAGTAGGTATATCAAATATCCGATTTCCACAGTACCAGCACTAGCTATATAGTTTATAATTATAAATCTGACTTAAAATAATCAGTAATTTAAAAATTACCGGTCTTGCGCTATTTGCATCCAGCAGTTTCCAGCGACCCGCGCAAGATCATGGGTCAATCTAGTAGGGGGTCTGCCCACGCTGCGTGAAGATTGTGGAGATCTTTGGGGTAGGCCTTTGTCCAGCAGTGGACGTCTTTCGGCTGATATGATGATGATGATGAATATATAAATAAATATGTAGAAGATAGAGTTGAGAGAGCGGCGAGGTGTTACGTGACAATATTATGACACTAATATTATAAAGGCGAAAAGTTTGTGAGTGTGTATGTTTGTTACTTCTTCACGTCTAATTGGCTGGAGCGATTTTAATAGGTATGCAGTTAGCTGGCACCCTGGATTAACTCATAGGCTATAATTTATAAAGTTTAACGCGGGTATAACAGCAGGGCACAGGTAGTTATTATCATAAGTATAGTTCGTAAAAGTCGTCATTTTCATTATTTAAATAAATAAAAATAATTTCTTTATGTACCGCAGCCCTAGGTGAGGCGCTGCATCCGCTATGTTCCTTGAATTACTGAATTATACATTAACATTAGTTAGTGACCTACATTACATACAATCTTATTAGATGACCGGTGGAGGCGCTCATTGCATGCTCTCACCGGTCCCTAAGAAATGTGCGAGGTTAAGCGATTTAACTCAAGGTCCATAGATGGGTGACCGCTGTCATCATCATATCAGCCGCAAGAAGTCCATTGCTGGACAAAGGCCTCCCGCAAAGATCTCCACAATGGCCAGTCTTGTGCTGGTGCATTCAGCGGCTTCCCGCGACCGTTTCAAGTTCGTCGGTCCAACTTGTAGGGGGCCTGCCCACGCAGCGTCTTCCGGTGCGTGATCGCCATTCGAGAACCTTTCTGCCCCAACGGCCATCGGGTTTACGAGCTATGTGTCATCCGATAGGACGACTTGCGATATTCCCAGAAAGAGATCAGGTACAGCACCAACGGCTTATCGTACTCTCTGAGATACGGGGGTAGAATACCGCCGACTACCAGAGTCCGGACAAATACTGAAAAAAAATCTTAACAGAACTCTCCAAAAAACACTTTTTACCCGACTCGGGATTTGAACCTCATTATCTGCGGTTTAACAGACTAGCCATAGCTCATAGCCAGATGCTCTCACTCGTCTGTAAGTGATTGGCGAGGTTAAGCAACTAGGCTCGCGGTCAGTCCATAGATGGGTGACCACCAAAGTGGTTTAATTTCTAAGCGTCTCCGAGCTTCGGAGGGCGTTAAGTTGTCGGTCCCGGTTATAGTCATTAGACAGCAGTCGTTAAGCCATGTCATAGGCCTACTGAGCGGCTTGAACAGCTCTGACACTAGGGTAACCACTGCCCATGCGATAATAAAGTAAATAAGTAATGAACGGTCTAAAAATGAGATTTAGAACAGGTTTAGGTGTGGTTGACGTGGTTGGTGGATACTTGTCTTTCACGCCCCAGGTCGTGGGTTCGATTTCTCGCCCAGGACTGATATTGTTGTTCGAAGTTGAGAATGAGAATGTTCGTTGTTGCATTAGTATTTCTGTTATCTGGTTTCCATAGTACAAGCTCTGCTTGGTTTGGGATCAGGGGCTCTACCGGCTAAATAAATAAAATAAAAAAGGTTTTTATTCACGTAGACTTTAAAAAAGCACTTGTAAATAGTCAGAACATATTCGTAGTAATATATAATTAATTTATAATTATTTCTAGGTATGTACATATAGATATTTAGGTACACGGAGTGTAGGAAATAATTTACAATAAGATTTATTTTATAACAGTAACGATATTTTACTAACTTTAATTAAGTTATTGTCAAGGATCATGTGTAGGTTTAATTATCAAAATTTTAAATGTTAGCTATATTTTTACTACATAATAAATATAAATGAAGGTTAAAATTACTTAATCTGTCGTTAAATCGGCTCCCATGAGCACAGGTGACGTCATAAATGGTCCGGAATCAATTGTCAACGTTGAATCCGATTTAACAATGGATTAAGTCATTTTTAACCTTTATTTATTTGAATGCCATTTAAGAAATCGATGTTCGGCGACTTAGCCGGTAGAGCCCCAGATCAGAATATTATCTTTATGGAGTAACTCATCAGTAGGTAGAACAATCGGTGGTTTGATTTTGCTTCCGTACCAAAATGAAACCTTTATTGAGTGTTTAATTTTATCTTAGTAATTATTTATGTTATTCATTTGAATTTAGAAATATTGCTTAATATAAAAACATGAGGGGCGTCAAGGGACACCCGGATGGAACTAAGTTATTTCTTATTATGTATTATGTACAAAAAACCTGTATACACTCAACAAAAATAATCGTCGTGACACCACACAATTCAATGCGAAATAGAAATTAAAATATCTGGCTTGCTTTCTATAAGAGAGAGAGAGACAGACAGAGAAACATGCGCACGCCGCACAGCTGCAAAAATTGTCGTGACAACTTTTCGTGAGATTTTTTTCCGTCTAGCCCCCTTTCACAACGCGCGATAAGGAACTTCGTTCCAATAATAATATCCGGGACATTATTAATGGACTAAAATTAATATAAACCCGGAAAAGGATTCCGAAGCATTAGCTTAGACGTGTTTACGATATAGTTAGCCTATACCCTTTAAAACCGGGCCGCCTTACTAAAAAATTCAGTAAAAGATGTTTAATAATTAAAAAAAAACTAAAAACTATCCTCTATGTGTAAGAATGACTTAAGCTACCGATCCGATATCAATGTCAATAATTTAACAACTCCATTAACTATGCATCACACAATATTTCCAACCCTAGAAACACAGTTCCATGTTTCATCCACAGAGTTTTGGCGCAAACGCGGAAAAAGACGCATTAGGGCATTGTTTCATTTTCAAAAACTGGTGTAAATTCAGGTTTTTATGTGTAAATATGGTGGATTTTTAGACATAACATCATGGACAACGTACACAAGTGGAGGAAAGTGCCATATTGCCGTGAATTGCGATTTTCTGTGTTGAATCTAAAACTCCATATAAGCCTCTAGTAAAGTCTCCACTGCTTTACTGGGGTACGACAAGGACTACGTATGACTTGACTGTGACGGACTTTACTTGACATGACGAAAATAAATGAAATAAAAATATATTTTACGGGAGGCTCATAAGGCCGAAGAAGCCAGAGCCGTAAAACTGAATAAAAAAAAAATATCCACATGTCAGCATGAAAACGTCCACTGCGGGACAAGAGCCTGCCCAGGAACAGGGTGATACACCATAATCGCCATGCTTGGCAGGCTCATAGTATTCAGAGTGAAGCAGCTGCTAGTTCTTTAGTAGATATTTCCGGGAAGACTTCCAGTCCCCCTATGGCATGCGATAGTGTTTATATTTGTTACCATCAGCCAAGCTTCAATAAAAAATAAACAATATTTTCTTGACATTTTTGATGATAACTGTTTTAAAAATATACAAATCTGCAACGTTTCTTTACTAAAATCGTTTTAAAAAAATGTATATAGTAATAATATCCTGGGACATTATTTACACACGGCCATCTGATTCCAAACTAAGCAGGGCTTGTACTATAATAATAATAATATCCTTGGACATATTTCACACTCAGCCATCTGATCCCAAACTAAGTAAGTAAAGCTTGTAATATGGAAACCAGATAACTGATATACTACATATACCACTTTTCTTTCGTAAATACATATATAGATAATAACACCCAGACCTGTTCATGCACACAAATATTCGTCCTGGGTGGGAAGCGAATCCACGACCTGCGGCAAGCATTTACCAACCACGTCAAACGGCCCGTCAACTGAAAAGCATCTTCTATAAAACATCTGTTTTAAAATGATGCCTTTCTGCCAAAGTTTACTCGACCAAAAATAAATGAGAGAGTAAGTAGCTTACTGTTAACAGCTAACGCCACCTAGTTTTGATTGCGAGAATCATTCGCTGAACCTGCCAGTAGTTCCATAATATGCTACTACTGACCCATTTACTGTTTGTTTGTATTGCGCCATCTGTCGGTTCATGGCTGTACTATTCTCTTTTGGGATTTAATGTATGAACAGACGTCACAATGTTACAAGTACATAAACTAATTTAAATGTCATTAATTATATCTCTCTCGTATGAAAAGAACAGGGTATACATAGAATTGCCAAACAACTAAAACTGCGCACTTATTCGAGCACCGGGCACATAATTTGTCGACAGGACCTATAATAACGTAACGTACCTATCACTTATTTTTATTCAGTCTTACGCGCCAAATCTAAAACCAAACATGGCCTGTCACAACGAAAAATGGTCTATCCTTCTAATAATAATTACGTGAGAAAGAAATGCAAGTGTATTAACATTGTTTTAGTTAGTATTGCATGGATTCGGGGGCAATATATTCTTTAGGAATCACAGAACTTAGCTTTTTATTGTAATTATGGAAAAGTGCCATCATGAGATAAAATATAATATAATAATAATATAATATCTAGGGACAATGTCACACAGATCATCCTAGCCCCAAACTAAGCAAAGCTAATAGGTACTATGGGTACCAGGCGACGGTATACATACTTATATAGATAGATAAATACTTATGTACATAGAAAACATCCATGACTCAGAAACAAATGTTCGTGCTCATCACACAAATATTTGCACTTACCGGGATTCGGACCCAGGACCACGAGCTTCGAAATATATTAGTTTTGTCCCTGGTCGTCCCGACCATGAGGTCAGGGAAACCAGAGACAATTATCTAAGTATTTTATACTAACAAGTCCTATAACAGCTTTTTTAAAGACATTACTGAGGCCGTCTTTCTTGCTTAAACTAACGCCACTATGACCACTGAGATTAAACCACTAGACTTGCCGAATTACGGACCGTTTCACCGGATACTAGTCAACAAAGCAGTATATAGGTATGTATGTTCGATCATACATGATTTACTTATTCGTTCATTTTTAAAGTCCGATGCGATGGTAATCCAACACGACGGGTGAAAAATGAGACTGATGTTTTCCGAGAAGTATAACACCAACACAGACTTGTTGCTAAGAATTTGTCGGCCAGAAAATTACAAGAAACTTTGCTCTTATTAAATTACTTGTTTAATGATTGGCGTGGTAAATGCTTGCCTTTTCTCGCCGCAGGTCCTGGGTTCGATTCCCACCCAGGACAGATATTTGTCAAATCAAATAATTTTATTTGCAAAAATATCGGTTAACATTGTTCTTATTTCTAATAATAAATTCAATTCCATATTGGCCTTACGGCTAGCAAATGTCTTTCATATAATAATTAATTAAAATTTACTGTATTTAAATAACGGTTGTCTGTAGATTTATTTAATAATTAACAATATATTTTAGCTTAACCTAATATATCACTAAAGTATTCCTTACATGTGTAAAAATTTTACTTAAAAGTTATTCAGTAATCCTTTTCTTAAATTAATTATTGCAATCTAAATCTGCCAGGTTGTGAGGTACATTGGTTGTATTTGTGTGCATGAACATGTCTGTTTGTCCTGTGTCTGGGTGCAATAAAATTATATCTATATAAATGTATATCTACAAAAGAAAAGTAGTATATGTAATATATCAGTTATAGGGTTTCCGTATAACAAACTCTGCTTAGTTTGGGATCAGATGGTCGTGTGTGAATAATGTCCCAGGATATATTATTAATATTGACTGCATGTGTGGCCTAGTAGTTACGGTAGTCACCTCGCTACTATCTCAATGTCAAAATATTTAATAGTTCTGAGTTTAAGTGTCGTTTGTTTCCGTAAATTGCACTATTCGTTCACAGTGTATTGCACCTGTATGTATTGAGATATAATGATGTCCTCCCGACCGAATTGCGGCCACGGCGGCCAGTCTTAATGGAGACTAGCCAATTGCGCAGGACATATTATAGTGCACAAGTGTGTGCGCAAACACAGGGGCACTTTCTATTCCATCACTCTCATGATTCGATGGGACGCCTAGCGACACGACCGGAAAGAGTTCAGGTACAGGACCGACGGCTTTACGTGCTCTCCGAGGCACGGCGTGTAATACCGCCAACTTCCAGACTTCGGGCTGATACTGAGAAATTTCTTTTACGGAAATTTCCCAAAATCACTTTTGGCCCGACCCGGGATTAGACCCAGGACCTCATTATCTGCGGTTGAACACGCTACCGCTAGACCTACGAGGCAGTCATATAATAATTAAAACCTAAACCATGAGCTGTCGATAATATTGCCATACGTCTTGCCCCTATTACAGATGCCGTAAATGATAACATTAATACGTTACCCCATTTTTACGAAAATTGTGCGGACGGAGGAGACATGATGGCATGATGGGATGACATTTGGAACAGTTAAAGTTCATATAGAGAAGCAGTGCAGAAATCTAATATACAACATGTAACGTAATTAACGCACACCCTCAGACACCCCAATTAGAATATTATGTTGTAATCATAATACATACAATGAATTTTTAATTTAACATGTATATTCATTGTTATTTACTAAATTAGTTTCTTGGAATAAAGTTAATTTTTCTTTATTTTGTATTGAATGATGGAATTTGTATGAATAATGTATAAATGCGATTTTAAAAGTCTTATTACTTTGACTTACAGTCCATTTTAGTTTGTTTTGACTGTATAATTAAATTTACGGAAATTATTGTCATATTAACCCTGTAGGTTAATATGACAATAATTTCCGTAATTTTAATTATTTTGGAATGAAAGATTACCTATATTAAAAATTATATAAATCGATTCAGTAAACTATTCTGAACAAACTATTTTCAGGATGTGCGTTAATTAAGTTTCATATTGTATTTATATAATAGGCTTATTAGAGAGGTAGGGCACAGCGTTCATTCGCTCAAAGAGCAGCCCGACTGGGGAAGTATCTCCACCTTACAGAAGACATTTCTTAATAATAACATTAATAACTTTAACGTTGTGTTTCTGCGTGTCCGTAAGTAAACACTTCTTGTTGACTCTTTTAAAGGCCGGCAACGCACCCGTGACTCCTCTGGTGTTGCGAGTTTCCATGGGCGGCTGTGATCACTCACCATCAGGTGACCTGTTTCTACGATAATATATAAAAAAAAATTAAATTATAAAGGACATTGTAGAAAATAGTTATTTGGACGAACGCAGTTTTTTGCTGTGATTAGAACATTCATGTTGAAAAAAGTAATTAAGTAAGTATACATAGAAAAATTTTAACAGTTTTAACATTCCGTGTACCTAAATATATTTAGTTAGAAGAAGAAGCAAAAGGATTAAGGTTAGAAAATAATGATGCTCCCTTCAAGTTCAAATGCATCCGATGTCATTTTTATAAAGGCTTGTTTAATATAAATATTAATTTAATGTATTTTATTCATTTCAATATTATTATTATTATATAATTATTATGTCAGCCGAATGGCGTCCACTGCTCGACAAGGGCCTCCCCAAAAGATTTCATCAAAGGAGTTGTGTCCATCAATTGGTGGGATATAATTACCTCCTAGCCAAATTTCGGCTACGGCGGCCAGTCTCAATAGAGATTAGCCATCTGCGCGGGACATATTATAGTGCTCAAGTGTGTGTGCAAACACAGGAGCACGTTCTATTCCATCACTCTCATGATCCGATGGGACGCTTAGGTCACACGACCGGAAAGAGGTAAGGCAGAGGACCCCGTTCAAGTGCTCTCTGACGCACGGGGGTATAATACCGCCAACTCCCAGACTTCGGGCTGATGCTGAGAATGTTTTGCTTTTTACAGAAAAGTCTCAAAATCACTTTTTGGCCCGACCCGGGATTTGAACCCAGGACCTCGTTCTCTGCGGGTGAACACGCTACCACTAGACCAATAAGGCAGTCAGAGAAGAAGAAGAAGAAGAAATACATTTATTCGACAGACATACAAGAAATTTACAAACAGAACTAATTAAATACATATAAAAATCAAACAATAACATAGTTTAACACTACGCAATAGGACCTGTATGTCCTGCCGAAAGGGTCACCATCTCAGCATTTGCTGGGTTACACCCAGCGCTGAGATGGTGATATACCATAATCGCCACGCTCAACGGCGGACGGGTTGCCGATCGCAGTATGATTGTCATAGTACACAGAGAGATGCTAGATATTCCCTCGGGATGACTTCCACGATGCCCACGGGATGGGAAGGGGTGGCAATATTTTATGCCGTCAGCCACACAGCAATTTGATGATTATGATTGATAATTCATCATAATATGAATCACAGTCATCTACCTGTCTAAACATGTAGCGCATTGCTATAGTAGCCACTTTACTAACTCAGCATCCACGTTTCGAGTTCGAGTCTGTGGCTGTGTTATTATCGGAAGTCATGATCTTTTTTGAACACGGCTTAGCAGTAAAGCTTTTAATAATAATAACAATAAATTTATTTCCAAACCAAAACAAAACAAAAATAAAAATACAAATGCATCATCATAAAATATTATGGACATGAAATCAAAAAGCTCACTAATCAGTAGACTAAAAGGTCATTTTACGATTTATTAGAATAAAAAAAGATACGATTGACAATAATGTAGTACTAATGATTGACGCCTTAACAAACGAAAACAAATTAAATGTCCAAGTACCGAAAATTTGAAAGTGACTCTATCATTAACTGACTTATATTAAAACTTAAGTTCCTGATCCACGATTGAAAACACACAACTTACTTACAACTAAACGAGGATCTGAAATAACAAGTTACCCAACTATGAGTTAAGTTTCGAATGATATATACTAACTGTACCTACGTCGTGCGTACAACTGGCGAGAGATCCCATTCAGTTGCTCCCGCGCACTAGGCCTACTCTCCCGCGCAATCAGTGCGGCGCTACGGTCGCTCTACGAAAATACACCAGCGCGCGCGCAGTCCGCGGCCGACCTCCGCGCAGCTCCGAAATGTGCCCACACAATGGGCAGCAACTGTTGCAAGGGCGACGCTCCCGGTAGACCGCTCAGGTCTAACTCCTCGATATACAGCAGGTATTTCTTGCTGGCTATCTCCATTCTGCAGGAGTACTTCGGCATACCCTGGGTCTTGAACCCTCTAAGTCGCCGACGCCTAAAGTTAGTGAAGTGTAGTGTTCAGTGGTTTGAGGTAGTATAGTTTTTGTTATGTAATGACTAAGGTCGGTTATCGCATGGTTCAATTTTCATGGAGAACGTTTTTAAAATGTACGTTACGTTCGAATTTTGTGTTCTCATTTCATTGCATTTTGATTTTGCAACAACGCGAATTTATGAGATGTTAGCGACGGTTTATAATATCGTAAAAATCTATAATAGACACCCTTGAAATGTCACAATTATCTATCATCATAAAGTATAGCAGTGCGTATTTTAAATGTGCATCAAAAATGAATTAGTATCTAACTTTTGTTTTTGTTGCGCGTTATTTTTAAAGATAATTCGATGACGCGTATTTATGAAGTACCTATATTTGTTACAGCTTAAGCAGGTGGTCAAGAGAACTAATAGGTAGTTTAATTTTTTGGAAAGTATTCTCGAGTATTTATATAGATATTTTAGGTTAACTATGGCAAAGTATGACATAATGTTTATTCATTACGAATATTCATTAACTGAATTCAAAAGAAGAATATTATGAATTATGTTTTATGCTTTTTTTGTAAATATGTTCGCCGAAGTCTCCGTTGCTTTCGGTCCCATATTGCCCAAAATATCAAACAGACAAGTTAAAGTTTATTTTTTTTAAAAGTCATATATTTTTTAATATTTACGGGTCATCTTTTATATGGAAGTAAGAAGTCAATATAGTTAATTATTTTCTCATTTTGATTATTTTAATCATGCGAGGATTAAGTAAATTACGTTTTAATTAAACAATTTAATATATTATAATAACACAAGGCACTTGATAATAATGACGACAATAGACATCGGACAGATTGGTAATTAAAAAGCCGTTATACCGCTTGTCGGATAAGGGTCATAAATAACTTTACTATAAGACAGTGTAATATAATAAATAAAATCTGGAATAAATATGTCATCATACCTTTTTATATCATTCAATCGTGACCTTGCCTCTTATGTAGGGCACTATGTCAGTTTCCTTGGCGTAACTCAAAGTTTAAAAAAAACTGTTTACTAGAAGTTTTGACTGTTCGGATTTTAAAATTTATAGTTCACGTTTTCTTCAAAAGTGACTGCCAAGGTTTTTTGGTGGACAATGCCATTGGTCTCTTAAGTTCGCCTCGTACGGCGTACCATATCTTGCAAGAAATAATAAATTAGGAATTAAGACAATCGATTCTTTGACTATGTATAAGCTACTGTTATATTCGAGGCAATTTAAAATAGGAGACGGGAAATAATAAGCATTCGTGTATTATATTTAATGTTTTTTTTATGAATATTCAATTGGTAAAACTATTTTCTACTGGCCATTTTGTGTAAATTTAATTTCTAAGAGTCACCACATTGGGCCCAATTAAGTTATTTGTTTTTTATATATTATATTTATTATTTTATTTGGACCATTATTGAATGAAGCACGAACATTTTAACATACTATTGGCATGCCTACCCTTATACTTTCACTGCTTTATTGGACAATACAGAATTTGAGACGATCAAAATTGGGTTGTGTTATTTTCAAACAAATATTGTTTATTTTTTTTTCAATATACGAATTATAGTTATACCGATAATTTTAACATAGTTACATCAATCGGTGGCATTATAAATCACTATTTACCTATTGCAATAGTAGTAGTAAGTACCTATTGTAATAGTAATTCTTGTATCATATTTGGATTAGTGCCGGTTTTAGTGCTTGACCAGGTTAGAGCGTGATTGTTATTCGGTGGCACTTAAGGAGTCCCATCTATACATGAAACCGAGAATAAATTAAATATAACAAGATTTTGAAATATAAAAAGTTTTCTCAGATACAAAATTCATTAATTGGCCGTCATTCTTGTATGAAAATTTCATAACCTTTTGGTGTATTTTCCATATTCCATACATCCATACTCATACACTTTATAATATTTATAATATTAGTAAAGTTAAATTAAGTCGTTCTAATTATTACGTTATTGTTTCCTAATAAATATTTGCTACGGTACTGGTTAGCTCTTAGTACAAAAAGGAAAAATTAGTTAGTCTACTTTTCCTTTGTGCATCTTGGCCTTCACCGCAATCTATAAAATTACCGCGAGCTTAAGCGATTAACTTCACTGGTGAAATCCACTCTATGGAGACATCTATTTGGATTAAAATATCTACTGCATCACAATTATTCCGAACAAATAAGAAATCAAAATAGAGCTTTCTAGAATTATTGATCTCTAGGGAGCACCGGTACATCATTCCCGCGTTCCCCCTCCCTTCGCTGGCGCCACGTGAAGTCCACTGCAGTTTAGGTTAAGTCGGTGCGAGTCCGACATGGCCACCCGCAGAGACATTTTGCGGGTGCAATGCGTAGGTATTGCCCCTGCCTTATCAAAAGAAAAAAAAAAGAATTATCGATGGCCTATTTGTTGGCTCCTAGACTAACAGTAAACGATCAAATAAACAAAATAAAATAATAAGGTATTATGGCGATCTGCTGGTCCCGATGCCCTTGGGATCTTGTTGATATTGTTACGAGGAATTACTACCTACTTAATTTACTGTCAATTAAATACCTTTATCTGGTTTCTTTCGTTTCATAGCTGCTAGGCTAGGGTCATAGAGAATATAACAAACTACGTCTAGGGTTCTGTCGTCCCATGACAGCTAAATCGAATCAGTTTTCTACGTTTGAATATTTTCAAACTATTTCTTGATTTTTAATATTCACTTTTAAATGACGATCACCGTAGCCTAGTTGGTAGTGCTCCTGCCTACGAAGCTGGTGGTTCTGGGTTCGAATCCCGGTAAGTGCAAATATTTGTGTGATGAGCATGAATATTTGTTTCTGAGTCATGGATGTTTTCTATGTATTTAAGTATTTATCTATCTATTTAAGTATGTATATCGTCGCCTGGTACCCATAGTACAAGCTCTGCTTAGTTTGGGGCTAGGAAGATCTGTGTGACACTGTCCCTAGATATTATATTATTAAAAAAAAAAAATGTTTTCTTATTAAACGAACGAAGGTCCACAAACATGAAGATTGTCGCAGTATAGGTTTACTTCTTTTTGTTAAGGCAAGAGGAATGCCTACGAATGCCACCCATAAAAATTATCTGCGGGTGGGTTTGTCAGACTCGCACCGACTAAACCTAACCTGCCGTGGACTTCTCTTGGCACCTGATGAAAGAGCCCCGGGAACGCGGGTATGCTGCTCCAGTGTAGTATTGGTATACCTAACAGACTTTATTTAAGGAGTTTAGGCCGTATGTGTGTCTATGGGTCAACAGCGAAGTGTTAACCAGTGATGTACATAATTATAGTTAATCAGCCTCGTCGTATATTATATCGATTGATGAACGCAATTGTTGTGACAGGTAAAGATAAATTTTCCCACTGAGCGACGCAATCTCGCCTTGGTTTTGTAAACACGTCTTTGTGATTCACTGAACATTTTGTAGTATTAATAACTGATCTTGGACTTCGACAGAAGACGAGACACTTACTTTCCGTCGTAAAAAAACGAGTGTGCTTCAGATTGGACTATAATTACAACTGCTATGAGAGAAATAGATAAAGAAAATGTATACTTGCACTTCTCTTGGCCCTGCTAGTAATATATGAAACGTAACTCTCGCTCTCTTTATCTTCCCTAACTTGTATCTCCCTCTCAACTTCCGCCCGATCACACTTATCGTAACGAATACACCAGCTTACTCTCCAAGTCAAGCATGCGTAATGAAGCTTCACTTCAAAAAGGAATGATATGGTATACAATTTAATTATTTGCGTTAATTTGTTATTGATTATCTGTAACTGTAATTAGCTGTAAGTTTTGAAAAAGTAAAAATAAAACAATATAAAGTATGACAAAACAGAACCATTATGTGAAAACGGGTTACTCACGATGACATTATACCATTTTTAATCTATACTAATATTATAAAGAGGTAACTTTTGTGAGTTTGTGAAGGGGTAATCTCTGGATCTACTGAACCGATTTTCAAAATTATTTCACCAATAGAAAGCTACGTTATTGTGGAATGTCATAGAACAATTCCAAAAGTAATGACGCATCTTTACTTAAACTTGAATAATAATAATAATGGGAACGGCACGCATTGTGAGGAGGTTCCTTACTCTGTCGCCCTGACCACGCACCGGCGGCCTAGGGCGTCAAACCTCGCCGCTGGAGGACCTCTATTTTTTACATATTTATTTATATAAATTGTTTTCTTTTTTGTTTCAATTTTATAGATATAAATATGTTAAAAATAAGAACTTTAAATAAATAATTTGGAATAATAATAATCTTTATTGTTCAGAAAATATATAGTCTAGTTACATAAATCTCTGGTCTCCACACTAGGATTCCCTGTGTCGTGGAGGCCAGTCTCTTTCAGCGTGGTTCAAAAATACAATAAAATTATTAAATGACAATTATATATATATATATGTAGGAAAATTAAATATGAATAATGTAATCCAAGTTGCGGGACAAACGGACAGGGACAAAAAAAATTATAACGCGGATGTAGTCCGCGGGCACTGCTAGTATTTAATAAATCGCTCTGCAAAAACTGATTGTAAACGCCTCTCAATCATTTGGGTTAGGTTAAAACAGTGACCATTAGTGCGAGATCCCTTCTATTGGCGGCGAATATTTATTGGGTTACATACGTTTCCTGATATTTGTTTATACTTTACAGAATTTTTGATGGAAATGAGTAAATATGAAAAGCTCACTCACTCACACTCTAATGATTTTTATATAAAAAGAGTCTTATACAAATTGAAAATCATTTGAAATTAACATCACATAAAAAAACTTGTGTGTACTTATGTACACGCGTTAGAAGTTATACTTCTTAATATACAACTTGAACATAGTTATCAATTTTGATACCACCTAGAACTAACTTCATGCTGTTATATTCACTGTCATACCACCTAGAACTAACTTCATGCTGTTAATTTTTTTGGTGTCGGTGTGCGCGCGCATCGTAAAAATTGACTCTCATCATTTTTCTCCATCGCGCCAAAAGAAGTATAACTTCAATAATTTCAAAGCCCGAACTAATTTGCAAATATAATCTCACTAGTTCGAATATCGAACGAATGAATCGATTTGGATTTGACGTTTGCTTTCAATGTTTTATACGTGTAAAATTAATATTTAAACCAATCCGGAACACGAGAACACTCCTTATCCTTTTAAACAACTACTTCCGAATTCCTACTGATTTCCGAATACTCCTAATTCTATAGAATTAGTAGTATTAGGACATAAGTTATTGTTAGTTAGTTTACATTATTTAGTTATTGCAAAAATCCTTATTCCTATTATGTCATCGGAATTTCCATTAATCCCGCCTTGTTATTTATTTTTTATTTTTTATCAGAGGGCGACAATCGCGCAAGTGGGTCACCTTATCGTAAGTGATCACCGCCGCCCATGGACACTCGCAACACCAGAGGTGTCGCGGGTGCGTTGCCGGCCTTTAAATGTCAGCAAACAAGTGTTGCTGACCCTTCCCCCCACCCCAATGAGATATGGCAACCTTACTCACACTCGGAAACACAACATTAAAATGATTAATGTTATTATTAAGGAATGTCTTCTGTAAGGTGGAGGTACTTCCCCAGTCGGGCTGCTCTGTGAGCGAATGAACGCTATGCCCTACCTCTCTTGTTTTTTGCCTTCTTGAATGTTTATTTTCTTGTACGTATCTAGGTACAATATGTAGTGTGTTAATTAAGTTACATGTTGTATATATGTATGTCCATGTGTTGATCTGTCAGTGAGTTGGTGTGTCCGAATTATTTTTACATAGGTATGTAGATAATACGCAGCAACGTGCTTATGCTTCACTGTTTAAAAAAAAAAAAAATATATATAACCACAATAATTTTCGGGGTCGTGTAAATATAGGTGACATGCTATGTAGATTATTAATATCAAACTGCTGCCAAATCATTTGTTTGACATAAATATGGAGTAACTATATAGATATTTACGCGTTGTTAATATAAATATTGATAAAATAATGTAAGAAATCCAATTTATTCTAAATCGAACAGAGTCCTGAAAAGAAACGTTTATATTTTATTTCTCTACTTGACCGTGTGGCTACCTTTATGAGCCTTTTCATTTTGTAAAAATTTGAGATGACAAGTTCTAAAGTAATATTTTAGAAGTAAACTTACTTACGCACGCTTGGGGAGTAAACTAGTCTTGAGACGGAGATATAAGTTAGTAAAGATAGAAAGAGAGGGCAACGTTTATCGTTATTCCCGCACAGGACAGCTATAATAATTATAGAACCACTTTATTGCGACAATTAATTTACAAACCACAAAAATAAACAACAGTGTTCTCTTCTAGGCGATCAAATTGTTGGATGAACAGATAGGAAATGAGTAAGCAAAATTAGCTTATTTACAAAAAAAGACTAACTTTACTTCTACTATTTGTGTAATCGTTTGTGTCCGTGCAGTCCCCTATACATACTAAAAGAACAAAATTCCCAAGAACAGGAGTAGTCTTCTAAAAAAAAGAAGATAAAAAAATGTACTTACTTCGTTCTCACATAATTTAGTCCGCCTGCCTAATGTTCTCCTCCACTTCACTCTATCTTTCGCGAGGTTTTTCGGAAATCACTCGCTCATGTCAAACCTTTGCTAACTTATAAACGCCATTTGGTGTTTATAAGTTAGCAAAGGTTTAATTCTTTATTTAAAATATTACGGCCATTTTGAAAATATGCGAGAATTCCAATTTCAAAAATTTATAGGACGCCTTCTATACATTTATCCCAGTAGAAATTGACTGCCCCAAAATTCAATGCATATAACATTAATTTATATGGAACATGATATAAGCTGAAAAAAGTCGACTGCTGGACAAAGGCCTCCCTCAAAGTCCTCCACCATCCAGCGGCTTCAAGCGAGCGATTGCGTTGCACAGTAAAAATTACATTTTCGAATACATCTGTATCATATTTTTATTTTAAATCTATATCACATTTAATTATGATCACTTGTATAATTGTTAAGTTAACCTATAAACACCCGATTAATTTTTGTTTCTGGGTCATTCTTCATTGGTTTTGGACCTTATATCAATGTCAAACGGTTGGAATTGCTGTTGTCCAACATAGTCCATAGACTATAGATTGCTTTTGTAGGTTAAACCGTAAGAAAACTCCAAGGAGATTTAAATGATGTAGTTCTTTATACAACCGTATTTTTTTAATTTTCTATATTATGTATATAAAATTCAATGGCTGTTCGTTAGTCTCGCTAAAACTCGAGAACGGCTGAACGGATTTGTCTTATCTTGGTCTTGCAATATTGGTGGAGGTCTAGGGAAGGTTTAAATTGTGAGAAAAAATCTAATAATTGCCAGGAACACCCTAAAACAGCCCTTTTCTTTTTCCCATATAAACGTTATCTAAAAGAAATGTTTAGGTCTTTTATTTATCGATTGAGGCAGTACGAAGTCGGCCGGGTTTGCTAGTTTATAATAAAAAAAATGAGCAGCTGTACTAAAAACAAAACGTTAATCACGATGGCATAGATATACAGAGATCGGCCTTTACCTGCGATGTAACGCGCTATTTATAAACAACAGGCATGAAATGCATGTTGGACTATTTTTAACTGCCACCAATATTATTTTGTATTAATTATAGTGTCTCGAAGGAGTTTTCTTATATTTCACGTGCGGTGCAGTGGTTGCGATACGGAACTCTCGTGATCCGGGCTTAACTATTTGTGTGACCCGTTCATCATCATCATCATCATTACAGCTAAATAAGTCCACAGCTGGACAAGCCTCCCTCAAGAATCGTCTTGAGGGGATATGCCATAATCGCCACGCTTGGCAGGCGGGTTGGCGATCGCAGTAAGATAGTCATAGTAATCAGAAGGAAGCTGCTGCCCTTCCTCAGGTAGATATTCCCTCGGGTCGACTTCTACGCCCCCCACGGGATGAGATGGGGTGATGATATTCTGATTCTGATATTTGTCGCCGTCACCACACAGAACAAGAAGTAATATAAAAAACGAGTGGGCTTTAGACCACACGTTAGGGTAGGTTTAGAAGTAAAACTAAGATATACGAAACGTAACTACGAGAGAAAGAGATAGGTATATAAAATGTGTGCTCTCAACTTACTTACCCCTACAGTAATTTATGAAACTGAACTCTCTCTCTTTCTATCTTCACTAACTTATATCTCCCTCTCAACTTCCATGCGCCTCACCCGATCACACTTTTCGTGACGCTCTCGTCACACATTCACCAGCTTACTTCCCAAGTTTAGCGTAAAGAAGTTTTGCATCAATAATGAACGTAACTTAAGTACGGAGCGTTATTTATCCATTATTCTACGCAAAGTAAGGAACACGAACTCAAACTGAAACTCCAACATTTTATTTGCTTAAATATAAAAGATCTTCAAAATAATACAGGGGAAGCTCCATATTAGCCTTTCGGCGTGCAAATGTTGACAATTGTATTTATTTAATCTCTAATTAAATTTAATCAACTATTCAATTTGTCAATTTTATTAATATACTTATATAATTACATATTATTGATTAGATTACATAGACAAGAATCTCAAAAGGTGAAAAGGGGCTCGAAAGTTATGCGGCATGAGACAGAAAATCATATCCAAAAATGAAGATGAAGATCTTTTTTTTATTTATTTTTTTCATTTAGAGATACCTACAATGTTATGACGTGCAGAATTTCAGACGATACGTATATCGCCTTCATCGGAGAACGTTTAAGATTAGAAAAATATTATTTTTTATACTAATGTGCTATTTAGACCACCTTCTTAAGTTTCATAGATCTTCCAAGGTCGGACTGCTCTTTCAGCATAATTCTTTATCTCAATTATAGAATCAATAATAAATTATTATATCATATGCAATCGGCTGTCAAAGAAAGCCATTAATCCATGCACTGATAGGTACATTTGTCAATGCTTTCGATTGCAAGCTGCTTGGCTGAAGTCCAGTGATGTAGCAAACTTGCGCAATTGCTCATTACTACCAAAGAATAAATATGTACAGACGCCAGCACATCAAGCTACCCAAATCTGTCAAATTTCCCCAATTGAAAGTGAACCTAAGGATTTTGTGATAAAGTTGAAAATCTATAAAAGAAATTTGACAGTTTGAGGTGGCTTGATGTGCTGGCATCTCTACTACTTACTCAGAAATAAATAGTAAAGTTAATGATAACAGCCAATTCTGTTATCAAGAAAGAAAGAAAGGAAGCAAGCTTTTTGTTGTTTGGGTGCGCTTGGACCCAACTTGCCGTGAAATTATGCTTTGTTTGATGAGTTTCGGGTGTTCTTGAGCGAAAAGTGCTTTTTTTATTTTGTTTTTCTTTTGTAATATGCTCTGATGTCGAATACTATAGTTTTACTGATGAGCAGTAATAAAGAAAAAAGGAATTACCACAAGTTTTCGACTGATATATGGAGGGATTCGCTTAAAAAATATCTTCTTTGGCAGTGTTTCTGGTTCCATTTAAAAATACATGTTTTTGGCGATTTTTCTCAGTAACTGCCACAACGTGACGGTTCCTCACAAATGTTACAGTTTAACGGATTAAATTAATCTTGAATTCGAATTTTGATAGCAATTGATTTTCTTTTTATGTATTTTATTTGTGGTAGTTTGGATGGGAAGCTTTGAGTGAGTTTACTGGCAGTGCAATTACCGAGTTTTCTGGCAGTGTAATTAGTGGGTTTTCTGGCAGTGTTTTTCAGTCGCTGCCACATGATACAAACAAAAAAAAATGATATTTTATAAATAATTTATTCCTTTTATTTATGATAGTTTTGATGAGGAGTTTACTATTAAAAATATGTTTCTAGCAATGTTCAGAAGGTATTTTTCAAATTGTCTACTTACTTTTCTTCAGTCACATTCATCTTCTTTATATTCGTAAAGCTCTAGAAATAAAAACGCTTCCCATTTCTTCCAGATTTACATCATGTCATATATAATATCCAGTGATATTATTCACACGGCCATCTGACCCCGAACTAAACAAGGCTTTGTTTAGTTCGGGGTCAGATGGCCGTACTATGAAAACCAGATAACTGATATATTACATATACTATTTTTCTATTTGTTAATTCATACTTATATAGATAATTACACCCAGACTCAGGACGAACAGACATATTCATGCACCTACGACCCACGACCAGTGGCGTGAAAGGCAAGCATTTAGCAACCACGCTAACCTGCCCGTCATATATCACACTAATATTATAAAGGCGAAAGTTTGTGAGTGAGTATATTTGTTACTTCTTCACGTCTAAACGGCTGGTGCGATTTTAATAAAATTTGATGTGGCGTTTTTAAATATAAATAAATAAAAAAGGTTTTTATTCACTTAGACTTTAAAAAAGCGCTTGTAAATAGTCAGAACATGTTTGTAGTAATATAGTAAAGTATACATTATTATTTCCAGTAACATAGATATTTAGGTACATCTTATATGAAAACATTTATAAAATTTATTTTATTACAGAAATGATATTTAGCTAGCTCGTATCAAGTTATTGTCAAGAGATTATGTTTAATTATCTAGTTTAAGTCTAATATTTTTACTACATATTGTCAATGGTTCTGTCTATATTAAAGGAATTATTATTATGACGGACCTTGTGTTAATAACGACGGTCGCGCTTTAATGCTACCACCGGATCCAATGCGCCCCAACTGAGAAGACCCAGCGAAACAAACTCAGTGGGTTCATCTACTACCGGTTTCAACACGACCTAGTTGAGACGGTCCGGCGAAACATACTCAAGCGGCCATGAACACGGGATTTGGTCAAATTAGAGTAATTATTTAGTAGGCAAACACAATATATGCTCGATCGGTTGTCTGAATGCTTATTATTTTAGATTATATTTAGGTATACAAAAGAAAAACTTCGAAACAAAATAGATTACCGCAGGTAAAACCGCGGGGCACAGCAAGGTCTCGAAATGTTCTCATATAACAAGTATTACTTTATTAGTCATTTTTATTACTACATTATTAGTCACTTTATGCATTGACATCTAATACGTTTAAGACGACCGTTTTGGACATCTTATCAGGATTATTAATAACTACACGATACTGTTGTCGCCACTCACTATGAATGTCGTCGTCATTAACCAATACTTACGACGACTTTTAAAATTAGAACCACGTACTGACATATTGACCCCTTTTTTGTCGTGGCTTGTCGTAGTTACACAAACGCCCTTAATATCAACTTTAAACTAAAGCATCTTCTACACGGTTGTAAACCAACGTCCCAACAGAAGTCTCATTGGTGGGAACTAGTTTCAATCCACCGATTATCTTTCGAAATACTGATGTAAGAGAGCGTTGTGGTGTGAAAGAGGATGTAGTCACAAAGATTGAAAAAGGAATGCTGAGATGGTTTGGCCATTTAGAAAGGATGAATGAAAGAAGATTGACAAAAGAAGTATACCTGGCCTGTGTGAATGAGACAACCGGAAGGGGAAGACCACGTCGAACATTCTCTGACCAAATTGAAGATGTTCTCAAGAAAGGGCAGGTCAGAAGTACCCTAAACCGGCGAGCATGTATGAAGAATATAATGACAGTAATCGAGGCAAAAGAAGTATGCAAAGATCGTGACAAATGGAAATCCGATGTCTCTGCCTACCCCTCTGGGAAACAGGCGTGAGTCTATGGATTATCTTTCGGCTATACCGATGCCAACTACTCGCCAACACGCAATTTGGTTTACAACTTCAGTTAGATGGATGGCAACCACTAAAGTAACCTCTGTAACGTTGGTGTCCAACCGTCTAGAACAGACTTAACTAGATTATTCTGCCATCGTAATCGTTAGTCTCTTTAAATCATCATATTATCATATCACCAAGAAAATATATCTGATAAAACAGACCGCACGGACGGACGGACTAATTCGTTTTTGTAATTCTTATACTGTATTCGACTATGTTTATGTACTGCATTGTGAACTTGACAAGTACAAGTGTATGTTAATACCCAAGTGCTGAATAAATTTCATTATTTCATTTCACTATTATTAATAAATGAAGCAAAAATTGTGTGCCCTTATTACGGAAATTTCGCGGACGGAGGAGATTTGGAACGGTTAAAGTTCATATGGAGAAGAACTGTAGAGATATTTTTTAGCAAAGACATTAGATGTATTAAAAAAACATTAAACTCGCTACCATGCTTTTGACACTGTGTCAATGGAAAGAGATGACAAATTGAGTGTTAAAAATGAGAGCAAATGAAAAAGATCGTTCCTTAATGTCTAATTGTCTAGAAGAAATCTCTATTATGCAATAAGACCGCCAAATGTACATTATAATTTGTGCAATTAAGTATATATATCTATCTAATATTGTTATAAACATATAATTTTTGTTTACACTTTTTGTCTCACCATATATTTTCATATAAAGGGCATTAGAAGTAAATTATTTAATAAAATAAACATTAAACACATAATCATGCTTTGTTCACACTGTCAAACTGAGAATAGTTTAAGATTATTTGTCTGTTATGTCTAATAGTCTTTCACTATAATATTGTCGAAGACTATGTAAGGCATTATAGACAAATAATATAATAACCTTAATTATTGAATATCGAATAATCTCTTGTATAGTTAAATCGAAAAAGAAATAGCAGTCGGTGGCCAAAGTGAGCCGCAAATTTACAGATAATAAATCCTTTTTAATAGAAAAAGAAATATTTAATTCGGGTCGCTTGCGCAGTTTGTAACATAATATATTATAGTTACGCAACCCTGTCCTGTGAGTCAGTCACCATTTTAACGCAGTCATTGCCAACCCTTGGCAGCCACGTCATATCGTCATCAATCTCTTATTTACACACCAAATATTTATCTTCTACTACAGATAATAAATAGTAAAAAGAGAATAGTTTTAAGAGATGTAGGGCACAGCGTTCATTCGCTCAAAGAGCAGCCCGACTGGGGAAGTACCTCCACCTTACAGAAGACATTCCTTTATAATAACATTAATAACTTAATGTAGTGTTTCTGCGTCTGTGTAAAGTCGCCAGAGCTCATTGGATTGGGAGGAAGGGTTAGTAACAAATGGATACTGATTCTTTTAAAGGCCGGCAACGCACTCACGACTCCTCTGGTGTTGGGTTGCGAGTGTCTATTGGCGGCGGTGATCACTTACCATTAGGAGAAGTATCGTTTGACGACCTCTTACATAAAAAGAAACAAACTGTAAGGGCGAGTGCGATATTATTTATTATTGCGAAATATATTTTGTTACATAAGAAAGGTCTCTAGGACGTATACTTTTGAAATCTCGGATGCGTTTGCAAACATTAACTTACTGATTCACAGAACAACCAAACCTCAAACAACTATTTATGGGTCACACAAACAATTGTGTTCTGTGAGGGTAAATTACTACTTGTCACACGTGCATATAAAACATCTGCGCAGGCGCCGCGTATGCGGATGAAGAACAATACAAGTCAAACAAAGTGATGATAAACTAGTTATATATTATTATTATACATTAATTAGAATAATTTTGATAACCACATACCACTAGCATTTACCATTTAAGGCCCATAATTTAGAGTGCTACAATTTTTTTCCACTTTATTGTAACAAATTTCGAAAAAATGGTTTCGGTAATATGAGATAAATATTCGAAAATAATCAGTAAGTCCAAGTTTTTAATTCATATACTTTTACTCACCAAAAGAGATAATTATTCTATTTCTTTTGGTATCTAATAGTTATTACGTAGTGTATAACAAAAAATATTAAAACGAAAACTTGTTCTGAATATTATGGAATATTTATCTGGCTAGTTGGCTGAATAACAATTTTAGAAAGCGCATACAGTTATTTGTTTACGCGTAAAACGTCTTAATGTGGGAGCGAGATGGCTACATTGAAGTCTGGGCACAGAATAAAAAGTACTTGGTCTGGGCCTTAAAAGTGCCACGGTCACCACGCGTTGTGTTCAGTAATATCAAAGAATATTTACTATTATCGTATCTTTGGCTGTGACGGCCTCCATTAATAATAGATTGTTTTTACTCTCGAGCTGTTATTTAACATTCACAGCCAAAGGAATATAAATATAAATGAAGTCAGGAATTTGCAAATATAGCCCTACAAGCTGTGCGAGCGAAGTCGCGTGCACATTTTGTAATGACTCCGTAAATGTAACATCAGAATACCTCTAATATTTTGTCTCTTGTCGCAAACTTATAAAACATTCACATAAAACTTACATATTTCCATACGAACTTTCATCCCCTATTCCCTCCCTATTGTTATTTTACACCCTTGAGGGTAAAACTTTAAGAACTTTGAATGTCATTTTTATTTATATCGAATCAACAGCATAAAAATAAGTTTGCTAAAAAATATACTTCCAAACAATTTTTTAACCCCACTTTCAACCCCTTACAACCCTTTTATTGCATTAAAAGGTAGCCTTCATCTTTTCTCAGGCTCTAGATTATCTGTGTTGCAAAGATTTTTTAAATCGGTTCAGTGGTATTGCTGTGAAAGCGCAACAGACAGACATAATTACTTTCGCATTTATAATATTAGTAAGGATATGGATTTTATATTATACTAGCTGTGCCCCGCGCTTTTACCCGCGTTAAACTTTATAAATGGTTACAGCTCCTCCCCCGTAGGTGATAGCGTGATAATACGTAGCCTATATGTTGACCCGACCTCTTAGTAATATTTTTGCGAAATTTGAAGTTAATCCATGCAGTTCTTTTTGAGTTTAGCCCGGACATACATACAGACAAACAGATAAACAGACAAAAAATCTAAAAACTATATTTTTGGTTTTGATATCGATTGTAGATCACGCCCCAATTATCCTTTTATAAAAATATTCAATGTACAGTTTTGACTTTCCTACGATTTTATTATATGTATGGATTAGGCCCAGCATGCTTAGCTTCGTTAATCGAATCCATAAACCTGAACTATATTCCAGTACCGCCTGTAAATTTGAACTACTTATTGTACTTATTGATAGGCTTGTTGGCAAAAGCTTGGTTTTCATGCCGCAGGTCGGGGGTTCGATTTCCACGAAACATATATATTCGTGTGCATGAACATGTCTGTTTGTCCTGAGTCTGGGTGTAATTATCTGTATAAGTATGTATTTACAAAAGAAAAGTAGTATATGTAGTTTATTGGAGTTTAATTACTTACACTGTATAATACCTAACCCATACCTACTGTATGCTACATAGGTTACTTAATTTTCTTTATAAGCGTTATTGTCTTCGATGACACCGGTTTGCCAATGTTCCTTCTTACCTACTTATTCAATTTTATCATTATATGTATGATTGATGTCTTCCTGGCCGAATTTCGGCCACGGCGGCCATTCTCAATGGATATTAGCCAATTGCGCAGGACATATTATAGTGTACAAGTGTGTGCGCAAACACAGGGGCACTTTCTATTCCATCACTCTTATGATCCGATGGGACGACTAGCGACACGACCGGAAAGAGATCAGGCACAGGACCGACGGCTTTACGTGCTCTCCGAGGCACGGGGGTGTAATACAGCCAACTTCCAGACTTCGGGCTGATACTGAGAAATTTCTTTTTACGGAAAAATCCCAAAATCACTTTTTGGCCCGACCCGGGATTTGAACCCAGGACCTCATTTTCTGCGGTTGAACACGCTACCTCTAGACCAACGAGGTATATGTATGATATGTTGTTGGTAACAGTGCTAATCGTGTGATTACCTAAGTCTCTTTCTAAGAAACGCTGTAATAGAAGTAAGCAAATTTCTCAATTATTAGTTGTATCAAATGAAAAAACAACTACCACAAACTGAAGTAAAACTTAAAAAAAACGAAAGAGAGAAAATGAGTGTCGCATCTCTCTTTTGCCCCTACTATATCTCCTTTTCAACTTCCGTTCGCCTCACGTTTCGTACCGCTCTCAACACGCATTCGCCAGCTTGCTCCCCAAGAGTGCTTCATCATGTTAGCCAAAGTACGTCGACTGCTGGACAAAAGCCCCCTAAAGAATGGGGGGATATGCCATAATCGCCACGCTTGGCAGACGGGTTGGCAATCGCAGTTTGATGGTCATTGTTCACAGAAAAACGCTGCTGCCCGTTCTCTGGTAGGTATTCCCTCGGACGATTCTACGCCCCTCAGGGGATGAGATGGGGTGATGATATGCTATGCCGTCAGCGCACAGCATAATATTAATGTAATAATAACATGATATTTATAAATTTACAATGATATATTTCTTATCACAATCCTTAGTAATGTTAAAAATGCGTCATCACACTTTTCGTAACGCTCTTGTTACGCAATCATCAGTATACCTGCTTCCCAAGTCAAGCTTTCGTAAAAATAAAATAAAATAAAAAATGTTTATTGTGTCTCAAAAATGATCCTTTTACATAAATTGAGGCAGCCACAGTAAGTTAAAAAATACTTTTTTTTTTTTTAAGAATATGAATAATTTATTTCCCACATAAAAGTGCACAATTTACACATAAATTACAGCTAATAAATGGTGACAAAAAATAGAATTGAACTCTGGTACCCATGATAAGATTTAACTTGAGTTATGGGTACCAGGGCTCTCACACATAGTTTAAGCTAAAAGTAAACGTAGATAGTAGATTTAACAAACGTAGCCAGTAGCAAAAATTTAACCTAGGAGCCTCGACATCTGTACAGAATAGAGATAAATATATATGATTGTAAATTTGTAGTGTATTAGTACTTGTGTTGGGGCTACCTCGCTTCTCCCCTTACTTGCTAGTTACAAAGTGTCGAGACAAACAATAATAGTAAGAAACCATGTACTTAAATATAGAAGGTATTTAAAGGACACAAAGCAATTACAAATACAAAGGTCTTAATACTTTAATAATATCGGATCTAAAATACCTCCACAGTTAATTGCTTCCACAGTTCACTGTATGGTAATCGTAGTGCGCATTAAAAAGCTTTTTGTCAACTAGGTTACCGTATATTATGACATAAATTCTATATCCTGTGGGATGCACAGATGTCGACTTTCTTCCTGTAACATTTGCCATCTGGCTTGTTAAATGTTGCACCCATGCATCCGTTTCCTTTAGCTAACATAATTATGCTATAACAGCACCATTGACGTAATATGGGTGATATACATACATACGGCATTTTATGTAAGTAACTAGCTTTTGATCGCGACTTCATCCGCGTGTTAGTCGAATGACTCGATCGACTTCGCAAAGTATAAAACTAACCTATTATCTGTTACCTATGGTTTAGAAGACCAAGAAAACACGTTGTTCCATTTCCATACAAACTGGTTGACTTTTATTTTTGGGGTCTTTTCCCTTTTCGCCCCCTTAGGGGTTGAATTTTTTAAAATTCTTACGTACAGAATACCTACGTCACTTAAGGAATATTTATGCAAAATTCCATGGTTTTAGGCCTTATGATTTGAGCTGTGCATTGATCGATCAGTCAGTTAATAGTTTCTGCTTTTCTATATATATATAGATAGGACAACCATAAGAATCAATTAGCATTTCGTCAATGTTAATATCCTTCTAATCCTAAATAATATTATAAATGCGAAAGTAACTCTGTCTGTCTGTCTGTTACTCTTTTACGCCAAAACTACTGAACGGATTTAAATGAAATTTGGTATACAGATGGTCCAGACCCTGAGAAAGAACATAGGCTAATTTTTATTGTTAGGATAACACATAGGCCATATTTTATAAAGTTTAACGCGGGTAAAACCGCGGGGCACAGCTAGTATTATAAATGTGAAAGTTGGAGAGGATAGATGGATTAATGTCTGTTAAAATAGCTTAAACAATCGAATAACACATAGGCTATAATTTATAAAGTATAGCATGGCTGAAACCGCGGGACACAGCTAGTTATCAATATATAAATCTATACATATAATAAAATCGTAGAAAAGTCAAAACTGTACATTCAATATTTTTAAAAAAGGTTGCTTGGGGCGAGATCTACAAACGATATCGAAGCCAAAAATATAGTTTTAAGAATTTTTGTCTGTGTGTCTGTTTGTCTGTATGTATGTCCGGGCTAAACTCAAAAAGTACTGCATGGATTTTCTTTAAATTTTGCATGAATATTACTAAGAGGTCGGGTCAACATATAGGCTACATATTATCACGCTATCACCTACGGATGAGGGGCTGTGATCATTTATAAAGCTCATTTAACGCGGGTAAAACTGCGGGGCACTAGCGTGATAATATGTAGCCTATATGTTGACCCGACCTCTTAGTAATATTCATGCAAAATTTGAAGTAAATCCATGCAGTACTTTTCAAGTTTAGCCCGGACATACATACAGCCAAACAGACACACAGACAAAAATTCTAAAAACTATATTTTAGGCCTCCATATCGAGTGTAGATCACGCCCCAAGTATCCTGTTAAAAAAATATTCAATGTACAGTTTTGACTTTCCTGTGATTTTATTATATGTATCGATTTACTTGTGTGGCGCAGCGGTTAAGACAGTCGCATTGCCGCTTCGTGTCGCGGGTTCGAGCCCCGCGCTGGACCACTATTTGTGTGACCCATAAATACATTTTTGGAGTCTGGATGTAATTTGTGTCCGTCTATTATATGTTTGTGAAGTTCTCCGCGACACAGGTATTAAATTCCCTAGTGATGGGCGTAGCGTCATAAACAAAAAAAAATCATGTATTTAACATTCGATTCATTCTCGGTTCGATACCTCATAGTTGGTTGTAATTATATCAGTCGAAAGGCCTCCCATTACTGAACAAAAGCATTTCCAAATAACCTCTACAAAAGACGGTCTTGCATTGCCCGCGACCATTGCAAAATGCACGCTGTGTCTGATGCGCTGTTATGATTAGCCCTTACAACTATGTTGCTGCAGCAAGCTGGTACAACATTTAAGAAATATAAAGTCATCAATATGGTTTGAGTAAACGTATCTTTCTATCGAAAAGTCATTTATAAATTCATGAATATCATATCAGCCGAAAGACGTCCAGTCCAGACACACTGCGATATTTTGGACGAGAAGATGTTACGTAGCTTCCCGTATTAATAACATAACTTCATCAAAATTAATACCATGTTGGCGGCCGATAAAGGCATTTTAACATGAGTTTTCGTCGAAAAGCGATTCCGGCAGCGTGATTTCAAACTGTACCTATACATTATAATTAACTATTCTTAGAATATTACGGCCATCTCACCTTACACTGTGAGTGCACGAACATTGTTACGAGTTTGAATTGCAGAGGTTCACGTTACTAAATGCGGAAGTAACACTGGCGTTAAGTAGAGTAACTACCAACCTGGCAATGTAACTGATATAAAAGTAATATTTGAAGTAAATTTGACGGTCACCGTAGCCTAGTTGGTAGTGCTCCTGCCTACGAAGCTGGTGGTCCTGGGTTCGAATCCCGGTAAGTGCAAATATTTGTGTGATGAGCACGAATATTTGTTTCTGAGTCATGGATGTTTTCTATGTATTTAAGTATTTATCTATCTATATAAATATGTATATCGTCACCTGGTACCCATAGTACAAGCTTTGCTTAGTTTGGGGCTAGGATGATCTGTGTGACATTGTCCATATATATTATATAAATATGCACAGATTTTGGGAGTATTATTACTACCGGCCTATTAACCCAAGCAATTTAAAATAGAATAGAATACATTTAATCAGCAATAGTGACATGCAGGAAATCAAAGAAAACAATACAGTAGATTTACATTACAAACAACATAGACAATAAATAGAGATACAGCTTAGTAATGAGTATATATACATTTCAATACATGATATTAAAAACTTCAACTAAAAAACAACAAACTAAAAAACATAATCTCCTTGACCAGCTAGCTAAATGTCACTACCATTATAAAATAAATTGTATAAATGTTTTAACATTCCGTGTACCTAAATATCTGTAATAATTAACTAGTAATAATAACTGTATTACTACAAACATGTTCTGACTATTTACAAGCGCTTTTTTAAAATCTACGTGAATAAAAACCTTTTATATTTATTTATTTATATAAATAAATAAAGATACTTAATAATTAAGGTTAAGCACCCATTACATATTATTAGAGGATTTCCCTGCATGTCCTGCTGAAAGGTTGCCGTCTT
This sequence comes from Pseudoips prasinana, assembly GCA_951640165.1. Classification (NCBI taxonomy): domain Eukaryota; kingdom Metazoa; phylum Arthropoda; class Insecta; order Lepidoptera; family Nolidae; genus Pseudoips; species Pseudoips prasinana. The sequence goes on from OX621234.1 coordinate 7,312,727, forward strand.
ATTAGCTGGGTAGGATACACCCAATACTGATTTTCAGTCGACAACCTAGCTAGTAAACCACGGGCAGCGGCATCATGTTAATAGTTCACTTCAGTTAAATTTATTACATTATTATTATTTATATTATTCCAGTTTGGCGAGTTAAAAACATTGTACATTAGATTTAAATAAATCAGTTAATAAAAATAAAAATATAGATCTATACAATTTTTTTTCACGGTTTTTATTCACGTATATTTTAAAAAAGCGCACACCTCTGTAGTAATATAGTTAAGTATACGTAATTATTGCTAGTTTTATAGATATTTAGGTACACGGATTGTACGAAAACATTTATAAATTTTATTTTATAATAGTAATGATATTTAGCTAGCTTGTATTAGTGATGGTAAGTTATTTTCAAAGAGATTATGTTTAGGTTTAATTGTAGAAATTTATACATAGTTTAAGCTATATTTTACTACATATTGTGTTATAATTTACACAATATGTCATTACTTACTTACTCATCGTATGGGCAGTGCTTACCCTAGTGTTAGAGTTTTTCAAGCCGTGCAGCAGGCCTCTGACATGGTTTAACGACTCTTGTATAATAACTACAACCACGATCGACAGCGTAACCTAATTTTACTTTGTTAGGTTTTAATTACGTTACGTTGTCAGTCCTGGTTGAATTCATTAGGCAACAGTAATTAAGCCATGTCAGAAGCCTAATGGGCGGCTTGAACAACTCTGACACTAGAGTAACCACTGCCCATACGACAAAAAGGAGTATATAATTTTTTTCAACTTCAAAATATCACGAAATCTGGTGTGTCTGTGACGAATGTCTCACTGAGACGTATCATGCTATTTTTATTCCTTTTATATTTTCTTTGGAATAAGGAAATGAACACATATATAAGGAAACTGTTTTGCTCATCCGTAAAGTATGTTTACGTTGCTCTAAATTCTATAAATAAGTTGGTAGAGAGCTTTGTGTTTCTGATCTAGGAAGAAATAAAGTAAGTAGAGTACGATAAACGTAAATCTTTTTTATAGAAGATTTTATAGTGTATTCACTTTATTTTACACTAGCCGGTACCCGCGACTTCATCCGCGACAATTTGTCACATTTTTCATATAAAATTACATCCCCTATTTTTCGCACTTGGGGGTGGAATTTTAAAAAACATATTTTTATTTTTCACTGGAAGGCTAAATACCCATTTTAATTCCTTTAACTTCAAAAAAGGCAAAGTTTCATACTAACTATGCACCCCCGTTTTACCCCCTTAAGGGTTGATTTTTGAAAAATCCTTCCTTATTCTTTCCTTATGTACATTATAAAGAAAACATCTGTGCAAAATTTCAGCTTTCCAGGGCCAAGGTTTGGGCTGGGCGCTGATGAGTCAGTCAATCAGTCAGTCAGTCAGGACTTCTCTTTTTATTTATATAGAAAGATAGATTCACTTTACATTCTTCGCTCTAAAGTTGTTGATATAATTATAGACAACTAACTGTGCCTAATTGCAAAAGATAAGGAAATCTGGAAAACCAAGGGGAGGCCTTTGCTCAGCAGTGGGACACTATCATAGACTAGCATAAAAAAACAACTGTGCCTAAGACTTCTTCCGAACATTTTGTAATGACTCCGTAAATGTTACATCTGTTAGCTCTAATATTTTGTCTCCTGTCGCAACCTAATAAAACATTCAACCTTAAATATTTTCATACAAACTTTCATCCCCTATTCCCTATTGTTATTCTACAACCTTGAGGGTAAAAAAAGAATTACAAACTTTCAATAATAAATAAATAAATGGAATAAAATATGTTTATTTCGGGTAACTAATTGCGACCCATAGACAGAAAATACAAACATAATAAAATATAATTACAAAATTAATAATTAAAAAGATCAGCAAATGAATAATCAATGTCATATTTATTTATATCAGTAATGTAAACGTTTCAAGCTTTTAGCTCTAAATATGAAGATAGTTCTATAAAACTTGTCATCCCCGCTTTCAATAATTTCATTTAAATAGGTTCAGTAGTTTTGGCGTGAAAGCGCAACAGGCGGACAGAGTTACTTCGGCATTTATAAATTATTATGAGTAAGGATTTGTACCATACATTGTTGACAAAACTTAAGGAGATAATATTAACTTGTAAAATACACTAAAAAACCATAATATACGTGAAAAAAAAAACGATCAGCTAATGAATTTTGTATAGGAGATGAAATTGTTTTTTCCGTATTTCGCGTATTGCTTTTTTTTTTATAAGTTAAGTTTCATGAGTAAGGTGTGCTGTTGCAATTTGCCCCACTATTAGCTTTAATAAATATCCCGTAACGAATACAACGTATAACATCGTAGTATTCGTTACGGGATATTTATTAAAGCTAGAAAATTGTATACAATAATTCTTAATGGCAAACCGATTTATATAAAGTGTATTCTATCTCTAGTATATAAAGTCTATTCTAGTATCTCTAGTTATTATAGAGAACTAGCTAGTAGCGACTGCGACTTTATCCCGTGTCTAAATATACCTATATCTTACACTCGGTATAAGTGTAAAAGGTATATATAGAGAGTACATACGGCGAACTTAGGCATCTTCGAAGTAGGTATCCATGAGTCCGCAAATGGGGAGGGCAACCCACAGTCCTCCCCGGGTGCGTGTCCCAACCATCTGGGACACGGCGCAAAAGAGGGGCACCGGAGCAGCATACCCGCGTTCCCGGGGCTCCCCCTATCAGGTGCCAGAAGAAGTCCACGGCAGGTTAGGTTTAGTCGGTGCGAGTCCGACATACCCACCCGCAGACACTTTTTGCAGGTGGCATGCATTAGCATTCACCCTGCCTTATTAAAAAAAAAAAAGGTATCCATGTCATATACAACACGTAACTTAAGTAACGCACATCCTGAAATTACAATTACATTACTGAGTTTGTTCAGAATAGTTTACTGAATCGATTTATATAATTTTGAAATAGGTAATTTTTATCCCAAAAATAATTAAAACTACGAAAATAATGGTCATATTAACTCTGTACAGTCAAAACAAATTGAAATGGACCGTAAGTCAAAGTAATAAGACTTTTAAAACTACGGAAATAATGGTCATATTAACTCTGTACAGTCAAAACAAATTGAAATGGACCGTAAGTCAAAGTAATAAGACTTTTAAAACTACGGAAATAATGGTCATATTAACTCTGTACAGTCAAAACAAATTGAAATGGACCGTAAGTCAAAGTAATAAGACTTTTAAAACTATGGAAATAATGGTCATATTAACTCTGTACAGTCAAAACAAATTGAAATGGACCGTAAGTCAAAGTAATAAGACTTTTAAAACTACGGAAATAATGGTCATATTAACTCTGTACAGTCAAAACAAATTGAAATGGACCGTAAGTCAAAGTAATAAGACTTTTAAAACTACGGAAATAATGGTCATATTAACTCTGTACAGTCAAAACAAATTGAAATGGACCGTAAGTCAAAGTAATAAGACTTTTAAAACTACGGAAATAATGGTCATATTAACTCTGTACAGTCAAAACAAATTGAAATGGACCGTAAGTCAAAGTAATAAGACTTTTAAAACTACGGAAATAATGGTCATATTAACTCTGTACAGTCAAAACAAATTGAAATGGACCGTAAGTCAAAGTAATAAGACTTTTAAAACTACGGAAATAATGGTCATAATAACTCTGTACAGTCAAAACAAATTGAAATGGACCGTAAGTCAAAGTAATAAGACTTTTAAAACTACGGAAATAATGGTCATATTAACTCTGTACAGTCAAAACAAATTGAAATGGACCGTAAGTCAAAGTAATAAGACTTTTAAAATGCCGTTTTATTTGTATTCATACTAATTCAATAGGTACAAAATAAAGAAAACTAAACTTTATTCCAAGAAACTAATTTAGTAAATAACAATGCATATACATGTTAAATAAAAAAATCAGTGTATTATGATTATAACATTATATTCTAATTGGGGTGTTTGAGGGTGTGCGTTAATTACGTTACATGTTGTATAATAATATATATCTTGGGGCACATAACTAACTGATTCCAAACTAAGCAGATCCTGTACTGTGGCGTCCAGTCAACTGAACATACTTATAAATCTCATACATTTTTTAGATAAATAAATAATTCGATTTTCATAAATATAACGTAGGTATTTTATCTACATATCACTGTTTTAAAGATCATATTTTTTTAGGATTCCGTACCAAATATATATCTAACTGATACCTACATGAATAAAATTCTTCTTATGGCACGGCTGAGTCCGTCCTTCTGTTCTTTCGTCATAGCCATTTATGTCAACTTCTACTATACTACCGATAAGAATTATATAGTTATATAGCTTGGAATAGTTTAGGTATTGCTTAGCTGCCAATATTTTAATTAGTAAATCTTAGAAAAAGTTATATATAACGGTTGGTAGTACAGATATCAAGTCCTGGCATGTTGATATATTGTTCATCGACCCTGACTGTGAGTCAGCGGTCATAAGTTCGATCCAATTATTTGCTTTTCATCTGGTAGTATCTCTATTGTAATCGAATCTAATCTATATCATCTACATGTAATATATATGTAGAAATAATAATAATAATACTGGGATCGATCTATCATTACAGACAGGACTGTGATCGCCAACAAACCTGATATTCTAATGATAGATCGACAAAAACGCTGCACAGTGATGGTTGATGTTACCATCCCGCATGATGACAATCTTTTGAAGGCTGAAAAAGAAAAAGAAATTAAATATTTGGATATTGCGCGGGAGATTGTCAGCATGTGATTGTCAGGATGTTGACTCAGCTATCATTGTACCGATAGTCGTTTCTGCTAATGGATAAATAGCAAAGAACTTCGAAAAACACCTAAAGAGGCTGAAGCTAGGCGGTTGGGTCAAGAACAAGATCCAAAAAGCGGTGCTTTTGGACACGGCTCGCATTGTCAGGAGGTTCCTGTCTCTAGAGTCGTAACCTCCGGTAGCATAGACCCTGTTCTTGCTGCCGGTTGCAAATCCTATTTTTTTTAATGTATTTAATAAGAAAGATGTTGGAATAAATGATAATAATAATATAATGAAGGCCTTGTCTTGTCTTGTCTTTGGTTTTAGAAGGCAGGTTAGTCTCAAGATATTTAATTATGAGATATTTATTTTATATGAAAAATATGTTTGCCTTCCAAAACGGATTTACAATAATATCCGGGACGTTTTTCCCATTCGGCCATCTGATCCCAATCTAAGCAGAGCTTGTACTATGGTAGCCAGATAACTAATATACTACATACAATTATTTTCTTTGGTAAATACATACTCATATAAAAGATTTCGAGAGGCATTTCTTCAGTTTAATTTATTTATAATTGAACAGTTTTAGTTCAAGTTAAAACTGAGGATCCTACAGGCTTTTTAACAACAAATAGTTACGTGTCCTGTAAATATATGTACTTTGCAATTTTTATCTTCCAATCTGAACGATTAATAAGTAATACTTCTACAACTTGTCTCATTTCTTGGAAACCCAAGAATCCTTGACGATGCATTTTAAGTAATTAAACAAGACTCACTTATAGTCAAAGGAGCTCCAACACTCTCTAATAATAAGAAAATGTCTGAAGAAAAAGTTGGCGATCGATGTTTTACCATTAAATTAATTCTAAGTAACAAAAAATCGGTCTGCTTTCATTGGCCAAGAATGTAATGATACCGAATTTATTCCCCCGCTATATTTTCTAAATCCGCCAGTGTTCTGCGTATTTTTACCATCGAACTATTTTATCTTATCGCATCGTGTTTAGATCCATGTGATCTATTTAAGATAGTTCATTGAACCCCCAATACTTTGATGCTGCGCTGTACATATAAATATATATATCCACTTGATATACATAAATTATGTTCAGTGTACGGCTGTTAGAATTTAAGCTCTTTGGATTACTATTGTTGGATTTTAAATAGAAATGGTTTATAAATTATCAAGAATGATTTTGAACGTGATGGATGACTTAGGATTAGGGGTTAAAGCGGATGTTAATTGGAAGGAGTGCACGTTTGGTGTAGTGGTTAATGTCGACGCTAACGAGGTTTGGGTTTGTTTCCCGTATTAAACAATTATTTGTACGAGTTTACAATTGTTCCGAGGATGGCTGTGTATTCTGTTCGAGAAATAGGTTTGTTTATACAGTCCCCCGCGTTACGGACATTTGAATAGGATGCCTCTATGATAGACAGGCTAGTTATACTCAAAAGACACAGTTTCTTAGAATTTATAAAATAGACGTAAAGATTTATTTTAGAGTTGACATTTAGATGAATTAAGTCAGAATTATTTTTCACTGAAAAATTCATATAACATAGGTATTTTTACTAACTATAGTTTTATGAAATAAAATAGGTATTTCCGATCCGGTATCACATGGCAAAGAAGCGAGCTTATTCCTAAGATCGGCAACGCATTTACGGCTCCTCTGGTGTTGCGAGTGTCCATGGGTGGCGGTGATCACTTACCATCAGGTGACCCATTTGCTCGTTTGCCATCCTATTACTTATAAAAAATAGTTAATCCTTTTTCATCACCTCATCTCATCCCGTGGGGGGCGTAGAAATACCTACCAGAGATCGGGCAGCAGCGTTTTTCTGTGAAGTATGACCATCAAACTGCGATCGCCAACCCGTCTGCCAAGTGTGGCGATTATGGCATGTCCCGCCATTCTTTGGAGAAGCTTTTGTCCAGCTGTGGACGTACTTTGGCTGACATGATGACGATGATGATCTAAACCAAGTTATTATAGGCGAATGCTGATTCAATTAAAGTCCAGCAAGGCTGTTGTACTTGGCACTGATCTCCTTTGGCATCAGAAGTCCGTGATGACACAAATCATTCACCGTTTGATTTTTATTTAAAGCTTGCTAAATTTGGACCACTTTCTGTTGATCTTTGCACCTGAAATCACTTTCAATGATCAACAAAAACAATTTCATCGTTTCAATCGAATGACGTCCACGGTTCCAAAAGTCTCCCCAAAAGATTTCCACGTTTGTGTTGTGTTCGTCATTTGGAGGGTTATTCCATGATCGCAGATCGGAGACAGATTGGCGATCGCAGTATGATTGATGGTCAACTGATGGTATAATTATTACTGACAACAATGATGGTATAATTTAAATTTATAGGTTAGGTGTATATAGGTCACAGACACTGTCATATACATATAGTAGCATCATGTAATAGTTAAGATTGTTTTACTTCATAATCTTCACAATTGCCGGTCTTCATATCCTTTAGGTACCTGCCCATGCTAAAATGCATATATATATATATATATATATAAGTACGTAACTTCTTTAAAAAAGTATTTCTGCTTTATAAATAGCTTAACAAACAGTTTAGTGAAATCACAACATTATTTGTTGGCAATGACTTCGGTGACGCTGGGTGACGCCAAAAACGCGCGCCGCGTATTTTTGAGTAAACTACTATGTGACAATAAAATGTCTTAGTTTATCACTGAAACCGTACACTTCTCGTAAAGTTCCTTGGTTGTACATTATACACATTCCAAACATGTAAAGTAATTTTTACGTAAATTATATGTTAATTTGTGTACCAAAAAGTAATTTTTACGTTTGTAGCTTGTACAATGCACGTTAAGAAACTTTATTTGGAATTGCATCATACAGTATTAGGTTTATATTTTTTTCATGAAGTGAGTTCTTATTTAATTGTTTATTCAATTATATTGTGCCTTTTTGAGTTTTTTTAAACTATTTTCGTTCAATATTTCTTTGAATTTCGTAGAATTGTTTTAAACCTAAAGAATTTTAGATGATTTTTCCCCCGACTGATATTTGAGTTAGGTTAATGTTGCTCCATACAGCTGCACCACTTGAATAAAGACACGATGTTTCTTGCCATCTGTCTCCGTAGAAAACTTGAGTTATATAGACAAAGAGAAATTTAGAGGAACTGACCGTAGGCTATATGTATATAAAGTCGGCACAATAAGAAGAAGCAGCCTTTGCCACCATTTTCCACCCGAAAACAAACTCCTTTATGGACCACTCTCTGAGTATATATATAAGTTCAATTTCAGTTAATTAACAAAATAAGTATAGTTTTATAAGTATAGTTCTATGTTCAAACAATTAATCAGTAGACATGCCGAAGATATGGAATAGTACAAAATGCGATATACAGTTGTCATCAATTATCAAAGTCTATTTGATTTTAGGCAATCATGGTCCACGCTTCAAATTGGTTGTTCTGAATTGTGATATGATAAAGATGAAATAAAAAATAAATATAAAAACAAACAATTGTAAATGTAAATGTACGTACAATTACTATTTTGTTTAATTTTTTTTGTGTAGGTATACTGCAAGAATAAAAATTATGAACCACCAAATTATTTAGAAGTATAAATGAGTTGACAAATACAATAGTGTTGCACTTGAATCCTAGAAAATTACAATTTTTTTTAAACTGCTGGTGGTTTCAGTATTTCACTCTACGATTGCCATTCATTTGATTTCGAAAGGTTTTACAAACTTGATCTCACCGGGCCAATAGTACACACAGAATGAGGGTACGATTTTGGCTTCGCATGTGGTTATCGCAACGTTTTATTTCGGGAGACTAGTGTGTCGCAAGGGACTCAATGTCAGGTCTGTTTCCAAGTTCTTCCTCTGAAGGTCAAACTTTCGTGTGGCACAGGAATTAACGACCTAGACTTTGGGATTGCGAATTTTCAAGACCTTAAAGGATTTTTGCTACTATATTTTGTTACTAATTGCGGCTGACCTCGTATCCGGCATAACATCGACTCAATGCATACTGCCTCACCAAGAAGACCTTTTACTGGCTTTTTATGACTAAGCTTCATAAGTATAGTTCTTATGATGCGTATATTTGATTATATCTATTGAAAGAAAGGAAAATAATAATTTGCAAATATTTAAACCGTTAGGCAGTTTCTGCTGCCTATAGTTGTTGAAAGATGAGGACCGCAAGGGTATAGACTAGCCAGATGGCTATCAATTGTCGTAGGTAGCTACGGCAAAACTTCGAATCTCCGTCTCAGCCACATTCATAATAGAGGGTACTAATAGTTCCATGTAAAGTGCAAGCGTTAACATATTTTTTAAGCCTTAATATTTGTCTATGGATTATTCTTCCTTGAAAATAAAATGGCGCTTCTCAGCTAGAGACTACTTCTTTACGTGTTTAGTTAAATGAAAGGGTAATTCAGGATAGGTATCTGGTATTTTACCAAGTATTGAATTTAGAAGAAGGCAATATAGTAATAATTACTTTTTATACCAATGGATAATATCAGAGAATACATTCTTAGATCTTCTAACAACTCAAAAAGTATCAGAATAAATAAAAATGAGTTTTGTTATATTATGAAGCTTATAATTTATTGAAGATACAAAAATACATGTCAACTAAAGTTGTGAATAATATTATTAGCTATTTTTAACTCAATTCGATGATGCGGTAGTTTTTCAGGTATATTAGCAAAACTTCGCAACAACTTTAGGGCTTCTTAAGGCGTAATTTGATTTTTTTAATATTATTATGAAACCACATGAAAATCTAAAGTTACCGGAACCATAAACCTAATATACCTGTTACGTTTTCTTCTACGCTAGACCATTATATAGGTACCTTAGGCCGAAATCAAGTTTAAAAACTCTCGTGGTGCAATTTCTTAAATGTATGAGAAAAACAAAAGTGTGCCCGATTTATGGGGTACTTGTACCGAGTGCTATGTTAAGCAGACCAGATAATTGATATACTACATATAATTCTTTTCTTTTATAAATACATACTTATAAGTATAGATAAATACACCCAGACACTGGACAAACAGACATGTTCATGCACACAAATATCTGTCCTGGAGCTCTACCGGCTAAGTCACCGAACATCGATTTCTTAAATGGCGTTCACATAACTAAAGGTTAAAAATTACTAAATCAATCGTTAAATCGGCTTCAACGTTGACAATCGATTCCGGAACATTTATGACTTCACATGTGCTAATGGCAGCAGATTTAACGATGGATTAAGTCATTTTTAACCTTTATTTATTTGAACGCTATTTAAGAAATCGATGTTCGGCGACTTAGCCGGTAGAGCCCCTGGGTAGGATTGGTCCCACGACCTGCGGCGTGAAACGGAAATTTACCGAAGAGGTAACTAAGTGGACTGTATAGACGACAGCACATCCAGCTACCCCAATCTGTCGTATTTCGCCAATTTTCTACCTTTATTTTTGATTTTAAGAAAAGACAACGCCCGCACAGGGGAATCTAATCCCTGTGTCACGGGGTACTTTACAAACATATAATAAACGCACAAATCACATCCAGACTCAGAACGACTATTTGGGGGTCACACAAATAGTTATCCGGCGCGGGACTCGAACCCGCGACACGAAGCGGCGAGGCGACTGTTTTAGCCGCTGCGCCACACATCCATTGAAAGTGAACCTTATGCTTTTGTGATAAAGTTGAAAATCTATAAAAGAAATTTGCCAGTATGGGGTAGGTGGATGTGCTGGCGTCTGTACAATGATTCTGTTTTACTGTGCGTTAGTAGGTCGTCAAAATCTAAATCTCACGTCCAATGTTCGGTGACTAGAAATAAATGTACCGCCAGCCAAGCATCCATTCATCAGTACGTCATTTTTATTTAGAGATCTGTCTGCATTGCGCTGGCTTGAACGTTGTTTTATGTTTATGGATTGGCCTATGTTTGTCTAAACATTGATAGTACGTTCTGTTTGAAAAAAAAAAACAACTGTACTTTAGACCACTAGACTGAAAAGAAATACGAAAAGCAATTGAACGTGCTCCTACGATAATATACGAAACGTTACTCTCTCTCTCGTTATATCATCATTAACTTATATCTTCCTCTCAACTTCCGTTAGCTTCGCCTGATCATAATTTTCGTAACACTGCCTATCGTTGGCATGATTGCAGATCAGATTTTATCAGAAGTATGTTGGTACTTTGATCATAGTTACAACTAGCTGTGCCCGCGACTTCGTCCGCGTGTTAATTAGTTGATTTAGTTTTTTAGTAAAATAAAATACTTTTTCTAAAATAAGAGTAGCCTAAGTTACGCCTTATTACATCAGCTACCTGCCAATAAAAGTCCCGTCAAAATCGGTCCAGCCATTTCAGAGATTAGCCGGAATAAACAGACAGACAGACAGACAAAAATTGTAAAAAATGTTATTTTGGTGTATGTACCGTATATATATTCATATTTATGTAGTAAAAACCGGCTATTTCAATATTACAAACAGGCACTTCAATTTTATTTATTTGTATAGATGTATAGATATAGATATGTATAGATGGAAGGTCGAGGTCTGACTGCCTCGTTGATCTATCGGTAGCGTGTTCAACCGCATATAACGAGGTCTTCGGTTCAAATCCCGGGCAAAAAGTGATTACCTTTCTGTAAAAAGAAAAATGTCTCAGTCTCAGCCTGAAATCTGGGAGTTGGCGGTATTATACTCCCGTGACTCGGAGAGCACGTAAAGCTGTCGATTCTGTACCTGACTTCTATCGAGTCGTGTCGCTAGTCGTCCAATCGGACCATGAGAGTGATGGAATAGAAAGTGCCTCTTTGTTTGTGCACAGACTTGTGCACTATAATATGTCCCGCGCAGTCACTATTGAGACTGGCCGCCGTGGGCGAAATTCGGCAAGGAAGACATTATTATTAGAAAATTCAGAGTATTGTAGTTAGAAAAAGCGACTTCCTTTCAGCGTTTACATAACTCTAAATGAATAACTGGAGTGATCAGTTGATAGGCATGGGAATTATTCTTGCAAAACTCTTTCACGTCTGACAGGAATGATAGACATTGATTACCCGCTTGGTTCTTCATGACGGGTTCTACCATTTTAGTTTTATTTTACTTCATGAAATTGGAACCAATTGGCGCCATATTTAAGTACTTTTACTTATTTATATTACTAAAAGTACATTTTATTTTCTAACTACGGAGTAAAAGCATCTTAAATCAATACCATGATTACGCAGATATCAGAAATGAATACAGATTTTCGTATAATGAAGATATCTATGCAAGTAGTAGTCCAAACTATAGTCAAACTTATTTCATTCTGTGCTTACTGTTAGGCAATCTGGTGGTTAGAAAATCCTTGATGTGAAGTGCAAAGTGTAAGGTTTTTATTCTTATTTCATGGCAATCTTCAAGAAGCGACTATTCCGAAAAGCGGCGACGCATTAAAAAAATACTTCTCTGATGTTAAGAGTGTTCCTAGGGTGCGGTGATAATTTACCATCAGGTGACCCACTTTCTCGTTTGCCTTGCTATCATATATATAACAAAACACACACATACTAAGTCAAGTTGCGCTGTTTTAGGCAATAATAATAATATAATAATATCTGGGGACAATGTCACACAGATCATCCTAGCCCCAAACTAAGCAAAGCTTGTACTATGGGTACCAGGCGACGATATACATACTTATATAGATAGATAAATACTTATATACATAGAAAACATCCATGACTCAGAAACAAATATTCGTGCTCATCACACAAATATTTGCACTTACCGGGATTCCAACCCAGGACCACCAGCTTCGTAGGCAGGAGCACTACCAACTAGGCTACGGTGACCGTCAAATAATTTTAAGATGCGACGGATTTACAAAAAAATGATGGCCCTAAATAGAAGCCTAAATATAACCTAACCAACATAAAATCCGGATTCCAACCCAACGTTTGTACGGCTAAACAAATGTTCATGAAACATAGCTAAGAACCATCAAGATAAAACAAGCTTAAGTTAAATTCACATTCACATTTCACATTGAAATCGGTCAGCTGTTTGGTGTTCAAATTATTTCTTGACGGTTGGCGCCAGACTTGAATAGTAATTAGATTAGCAGAGATTAGACTTTGCCAACACCAAGCATAGTTTCGTAGCATTTTATAACATTCTTTGTGCTAGAGTATATAGGTGCCTATATCTTCAGTATATATCGAATCGTATTCCGTTCCGACGTCACATATTAAAAGTAACATAATATGTCTAACTTTAGCTGTGCCAAAAAGATATCTACAAAAGGTCTCATAGAGGATTATATAATGATTCTTATGCTAATATCATGTTGTCATGTTCGTCTGTATGTCAAGACAGTCACCTCAGTAACTGGATACTGTCCGTCTTTTGTTCGCGGTACGCTGCCTGATCTTGTATGCGTCTTAGTCAGCTTGTTGTAAAGACCGTTCTACACTGCACTTGCAAGGCTCTGTTCGGATATCGAGGAGAATGCGGATATCCGAGAGAAATATTGCTGTTTAAAAGTATCAGATTTATATGCGTCTAGGTTTGCTTAGTCCATAAGAGCTCCATTAATGACGCGTGAGGTTTTGTCAATGTTCGCCGGCGTTTTTAGAGCTTTAATTTAGATTTCTTTGTTAGAACTGAGTGCAGTGCAGCTTATATAGAGAGTGATTTATGTTTAACAACAATGCGTTTTTGAAAACAACTCGAAGTCACTTTTTATACCATCTTTTAGTAATGTTATTAAAATCAATTTAGTTAGTAGTTTAAACATGTAAGCATGACAATAGAGAAGTGTGATAACTTTCTAATTCTATCACATCAAAATATAAACCGCTTCCCTAGCAAAATTCTAGACATAGAACTTTTTAATGAAAAATATGAAATAGATATCCTTTGTTCAATTGTTTTATATAAATGTGTTACGTGAACTATCTGTAAATGATTGCTATCATATACTTAATTTAAAATTATTGACTCTGTCTCAAAATGAATAATGTTATTGTTTCGAAGTTTTTCTTTTGTATAACTAAATATAATCTAAAATAATAAGCATTCAGACAACCGATCGAGCATATATTGTGTTTGCCTACTAAATAATTACTCTAATTGGACCAAATCCCGTGTTCATGCCCGCTTGAGTATGTTTCGCCGGACCGTCTCAACTGGGTCGTGTTGAAACCGGTAGTATATGAACCCACTGAGTTTGTTTCGCTGGGTCTTCTCAGTTGGGGCGCATTGGATCCGGTGGTAGCATTAAAGCGCGACCGTCGTTATTAACACAAGGTCCGTCATAATAATAATACCTTTAATATAGACAGAACCATTGACAATATGTAGTAAAAATTTTAGACTTAAACTAGATAATTAAACATAATCTCTTGACAATAACTTGATACGAGCTAGCTAAATATCATTTCTGTAATAAAATAAATTTTATAAATGTTTTCATACAATATGTACCTAAATATCTATGTTACTAGAAATATTATCTAATGTATACAACTATATTACTACAAACATGTTCTGACTATTTACAAGCGCTTTTTTAAAGTCTACGTGAATAAAAACCTTTTTTATTTTTTATTTTATTTTAACTAATTGGAAAATTTTAAAGGTTTTGTCAGTTGACTAAAGGTCAAAAGACGTTGTAGCAAATGATAGCAGTCAGCCTCTCGTACTCGTACTAGCTAACGCTAACGTACAAGAGTACGTTAGCGTTAGCTAGTACGAGTACCATATGTGGACGAGTTGAATGCGTTTGACAATGACCAAACAGAGTCATGCCATTCATATATCCCTACTAAAACGCTTAACCCATACGTATGATGATGTGAGCAAGAATCAAAATATTATTTCAAGTTGTAAATACTATTCTTCGTTGCCAGTTCAAAGATTTTTCAAGTATCTATATTACATATACTTTGCCATACCATTGTGGTGTTGGTCTTTCTAACCCTAAAATTTTACATTAATTTATCAATTAAACTACTCTAAACGCATACGTAAATTATTAAACCCTACTGGAAATATTATCACAAAATGGGCGCGTTTCGCTTTTTCTACATAAGAACATAATTTTGAGTAAGTATAATCTTTTAAAAGCCCTAATTTTGGTTTCATAACTGTTCAGCTGTGACACGCCAAACGGATGAATGAAAAAAGAATGACTTATTTATGAGGTACTTATAACAAATTCTTAAACTGTTGCTAACTTAACCGATCCTTTAAAAGTTAGGTATTCGTCGAGAACATTTTTATCCGTGTTGTGGTTAATATACTGTTTCGTTTAAAAGTATACATAACGTTATTTGTCCAGTATTTGTTACATTATATGAATGATTTGTAAATAGAATGATCTAGATTAGTCAAGCACTGGTAATGATTTTATTAGAGAATGTTCTTAGTAAAGTGAGAAGTTATTGACTGCACTTGTCTTGTATCCCGGGTTCGATTCCCGCGAACGATAACTATTTGTGTGATCCATACATAAGTTATTCGGAGTGTGGATGTACATTATGTCTGTCAATTATATGTTTGTCATCGTTAGGGATCATTATCTCTATTGCGGGCGTGTCTTTATAAATGAATAAAAAAAAGAATTTGTTAATAACTAACATAAAGCACAAAATAGTTAATCTATTCTAAGAATATTTTTAAATTTATATTCTAAATATTTCTTTAAAATCATGTTGGTAAAGTGTTTCAAATCGCTAATGATTAATTTTAAGAAAGTAAAGACAATATTTTATAGATATTTATACGCTCTAATCAATGGTTTAATTTATTTTCACGTGTATCCATCCATACCCAGGTTGTCTGGAAGGCCCACCGCTGTACCTAATCATCTTCATCATCATCAGCCTGTTATCGTCCACTGCTGGACAAAGGCCTCCCCCAAGCGTTTCTATTTGCTGCCCGATGACCTAGTGTTGGATACACAGATGGCGCTGCTGCCCGATGACCTAGTGTATCCAATTACCATCTAACTGCAGTCGCTAACCCGCATTCCAAGCGCAGAGACTACGGCAAACCTCTCCAAATGGCATGGTTATAGAAACGTTTGGGGGAGGCCTTTGTCTTTGTCTTCTAATATTGTACCTAATTAAGGATTTAAATCGAAAAAAATACGCAATAAAGAGTATTAATTTACTTTAATTTTATGTAGGGTTGTTAGATAGTTACCTAACAAGCTTAATTTGTTTCCTAGGAGTCGTGCGGGAGCGTCGTTGGACGAACGGTTCTTGGCATCAGATGACGCGGGTGGCGTGCGATTGACGGTATCCGCTGCCCGCGCCGGCGACTCGGATGTGTACACTCTACAAGTGAGTACGCTCCTTTAATTTTGTAGAATTTAGTTTTTACGTACACGTGTGGGTGTGATACAATTGTACGCGGATGTCGTAAGATGTAGCAAATTACACACACATGCACAGGTGTGGAAACAAACCTTGTTTTCAGGGAATGTAGCCTTAAAAGTGTACTGATTTTTTTTCTAGTGGTTAGTGACTCGAACTGCTGAGCCAGAGGTCATGGGTTCGATCCCCACCACGGACCAAGCTTTGTGTGATGAGTATGTTTATTTTATTTATAATAATTATGTATTTAAAAATAAATATATAATTATGTTTATCCGTTGTCAGGTTGCTATAGTACTGGCTCTGCCTAGTTTGGGATAAGATGGCCGTGGGTAAAAAAGAAAAAAGCTTAGACCTGTGGTTGAGCAGAACTCTAGAGCCTGGTATGTCTGCCATCAGCCCAGACAGCTCCTATATGTTAAATATTTTTTGTTTAACTTACTAAAATTGCTATTTCCCTCGTTTGGGCGGTTAAGACTCATAGTAATTGCTTCCCTCCCTATGGTGGAAGTAAATTTTGAAAATAGAACTAAATTTGGTTAGGCAGTCGGCTGTAAAAAATTAACATAATTAAGAAAAAAAAAGTACGCAAGGCTGCTAAAGAAGGTTTCACATCACAAATGCTGCGGTCATGTGAGTTTGTAAACGGCCAGTGAGAATTAAAAAAAGAGAACCTCCGTCTTACGAATATTTTGTCTATGCTCGAAGTGAATATTCGATCATGTCACGTGTCCTAACGCAAGTTTAAAATTTATTAATCTGGGCCCTTAAAATGGTTTCATTTCAAAAACTATATAGATACCTACTGAGATTGTTTTTAGCAAATCAAAATTATCTTTCATCTCTGTCACTGTGGAAAATAATCAATTTAGTAATGAATTATTTTGCTGACTATAGTTATCTTTTCTTTTAGGCGAGCAATACAGCTGGTACAGACACGACGAAGGTCCGTCTGGAGGTGTCCCCTGACGAGGCCCCTACAGGCGATGACCCTCCCACGTTTCTCCGACGTCTGCAAGACCTTACGGTGAAGGTTGGCACCAGGACACGGTTCTTAGTAGAAATTATCAGCTCTACTGAATGCAAGGTCAGTAAATACTGTTTTTTATTTCATAAATAGCTGCCAACTGCGACTTCATTTATGTCATGCGAATGTAAGTTTGTTTGGTGTATTCCTTAACTGGTCAACCTTAAGTGTCATAGTTGTTCAACCCACCCATTAGGCCTCTGACACGGCTTTACGACTGTTGCCTAATGGCTACATCTGAGACCGATAGCTTAACTCGCCCTCCGAATCACGGAGACGTTCAGAAACTAAAACAGTTTGGCGGTCACTCATCTATGGACTGACCGCGGGCCTAGTTGCTTAACCTCACCAAACACTTATCACGGTGAGAGTATCTAGTTATGAGCGCCTGGTCAGCCAATCATCATGAACTTTTGCACACATATCATTAGGGGTACAGAAAAAGACATACTTAGCTTAATTCTCAAAAGATTTAAAAATAGCCCAATAATTTACATGGGTCAAGGTGCCGGCAAAAGCTCGTATTCTGTATTACTCCTTTATAATGTTAGCTCTAAGAGTGAAAAAGTAATATCATAAAAATCGGTCCAGCCGTTTAAGAGATTAGCTGCAACAAATGGGCAGACTGACAAATAATTATAATTTTGTTTTTTATCATTACCAACTGAATACTTTGATATGGATTTAGTAAAAAGCTGTTACTTTGCCATCACACAGACGCTAAATCAGGTTGCAGGATAAAAATATTCATATATAGTCGTGGGTTCGATTCCCACCCAGGATTTTGTGCGTAAACTTAGCTGTTTGTAGTCTGAGTGTAATTATCTTAATAAATATGTATTTACAAAAGAAAAGTAGTATATCTGTTATCTTGTGTCCGTGGTACAAGCTCTGCTTAGTTTGTGGTTAGATGGCCGTGTGTGAATAGGATTTTATTAAAGACTAGCTGTGCCCCGCGGTGAAAGAAAATTTATAAAATTTTCGCGGGTAACGCGTTAAATTTTATGAATTTTCTTTGCTATAAACCTCACGGAGCCCGAGACCTTTCCAACGCATGCAAAACCGTGGAAATCGGTTCGTGCGTTCTGGAGTTATAGCGTCAGGAAGGAAAACCCGACTTATTTTTATATAGTAGACTACGTAAATCTTACATCAGAATATCTCTAATATTTTGTCTCTTGTCGCAAACTTATAAATCATTAACACAAACCTTACATAATTCCATCCAAACTTTCATCCCCTATTCCCTATAGTTATTTAACACCCTTGAGGGTAAAATTTTTACAAACTTTGAATGACATATTTATTTATATCGATAAAAATAAAATAAAATAAAAAAGGTTTTTATTCACGTAGTCTTTAAAAAAGCGCTTGTAAATAGTCAGAACATGTTTGTAGTCATACAGTTATTATTTCTAGTTACTTATTACAGATATTTAGGTACACGGAATGTTAAAACATTTATACAATTTATTTTATAATGGTAGTGACATTTAGCTAGCTTGTATTAAGTTATTGTCAAGGAGATTATGTTTAGTTGAAGTTTTTAATATTATGTATTGAAATTTAAATATCGAATCAATAGCCTAAAAATAAGTTTCAAGCTTCCAACTCTAAAAACGACGATACTTCAATACAACTTTTCATCCCCTCTTTCAGCCACTTACAACTTTTTTTCGCATTAAAAATTAGCATATGTCCTTTCTCAGGCTCAACACTATCTGTGTACCAAATTTCATTTAAATCGGTTCAGTAGTTTTGGTGTGAAAGTGCGACAGAGTTATTCTCGAATTTAAAATATTAGTAAGGATTAGGTACTTTTAAAGTTAAAAGAATATGTTTGATAAAAATGCCTGATGTCATCCAATCATACGAGTACAAGTATAAATCGTTCATTATACATTATATTTGACAGTGACATTCTTAAATATTTTAATGGTAGTCATACTTTTTTTCGTGTCCCATGGTCACTGTTTTGGCAAATGAAAGCGTTTTATCGTAATTTACTGCAAAGGGCTACATACCATACAAAACGTAAAACGTATCGGAAAGTTTTTAGTTCAATTAAAAATAAGTATATAAAGTGAAGACTGAAATAACGTCCTGCCGCGTTGTTGTAATCTAAAATATTCGACTGTTGACGAAACGGCTGTTTTCTTCCAAATATATGGCAATAATGTTTTCTTTCAAAAGGAATTTAAATCACAGATGTCTGGGAAAGCGATTTATGTGCGTATATTTTTAGATAGACGTAGCGAGCTACTTCCATTTTGATAGGTATTAACAACATATTAGTAAAAGTTTCTTGTCAGGAGTGGAATGTTTGGAGGGAAAGTAAACTCGTGGGTTTCTGAACCTCAAGATCGTACGTGCATATGGCTCGTAAGATCTTGAGGGGTGAAATGGAAGATGAAACAAAGTATAGTAGTAGGTACCTCATAGTATAACGTGCGAACAATAAATTTCACAAAAATAGCGTTTCTGTTGTACAGTTGACGGCACGTCGCTGTATTCATCCACACTGTTAGTCGTTACTAGTCGTGGGTTCGATTCCCACTCAGGACATATATTTGTGTCATGAACACGAACATGTCTGTTTGTCCTGTGCCTGGGTGTAATTATATGTTTGTATTTATAAAAATAAAGTAGTATATGTGGTATATCAGTTATCTGATTTCAATAGTGCTTAATTTAGGATCAGATGGCCGTGTGTGAATAATGGCACTGGATATTATTATTATTTATTATTATAAGTATGAACTAGAAGTATTAAAGTAGATAGTGGCACAACAGAACTATTTTTTACTCGTCAGTTACCGCCGTGAGTCGAGGTTCGATTTGCAAAGGGCGCTTTGACAGTCTGGCGCAGGTGACTTAGTTTTTTTATAAAGCTAAATAAAGGCCCTCGCTCTACCTTATTGCCTCTATATCATAGACTACAACTTACTGTTAACAATATGTTTAAAAAAACGTCGGTCTCTCATGACGTATTAGACTTCTTATATTTTATTCTTATTACCAACAGTACATTTTTATAAGCTGTGTTACTATCCTAATACCTACGACCTATGTTGTCCGAAATAAAATATTTTAGTTTAATAATCACTACCTACTTTGCTATCTTTCAAATATGGCAAAGAGAAAGTGAAAGTTTACCAGCCATTTTGCGGGCATGTGTCCACAAAATTGGCAAAATCATCAATAACTGGATTTTGGATTTTGAGAGAGGCAGGGCATAGCGTTCATTCCCTCAAAGAGCAGCCCGACTGGGGAAGTACCACCTTACAGAAGACAGTAGTAATTTTGATGTTGTGTTTCCGAGTGTGAGTAAGGTCGCCAGTGCTCATTGGGGTCGGGGGAAGGGTGAGTAACACTTGTTTGCTACGCACCCGCGACACCTCTGGTGTTGCGAGTGTCCATGGGCGGCGGTGATCACGTACCATCAGGTGACCCACTTACTCGTATGTCACCCTGTGATATAAAAAAATAACGCTCATCGAAGCTGTTGCAACTACTTGCAACAACAGTTCGGTAGGTACTGACGAGCTCTCAAAATAAAAACGAAAATAATCGTTTGACAGGTGTATATTCTAAAGTACGTCGACCGCGAAGTCGGCAGAGCGTTTTGCGGAATTTTGCTCCAATTCTTTACCAACTTTCAACAGGTTCCCAACACTGTTAGATGCTTGATGGCGTGGTTGGACAAATATTTGTGTGCATGGACTTGCCTGTTTGTCCTGAGTCTGGGTGTAAAGAATCTATATAAGTATGTATTTACAAAAGAAAAATAGTATATATAATATATCAGTTATCTGTTTCCATAGTGCAAGCTCTGCTTAGTTTGGGATCAGATGGCCGTGTGTGTATAATGTCCCAGGATATTATTATTATAACTTATTTATTTATTTTCATATTTAATACATATTTATTCTTATAAAATCGATATATAAAACAATAATACACAAATAAATAAGTAAAAACAGAGTTATTATTCTTATTATTACTGTTTTTGGCTATGTACATACGCCAGCACATCCAGCTACTCCAATCTGTAAAATTTCTTTTATAGATTTTCAACTTTATCACATAGGTAGGCATAAGGATCACTCTCAATTGGAGAAATTTGTCAGATTGGGGTAGCTTGATATGCTGGCGTCTGTACACTGATAGCTCCGAAGTTTGTAAACCATTCTGGATTAATATTTATTATTGAGGTGTTTTCATATACATTTTATTGAGTTCGGCGGAACCCGAACTCAATAAAATGTATATGAAAACACTCAAAATCACAGTATTTATAAGTAAATTACTATTAAACTGCCTTAAACTAAAAAGAGTAATTAAAAAAACATCTACAAGACCTTTTAAAAAGTAGGTATAAAATATATTTCACTATAAAATTAAACATAGTTTTTGATGCTGGTATTTTAATAAATTCTAATATTTTCCATAAGAAATATAAGTAATAATAAAATAATTATTTTCAGCTCATAAAGTTACGTACAGTTTTTTTAAATCTAGAATACATAATATGCTTGACATTAAGGTAAAGGGCCCAGCAAACGCCCAAACGGGCATGTTTGCCAAACATATTTATTAATGTGTATAATTATTTGCACTAAATTCAATTTAATGTATACTTACACTTATATATTAACACTTATATATATGGTCGGTTTTGAAGCCAGTATTTTGTTTATTATTGTTATTTCAAATATAGAGCTTGGATTGCGCGATTATATGTGTTTATATCACGGGAATGACGCGTTGTATATCGACTAACACAGAGGCGCCACTGAACGGAACGATACTCGTCAAAGTGAAACTCGGCTCTATTACTTTTAGTACGGGTGACGCAGACTGACGCAGATTAAAAATAACTAAAACTAAGATTCAAATTTTTGGAAGCCATTCCATAGCTACCAGGTGTGTAGCTAGTAAACGGAACCCCTATAGTCTTGAAATGTGTGTTGTTATTGATTTCGGTATTAAATGCTATAAAATGAACAAATAGCCTATTGTTTCCACACGATCACATTTTTATTTGAAAGATCAAGATCAAGAATTCCAACGTAGGTTAAATTTGCCTTAGAAAGTCCTTTACTGTTAAAAAATATTTTAGAAATAAAAAATTGATTATTGCGTACGAAGTCGCAGATCACATCTTGTTTCACTGTATGTATGTCAAATTTGGCCAGTATTTAAAGAAAGAAAATTTTAAAAAATATCTGAAAATCGGTTAACCAAATTCTGGTTGATAACCGGGAACCAAAACTAACGCACTTTATTATTTCTTGTACCTATGTATTATACGATGTCCAGAACTCAAGCAGTGCTAAGCCCGACACGCGCTTGTCATATACGTACACTTGAGTAAGATAGTGAACCTATATTCCCCGTTCACCCGTTACACAATTTCATTAACGCCACTAGAAACCTTGAGAACATCGGAATGTATCGCTAGTGTGGTCGTGACATAATTCGTCTATTTCAAACCGCTAACATCCGTTGTATGTAAAGTATTTATAATCTGTTTTACCATTTTCCCGCGCTTCCACTGACAGCTCCCGGAAAAACAAAGATGGCGGATCACGGAAAGCGAAAATATGTTACAAAGTTTTCAGGTTAATTTTAGAATGATAATTTATTTCGTTTCATGGATAAGACATTTTACGTTGTGTTTGTTATATAATTTGTTAAAATTATTAGTCAATGTTTAGAGAACAAAATTGTAGTAGAAAGTGAAGAAAGAAATTGTCGGAATCTGTGTAAAATATACAATCTAATCGTGATTGGCCTTAGCATTAATTATATTGTATTCTCTCATAATCTCTATTTGTATAAGTTTTTATTGTAAGTAGGTATTTATTTTGTTCATTCACAGACTAGCTCTCTTACTTATAAAAACAAAGGCAATGATTAGATTTAGAGATATCATGTATTTGTCATTCAAATGTCATTCTAGAGTTGATTAGAATTATGTTATATCTTCTCAAGCGAAGATACAGGTATCTAAATGAAAGGAGGTAGAGTAGATATCGCGAGCCAATTTCAACGCATTAAAAATAAAATACTTTCGCTTTTGTAATATTCTACAATTGCGTTGTAATACATTTTTCGTAATGGCAATGGTTATGCTTGTGGTAGGTTCGTTAAAACGTTTGATATGGTATAACTATAGCTGGACATGCTTTCTTAAGCACGGAGGACTCATTGCGTGCCTAGGTGCTTGCTCATATTAATCATAGGTACCACCCGGTACGAGCAACAGGCTATGACCGGCCAATAATAGTATATGTTTATGGCTAGCCCTAATAACTCTTAACCAGTCAAAGCGATTTTATTTACATAATGATAATGGTATTTGCGAATTGTTATTATTATATTTTAATAGGATGTGCTAAATTATTGATAAGAAATAATAAATTCATAGGTGGACAGACTTTCAATAATCTAGGCACGGCAGACACATTACCGTGATCTAGGCGCACTGGTTGTTTTAGCTTAAGTATTCATAAATTACTGCTTTGTAAATATTTAACTTTTCTTTGGAACGAACGATTAGAAGAAAATTTAAATAGCTGATCTATTACAATTTGGGTTTCGATCTGGCAAGTCCACTGAGGAAGCTATTTATGAGCTCACAGACTCTATCGTGACCAATATTGACAAGAATAGGAAGTGCATGACCGTTTTTTTGGACTTAGCCAAGGCCTTCGACACTGTCTCGATTGCGCTACTTATTACGAAGCTGGAAAGATTAGGTGTTAGAGGTCTCCCCCTACAACTGTTTAAGGACTACTTGAGTCGCAGAAAACAACGTGTCAAAATTTGTCAGTGGATTAGCGATGAGCTTTCCATTCAATACGGTGTTCCTCAAGGCAGTGTCGTCGGACCTACCCTGTTTTTGGTCTACATAAACGATCTCTGTCAACTACAGCTCCAACAGGGAAGAATACTTTCATTCGCAGATGATACGGCTCTTTTTTTTCACGGAAGCTAGAGGAAGTATTTAACAACGCACAACTTGGCTTTGACAAAGTCTGTCGATGGTTGTCTCATAATGTGCTGACCCTAAATATAGACAAGACAAAGTATATCACCTTTGCATCCAAAATAAATCTCCTTCCTCCCACAACTCTCAACATAACTGCTCACTCCTGTGCCGATACTATGATCTCACATTGTCAATGTCCAACTCTCCAAAGAACGAACACTATCAAATATCTTGGAGTGCATATAGATCACGCGCTCACTTTTAAGCCACACATTAATGTGCTACTCTCCAGGCTGCGTAAGCTGATCTATATATTCAAAACGTTAAGACATGTGGCCGATCTACGTATTATCAAAATGGTCTATTACGCGCTTTGTCATTCTATAGTGACCTATTGCATTGGCATATGGGGTGGCGCAGGTAAAGTCCACCTACTTGAAGTTGAAAGGGCGCAAAGAGCTGTGCTGAAAGTTGGAGCGGGCTTACCCTTCCGCTACCCAACTTACGAACTCTATAAGACTTGAGACATTCTAACAGTAAGGCAGTCCTTTATATTAGCCATTATAATGAAACAACATACCCAACTGGTATACGACCCAAATCTGAATAAAGAAAAGCGTAAAAAGGGCAATGTCTGCCCCACTAACCTTCTCCGAACAAGTCTTTCTCACAAATTCTACTGCTTTCTGGGTCCATATCTCTACAATAAAGTTAACACATACTTGTCAATATTCCCACTTCGTAAATCAGCTTGCAAACTGACAATATCCAATTGGTTAAAGACTCTTGACTATCATAGAACGGAAAAACTATTTACTTTAAACATTAACTTCAGCGAATTCTTTACGCAATCACTTTCACGCTTCCAGTCTCACTCAAGCACACATACTGTTCACACATCCACATAAACACACACAACCACACACGCACGCACATTCACACACACACGCACGCACACACGCACACACACAAACACATACACACACGCACACACACACACACACACATTACAATAGGCTACTTTAGTAATTACTTACCTATGTTTTTGTATATCTCTTCGTTATATCTTGTAAATCACCTAGTCTAATATAAGATCTAAGTGTATAAGTAGATCAGGGGGCCTGGTGACCTGTAACACAGGTATTCCTAGAATACCTATCTCGGGCACCAGTCTCTCACAAATGAAGTATTCCGTATTAGATTATTATAATGTAAGCGTACTGTTTGTGAAGAGGAAATAAATACATATTATTATTATTATTATTACATTATACGTTGTATGTCAGGCACCACTAACGTGTGCACTCCATATTCTTAACCTTATAGCAGCTGAGATTTACCTAGTTGCGTATTTTCTGAGTGAGTTCACGAGAAGTGCATTATATGAGAAGTGTATAATATTGTCTTTATTAAATTAAGCTGTAAGATGTAAGAGGAAATAAATAAATAATAAGATTTATTTAGTCAGTATTTCTTAGCATCAGAGTTAATTAAATTAGAATTACTTTAATTGTATCAAATATAGATTCATCTAAATACACAACGCATGCTGGTAAAAGCAAAAAATATGATAGTTACCTATAAAGTGGCATTCAAACTACTACTCTTAAAAAGAATCTCATATCAATATTGACTTATTGTTAACTTACACACAAAATTGATAACTTCGTAAAGGATATAGGTATGATAAAAAATTAAATGCCATTTAGATGCCCATCAACAAAAGCAGATATATATAGATTTAAGAAGATAACTTGACACGCTTGGAACGTGGGGTCCAAGTGCCCGTGGTCTCTATCGCCAGATTTCTAAGCGTTTGGCTGACGCTTCCCGTGACCAGAGGGCTGGCTTTTTCTTTGGCCAAAGAATTAGTTTAACTATACAACGTGGTAATGCAGCCAGTCTTCTGGGCACGTTTTCTCATGGCCTCGATTCGGAGGAATGCTACGACGCCATCTGTAGTTAGTTTTAATTTATTTATGTATATACTTTTTCGTAGATTTAGTTTTTCTATCAATTAATTAAGTAAATGTTTCAATGTCAGATTAGTTATTAGTTTCTTAAAGTTAAATATAACTTATTAGGATAGAAGATAACTATATGACTAATATAATGATGGACTACTTGAACCTTGAACCGAAAGGAGTGAGATAGCAATGTACAGATGACGTATAAGGATTCATATGCATATTTCAATGAACACAGATCAGATGATGCAGTTACCTCAGCTACCAAATTTTTGCTCATTATTGGGGTTAATGTCTATTTGGAGGTTGAGATTTTAGCATGAACTTAATCTTATGTATTCTTATATGCGATAGATTCCTGATGAGCACCATAAATTTAATCGCGACCACTTGATTAACAAAAGTTTACGATACAAATATATATGAATACTACATAGCATGTAAATTAAAGGAACTTAAAATTGTTTTACCGGCGTTAAACTTTATAAATTATAGCCTATGTGTTAATCCAGGGTATCAGCTAACTTCATACTGATTTTTTTTAAATCGCTGCAGTCGTTTAGGCGTAAAGTAGTAACAAACATACACATCACAAACTTTCGCCTCTATAATATGAGTGTAATTCTAGGTGACCTGGTATCGCAATGAGCGACGGCTGCTGGAAGCGGAGCGTGTCTCCCTGGCTAGAGATGGCAACTTCTGGTGTGCTGACGTGGCGGCTGTCAGCGTTGACGACGCTGGAAGGTGGACTTGTACTGCTGAAAATGGCGGCGGAAGAGCCAGCTGCTCTGCACATCTCAATGTCCTCGGTAAGCAAGTATTAGACACCAACAAACTAATAGAACACTGACTAATTTCAAGTGGAACTATTCATTTTCTAACTCCACCTTGTCTATTTACGATTCCAAATCAAAAAATCATTTAATCCGTAAAAAGATTTTTTTTACTCCACCGTGCATTTCATGACGTTGCAGCTACTGAGAAACACTGCCAGAAAACTCAGTAGGAATCCTTTTTTTAACCGACTTCAAAAGGAGGAGGTTCTCAAGTTCATCGGTATTTTTTTTTTTATTTATGAACACCGATTACTCAGAGATTTATGATTCGATTTACGTGATTCTTTTTTAGTTTGATGCGAAATAGTTGCCATTTGGTCCCATAAAAATTTTGTATAGTTTGGCCATGTAGTTTTAATTTTATGGACATTTATGTATGAAAATTTTTGTATTTTAAAATAATTATACTTAAGATTAATTACAATTATGTGTGTTGGCTCAGAAGAATTCAATCCATTAAATTAAATTTGTTGCGGGATCCGAGACAGTAAAAGTAATTCCCCGGGTCATGCCCGAGCCTCATTGCTCAGTATCATTTCATTGTGTGTTGATCCTGGCTGTTGGAGTTGCAGTGGTGGGAAAGAGGGAGGGACTAGTGACATATTTCATTGCACTGGTATTGCTATGAGATGTAGGATGTAGATGTAGCCCTGGCAAGGGACGGCAACTAGTAGTAGTAATAATGACCTGAATGAAGTTGGAATGTTAATCAATACCCATAACACCAGATCGCAGATTCGTCGACTCAGACTCCATAAATCAGCCACCTGGTGCCCTATTTTTGGCAGCAATGAGATGCAATGCTACTATGGTGCCCAACTCGCACGTTGTAAGACATGCGTGTTTGTTCTGCATGGCCCAAAAATTAATTATTGATAATTTAGTGACAACCTTCACAAATGAGTACATATTTGTTAGTCCATGAGTATGTGACCGCAAACCTTTTTTTTTTATTGGTCTTTTAATTCACTGCCATCTGATCCCGAAGCATATACATCTACAGTATAAACTGATCTCGCGTTGTATAGAATTTCCATACAATGAAAGGTCAGATTATATTGGAAACTAGCTGTGCCCCGCGGTTTCACACGCGTTAAGCTTTATAAATTATCAAAGTTCCTCCCCCGTAGGTGATAGCGTGATAATATGTACCCTATATGTTGAACCGACCTCTTAGTAATATTTATGCAAAATTTGAAGTAAATCCATGCAGTACTTTTTGAGTTTAGCCCGGACATACATACAGACAAACAGATAAACAGACAAAAATTCAAAAAACTATATTTTTGGCTTCGATATCGATTGTAGATCACGCCCACTTGGGGCGTGATCCTTTTAAAAAAATATTCAATGTACAGTTTTGACTTTCCTATTATGTGTAGGTATAGATGATATGCTTGATATGTAACCAGATAACGGATAAACCAACTTATATATTTCTAAATACCTACATATTATATATAAATATAAAATATAAAAACACAGAACAAATAGTTGAGTTCATTACAAAAACATTTGTGTGATGGGTGTCTGGGTGTGGAACGAACCCCCGACCTCTGGCTCAGCGGTCAGTGTCCCTAACCACTTGACCAACAGACCAGTCAAAAACTAGGACTCCAACTTCGACGGGCCTGTTGGCGTGGTTGGCAAAAGCTTGCTTTTCACGCCAGAGGTCGTGGGATCGATTCCCACCCAGGGCAGATATTTGTGTGCATGAACATGTCTGTTTGTCTGAGTCTGGGTGTAATTTTCTATATAAATATATGTTTACAAAAGAAAAGTAGTACATGTAATATATCAGTTATCTGGTTTCCATTGTACAGCTCTGCTTAGTTTGGAATCAGATGGCCGTGTGTAAATAATGTCTTAGGATATTATTATTATAAACTATAATAGTCTATGGCCGTAAAGTATTACTCTAATGGGTTTATAGCCTGATTCTTCTGTTGCGTTGCAGGACATTGAAAATAACAAATCTCAGAGTTATGGCGCCAAGGTAGCATTGTTTCACTTTCTAAAACTGGTACAAAGTCGAGTTTGTATGGTAATACAGTGGATTTTTAGACATAACTCGTATCATAATCTTAGACAACGCCCACAAGTGGAGGGAAGTGCCATATTGCCGTGAATTGTATAAATATTTAAGTCTATAAATAGTTAAGTCTCCACTGCCTTAATTAGTTAGGGATTTGCTTTCACTGTGAAGGACTTAACTTTGACTGTGTGTAAATTACGAAACCGCTGCATATATTCTGTAATGAAACCATTAGTTACAACGCCTGAAGGATCTAATATCCATCATCATCATTTCAGCCAAAAGGCCTCTGTTGCTGGACAAAATCCTCCCCAAAGATCTTCACAATTGCCGGTCTTTCGCTATCCGCATCCAGCGGTCTCCAGCAACCTATAATATAATATCCATAGACATTTCTTTTTATACTAGCCTGTGCGCCGCGGTGTTACCCACGTTAAATTTTATAAATTTTCTTTGCTATAAACCTCACGGAGCCCGAGACCTTTCCAACGAATGCAAAACCGTGGAAATCGGTTCGTGCGTTCTGGAGTTATAGCGTCAGGAAGGAAAACCCGACTTATTTTTATATAGTAGAAAATAATAGTGTCCCATTGCTGAGCAAAGCCCCCCCCCCCTTGGTTATCCAGATTTCCCTGTCTTTTGCAATTTCAGGCCGTTCGTTACAAATTAAATAGAATATTAATCTGTTTTTGTCTGTATATTTTAGTACCAAAAGCCTACAAGCGTCCGGAATTCGTGGAAGAGTTGCGCGCCCTCCTCACAGAGCAGGGTACCGTGTCGCTAGAGTGCAAAGTTGTCGGTGTGCCCACGCCGTTACTGCGATGGTTCAAGGTAAGAAGTTTTGTTTCTATTTTATTACTACTGTACCCAAAAAAATGGAAAATATATACTTCTTTCATATAATTGTAAAAGAAGTTTATTTGGGTTTAAAGGAAAGAAGTTTTAAAGGGTGGTTCTAAATAAAAAATACATAAATTTCTCAACTGAACACTCCCGGGTCGGGACGAAAAGTGATTTTGGTATTTTCCCGTAAAAAGAAATTTCTAAGTAGCATCCCGAAGTCTGGAAGTTGGCGGTATTATCCTGTTACTGACCTCTTTCCGGTCGTGCTGCTAGTCGTCCCATTAGATCATGAGAGTTTTAGAATAACGTGCTTCTGTGTTTGCGCACACACTTATACACTATAACATATCTTGCGCTGTTGGCAAGTCACCATTGAGACTGGCCGCCGTGACCGGAATTCGGCCGGGAGGACGTTACGAGTATATACAAGCAAGCAATATATAGTACAAGCTTTGCCTAGTTTAGTATCAGATGGCAGTGTGTTAGTTGTCCGAAGATGTTTATTTATTTCTAGCTATGCCCCGCGGTTTTACCCGCGTTATACTTTATGAATTATAGCCTATGGGTAAATCCAGGGTGTCAGCTAACTCCATACCAAATTTTATTAAAATTGCTCCAGCCGTTTAGAGGTGAAGAACTGTGACTGTGTGAGTATGTATGTTACACTCACGCACTCAAACTTTCGCCTTTTATTATTATTATTTTTATTTATTATACATTATTTGGTATGGTAAGAACTATAATCAGTGAGGCTCGTGCTTAAAAAAGGAAAACCTGCGCTATAAGCACCAGCACCTTCCTATTTAATTAATTATAAGATTAGTATGATAACCAATGTGTTAAACCAGGATGTCAGCTAACTCCATACCAAATTTTATTAATATCGCTCCAGCAGTTTAGACGTGAAGAAGTAACAAACATACACACTCACAAACTTTCACCTTTATAATATTAGTGTCATACCATTATTTTCTCTTAACATTACAGGACAGCTGCGAAATAAAAGCTGGTGATGTGTTTGCACTCACAGCGAACGCAGAAGATCCTACATCCCTTGGAACCTACACATGCGAAGCGGTCAACTGTATGGGTAGGGCGTACTCCTCATCTAAGGTCCATGTGGTCGGCCGCGGAAGTCGTGAGGGATCCGTTAGGCCTAGCACTAGGTAAGACATAACATGCCCTGCCTCTCATCACCATATCTTTCATCATGTCAAAGTACGTCCACTGCTGGACAATGGGCGGATATGCCATAATGGCCGCGTTTGGCCGGCAGGTTGGCGATCGCAGTTTGATGGCCATAGTTCACAAAAAAAACGCTGCTGCCCGTTCTCTGATAGGTATTCCGTCGGATGATTTCTACGCCCCCCACGAAATGAGATGGGGTGATGATATTCTGTGCCATGACCACACATCATCATCATCATCATCATTACAGCTAAATAAGTCCACTGCTGGAAAAGCCTCCCTCAAGAATCGTCTTGGGGGGATATGCCATAATCGCCACGCTTGGCAGGCGGGTTGGCGATCGCAGTAAGATGGTCATAGTACTCAGAAGGAAGCTGCTGCCCATCCTCTGGTAGATATTCCCTCGGGTCGACTTCTACGCCCCCCACGGGATGAGATGGGGTGATGATATTCTGATTCTGATATTTGTCGCCATGACCACACAGCATATATATAATACTATGAAATCACAACTTTCAACTCTACAAATATGCTTACAAACGGGCTGGTTGGCGTGGGTGGTTGATGCTTGCTATCACGCTGCAGGTCATGGGTTCGATTCCCATCTACGACAGATATTTGTGTGCATGAACATGTCTGTCTGTCCTGTGCCTGTGCTTAATTTTCTATATAAGTATGTATTTACAAAAGAAAAGTAATATATCAGTTTTCTGATTTCTATAGTACCTATACGCTCTGCTTAATTTGGGACCAGATGACATTGTGTGTATAATGTCACAGGATATTATACTACTCGTAGAAACGAAAACAAATATAAGATGACAGTGTGTTAGTTGTCTCAATATATTTATTTATGTTATTATTATTATAAATAGACGGACACAAAACATACCCATACTTAGAGAAACTAAAAGTTGGATACACAAATAGCTTTTAAAATAGAATGATATAGATTAGTTAAGCACTGGTAGTAATGTTATTAGAGAATGATCTATATATTTATATTATTATTATTATAAATAGACGGACACAAAACATACCCATACTTAGAGAAACTAAATATTGGATACACAAATAGCTTTTAAAATAGAATGATCTAGATTAGTCAAGCACTGTTAATGATTTTATTAGAGAATGATCTATATATTTATATTATTATTATTATTATAAATAGACGGACACAAAACATACCCATACTTAGAGAAACTAAATATTGGATACACAAATAGCTTTTAAATTAGAATGATATAGATTAGTTAAGCACTGGTAATGATTTTATTAGAGAATGATCTATATATTTATATTATTATTATTATTATAAATAGACGGACACAAAACATACCCATACTTAGAGAAACTAAATATTGGATACACAAATAGCTTTTAAAATAGAATGATCTAGATTAGTCAAGCACTGTTAATGATTTTATTAGAGAATGATCTATATATTTATATTATTATTATTATAAATAGACGGACACAAAACATACCCATACTTAGAGAAACTAAATATTGGATACACAAATAGCTTTTAAATTAGAATGATATAGATTAGTTAAGCACTGGTAATGATTTTATTAGAGAATGATCTATATATTTATATTATTATTATTATATATAGACGGACACAAAACATACTCATACTTAGAGCAACTGAATATTGGATACACAAATCTATATATATAAAAATCAATGCCACTTTTCGTTGTAATGTTATAACTCAACAACGCCTTTACCGATTTGGCTAATGTTGGTCTTGAATTATTCGTGGAAGTCCAGGGAAGGTTTGTTCGTAGAGAAAATTTTAAAAAAGTCTTGAAAATGTGTAAAATCAACATCTTTCTATACTCCCATATACAAACAAATTGTACTAATACTTAAAAGCGTAGCGAAGCACGTACCGGGCCGCTAGTAGCTTTTAAAATAGAATGATCTAGATTAGTCAAGCACTGGTAATGATTTTATTAGAGAATGATCTTAGTAAAATGACTTGTTATTGACTGCACTTGTGGCGTAGCTGCTGTCTGTAGCGATACTGAAAACAAAAACAAACAGCTCTGTAGGATAATAGCGCGCCGTCGACGGCGCGTTTAAAAACCGGCCAAGTGCGAGTCGGACTCGCGCACGATAGGGTTCCGTACCATTACCTATCTATAAAACAAGCATAAAATTCATGTTTGTTGTATGGGAGCCCCCTTTAGTATTTATTTTATTTAGTTGTTAAAGCGGCAATAGATATACATCATCTGTGAAAATTTCAACTGTCTAACTATCACGGTTCATGAGATACAGAATGGTGACAGACAGACAGCGAAGTTTTAGTAATAGGGTCCTGTTTTACCCTTTGGGTACGGAACCCTAAAAACGTGGTGTGCATAGGCCCTAAGACAGCCTCGCCTCGCCGCTTCGTGTACCGGGTTCGATTCCCACGATGGACATTTGTGTCACCCATGAATGTTATTTGTGTTCGTCTATTATATGTTTGTAAAATACCCCGCGACACAGGGAATAGATTCCGTTGTTCGGGCTTTGTCTTTTAAAAAATAAAATGAGCTTTCCTGTATGAAAATCGAACCTGGGGATTTACCGGCTAAGTCGTCAAACATCGATTTCTTAGATGGCGTTCAAATAAATAAAGGTTAAAAATTACTTAATCCATCGTTAAATCAGCTTCAACGTTGACAATCGATTCCGGACCATTTATGACGTCACATGTGCTCATGGAAGCCGATTTAACGATTGACTAAGTCATTTTTAACCTTTATTTATATGAACGCCATTTAAGAAATCGATGTTCGGCGATTTAGCCGGTAGAGGCCCTGGGACACAAAGCCGCCGTGGTACTAGATTTCATACTTGAACAAAAAATATTTATAGACATTTTATATAATTACAGCAGCGTTGCTCTGGAGCCGCCCCCCATCTTCACTAAGGAGTTGGAGGACCACTTCGTGAAGATCTGCGACCCATTGACGCTCGGGTGCCATATTGTCGTGCCGCCCTGGCCCCGGAGTGTTGTGTGGTACAACAAAGAAGGAAAGGTGGAACCCAGCGAAAGGTAAATGTTCAAATGTCTCTTATCGATCGGGATTATAGCAAAAAATAAACAGAACATCATATCTTTTTAAAATATTTAGGGGTAACATTCATAATGCTGATGTTTTAGAACAGATAGCTCTGTGTGTCCCGGACAGGTATGTTTGGAGAAGGAGACGGCCGCGATTGCTAGTGGAACCGCGTGGTCGGACTAATCTTGTACATGAGGCGCCCCTGACGCGTGCTCACCGTACTCTTAACCTTATAGCAGCTGAGACTGACCTATTTGTGTGTTCTCTGAGTGAGTTCACGAGAAGTGCATTATGTATAATTAGTTATAAGTAAATTTGTTTAGTGGTATAAAATTGTATTATACTTAGATAGAGAGGAGATTAGATAGATAGAGAGGAGAGAGAGGGCGTGACTGTGCGCAAGTAAACAACAGCTGATCGTAACGTATTGTAAAAAAATTGAAAAAGTGATATTTTACGTGGAAAAACTAAATTATGTTTTAAAATTTGAAAACCTTCAGTGATATAAGTTGCAGTTAACACAATTTTCGTCAAGATAACTCGAAAAAATCTCAAAACGTGCAAATAACGAACAAATTTTCAACCAGTGCAAAAACGAAAAAGTTACATCTTTTACAAGACCCTATTGATGGAAAGCAAGAAAAGCTGTTAAGATCAACTGACCACTATATCAAGGTACGATATTCCTCGTAATTAACATCTCAAAACAAATTAATTGTCATCAAAAAAAGTGAAAATCATCCTACACTATTTTTGTGTAAAGCGCCATCTACAAATTTGCGCGCAAAACAACTACTACTTTATGTTACTGAGATCCATAGGAATACCTAATGATTAGACCTATCCACCAGTAGCGTTATAAAATTATAAAATTTGAAAGCCATCAGAGATATTAGTTGCAGTAATACTATTTTCGTCAGGATAACTCGAAAAAACTCGATGTGAAAATAACGAATAAATTTCCAAAAATTTAAACACACTTTTTTACAAGACCCTACTGACGGCAAGCAAAAAAAAAAGCAGCTATAATCAACTGACCACTATAACAAGGTACGACATTCTTCGTAATTAACATTTCTAAACCAATTGTCATCAACAAAGTAAAAATCATCCTACAATATTGTTTGTATAAAGCGCCATCTACAAATGTACGAGTAAAACAACTACTACTTGTTGCCACTGAGATCCATAAGAAAAGCAAAAGATTAAACCAATCCACCAGTAGAGGGCACTACTTTGCACTACTTTATACTAATTCATAGCATTACAAAACCTATACATAATGACACTAGAGTGCGCAGGATGTCAACAGAAAATTCTCAACACAGAATACTTGACCTGCTTATTATGCGCCTGCTCTTATGATTTAGAGTGTGCTAATATATCATACGATCGATTTAATGACACGATGACATCAACCCATAAAACCACGTGGAAATGTCAGGCCTGCTATTGTAAAATACCTAAGATGGGCAATTCCGACACTCCAATACGCTTTCGTGAACAAGAATCTGTCCAACACGTAACTTCCCCCATTGAGATAAGTAACGTAACACTAAGAAAAAGGACCATTAACAGCTACAACGATACTACAACCTCTGAGGACCACAGTTTATTAGGAGATACAATCGGCACCCAAGAAAAAACATCTTTAATACGATCTGACTTACAACCACAACTGACGCTGCATAATATGAGCAAGATAATAGCACTACGCCTTCAAGAAAACAATAAGTCAATATTGAACGAACTAAAAAATATAATCCATACAGAAATAAACAAAGCCATAACTGCATTAAAAGACGAAGTACACCGCGAAACAAGCACTTTACAAGAGCAAAATAAACTGAGAATTCAAAACATACAACAAATAAACACTAAAATAGAAAACCTAAACATTGAAAATGAAAAATTAAAGAAGGATATAATTGATTTAAAAAACAAAATTGGACCTATTTGTAATAATTGCATCGAAAATAAATCTAAAAAGTTTGTGATACATGGTTTCCCTGAATATTATAGGGAACCTGAAAATGTGTTACATACCAGAATAATAGATCTTTTTCGGGAAATTATGAACGTAGACCTGATGGGTTATATAGAAAATACACATAGAATTGGTAAAATTGGTAGGGACAATACCAAACACAGGCCACTGGTGATTGAGTTACTAAGTAAAAGAATGACAAATTATATTAAAGTCAACAGCTACTACTTTCATGGCAGTGGATTGTCCATAACCGAATTCCTAGATGATGGAGCCCGAAGGGAAAGGCTAATAATGCGTGAAGAGATGCTCAAAGCACGAAAAAAGGGTCTATATGCCGTAATTCGCGACGGCCAATTGTACATAGAAGGAAGAAGGATAAACGTTAGCGACGAGACATCTTTAAACACCTCCGAAAACAAAACTGAAAGAGAAACGGTATCGCGCACTAGTAACCAATCTAACCAATCTTACCAATCGCATGGTACACAAAATGAAATCAACTTATTTCGTAAATAAAGACTTACAATTTAGAATACTTTACCAAAATATTCAAAGTGTATACAGCAAACAACATATATTAGAAACTTTCATAAAACAAACACCCCAATACAAAGCTCTATGTATATCAGAAACCTGGCTTTCGCAAGAGAAAAAAGAGATCATAGAGTTCAGTGGTTACAAATTTGCAGCATCATACTGTCGAAAGAACCGAACAGGTGGGGGAGTATGCATCCTATTGCAAGAAAATATCGAATACATAGAGAGAATTGATATATCAGACTTATCTATTGAGTATATTATTGAAGCATGTGCTACGGAACTGCCTACGGAGAATTTATTATTGATTATTATTTATTGGAATAGGAGAGAGGAAGATATTTTTCATAAACAATTGAAATTAATATTAAATCACATAAACAAGAAATACTCTAAACGTAACATAATCATAGGAGGAGATTTTAATGTAAATATTTTAGATAATAATTTAAAAACGACTGAATTATTAAATTTAATGCTAGAATATAAATTTAAGCAACACGTTAAAGATCCGACACGGATAACTCAAACTACTTCAACATGTCTGGATTTAGTGTTTACAAACTTTAACAACAACAATTTAAACATATCAGTTGAGGAATTAGGCTTCTCTGATCACTGTGGTACAATAATTAGTATGGATTTCCCCCAAAAAAGTGACCAAACCACTTGGTATGCCGAAAAAAGGCTCTATAACAATATTAACATACAACGCTTCAAATCAAGTCTACAAGGAATAAATTGGAATTCAATAATTAAACCAGATACAAATATTAACGAGAACTACGTAGCTTTTAGTAGAACCTTAATTAACAGTCTTGACCTATGTATACCAAAAAGGAAAATAAAAATAAAAAAGAGATTTAATAAATACTGGTTAACAAAGGGCATAAAACTATCATGTACTAATAAAAGACTCTTAAAAATACTAACATTGAAAACAAATAATCTAGTAATAAAACGGTACTACAAAAACTACGAGAAAATATTGAAAAAAGCAGTCATAACAGCAAAAAAGTTACATTATATAAACAAAATAAAAAAATCAAATAACAAAGTCAAAACTATGTGGAGCATCATAAATGAATGTACAAACAAAAAACCTACTAAAGAAAAAAGTAACATTAAATTAAAAATTAATAATACCTCTATTTCGGATCCAAAACAAATAGCAAATATTTTTAATAACTACTTTGCTTCGATTGGTGAAAAAAGTACTGAAATATTATTTAACGAGCCGCAAGTCGTTCCTGTACTTCACCG
Source organism: Pseudoips prasinana (assembly GCA_951640165.1). Classification (NCBI taxonomy): domain Eukaryota; kingdom Metazoa; phylum Arthropoda; class Insecta; order Lepidoptera; family Nolidae; genus Pseudoips; species Pseudoips prasinana. Next base: position 7,350,721 of record OX621234.1, read on the forward strand.
TACTGAAAATACTATGTTTCTTAGTCCCGTCTCCGCCTATGAGGTAAACAAGCTTATCAAAAATTTAAAAAGCAAAAAAAGTCATGGAGTAGACGAATTACCCCCTATTTTATTAAAACAATGCGCCGATGAATTGACGTTACCATTTTATCTACTAATAAATCAGTCATTTGAACAGGGCGTTTTCCCAGAAAATTTAAAAACTGCCGTGATAAAACCAATACATAAGAAAAACCTAAAAGTAGATCCCAGCAATTATCGTCCTATTGCCCTCTTACCAACTGCTTCAAAACTGTTTGAAAGGGCAATGTGTGATCGTGTCTACGCATTCTGCGAAAAATTTAAAATATTCAATGAATGTCAAAACGGCTTTCGAAAAAATCGATCGACAGTATCTGCAATCTATAAATTTGTACAAGAAGCCCTCGACATAATCAACAATAAAAAATACGCAGTTGGTATATTGTTGGATATGACCAAAGCATACGATAAAGTGCAGTATAACATTTTGTTAGAAAAACTGAAAGGCATAGGGATTCGCGGTAAAGCTCACGAATGGTTCACATCGTACTTAAAAGACAGGGTACACCAAGTCGAAATCGAATTCTTTGACTATACAACGAAAGAAATAAAAAATATTAAATCAAAAAACAAAATTATTAACGCGTCAATCCCTCAGGGCAGTGTAATTGGATGCCTTCTCTTCCTGATCTACATCAACGATCTTCCCAAAAATATAGAAGGTCCCTGTGTCCTTTTCGCAGATGATATTTCACTCTTGACAGCGTGCCAGACAAATATAGACCTAAATACGAACCTAACTAATATACTGGATACCATAGTTGATTGGATGAATAAGCATAACCTGCAAATTAATTTCAGCAAAACAAAAATAATGTCCTTCCATCCACACCAAAAACCTCCATTAGATATAAATTTAATATACAACAGCATAAAAATCGAAGTTGTCCCGGAATTCACCTTACTTGGTCTGTCAATAGACAGCAATATCAACTGGAAATCACACATTAACAAAATAACATCTAGACTATCTAAATTTACTTATGCATTTCGAGAAGTAAAAAAATCTACTAATCTGGAAGCTGCCCTCTCTACATATTATGCGTACGCTTACTCATGGTTAACTTACGGCATAATACTGTGGGGAAACAGCACAGATGCACCAACACTATTTGTAATGCAAAAAAAACTAATTCGAATTTTAGTTAACATAGAGAGCACTGAAAGTTGCAAACCTCACTTCCAAAAACTTAAAATATTGACCCTTCCTAGCATCTATATACTAGAAATATGCAAATTTGTTAAAAAATACCAAAACTTGTACACAACGAGAAAAGACAAGCAAACAAAATATGCACTTCGACATAATACCAGATTAAACTTACCAACTTCTAGGTTAAAAATCCACTCTACAAGTACATATGTGATGTCCATAAAAATTTATAACAAATTGCCCGAAATAATTAAAAATGAAAAGAAATTTTATCTATTCTCCGCTAACCTAAAGAATCTACTATTATCTAAATGCTATTACAGTATCAGTGAATATTTAAGTGACACGTTCTAAATAATAATAATGTATAGGTAAATAATGAATATATATGTATTAAGATAAGATAATTATTGTTTCTTAATATTTTTAAATGTAATTGATAATAATAATATTAATGCTAAAAAGAACTATACCTATATAATTTTATTAAACGGAAGCATGAAATCTATGCAAATGTTACTGCTTATCTATAAATACGAATATGATAAATTGTAAATAATAATTGCACGTAATTCAATGAAGTATATGATAAACACACACAATAAATGAAATATATAAATTATATACTTAATAAAATAACTGATCAATGAATTATTATTATTCCTACTATATTATATTAAAGTTACTAAATTTAATACAAATTAATATTAGATGGCTGAAATAAATCCTCCTCTCTCCTACTTTGCTGTGCCCGACAGGGTCCACGATGAACTTTTCACCTGTACCTACCACCTAGTTATACATTGTGGAATGCAATAAAGAATTGAGTATTGAGTATTGAGTATTGAGATAAGCAGTCTATCGCATTGGACTTATACCTGTAAGAGGAAAATAAATAAATAAAATAAATATATTTGCGTTCACTGTATAGAATGCAGTTTATGTCGCAAAGCATGTGTTTCGTAAAAAAACCTCAAGTGTTATCCCATATCCCAAATGCTTGCTTTTCACGCTGGAAGTCGTGGGTTCGATTCCCACCCGGGACAGATATTTGTGTGCATGAACATGTCTGTTTGTTCTGAGTCTGGGTGTACCTACGAAACTGGTGGTCCTGGGTTCGAATCCCGGTAAGTGCAAATATTTGTGTGATGAGCACGAATATTTGTTTCTGAGTCATGGATGTTTTCTATGTATTAGGTCTTTACCTATGAAATTGCCGTTCTGCAGTACTGGCCATTTCAAATCAAAATAATTTTTGTTTGGCTAAGAATTCTAATTTCAAATTAATTTTATTTTAAAAACATGGATTCTTTTTTCCAAAAGTAGTCATTTCTTTATTGATTAGTGTTACATTTTCATCGCATTTCAATCTTTTTCGTCATCATGGATACGTTAAAAATTCGAGTAATTATGGAATATGAGTACCGTCGTGGCAGCAACGCGGCACAAGCGGCACGCAACATCAACGACGTTTACGGAGCTAACACTACAAACCAACGCACCACCTGTTATTGGTTTGCTCGCTTCCGTTCTGGAAATTTCGACCTGAAAAATGAACCTCGCGGTCGTCCGAAGACTTTGGTCGACAATGACGAATTAAAGGCGGTTGTGGAAGCTGATGATACACAATCTACGGCTGAATTAGCAGCAGCTTTCGACGTTAGCGTCAAAACAATATTGGTCCATTTGCGTCAAATTTGCAAGGTAAAAAAGCTTGACAAATGGGTGCCCCACGAACTCAATGATCGCCAGCGCGAAGTACGCGTCGAGACGTGCCTTGCACTGCTCAACAGACACACAAATGAAAGAATTTTGAACCGCATTGTTACCTGCGATGAAAAATGGATTCTGTTTGATAACCGCAAGCGCTCAGCAAGTTGGTTGGATCCTGGTTCAGCACCTAAACAATGCCCTAAACGAAAACTTACCCCTAGAAAAGTGATGGTCACTGTTTGGTGGTCTAGCGCCGGTGTGATTCATCACAGCTTCTTACCAAACGGGGTGAGCATTACTGCAGATGTGTACTGTGAAGAACTGAGCACAATGATGGAGAAGCTGGCGCATCTCCAACCAGCATTGGTCAATCGCTCGTCTCCGCTGCTCCTGCACGACAACGCGCGACCTCATACTGCACAGCAGACGGTCTCCAAGTTGCAAGAACTGGGGTTGGAAGCTCTCCGTCATCCGCCCTACTCACCAGACCTTGCGCCTACAGACTACTACTTTTTCCAGAATTTGGATAACTTCTTGGCGGGAAAAAAATTCAATACCCGAGAGGCAGTACAAAATGCCTTTGAAGAATTTGTTGCCTCCCGTCCAGCTGATTTCTTTAAGAAGGGCATCAATAAACTGCCACTGCGATGGCAAAGATGCATTGATTGCATGGGTGATTACTTCGATTAATACAAATAAAAAACTTCATGAAAAAAATTCGTTTAAATTTTTTCATACAAAACGGCAATTTCATAGGTAAAGACCTATTATATAAGTAGGTATTTATCTATCTATATAAGTATGTATATAGTCGCCTGGTACCCATAGTACAAGCTTTGCTTAGTTTGGGGCTAGGATGATCTGTGTGACATTGTCCCTAGATATTATTTTTATTATATAAGTATATGTGTTTACAAAAGAAAAATAGTATATGTAGTATATCAGTTATCTGGTTTCCATAGTACAAGATCTGCTTAGTTTGGGATCAGATGACCGTGTGTGGATAATGTCCCAGGATATTGCTTATTTATTATTTAATCTGGATTATAGCAAAAAAATAGAGAATTATATCGCAAAGCATGTGTTTCGCAAAAAAATCAAGTGTTTTCCCATAAGCTTCCGTCAAAATATTCAAATTTTATCCGCACTTTACAATATTTTTTCAATCCTGCTAGTCCCCATTACCTTAACGAACGGCTAAGACAGTCGCCTCAAACTCAAACTCATTTATTCGTGTGATTTTTGGTAATACAGGGTCTTAAAATAAACATAGTTCCTCAAAAAATCTGCCAAAAAAGGCGTACACGTTTGCTTTGATATTATACAATCTATACAATAATTTGCTTTACATTTTATCACCGCTTCGTGTCGCGGGTTCGAGTCCCGTGCTGGACAACTATTTGTGTGACCCATAAATAGTTGTTCTGAGTCTGGATGTAATTTGTGTCCGTCTGTTCCCTAATGCGGGCGTTGCATAAAAACCTTTTTTATTTTATTTTATTATATTATTTAATTCCGTACTACTGTTTATTGAATTTGAATGTATGTAAGTACATTTATGTTTGTACTAGCTATCATATGCCCCGCCGTTCCACCCGCGTTAAAGTAGGTTTGGTGTAAAAGAATAATAAACAGATGTACGTACATCCATACATCTATACCCACACACTCTATACGGTTTTTGGAATACACGCCGGAATAGCTTGCAGATGGTACATTTTTCCTATTTACATAACACTTATCGTCATGTTTTGGACAATTCAAACAATATCTTTATAAATTGTAGCCTATATGTTATTCTGATGTATAAGCTATATTATTGGAAAGTTTAATTAAAATCCAGCCTGTAGTTTTGACGTGAAAGAGTAACAAACATCCATTTATAACATTTATTACAAACTTTCGCGTTTATAATATTAGTAGGATATATTATTAGGTTAGAACACTACACTCTGTAGAACTGACGCAGCTGCCTGTCATTTTCAATTTGTTCTAGTCCATCCTACGTTTGTCTGGAAGGAATCGCTATTATGCGATGAGACCGCCAATTGTACATTATTTTAAATATTTTTGGTTCTTTTCTGTAAACTGTTTTATATTTTGTGCAATAAAGTGTACTATCTATCTATGAGTCCAGTTACAAAAAATCGTCTAATAGTATATGTAGAACTAGTGGCCTAATTTTGTCTATGGTGGCCATTCTCAACGGAGACTAACCAACTGATGATAGGATACACGACACGAACGGGGAGAGATCCGCTCAGGGCCGACTGCCTTCCACCCGTACCTTGGACAGCATCCAAGGTACGGGCGTAAAAAGGCACCAACTTTCAGACTATGGAAAGTTGTTCAATGGCGTTGTTGTCATAGAAATCCCTAATAGGAATTTCAGGCTGGCCAGATTCGATCTAACAGCTGTATTAGTAAAAGTTAGGGAGGAAGACCCAATACTTACGTCATAATTCCTACCCTTTTATAGTTGCTGTAAACATAGACAAGGAAATGCAAGGAATTCACATTAAGTTTTTTTTTATATATTCTACTTAAATATTTAAATGAAGATGACATATTTTAGATTATTTTATTTTCATATTAATTAAATGCCTGCCTATTGGCATACAATCTATTAGATTAAAATAACAGAAATTAATATATACTCGCCTTCCAAAAAAAAAAAACAATCGCTTTTGATTTTGACGGAGGCCTTAGGCCAGAGCGTTTTGTTCATACGCTCCTCGCCTCCAGCGGCTTCCTGTGCCCCTCAAAAGATCATCGGTCCATCTTGTAGGGGGCCTGCCCAAGCTGTGTCTTCCGGTTCGTAGTCGCCACTCGAGAACCTTTCTGCCCCAGCTGCCATCGTTTACTTTTATATCCAACACCAAATAACTGTACACATGTTCGAGAAATAAATGTTGTCTTGTCGAACGGCTTTTAAAACATGGAATTTCCAGATTTGCGCTTTTTTAGACCACAATTATATGTTTACTTAATCGGTTTTTAACTTGTTCTATAGGTATCACGTTCTCGAAGATGGGGCTGGAGGCTACGTTTTGGAAGTTCCGAGTGCCGAGTGGCCGGACGAAGGCGAATGGAAATGCGTCGCGACCAGCTCCGGTGGACGAGTTGGGATATCTACTTGCTACGTGACCATGGACGGTAATGTGATAGTATAAGTACTCAAAGTTGTTATTTATATCCTTATAAAATTTTAATATTTATCTTTTCATACCCAGTGCCGAAAAACTACCGAAAGCCAAGATTTATGGAAAACCTCCAAGCAGTTCTCACCGAAGAAGGGCTCGTTTCCTTTGAGTGCAAAGTCGTGGGTTTCCCAACTCCAGTACTCAGCTGGTTCAAAGACGGCCAAGAATTGAAGCCTGGAGATGTTTACCAGCTGACAGGGACCAACTCTCTAGGATCCTATTGCTGTATAGCGAGGAACTGTATGGGCCAGGCTAGCAGCTCTGCGGAGCTGACGGTAGAAGATATTCAGAACCAGTTGAATGAAGAGGAGAAGAGTATGCTTTTCAACAAGAATCAGGCTCCGAAGTTTATACAGGGGTTAAAGAGCGTAGAAGCAAAAATAGATGAGCCATTCCGTTTTACTGTTAAAGGTCCGTCATTTGGTTTGAATAATATATATGTAACCTTTCTTTTGTCATTTATTTTCATAATAATTGAAACTACTTTTTTGTAATTTTACAGTCGCCATTCCGCCTGAACCGTCGGTACTTTGGTATCGAGACGACCAGCCGGTGGACGAATCTACTCGTTGCCACCTTGGCCGGGAAGATAAGGGAATCTTTAACCTTGACATGCAGAACGTAGAGTTCCTCGACCAGGCTGAATGGAAGTGCGTAGCAATGAATGACTTTGGGCACAGCGTAACTTCATGTTTCCTTAAACTAATCATACCTAGACATTATAAGAAGCCGAGGTTTTTGGAGAACCTACAAGCCATACTATCTGATGAGGGAGCGGTTAATCTAGAATGTAAGGTCATAGGTGTTCCCCAACCTGTGCTGAAATGGTACAAAGATGGGGAAGAATTAAAGCCTGGTGATATTCATAGAATAATTTCTGGGCAAGATGGCACTTGTTGCCTTGGGACTTACACTTGTGAGGCTCAGAATTGTATGGGAATTGCTGCCAGTTCAGCTTCACTTCTCGGATTTGATGACTCCATGAAAGCCAAAAAGAAAAAGGCTGAAGAACAAGCTCTACAAAGGAACCTATCTCTCAGTACAATACATGAAGAGAGAACTTCACAGATGTATGACACTCCTGTGGGTGATATCACTTTAGATGACAAAGGAGAGATTTCATTTTCGTTCGATGGAAAAGAAGTCTCCGTTTCTCTATATGAAACTCCTGATTTAACGGAAGAAGAAGCGTTGCAAATTGTAGAAATGTATGCCGATCAGTTATCAGAGAATATAACCGAACATAATGTGGTTGAACTACCTCCACTAAGGTTTGTCAAAGAAACATCAACTTCGGGAAATCTTTTAATGGAAGCGGTGATAATTGACGTATCCCCAGATTATTTCGTTTCTCCTGACGAAGATTTACGTACTGAAGCTGATATTGAAGATATATCTATTGCTGATGAGAACGGACCACCACAGTTATCACTAGATATTGACTCCACTGAGTTTATGGATGTTGCACCTGAAGATTATTTAGAAAAAACAATGAAATTATTATCAGAGGAAAAATCAGATGTACCACCTAAGTTAGGCCGAAAAAAATCTGATTCACAGCGAAGTGTCGATGATTACTTCAGTTTATCCCGAGAGCAATCGTTGTCTGAAGACAAGCGGGATGATGATACTCATATATCGGAAAGTTTTGCAAGTGCCCATAGCTCTGCAAAGCCAAAATCAAAATCTTCTAAACCCTCAGGTGAAGAAGGAGAATCATCTGAGCCAACGAAAACTATATTATTGAAAGATGAAGGTGTAAAACGTGATTTAGAGCCAGAATTATCTCCGCCAGCTATACGACCAAAACGCGAAAGACGTAGTAGTCGTAGTTCTAGACGATCAAGTTCAGGAAGTGAAAAATCTTTAAGTAAATCCAGAGAAGAAGCGCTTCGGAAGAAAGAAGTTTTGGATATTGAAGGTCCTAAGTGTGACCTTCCTAAAGAAGAAGATAAAATATTGGGATTACCAAAGATGAATAAAATGAATGATGAGGAATTCAAAGAAAAAATGGTTAGTGTCAGCTCTTCCTTATCTAAACTTATAAATGATGCCCAAATAATAGAAAGGGATATCATTCTAAAGTCTGAGCTGATGTCTTCAGCCGCAACAGCCTCAAGAAGCTTAGAAATCATAAGCAGTCTGATATCTCCACTATCAGAAATTCATAGCATAGCCGATGCCGCGAAAGAAGCTGTAGCTGAATCTCAAGAAGTCAGTAGTACATTGTTTAATAGTCTCCCCGAACCATTAAAAGCTCTTCATCGATCGTTAACTTTAATAGAGAAATGTATTGATATGGAAAGCGATAGCAAAACTTTAGTCAAGAAAACTTGTGTGGCATTTATTCAAACTTGTGGTAGTGAAATGCAGAAAATGATTAGTGAAATCAATGATGTTACCTCAAAAGATTATTTAGTTACTGAAGGTAAGATTCTTAATGAAATTGAATCGTTGAATAATGAAATAAATTCAGCGATCAAATTTTCTACTGAAACAATTAAAGCAAGAAATCTTTTAAGTGAAGCCAGCGAGATGAAAATTGAAGAACCTTCTGTTGAAGTCCAACATATGAGAGATACTCAAAAAGCAATTTATGAATTAAAAAGCCCACTTAATTCTTTACTTTCTATAGCTGAAAGAGCAGATAGTGGTAAAATAGATGAAATCAGTAGAGTAAAAAGTAATGAAGTGATACTAAATGATATGTCAGGATCTATCCAAGATTTGCAAACAGCTCTGGAGCAGATAGAATCACTATCGGTAAAAGAATCGGCAATGTCACTTAATAAATATAATACTGATATAATTGAAGCTGTAATGGAATCTGTTGTCAAACTAAGAAGCTCTTTTGAACAACTATCTACTGAAGCCAGCAGCGAAGACAAAGACGTAGCGAAACAAGCGGTAGCTTCCTTAAAGGAAAATTTAAGTAAAATTTCTACACAGATACAAATTATTGAAAAGAAAGTTGGTACGTTCGATGTCTTACAGAGTGACAATAAACTTGATGCACTACAAAAAATGGCTCAAATATTAATTACCTTAGAAAATAACTTGCCCCGGTTGGAACCCATGCCTGAGGTAAAATCCCATATGACTACGTTCCACAAAAACTTAGCTAAAACCTTGGAAAACGTTATTGAGAGTAACGAATCAAAGAAATACTTTAGTCTTATGGAAATATGCGATGCTGTAAATCGAATTAATGCTTCGATCAATAATTTGGATGTTGATAACATAATGCCTTTGGCCAGTCTTAACAATACTTTGAGAATTATTCAGGACCAATTCATAAATAATGTTTTCGAATCAGAACTTAACTGTTCCATCCTTAGTAGTATTTCTGATACGTTAGTCCATATTCAAGAAGCTATTAATACTGCAGAAGAAACTAGTTTGCAGATAGATTCTGAACACGTAAAAGACATCACTACTCAAATGCACGATTCAGGCAGAGCTGAAATACTCCTTGAGCACATTGATCATGCCATAGCAGCTATAGACAGTATAAAGGCTATAGAAACTATTCAAGAGTTTAAGTCCAGTGTAGCTCCAGCATTGATAAATGTATGTCCTGCCCTAGAGGAACTCAGACGAAATATTGCTTCTATAAAATCCAACTGCATTGAAGAAGAACATTTATCTGATATCTCAGATTTATCCTTCTCTCAGACTCTTGCGACTCCCATTTGTGAATTAAATCAGAATATAATAGTACTGAATCAACAAATTGTGGAAAATTTTGAGAGTATTAAAGAAAACTCTGAAGTAATAGCAAAAATGGCTGAACCTCTTATTGAACTACATAATACATTAGAAATATTACAGCAAGATGTAATATCGGCATATGGTGAAGATTTGTCACCTTATGAAGTAAATCTTAATATGGCAAGTGCAGTGCAGAGCTTGCAGAGTTGTATCTTAATGATTCAAGAACAGGCAGGAGTGGAACTTGTAGACGAAATGTCAACATTGGAAGATATCTCTGGCATAAAAACAACTGCTGATACCATTCCATCAGATCGATTAGTTTTACCTACTGCTGAAATTACAGCTACAGAACACGCAATTTCCCCCTTAACACAAGAATTCCAAACCCCAGTTACTGCTCAAGCGCTGCAAACATTGAACGAGCATATTACTGTTTTGCAAACACCTGAAGTGCTAGACGCATTGGATTCTTTATCAGAAGTTAGTGATTATTCTAGTTTAAAATCCTTTGTAGTGGGTTTGAGTGAACTTCATGCAGGACTTGAAGAAATCCTTCACCCAATCGTTATGGAAGGGTCAAATGAGGTACTTAACATAATAAACCCATCAAAGCTAACAGCCATAGCTGAGCCTATTCAAGAATTACAGCAAAGTTTGTCAGTGTTAGACACAGCCAACATTCCAGTTTATGAAAATATATTAGATATGCCGACGGAAAAAATACATTCCGTAATTCAGAGTGTATCTGAATTCAAAGAACACCTAGACAAGTGCTTGCTCACAGTGTTCCCCGCGTTACTTACTGCAAACAGTACTGTTGAGATAGCTAACAAAGTTGGTGCTTTGAGAGAAGTATGTGAACACTTAAAGGATGTAATTGAAGCAAATAATTCTATTAAAGATTCTGCAGCAACGGAAGAAGTTAAAGCGTTAACGGTTACAGTTGATAGTCTCCTCGATGCTACTGATGTTTCTAGAGGAATTACAATTGAACAAGTTAAAACATTAACCAAAGAGTTGTATGAAAGAGTAATCAACGTTCAGGATGAAATGATTCAATTTACACCCAAGGTTCCAGAGATAATAGCTCAAGAAGCTAAACTAATTCAAACTATCAATGAAGTAGAAAATAACATTGCTGTTTTAGAACAATATGATTTTGTTGACCTTTCTGGTGCGTCTGACTTAATTTGTACTTCGCCTCAGGTAGCTACTGAAATTGAATCAGATTCCCTTGCGTTGATAGAAGATATAGCTGATTGTGCTGTTAATGTAGTACACGATTACATCCAAGAAACACCAATAGCTGATTTAATGATTGTAGAAGATTTCTTCAAAACGTGTAAAAACGAGTTTACTATCCTACGTTGTCTTATTTCTAAAGCAACCACTCACAAGAGAATAATTAGATTGCTGCAAGAGTTTGGTAATTTACAAAAAATTATTAGCGATTTTAAAACAAAAAGAAATGAGCTCGATTTATCTGAAGATGTAAATGGCTGTTTAGGAACATTTTTGATCCACACTGAAGATTGTTTACAAAATGTTCAAACTTCTCTTATCAAGATCGTAGATTCACAAGCTGAGTTGCTAATTAAAGGTCCTCTGAATAAGTTCGATAAATCTACTGAACTATTAAAAGCAGTAAAACAAACGACCCACGATCTTCAAATAAACCAAACAGTAAATAAGTTTATCGAGATATTAGAAATTTCAAGATCATCTTTGCAAAATGTTCAGTTGGATATTAAAAATGAGTTAGTTGGAGACACATTACAAATTAAAGCAGAGGATAACACCATAACTGATAAAATTGAGGAATTTGCTGCACATGTTGAACAACTTGCTGCTACAAAACAGACAATGTCAAAAGATATGTTTGAAAAGTTGACCATGTGTTTTCAAAAACATCATGATTATAGAGATGCCAGTGGTTCAGGCAAACACTTGATCCTACTTAAATGTCTTTCTGAGTGTAGTGATATATTACAAGAGAGTTTACTCGATGTAACAATACCTAAAAATAAGGTAGAAGAAGGAACTTTGAAAGAAGTTTTGATTGAAATGCTTGAACCCTTACAAGCATTACACAGTCAATTGATAGGTGTACGAGAACAAGTTTTAAGAGGAGTAGAAGAGGATTCTATATCACTTGATATAACATCAACTGAATCTTTGGTTCAAACTATGACTGAGAAACATAAAGAGATTATGGAAAGAATCGAAACAGAAGAAGTCGTCGCTAGTGAAGAAGTATCTTTGATAGCTGAAGTAGACAAAGAGATACACTCACTACAAGATAGCTTGCGATCAATGAAAGACGTACAAGTAGCTCAAGTTATTAAAGAAATTTCGAAACCAGTGGATGAAATTGAGAAATCGCTACATAGTATTCTATCTTCAGAGAAAATTAGCGGAGCCAGTATAGATAGACTTTCTAAAGGTATGTTATTTAATATGTTATATATTTCCGTTATATTCTATATCATCGTGAAATTTGATTTATGGATCATAGATGATAAAAAATTTTTAGGTTAGGTGCTAATAATAGCCAGTTGTGAGGTTAAAGCCTGTTGGCAGTGGACCTCCGTATTTCGGATCCCATGTTAAGTTATATTGGACAACTTACCATTATATAAGTACCGCAGACTCATCTGACATAAGTCGTTCAGTCATGTCAGAAGCCTATCATGTGGCTTGAACAACTGTGAAAATAGGGTAACCTCTGCGCACACGAATGTACTAATTAAAGTAATTGTTAGATTCCTATATGAACAAAATAGGGCAACAGGTTTGAGAGTAAGCATAGTTTGTAGTCATGCAATTACTTCATTGGAGCCAACTAGTCGATTGATGGCTAGTGCATTGGTTAACCATTGCTAAGTGTGTATCGATTCAACGGGCCACATCTTCAATGGCTGAGTACTTATTAAAATTATAAATATGTCAATATAAATTTGGAGATGACATGTCGATTTCAGATAATAAATATGTTTATAATAATAATATGTTTATTTACATCGCACAAGGGTTTTCTAATCAAAAATATAGTTAATAGTTTTCGTTATCATAAATCCTGTACAACAGAAAAAATATTTAAAAATAATTAAATCTTTGTCATTTAATGTTACCATTAACACAATTTTAATTTCTAACCACTTTCTGTAAGAAAAATACAATTATTATGATTTTTTTTATAGATGTCAATTCTAATATCGATTCATTGGAGAACGCAATAGATCGATTCGTTAATATTGAAGTAGATCTATTAGACGTTTTGAGTATATTTGATGACGTTAAAATTAAGGATAGCATCAAGCTAGCAATTCAACTTAAAGATCTATTCATTTATAAACCCGACTACATATCTTCCAAATTCAACGATATTAAGAAAGAAAAAGTAAAATCTCTTAAAGAAAATTTGTCAAAGTTCAAATGGCAAAATACAGATGCATATGAAGGAAAAGACAACATTGAAAATGAAAAAATGAAGCGTGTTTTCTTAACGACTTATCAACTATTGACGGCGTTAGACAATTACGATAATTCGGAATATGTAAACATTGAAGGAGGTAAAGATCGTGTGTATGTCAATAAAACATGAATTATTTCTTCATAAACATTAATAAGCTTTGTAAAAACGCTGTTGAAACATACATTCCAGTTGCTTTATTGTAAATAAAAATAATATGCTGGACTCGGTACTCATGAATGTTTTAGACCAGTTCGTAAAAAAGGCTTTAAATGATTGTTAACATAATGAATATAATCGTCTTCACGTATTAACAAAATTAAAATCAGTTTTATTTGGAAATTACTTATTTCCAAATAACACTGATATTTGAATTTTAAAGTATTTCATATAACTTTTTCATACGTCAAAAAACGCGTAAAGAAAGAACGTAATTATATTTAAGGAGCTCATTTTCTACATGAAATGTCACAAATAAAAATCTTTACACTCCAAATGTTAGAATCAGCTTACATACTTTGCGTACATATCTTCTGTAACTTTGTATCATTTAAGAATCAAATTTAAAATTCGAATCATATTAAATTAAGATTTCTAAGCGTCTATACAGGTGGCAGTAAATAATCTTATTTTCATTTTTTGTTCTTTATTGAGGTCGATACCTCTTCTTAATTTACATCTATTCCACAATACCGAATGGAACTAGCTGACAAAATTATATGAACGAGTGACTTATGCAACCAGTAGCCGAGACAGAGTTACGTGGTGTTCACATTCATTATGTAAGACAGGCCCCAGCCATCAACCACCGAATCCCAAAGACTTTCCGGTCACCTTAAAGCCTGATCGCACAATATTAAATACCGTTTTCTGAATTTTATTCAATTGCAACAAGCTAGTTAGCATAAAAACTATTAAAATACCTAGTATTATGACGATGTAATGTGATTTGTGAGCACCATAAATGTAGTTACGTCTTTATGTTACGTGTAGTTTATATTACACATGCTATACTTGCATAATATTGCAACTAAATTTTCGTATATTTTTCAGAAAAAGCTCATCAAATTATTCAACACATTGATCAATATATAGAGTTAATTGAAATTGTTGAAGAAATATCAGCTATCATTAAAATTGAAGACGCTAAACATGCTATGGATATTGCAAAAGAGCTACGAGAAAGTATTGCTGCGTCAGAAACAATTGTACTTACTGAAGAAAATCTGGAACCGACTGTAAAAATTACAGAAAAGCAAGTTGAATTAGCTCAAAAACTTCAAGTAACAATTTCAGCATTACAAGTTCAAGTTTTTGATAGTGCTCAAGAGTTAACTCCAACTCTTAGTACTGAAGTTTTACAACGTATAGCTAAAGTAACTGCTCAATTACAAGCCGATCTAGTTGCTGTAACTGGTGTCCATGTAGCAGTGCAATCTCCTGCTGCTTCTTTCGATGAAACAGCAACAACGATGGGTGTTGTTGAAAAATTGGAAACAGATATTTCCGAAATTGCTACTGTTTCCGATGCTGTTGTTGGTTCTGAATCAATAGTTATAGAACAGGTTGGAGCGGTACAAGAACAAGTATCTAAGGAACAATTGATTGTCACTACAAGCACGTTAGGAGATAATGAAGTTGATACTAATGAAATAGTTACTGCTGAACCATTTAAACAGTCTACTGAATTTGTTGACGAAGCTACTATAGTAACAGAAAAGCCTTCATCCATTGAAATAAAGCAAATAATTACTTTAGAACAGACTGGTATTATTCCTGTTTTGGTGGTTCCTGAAGGCAGTAATGCAAACACAGATGATGTCATTACCGGAGCTCAAGAAAGTGCATTTAAACAAATGTTGAAAACAGAAAGTGAAAGCGCTGTTGTTGTTGATGACCTAGGCCCAGAGATATATGAAGCCACAGCGGGTGATGAACAAGTCGCATCGGCGATTGCGGATGAGACAGTGGTAGCAGCACATAGAGCAACAATCGGTAATCTTATATTTCAAATACTATGTAGTACATAAGCTTACTTTTCCTTTAAGTGGCTCAACATTTAAGTTCATATTTAATTTATATAACTATTTTGTTTTCAAACCATAAAGTGAGGTATTTTATTTTCAGATACTTTAATTTTGCACATAGACCAATTAATATCAGAAGATGTAACGGAAATTATTAACGAAATTTCCAACTATGTCAACACAGAAAAGTTAAAGCAGTCAATAGTCATTGCTAATGAGTTACGAGAGAACATCGCTGCTTCTGAATTGGAATTAAAATCAGAAACAACTGATGTCCTCACCGACCTAGTGAATAAGCAGAAGGTCAATTTGGTTCAAAACTTGCAAACAGCGCTAGAAGCCTTAGACAATCTTCCATTGGATACTTTAGCACAAATCCCATCTTTCAGTAAAGATGCTTTAGATCGATTTATTAAAATTGGTGATGACTTGCGAACTGATCTTGCTGAAGCTAATGTTAATACTGATGTACTAGAGCAAATCGTTGAAGAAAATATTGAGCGTGGGAGTTCGCCCAAGAAAACAGATCTTACAATCCAATCAGAACCAGGCCCAGAAACGGCTCAAACTACGTCAGGGGAACTGACTGATATTGAATTAGGTACTATAGCTTTTGAGGAGAAGAAAGCTGTATTAGAAAAAGCACAAGATACTACACCAGTTGACATAACCAAATTACTAAATGAAGAACTAACCATTAAGGAAGCTATTCAAGAACAACTAGCATCCAGTCTGGATATCGAATCAGTATCTCATGAAGAAGTAAGCGTAAAAGATGTGGGAACTATATCTACAGGAAACGACACAGTTGAGATGGAGGCACCGCTAAAAAGAGCTACTTTAGGTAAGGAGTCGTAGTCTATGTAGTTCTAAAGTGCTACACTTTATTCTATGCATACGCATAGAATAAAGCGTAGCGCTTACTTGTATACCCATCACTCCAGCTGTTTTATTGGTAAAGATGAATTCTTTGGATTTCTCTACCAGGGCGCTAATGCTGCCTAAATCTATAATATATTTATATTAAAGTTTATATTTTTTTGTATATTTTAGACACTCTATTTAGTGTACACATATATTATGTTCTTTTTTAATTCTTAGTGAATAAAGTATTTTGTTATAAAACATAAAGAGTGGTTACGGTTCCAAGAAGCATATTTTGATAATGCACATTTATTGCATTTTAAACTAATACAAAATTTTTACTACACATCATTTACAAAACTTACATATTTTCAGAGACACTGATACAAAACATCAATGAATACTTATCAGATAACGTTATTCAAACATTTAATCAAATATCTACATTAATAAATGATTCGACAATATCGCAGTCAATTACAATTGCGAAAAAGTTGCGTGAAACTTTCGAGACCATTGATTTAAATACTGATATAGTGCCAAATAATGAACTTATAAGCAACCAAGTACAGTTAGCACAAGAACTACAAAACGTTTTGTCTTCTACTGAAATTTTAATGACGGAAAGCCTCGAATGGCTTGTTCCAATAATTGGTAAAGGACCCCTTCAAAAAGTTACAAATAGGGTAAATAATTTGTCAGACCAACTTTCAGCTCTTATATCTCAAGCGATGATATTTACAGGAAAAAATTTAGAATTTGATGAAGAAAATAAATATTATACTGGATTACTAATAAGTGAGACAAAAACAGTAGATAATATTATTAAAGGAATCGAAAATAAGGATTCTGAAATAATTTCTACAGTATTTAGAAAAAAGGAAATTACTGTAGGAGATATGATTTTAACCATGACGGAGCCCCAAGAACAAATGTGTATGACTACACAAAATGTCAAATTAGAAATTGATAAACAAATAAATATTGAAAATGCCATCCCTGTTTCTAAAATAATTCATGAGGATTTCGTACAAGTACTTACTGAGGGGACAGAGAAACCAGAGGTATTATTAGAGGCTAATATGCCAATAATTGGTGAGACAGAAAATATAAAACCTTTAGAAAAAATAGAAATCTTTCCTGAATTAGCTGGGGAAATAACAACTACTTTGGGAAAAGAAACAACACTATCTGGAGAAACTATAGAAGTTGACACTGCAACTTTAGATGTAATGAAACTAGAAGGTACAGATTCTACAATCACGACAAATGAAGATTATAAAGATTTAATTCAACCTACAGAAATTGAAGCTATTCCTATTACTGAAGTAGTAACCTCACTAACGGCAGTTCTAATCCCTCAAGAAAGCATTCAACTATTACACCTGGACGTACCAGTTGAAGCATATGAAGACGACATTTTTAAAACTGAATTTGTGGTCAAGGAATCAGATACTTTAACTAAATTAGCACCAACACAAGATACAGCTATTATAAATGCAAGTGAGCCAGAAAATATCAAATCTTTGAAAAAGATTGAAAGTTTTCAGGATACTATAGAGGACCTTTCCCTAGAAATCGGTAGCAAAATTGATATTAAAATACCAGTAAATGGTGCCGAGGCCTCTAACACAAATCCTGAAGACATTGTAAAACACTTTGAAGAAAATATAGTAAACGAAATTTCTTCAACAGATTTAGTTAAACCAGAAAGTATAATTACTAAAGTGTTTGAAGAATTAAACAGTTTACAACAACCCGCAGATATGGATCAACGCACTAATAATATTAGTATCACGGAAATAATGGATTCAGACAACTCAGAAACAACTCTTATAGCCCCTCAAGAAAGCATGAAACAACAACCTTTTGAGATGAGTAAAGAAAACATAATAAAAACTGAACTTAAAGAAGAAAAATTGATTACTGTTCAATTTGAAAGTTCACCAGAATTAGTAAAAGCAACACTTGAGTATGAAATTTTAATACCACGTGAGCAAGATAATATGATATGCCTGGAAAAAAATGAAACCTTATACAAACCTAAGGAGGAAATAAGTAAAGAAGTTTTATTAGAACAATCAGAAGTTAGTGGCGAAATTAATAAACTATTACTTGGTAATGAGGCTATTATTATGGAAATTGAAGAAAATGCCAAACAATTTGATGAAAATGTAGGATTTGAAACTGGCTCTAGAAGTTTATCCATATCGGAAAGTATTGCCACTATAGCCATAGCATCTACAGAATCACAAGATTTACAACAGGCGGAAGAATTATATCATGGCTTTGAAAATATTGCAAACACAAAACGAGTAACTTCAGATAACTTTCAAAATATAGCTACAATGCCGGAAGAAATCACCCAACAATCAAATAAAGACTTAGAACTCGTTGAAAATGACAAAATGAATGCCATAAAGATGAAACTGGAAGGAGTTGAATCAGAATCAATATCAGAACTAATACTAGAGACCGAATATTTAAATACTGATGAAGCGGCAAATAATAATATTCCTCGAAAAATCGATGCTTTGCCTGAGCGAGTACAGGAGATAACAACAGAGGTCACTAAAATCGGTCACAATATTGACACTGGGATTCAATCAGTTACTACTCTTGAGGGCGAGGTCATGACAACTGAAGAATTGTTTCATGTACAAATGGCTGAAATTAAAGATGCTGAAAATATCCCCACAGAAACTCAAGTTACATTCGAAAATGATGATTCTATATTTAAAGAGTATATTCAACAATTAAAAAACAACGTATCACCAATAGAAGGTCCGTTGGTAGAAGACATGATAAATTCTACTATTTTGATTACCACGAAAAAAACGCCACTTCTAATAGAAGATACAAAAACTGAAACCGAAATTCAAGAATTAACCAAAAATAAGAACGTAATTACACAATTAGTGGAAACTAATTTAGAATCAATCGTCAAAGGCCCTAAAATTGAAGAATCTGCTGACTCTTTAGACGAGCTATCAAATATAGATATTAATACTAAAGCAATTTCAACTGGTACAATAGAATCAACGGTGGCTGAAGTTACTAATATACCAGTTCCAAATATATCATTATCAGATAAAAAATCAATTGAAATTGATGCGACATATGGTGAACCGGTTAGTTTAATCAGTCAAACAGCATCACCATTGTATCAAAAAAATCCAGCTGCAGATATGTTTGATGGTCAGGATCTTACAACTTGCACTTCAGAATTTGAAGAACATAAAGAGTTATTAGAACCTGTCAAATCTTCTATCGAAACTGCCCAAGTTAGTAAAGTGGATGTGAAAATACAAGAAATAAGTGATAATAAATTGCCTGTTGAAACTATTGAAGGAATCGAAGTAAAAGATAATGTGATATTGGATGCCGATGTCAGTACTAGGTATACGGTAGATATTCTAGACTCAAATGAGGAAGATTTAGAATCTTCTGAAAAGGAAAGTGCACTGCTAAAGGAATCAGCAAAAAGGGTTATTGGTAAATGCAATGATCGTTATTAGTCTGCTATATAAATTATTAACTGGATGTAATTTTGTACACCGCTTTGTTTCTCAGAATACCTGCACAGTGCAAATAAAGTAAGTAGGTTAATTTTTGACAGTGATGGCTGACTTTGAATTTAATTTTATATTTATCGAATGGCGCCTAAATTTGGAACTATCACAATATTAAAGAATTTCGTTAAAAGGAACTTACGGATTAAAAGAAAATCAAACACTGAGTTCAAGATTTCTTTTAAAATACTGAGATTATACTCCAATCAAATCAAATTGATGATTTTGGAAGCGAGCTCACTAAAAAAATTAAATATGTTCTTAAGTACAGAGAAATTGAGTAACATGCAAAAAAATAACATACATACAAGCAAATTAAAAACCTTGTCCTTTCCTGAAGTAGATTTAAATAGATTTAACTACGAGGAACAGAATATTATCAAAAATTTTTTTTGTTTTTGAAACTACATATCTAGAGATAACTTCTGCTTAAAAAGAGTAACTCGAGTCTATATGATACGACTACTTGTTAAAGTCTTTTAGCTAATGAATAACCTCACGTTAGACATGAGAAATGAAGATAAACACAAAAATTGTCACATAATAACTGAATTGGATATTTTTTTATCAGCCGCAAGGAGGATCCGTATGTCCAATAGGAAAATATTAACATATAATATAGATAATAACAAAAATATAGTCTTTAATGCCACGGTAGAAAACTCAATACGACATCACGGCCGTGCCGGTGATATATGTCACTGTGCAGCTATTTTGAGAACGTGTACATCTACGAACAAATAGTTAACATTCTACAGCGACCTATTTATTTTCATTAGGTGTCCAAATTAATTAACCCTCATCTTTGTTAAATAGCAATTAGCTTTATTATATAAAACTTAATTTTATATTGATGTGATACCTCGAACGCTTTGTTAACAATAACATTTTATGGACTGATTATAACTCGCTAAATTTTATTTTATGTACCTGTATGGTATAGTCATTTTGAATATAGTGTTATCACGAACTAATCAACAATATTAAACTGATACTACAAGTAAATTATTATGAATTTTAAGAATAATTTTAGCGTTTTTGTGCCACTCATTCTGATACTTTGATCTTGACTTTTTTGGATGATATGCTTGCCGAAGCCTAAAATATTTGATTTATAAGAGCTATAAGAATATCGCGAATTATGATTATGACATATCTTATTTATAAATTTATTTATTGTAACTTCAGGGCTCCATGATCAGGTAGTAGTCACAATTTATATGAAATTTTAAAGGTTTTGCCGAAGTCTCATAACAATGCTGTACCGTATGCATATTAATGCATACGGTCTCTAGGTGAAAAACCCTACATTAGGATTAAAATTTTATACTCGTGAAAAGAGATACTGTCTAGGGTAGTAGATACCACATACTAGGTACATATACGGAAATCTTAGGCCCGAATACAAATTGTAAGTTTGATAGGAATTCTTCGGGTTCCAAAAAAATAACATATTCGAAATAAAAATGTGATATATCACTATCAACAGTTTGTACTTAAAAATAGTCCTTTTTACAAATGCAGTAATTGACAGAGGTAATTTAAAACATATTTTTACTAAGTGGTTAGAGGAAACATAATAGTTGCTTCTTCTTCTTCTTCTTCTTCATGCATTTAATAAACTGTAACTTCTATATTTGCTTGCTAAAACTATTGGGCTTAAAAATACAAGTTAAATAACAATTTTTAATGTAAACATGCCTAATTATATTTTAAGCTTAGAGTATTATAAAGATGTACCTAACTCGTTATAGAGACATGCATGTTCGGGTGGGTAAAATATTATTGTATAAAAATAACTTTTGATTTTGTTTCCAGAACGTGAAGGCCTTGTTAAACATATTGATGATTTTATTTCTGGTGCCGTATCAGAAATCGCCAAAATATCAGTACTAACTGATTCAAGAGAGATGAGAGACTCTTTACAATTGGCTAAGGCATTAAAGGAAAGTATAGAGTTTGTCGCATTGAGTGATGAATCTGCTGCAACTCATGAGGCAAAAGTTGAACAGGCTACACTTGTACAAAAACTGAATG
The DNA here is from genome assembly GCA_951640165.1 of Pseudoips prasinana. Lineage (NCBI taxonomy): Eukaryota > Metazoa > Arthropoda > Insecta > Lepidoptera > Nolidae > Pseudoips > Pseudoips prasinana. The sequence continues at coordinate 7,372,557 of OX621234.1, forward strand.
ACGCTCTTACTTCGTTACATACGAAAACAATTGAAAGTGCGGAAGACATATTACTTCTAATAAAACCCGAGGCTCTTCAACATGTATCTGAGATTATAACACATTTGCAAGGAGATCTGGATATTGCTATTGTGTCTGGTATTCCTGAAGTTCTAAAAGTTGCAGAAGCAGAAGCAGGCCAGTATTTTTTTTATTTTTTTATATTCGCATTTTATATTCGTATTTCTTTCTCACAGAACTTTTTCTAATTATGTTCCTTTCTAAAGACACACATTGAAATTAAATACACCTGTACAAATGTATTCATAAGCAAAGAATAAGGTAATAGAACAGTTTTGTCAAAATAATACGGTTCGATTTTAAAAGATGTATTCAAGATCAGAATCTCTTAGAAGTTTTGTTTTAACATTTATTTTGAAAATATATTTAACGTGGCACGATATCGATATACATATACAATTTTACCCAAAATAATGTTACTTATTTTATATTTATAGTTCAACGGGAAACAGAAGAAAACGCGATGGAATTATTAGATAAATTACTTAAAGAAGTGACAGAAAAGATCAATATAGGTACGGATAGAGACGCAGAGGACAACGAAGTACTAAGAGATACACTTGATGAAGTACAGACAGTAATAATAAAACTGAAAAGAGATTATGATGGAGCTACTAATGACACTTTTAATGAAACTATCGAAGATTTAGAATGTAGTGTAAGGAGTGTTCAGCTCCAAATCAATGAGGACAGCCCTACAGAGCTCCTTAAGGAAGCATGTGCCACTTTACAATTACTGGTTAATAATATGAGTGACACTCAAGATGTGAGTTTGACAAAACAAGTAACAATAGAAGTTGAAAATGAAAAATTACTCAAAAGTTGTTCTGCGGAGACTGATGTAACTATCAGCTTACTCGATCTTGCGTCTAAAGTCAATTTACAAGATGAAGACTTAAATGAGATTATGGCTAGTTTAAATGTACTTAAAGATACAGTAAAACATCTGAAGTCAAGTTTTGCGTCTGATGCTGAAGGTTTAATAGAAAAAGGAGTAGATGTTGTACATAATCTTAATCAATTAGAAGATAAAGTATTTGCAATCGAAAAAGATTTGTCAACCACAAATCTTAGTACTGAAACTAGAGATTCCATATTGGCTGCTATTCATTCTGTTTATGGAAGTATTTCTAATATGCGTGGCACAATTTCAAGTGTGCAGAAACGATTTATGTTTGAAAACTATGGACAACCATCAGAATCTATATTACACGCTATAAAAAATGTAACAGCAATATCCAATATTGAAGAAAGAGAAAAAGAAAATTGGAAAAGAGTTGCCAAGTCTTTACGCAAAGTATTAAATCACTTTGAAGATATTAAATTTTATATTAACTTAGACAAAACTGCAAGATTACCAAGTGATGCTGCATTTACTAAAATTATACTTGAAGAATTAAAAAATGTAATCTACGAGACAATTGTGCCATCAGCATCTGAAATAGGTACAGAAGCCACTGAAAAAGTAAATAACTTACTTGAGTGCGTTAACAAAAATCTTGATAGTATTGAATCTAAGTCAACTTTGGAAGTCAAAGAGAAGTTACCTATATTCAAAGAATTATGCTCGCAAATATTAAGCGTAACTGATATTATAAAAATAGAAAAATATAATGGATTAAGAAAAGAAAAGGTAGAACATACAATGGAAATTATAGATACTCCGGATAATTTAGATCTTCAAGAAATCACAAAGGCTGAAGTGCAAATTGCTAATTCAGTTGGTGTTGAAGACTTTGAAGTAAATTTGTCAGAAATACTGCAACCAAAAGATCAATCTAAGCTTTCTATTGTAGAGTTGGATCAGTATGGAATACCTCAAGAAGCTGTTATAGATGATTCCACATATATTGAAGTTCATAATGTTGATGAGGAAGTTGGTATTCAAGAGATGCACTCTGATACAGAAATACAAAAAATAGCTACCGAATTAGTGACAGAAATAGCTGCAACAGCCATTGCTTACGTGCAAAATATAGAGGGCACTACTACATCAGAAGAAGAAGCTTTACAATCGCCAGCTACTCTACAATTGATTAAGTCTGAAAAAAATAAAGAACCTTCTACGTCTGAAAATTATCTATATGAGAGAAATATTGATATTCAAGATACAGTTGAAGAGCTTATACCTTCTGAAACTAAAGAAAATGAAATAGAAAAAGCCCAATCTGCAAGTGGAAAGCAAAGTACAAAAGATACATCAATTGAGCATTCAGAAAGCATTAATGTTGAAACAGAAGCAAGTACAAGTAAAGATATGCAAAGACCTGACCAGCCTGAGATTGCAGTCAAAGTTGATGAAACTAAACATTCAATCGAAGAAAATTCTACGAGTGATACTAAAGAGAACTCTATTATAAAATTAGTCGAAATTGATAAATCCAAGGTTGATAGAAAAGGTGTGCCAACTAGCGATCAATTCCCTGAGGAAGAAGATGAAGGAAATATAAACAAAGAAGAAAAAGATATGTTAAAACCTGAACCTGAAGCTAAAGTTTATGATTTTGATGAAATTGAAAGTGCCACCAAACACTTACCAGAAGAAAATACACCAGTTTCAGAACAGGGAGAAAGTTCGAAAATAGAAGCAAAACCTGAACAGCAAGCTGAAAAACAATCAGATATTGAAAATGATACGTGTGAGAGACTAGAAATACATGAATATGAGAGTAAAAATAAAGATACAATTGGAGATAAGAAAGACCTTGATCAAACCATGGATAAAGAAACAGAAGTTCAAAGAGAAAACAACGAAGAAGTAAAAACACAAGGTGATGTAGACATCGTGGAAAAAGTTGATCAAAATGTCAATAAGCAAAAAACACAAAATGATACTGAGGTAGAGTCTAAGAAAAGAGAACAACAGAAAGAAATCGAAGTAGAAACTAAGATTACAAATGAAGATAAGGAAAAGGCTGAATCGAAAGAAATGAGAGACTCTGAAGAAAAGGAAAATATAATAACAGAAGCTGAAACCAAAACCAAAAAATATGTCGAAGAAGAAGAAAGGGGAACGTTAAAATCTGAGGCAAAAACAAACCTTGAAGCTGATGAAAAATCACAGCTAAAAATAGAGGAAATGCAAAGAACAGAAGCCGAGACTACAGACAAACTAGAATCTGTGGAAAAAGAAAATAAGGAATTACCAGAAAAAGAAAAAATCGAGAAAGTCGAAAGAGAAGCTGCAGCTGAGACACAGAAAAAAACCGATGAAACAGCAAAGAAGGAAAAAGAAGAGAAGACATTAGAAGCTGAAAAGAAAATGAAGGATGAAATATTTAAAAAAGAAACGAAGGAAGAAGAAAAGAATGACTCACAAGAAAATGAGAGATTGGAAACCGAATCCAAGCGAAGAATTGAAGCCGAGGCCAACGCTGAAAAAGAAGCCATTGAAGTAGCGAATAAAGATATAGAAGTAAAAAGTAATTTGGAAACCGAGGCCCAGGCGATAAAGGAAGCTGATGAAACTGAAAAGAAGGAAGAACTAGAAATAAAACGAATGGAAGCAGAAAGCAAGGCTAATAAAGAAGCTGAGGAAATAGCCGAAGCATGGACCGACAAAGAAGTCGAGGAAAAAGCAAAGCAAGAAGAACTAGAAAAAGAACGAATGAAAGCAGAAATCAAACCTAAAAAAGAAGCTGACAAAATAGCTGAAGCAGAGGTCAAATCACAAGCAGAAGGGAAGCAAACAATTGAAGACGAGGCCAACGCACAAAAAGAAGCCGATGACAAAGCCAAAATTGATGTAGAAGAAAAAAGACTAGCAAAACAACGAATGGAAGCAGAAAACAAGGATAAAGAAGAACCTGAGGAAATAGCTGAAGCAAAGGCAAAAACAGAAACTGAGGAAAAAGAAAAGAATGACTTACAACAAAAAGAGAGCTTGGAAACTGAAGCCAAGACCAAAAAGAAGACTGAAAAGAAGGCCAAGAAAGAAGCTGAAGAGAAGCAAAAACTTAACGACGAGGCCAACGCACAAAAAGAAGCCGATGAAATAGCCAAGAAAGATACTGAAGAAAAAAATAAATTTGAAGTCGAGACCCAGTCTAAAACAGAGGCCAATGAAAATGTCAAGAGGCAAGAACTAGAAAAAGAACAAATGGAAGCGCAATTCAAGGCTAAAAAGGAAGCTGAGTTTATTGCTGAAACTAAATCTAAAACAGAAGCAGAGGAAAAGGAAACGAAGGACTTACTAGAAAAAGAGAGGTTGGATACGGAACTTAAGGCCAAAGAAAGGGCTGAAAAGAAAGCAAAGAAAGAAGCAGAAGAGAAGCAAAGAATTGAAGATGAAGCCAACGCACAAAAAGAAGCCGACGAAAAAGCTAAGAGGGAAACAGAAGATCAAAACAAAATGGAGGCCGAGACACGGTCCAGCAATGTAGCTGAAGAAAATGCAAAGAAAGAGGAACTAGAAAAGGAACGAAAGGAAGCAGAAAGCAAGGCTAAAATAGAAGCTGAGGAAAAAGAAAAGCAGGAGTTACTGGAAAAAGAAAGATTGGAAACTGAAGCCAAAACCAAAAAGAGGGCGGAAAAGAAAGCAAAGAAAGAAGCAGAAGAGAAGCAAAGAATTGAAGATGAAGCCAACGCACAAAAAGAAGCCGACGAAAAAGCTAAGAGGAAAACAGAAGACAAAAATAAATTGGAGGCTGAGGAACAGTCCAGAAAAGTAGCCGAAGAAGAAAATGCAAAGAAAGAGGAACTAGAAAAGGAACGAAAGGAAGCAGAAAGCAAGGCTAAAATAGAAGCTGAGGAAAAAGAAAAGCAGGAGTTACTGGAAAAAGAAAGATTGGAAACTGAAGCCAAGACCAAAAAGAGGGCGGAAAAGAAAGCAAAGAAAGAAGCAGAAGAGAAGCAAAGAATTGAAGATGAAGCCAACGCACAAAAACAAGCTGACGAAAAAGCTAAGAGGGAAACAGAAGATCAAAATAAAATGGAGGCCGAGACACAGTCCAGCAATGTAGCTGAAGAAAATGCAAAGAAAGAGGAACTAGAAAAGGAACGAAAGGAAGCAGAAGGCAAGGCTAAAATAGAAGCTGAGGAAAAAGAAAAGCAGGAGTTACTGGAAAAAGAAAGATTGGAAACTGAAGCCAAAACCAAAAAGAGGGCGGAAAAGAAAGCAAAGAAAGAAGCAGAAGAGAAGCAAAGAATTGAAGATGAAGCCAACGCACAAAAAGAAGCCGACGAAAAAGCTAAGAGGGAAACAGAAGACAAAAATAAATTTGAGGCTGAGGAACAGTCCAGAAAAGTAGCCGAAGAAGAAAATGCAAAGAAAGAGGAACTAGAAAAGGAACGAAAGGAAGCAGAAAGCAAGGCTAAAATAGAAGCTGAGGAAAAAGAAAAGCAGGAGTTACTGGAAAAAGAAAGATTGGAAACTGAAGCCAAGACCAAAAAGAGGGCGGAAAAGAAAGCAAAGAAAGAAGCAGAAGAGAAGCAAAGAATTGAAGATGAAGCCAACGCACAAAAAGAAGCCGACGAAAAAGCTAAGAGGGAAACAGAAGACAAAAATAAATTGGAGGCTGAGAAACAGTCCAGAAAAGTAGCTAAAGAAAATGCAAAGAAAGAGGAACTAGAAAAGGAACGAAAGGAAGCAGAAAGCAAGGCTAAAATAGAAGCTGCGGAAATTGCTAAAGCAGAGGCTATAAGAGAAGCTGAGGAAAAAGAAAAGCAGGACTTACTGGATAAAGAAAGATTGGACACTGAAGCCAAGACCAAAAAGAGGAGTGAAAAGAAAGCAAAGAAAGAAGATGAAGAGAAGCAAAGAATTGAAGATGAAGCCAACGCACTACAAGTAGCTAAGGAAAAAGCTAAGAGGGAAACAGAAGACAAAAATAAATCGGAGGCTGAGGAACAGTCCAGAAAAGTATCTGAAGAAGAAAATGCAAAGGAAAAGGAACTAGATAAAGAACGAAAGGATGCGGAAAGCAAGGCTAAATTAGAAGCTGAGGAAAAAGAAAAGCAGGAGCTACTGGAAAAAGAAAGATTGGAAACTGAAGCCAAGACCAAAAAGAGGGCTGAAAAGAAAGTAAAGAAGGAAGCAGAAGAGAAGCAAAGAATTGAAGATGAAGCCATCGCACAAAAAGAAGCCGACGAAAAAGCTGAGAGGGAAAAGGAAGACAAAAATAAATTGGAGGCTGAGACACATTCCAGCAAAGTAGCTGAAGAAAATGCTAAGAAAGAGGAACTAGAAAAGGAACGAAAGGAAGCTGAAAGCAAGGCTAAAATAGAGGCTGAGGAAATAGCTAAAGCAAAGGCTATAAGAGAAGCTGAGGAAAAAGAAAAGCAGGAGTTACTGGAAAAAGAAAGATTGGAAACTGAAGCCAAAACCAAAAAGAGGGCGGAAAAGAAAGCAAAGAAAGAAGCAGAAGAGAAGCAAAGAATTGAAGATAAAGCCAACGCACAAAAAGAAGCCGACGAAAAAGCTAAGAGGGAAACAGAAGACAAAAATAAATTGGAGGCTGAGGATCAGTCCAGAAAAGTAGCCGAAGAAGAAAATGCAAAGAAAGAGGAACTAGAAAAGGAACGAAAGGAAGCGGAAAACAAGGCTAAAATAGAAGCTGAGGAAAAAGAAAAGCAGGAGTTACTGGAAAAAGAAAGATTGGAAACCGAAGCCAAGACCAAAAAGAGGGCGGAAAAGAAAGCAAAGAAAGAAGCAGAAGAGAAGCAAAGAATTGAAGATGAAGCCAACGCACAAAAAGAAGCTGACGAAAAAGCTAAGAGGGAAACAGAAGACAAAAATAAATTGGAGGCTGAGGAACAGTCCAGAAAAGTAGCTGAAGAAAATGCAAAGAAAGAGGAACTAGAAAAGGAACGAAAGGAAGCAGAAAGCAAGGCTAAAATAGAGGCTGAGGAAATAGCTAAAGCAAAGGCTATAAGAGATACTGAGGAAAAAGAAAAGCTGGACTTACTAGAAAAAGAAAGATTGGAAACTGAAGCCAATACCAAAAAGAGGGCTGAAAAGAAAGCAAAGAAGGAAGCAGAAGAGAAGCAAAGAATGGAAGATGAAGCTATCGCACAAAAAGAAGCTGACAAAAAAGCTAAGAGAGAAACAGAAGACAAAAATAAATTGGAAGCTGAGACCAAAAAGAGGGCGGAAAAGAAAGCAAAGAAAGAAGCAGAAGAGAAGCAAAGAATTGAAGATGAAGCCAACGCACAAAAAGAAGCTGACGAAAAAGCTAAGAGGGAAACAGAAGACAAAAATAAATTGGAGGCTGAGGAACAGTCCAGAAAAGTAGCTGAAGAAAATGCAAAGAAAGAGGAACTAGAAAAGGAACGAAAGGAAGCAGAAAGCAAGGCTAAAATAGAGGCTGAGGAAATAGCTAAAGCAAAGGCTATAAGAGATACTGAGGAAAAAGAAAAGCTGGACTTACTAGAAAAAGAAAGATTGGAAACTGAAGCCAATACCAAAAAGAGGGCTGAAAAGAAAGCAAAGAAGGAAGCAGAAGAGAAGCAAAGAATGGAAGATGAAGCTATCGCACAAAAAGAAGCTGACAAAAAAGCTAAGAGAGAAACAGAAGACAAAAATAAATTGGAAGCTGAAGAAAATGCAAAGAAAGAGAAACTAGAAAAGGAACGAAAGGAAGCAGAAAGCAAGGCTGAAATAGAGGCTGAGGAAATTGCTAAAGCAAAGTTTATAAGCGAAACTGAGGAAAAAGAAAAGCAGGAGTTACTGGAAAAAGAAAAATTGGAAACTGAAGCCAAGGCCAAAAAGAGGGCTGAAAAGAAAGCAAAGAAAAAAGCAGAAGAAGGTAAGAGACTGGAAGTCGAGGCACAGTCCAAAAAAGAAGCCGATGAAAAGGCAAGAAAAGTAAAGCTTGAAAAGGAACAAATAGAACCAGAAAACAAGGCTAAAAAAGATGCTGATGAAATAGCTGAAGCAAAGGCCAAACGAATAACTGCGGAAAAAGAAAAAAAGGCCTTACAGGAGAAAACAGAAATTAAGGGAATTGAAGAAAAAATGAGGTCAGAAGAAAAGAAAGTAAAGCTAGAAAAGGAAGAAATACCTCAAAGTTCACAAAAAATAAATAAACTTAATGTTGAAGAAGATTATGATAAGACGCGTCCTCAAGATCAGCTTTTGGATACAATGAAAAATAATGAAAAAACTACGAATGCATTGAAAAGGGAACTTAAACCAGAAGATGAAGTAACAATGACTAAAGTCTCTGAAGAAACGTTCAGAATAGTAACAGATAAAAATGCTGATATTTCCGAAATTGATTACAATCAAATACAAAAGAAGAAGGAAATTTCATTAACAGCGTTAACTGCAGACCAAAGATACATTAGAGAAGAGAATGGTGATATCAGTTTAGATAGAAATCAAAACAACCGTTATAGAGAATACCACTACGAACCATCGCGGCAAAAGCATGAAGAACGCGCGAAATTCGTCGATCACAATCACAGAGACTACACTATGGAGTTTTTAAGACCTTCAGGATACAGAGAGAAAACATTTGAACATGAAAAATATGTAGACAATTACACTGCAGGTAAGCCTGCGACGATTTATAAAGCTCAGACTATAATATTAGATTCTCAACTGCGATCATTTGTTCCGCCTTTACCTGAGCGAAGTGAATCAGAAAGGAGATCAGAAAAATACGATGGAGGGGAGACATCTGAAAGGCGGTTTGAAAGAAAGTCTAAAGCTTTAAGTGAAGCAAGAAGTTTCGTGTCTGAAAAACGTACGGGACTTTCTCGGGATTTAAAGAGAAAGCCTGTATTTTCTACTTACTTAACGGACAGAACTGCCGTAGAAGGTTCCAGAGTAAAATTAACTTGCAGTGTCCTGTCTTCTTCAGATCCTAAAGTTACATGGTATAAAAATGGCATAATTTTGGATAATAAATTAAAATACAAGACTAAATTTATTGACGGATTGATTACATTAGAAGTTTTGAATGCAGTGCCTTCTGACTCTGCAGAGTACAGCTGTACTGTAGAAAACGAAAATGGAACGGTGAACACATCCGCTAATTTAAAAGTGTACCCAAGCTTTGAAGCCTCGCCTATACCACCCACATTTACCAGATCTATTCGAGGTATGTTGGTTTTAATTAAATTATCAATAATTTTTTTTTTTATATGAACACAAATGCGAATTGCAATTCTGTTTTAACAACACGATATTGTTAACATTACAATAATTAAAAAAAATAGATTATCTGTAGAAAAAAAATGGTACGCCTTTTGATTTAAAGTTGTGTTAATTTTTCTTCAGATTTAAATCATAGAAATTATTTTACAGACACATACCACTTGGCTGAGAATGAGCTTGTTCTTGAATGCCGTATCCGCGGCCAACCTTTACCAACTATCACTTGGCTTAAAGATGACAAGCTAGTGAACACCGACGAGAGATATCAAGCGTATTACCTTGCTGATGGTGTATGTAGGCTAGCGATCAGTTACCCTACTCCAGAAGATAGTGGAAAGTATACATGCAAGGCAGAAAACTCTGTGTGGTCAGACCAGATCACACACGTAGTAAACTTTACTGGTAAATTACTTTCATTTTTGAAGTTATACTTCTTTTGGCGCGATGGAGAAAAATGATGAGAGTGAATTTTTACGATGCGCGCGCACACCGACACCAAAAAATTTAACAGCATGAAGTTAGTTCTAGGTGGTATGAGAGTGAATTTTTACGATGCGCGCGCATCGTAAAAATAACAGCATGAAGTTTGTTCTAGGTGGTATGAAAATTGATAACTATGTTCAAGTTGTATATTAAGAAGTATAACTTCTAACGCGTGTACATAAGTACACACAAGTTTTTTTTTTATTTTTCAAATATTTCATTTTGTTTATTGTCGTAATATATTAATAAAAAATTATTTTCAGGAAAAGAGAGTGTCCTTAGTCCAAATATAATTACCAAAGAACGATCTCGCTTCAACCGGCAAGCCCTAGAATCTCGGCGTCCACATTTCACTAACGTTTTATCCGACTATAAAGTAGCTAAAGGTGGTACTATCGGATTACAAGTTGAGATACGAGGATGCCCCACAAGAGTAGAATGGTTGAGAGAAGGCCGTTCAGTGACTGAAGTCTACAGGAACGCAAAGACTTTTGTAGAATACGGGTTGTATACTCTTGCATTATCTGATGTGACTGAGAAAGAGACTGGATTATATACATGCAGAGCTTGGAGCACTCATGGGAATGTTGATATGAATGCAGCGATTACTGTGGTACAGCCTAATGAGATGGATGGTAAGCCTGCGATTATTGTTGGAAGGCCAGAGAAGGATATACTCATTTCTGTTGGCGAAGATGTCAATATTTCATTTAGAGTACAAGGCGAACCTAAACCTAAAGGTAAGTTAAGGTTGTAAATTATTGGTCATATGGAATATGAGAATTTCAATAATATATTGCCGAGTATATATAGGAATATATATAACACAGAGTAAAAGGACCATTTGGTATATTCTATCTCCACTTATGATTTTTTGTTTTTAGTGGTATTCATGAAGGGCATTCGAGACATAACTACAAGCCAGCGTGTGTGCAAGATGACATCCGATGACTACGTGAAATTCACGCTAAAGAGATCAGTAGTGTCAGATGCAGGCACATACTGCATACTCGCGAGGAACCCGTACGGATGTGACAGGGCCTTCGTTACGGTTGTGGTAAGTATTGTACCAACTACCAACGTAGCATAAGCCTCTAAACGTATATGAACTATCGTCATTGCAAATATTGGATACAAAAATAAAATGTTCCCCGTCGAGCAAATGAATAATTATTTTCAAATTGGGAAATTCTTCTGATGTTCTAGCTCGTAAGGTTCAATGGTAAATTTTTGCATGCATAACTATAACATTCTTGGGGCTAGGATGCACATCTTTCAAATCCACAGTTTAAAGTATGTTCTATGCCTATATTTTATGGACTTAGCTTTTTTAAGCCAGTGTGACAAGATTTGAATTTTATATTTTAGAAATCTTTAACTGAAATCGTGGCAAGTGACATTAAAAAATCTTCTACTGGAACACTTTTACTTTGGACATCTTAGGTTAGAACAGTGCAATCTAAAGTGAAACGGAATAGTATGTCAATGTTGCCACAAGAAACCTAATAACATAAACCCAATTTTATATTTTTAATCTTACCGTGGTGTAATTCAGAATTTATATCTAAAAATGATGGTTTTTTATTTAAGATTTCAGTACTTTGTTATGAAATAGTTTCATATTGAGGTAATCAATTGACCTTCGAAATGTCGTTTTTAGAACTACAATACAATACAATTCCCCGAAGAAATACGCCTCCGAAGTTAACAATCACTATAGAAAAACGATAAATATTTCCAAAAACAATATGATTAATAGCAGAAATTCCGACAGAATTCAATTTCAAAAAGAATAAATTCATTGAAGATAATCTCGTAACGTAAACTTTTAAATCCAAATTTGGAATTGTGGTTGCCACCATTGTGTAGACTAAACTGCCAGTTATTTCATGACACTTTTTTTTAATGTCAAATACAAAATCAAACTTCATATTTTTCGATAATTTTGAACTAAAGGGCTTTTACTTGAGGCTTCTTTTTCTCAAACGCTCTTTTTACTCAATAATTGTCATCAAATCTTGGGACGAGTTTCCACAAAACCTATCGTTGACTAGCTGTCGTATTTGTGGCATATACCTAAAAGTATCAATGGGGTCGTCTAAATCTAGCATGAGACTACCGAGCACGCCAGCGATAGCACCAACCAACATGCTGCTGAATGTCCCACAAAGGAGAGAGATTTTAGAAATAACAGAATACAAAAAAAAGACACAAAAATCCTCGTTTGCAACGTTGTGAAACAGCACAATTTTGTTTGTAGATTGATGTTTTAATAAATCGGGGTGGTTCCTTCCAACTACTGTTATAAATACGGAAGATTGTGAGAATAGATGTATGGATGTAAGTTACTCTTTCACGTAAAAACTGGCGAATGGATTTTGATGAAACTTTGTAGTCGTAGAGCTTATATAACCGAATAACATCTAGGCTATAATTTATGAAGTTTAACGCGAGGCACAACTGGTTATAAATAATACTATTCAGTTCCCAACCGTGCTACCATTCAAAGTAGTTTAAAATTGGTCGGTTCAGTTCTGATAAGAACTCCATCTCTTATAATAAGGATGTACGGAAAAGTCTGTATTCTACCATTGCAGTGCCTTTGTTTAGAACTAACTGTGCCCCGCGGTTTCACTCACGATAAACTTTATAAACTATAGCCTGTATTATTCAGATATATAAGCTACTAGCTGTGCCTTTACAAATTATAGCCTAGGTATGTGTTATTCTGATGCACCTATAAGCTATATTATTGTAAAGTTTCATTAAAATCCATTCGGTAGTTTTTACGTGAAAGAGTAACAAACATCCATCCATACTTACAAACTTTAACTTAGTAAGATATTACTACAAAGTTGCATTAAAGAGTAACCAACATACACACTCACAAACTTTCACCTTTATAATATTAGTGTGATTAGTAGGATACCATTATAATAAGGTTTTTACCGACACGTTTGATTCAAATCCTCATATTCTAAAAACTATGAACTTGAATGATTTCATGTCAGAAGCATAAATAACTATATAAACAAAGTTGGGCCTAGCACCTTTAATACAAGTTATCTCCGAATAACTTAGCTAAGGTGCTAGCCAAAACAATTTTATTATGTACAAATGTATTGCATTTAACTGTACTATTATTGTTATAGTTTTATGTTTTGTGGTGAAATAAACAATTATCTTATCTTATAAATAAAATACATTTTTGTTTCTCTTTTGAATCTGTAGGTGAGACAACGAGCTACTTCCGAACATTTGGTGTCAGATTGGACTTATCCTGTGGACGATTCAGCCCTTTCAATCGCCGAACGAAAGTACAAATGTAAGTACAGCAAGAACCTAAAAATATTTTCTATATAATATTAATAATTAAGATTGCGTACTAGAATTTTGACGGTCACCGTAGTCTAGTTGGTAGTGCTCCTGCCTACGAAGCTGTTGGTCCTGGGTTCGAATCCCGGTAAGTGAAAATATTTGTGTGATGAGCACGAATATTTGTTTCTGAGTCATGGATGTTTTCTATGTATTTAGGTATTTATCTATCTATGTGTATATCGTCGCCTGGTACCCATAGTACAAGCTTTGCTTAGTTTGGGGTTAGGATGATCTGTGTGACATTGTCCCAAGATATTATTATTATTAAAAAAAAAAAAAGTACGTCGAAAATATACCTACCTAATTTACCAATCCAAATACTGCATTGGGGTCTTAAATTAGAAGTAAATGGCAGAACAGTGCAATCTAAAGTGAAACAGAATGATATATCAATGTTGCCTTAATAAATCTTATAAACTAACGCCATTTTTTTATAATCTTATCTTTGTGTTATTATTCTTTTTGATGTTAAACATGATTTAATAGTATGAAGGTAATCAAATATAATAAATAAAACTACTTGTATTTTTTATGCGCAATGGTTTGACACTTGACTACGATCGTAACTGATGGTAAATGAAGATGTGGTCGAAGGTGGCCCACGCGTACCCATAGGATGCCTGTTCGCTATAGCCTTGAATAAACTCATGTTATATGAATCTGAAAATATGACGTTTGGGCGGGTGTTCCATAGCTTAGCCGTACGTAAAATAACTAATTTGTTATGAATTAGTTTCATATTGATGTAAATAATAATAATATCCTGGGATATTATTTACACACGGCCAACTGATCCCAAACAAAGCGGGGCTTGTACTATGGAAACCAGATAACTAATGTACTACAAATAATATTATTCTTTTGTAAATACATACTTATAGAGATAATGACACCCAGATTCAGGACAAACAGACATGCATACAAATATCTGTCCTGGGTGGGAATCAAACCCGCGACCTCCGGTGTTAAAAGCAAGCATTTGCCAACCACGCCTACAGGTCCGTCCAAATTAATCAATTACACCTTATAAAAGTAATTTAAATTTAATCTCAAAAACGATTCAATAAAGAATACAATACAATATTGAAACAACAATGTAACTTATTATAACACTTCCTCGTCAACAGTTGAATTACATATCGGCTACATCTAGCCACTATTTATATCTAACCCTACTAATTGAGTCCCAATCACTCTTGAATCAATATGTATCAGTCGTGTGGCAGTTTTATCTGGCACCACGTCAAGTATTATTTAAGGTCAGTGCCGGTCTCGTTTTAGCTGTGCCGGATCGCATCCCAGGAGAACCCAGCGTCGTGGACGGTGGGAACAACTGGATCTCCCTCGCCTGGTCCAAACCTGACCCTAGCGACACCGCACCAGTCCTAGCCTACAAGATAGAAAGCTGGCTCATCGGCAAAGAAGGCGGAGCTCGTTGGGTCGAACTTGGAATAACACCGTTAAACTCATTCGACGCTTTCAATTTGAAGCAAGGAGAAGAGTATCATTTCAGAGTCACACCTAGAAATAGATACGGGTGGGGTGAAGCAGTACAAACATCCTCGCCTGTCGGTATTGGACTAGCGGGTGACAGACCGGAGTTCATCGACATCTTACCTGGACAGTTGAAAGTATTGGCTGGCGAGACGGCAAACCTGCACTGCAGTGTTAAAGGCAAGCCGACACCAGAGGTCGTTTGGATGAAGAATGGGCATGAAATTGATGAAGAGAGTAGGGTTAGGACGGCTTATAATGGGGAAGATTGTAGTTTGATAATCACGGATATAAATATCGAGGATGAGGCGAGATACAGCTGCGAGGCGTCGAACGTGCACGGCCGCGCGTCCACTTATGCGCGGCTAGCGGTGGTCACGGATAGACTCATTTGGGAAGCTGATGCCAAGCTCAAAAGGTGAGTTGGTCAGATATCTTCATCATAAAAAAATTGTTTTATATCATTCGTCTTCGATTTAATTGACACAGATTATTTATGAATGTTACAATTCTGTTGATACTGCCCTTGTGTTTTGGGTTCCAAACCCTCGTGTGATGACTCTTTATGTGACAATACACAGTGTTTTTAAATCACGATTTACTTTGGATCTATGAATTTAATATTTCTTATATCATCCCGCTATATCCTACTTATATTATAAACGCGAAAGTTTATGAGTATGGATGTATGTATGGATGTTTATTACTTTTTTTTATAAAACTTATGTTGTTGAAACTTTGTAGTTTATGAACTAACTCTTATTTTGCTTCACGGACACAAAGTATATGCACAGACAAACCAGTATATCTAATTAATATGTAACAGTGTTAAGATTGATGAATAGCAACTTCTTGGCAGAGGTTTGATGTTATTATTCTATTAACTCTTATAACATTGATGCAACTTGATTTAATGTTTCTTATTTATTACTCATCTAATTATTGTTTATGGACATATAATATTGGTAACACACCAACTGCAAGATTTATTGCAATTGGTTTATTTATTTGATGTATATAATAATAAATACAAATACTTATAAGTATATATATCTGTATATCTATACATATAATAAAATCGTAGGAACGTCAAAACTGTACATTGAATATTTTTTTAAAAGGATACTTCGGACGTGATATTCAATCGATATCGAAGCCAAAAATATAGTTTTTAGAATTTTTGTCTGTGTGTCTGTTTGTCTGTGTGTATGTCCAGGCTAAACTCAAAAAGTACTGCATGGATTTGCTTTAAATTTTGCATGAATATTACTAAGAGGTCAGCTCAACATATAGGCTACATATTATCACGCTATCACCTACGGGGGAGGAGCTGTGATAATTTATAATGTTTATCGCGGGTGAAACCGCGGGGCACAGCTAGTATGTATATAGAATCTACGGTCACTATACGGAGAGTGACCGTAGATTCTGTTAACGGTGAATTTATAAACTGGTTTCTCTCAATAGTTATAATATGTAGCAATATATTTCATAATGTTTTTGCAATGATAATTCATCTGGGCTTAAGTTAACGTTGATAATGTGGATACAATTTGACCTTTACAGCATTTCAAATTTTATTACGCAGGCAGTAAGGGCGATTTTCATAGTGTCACTGTATGCATGGAGTGCACTACATCTAATTCAAATTTGTTCCGTACCAATGACTGATGCGAAAATAATTTCTGACAATGGCACCAATAGTCACGTCTTGATTGTGATTGGATCCGGTGTTAGTATTAAAGCGCGACGGTCGCTATACACACAAGGCTCATCCGTCATAATAATAATATTAAATTCTTTCCTCAATATAGACATGCCATTTAGATAAGATTTTGTTAAATATATCTAAAACTACAAGTCTCAACAATTTATAAACCTTAAATAAGAAATTTGATAAGAACTTTAAGACATAGGTACCTATTAAACTTAAGCATTATCATCTTAAATTAAATTATATTTTACTTGATCAAATATGAGTCACGATCAAATACTCAACTTGTACTTAGAATTAGATATCTATGGTTAAATTGTAATACTTTTTGTTACATACCTCCATGGTATTTAATACCTCTATGGTCACAGAATAAGTTTGTCAATTCACACGTATGTTATTCATTAATAAACATACTGTTCATGATGTAAACATTGTATTATAATACGGAAAATAATTAATGAATGACTACATTAATTCATCATGAACTTATATCAATCTCAATTTGTTATATCTATTTGTAGATATAACAAATTGACGGCGATTCGGCAATTTGTCATCACACTAATATTATAAAGGCGAAAGTTAGTAAGTGTGTGAGTATGTATGTTTGTTACTTCTTCACGTCTAAACGGCTGGAGCGATTTTAATAAAATTTGGTATGGGGGTAGCTGACACCGTGAATTAACACATAGGCTATGATTCATAAAGTTTACCGTGGGTAAAACCGCGGGGCATAGATAGTATCTTTATAAAAAAAGACATGAAACAATTAATTAATGACATACGTGTCAATCGATAACATTTTCTGTGACCATAGAGGTATTAAATACCATAAAGTTATGTAACACTATTCATGTTCCGACTATTTACAACTTTTTAAATTCTATGTGAATAAAAGTCGTTATTTATTGTTAGTATATAAAATAAAGACTATCTAGAAGGTGAAATAGGTTGCTCAGTGAAACGAATTTCATATTATTATGCTGCCACTGGATCTTCAAATGCTTGAATTTCAGGGAAAGATCTCAAGATGCGATTGGGGAATATCCGCCTCAGTTTACCATGCGGCTCCGAGACAGAAGGGTGCAAGCCACGTACCCAGTTCGGCTGACGTGCCAGGTGGTTGGTAACCCACCTCCCACCATCACCTGGTTCAAGGATGGCGAAGACGTCACGTTGGACAGTAAGATTGGTCAAACTAAATATATTGTATTTGGTATTTTATTACTAGGGCTAGTCAAGACAGAATTACTACTACTTACCTATCGTATGGGCTGTGGTGACCCTAGTGTCAGAGTTGTTCAAGGCGCACTGTAGGCCTTTGATATGGTTTAACGACTCCAACTGGGACCGACAGCTTAACGTGCCCTCCGAAGCACGGGGACGTTCAGAAATTAAACCACTTTGGTGGTCACCCATCTATGGTCTG
Organism: Pseudoips prasinana; assembly: GCA_951640165.1. Classification (NCBI taxonomy): domain Eukaryota; kingdom Metazoa; phylum Arthropoda; class Insecta; order Lepidoptera; family Nolidae; genus Pseudoips; species Pseudoips prasinana. The sequence goes on from OX621234.1 coordinate 7,390,218, forward strand.
ACCGCGAGCTAAGTTGCTTAACCTCTCCGTTCACTTACCGACTGGTTAGCGCCTGAATTTATCTTGGATCTTTTAAGTACCCTCTATCGAACAGATTTATTGAAAGTATAAGGGTAGCTAAATATTTAAGCTCTGGGCATATAACCCTCCGGATCCCATTATGTGTATATATTTTATTTACTACGAAACATGGTATCATAATAGGTGGTACATTTTACAAAGACTGGTGCCTGATGTAGGTAAAACCTTTCAGATCACCAGATGACCCTTACTGGAATACAATTAATTGTATATGAATAAGTTGATCATATTCGCCGTTTGACATATTTTTATCGAACTACTCATAGCATTCCTTCTATTCCTATGCCCTCTTTCAACTTTTGTTGCAACGGCTTAAGAATCAAATGGAATTATGCTGATTTTCTAAACCCTATTCAGATCGGCGAAACAAATACCAGGATGAACATTTCCACACCCTGGAGATAGCACCGACGACCCTCGAGGATGGCGGTGTGTATGAGGCGATGGCTCGCAATGGTAGAGGAGCCGTAAGCTGCCGTTGCAGCCTGGTGGTGGATAAGGGTATTAGAGCTTACGTCGCACCAGAGTTCTGTTGCGGCTTGGAGCCCCTTTACCGTCTACCAGAAGGTGAGTTCCTTTCGCAAGGTATACATTATCGAAGAAGATTAATGCAGGTCGCAAAATCCCACAATGGCTGCCGAGATTTGCCTCAATTTGGTAGCTGTCAAGGACATCAGGGCGTACATTTTTATGCGCCCCAGTTTTTTGCTCTCTAAGGACCAGTTATGATTGAGTCCTGGGATATGGCTAGTGTCAATATGAGTGGTCACTTGATATAATAATGAATGCACCTTGCAGCTGAGGGATGAATAAAGTGCATAAGATAAAGCTCAATGTCTCTAGGGCTGATGATCCTTTACAAGTTAGAGAACGGGTGAGCAAGCTATCCTACCATCCCTCTTAAACTGATTTCACGTTATTATGATATTAAGAGGGCTAACCAGCATTGAAGAGTATGAGGAATTAACGTGTTGTGGTGGATTAGTTACCAGAAATTAGCGTTCAATAAAGATGATGTGACCTCTAGTCAAATTTGTAGTTCTACTCCTTATGGAGTAGAACTACAGCTTATGGAGTAGAACTACATGCTTATTTCTTATCTGATCTCTTCAGCATAAGCTGAAGAGATCAGATAAGAAATAAGCATGCACATAATCAATTTATCATAATCATTATTTTATCATTAATTTAAGGTACTCTCTTCGACACCTCCCTCATCAGATACTTATTTTTTTTTCTCGCAGCTTCACCTCAGTGCTTTGAAGCCCAAAAATGTGGCTATTCGGGATCTTTGTGTTTTTGTCAAGAAATATAAAGCCATTTGGATCCTAGATTGCCAAATTCTTTTACCTGTTTCCTTTCACAAGACTGGCTTATTGGTCTAGTGGTTGACTAGGGCCTATACCGGCTAAGTCGCCGAACATCGATTTCTTAAATGGCGTAAAAATGATTTAATCAATTGATAAATCGGCTTCAACGTTGTCAATCGATTCCGGACCATTTATGACGTCACATGTGCTCATGGAAGCCGATTTAACGAATGATTTAGTCATTTCTAACCTTTATTTATTTGAACGCCATTTAAGAAATCGACGATCGGCGACATAGCCGGTAGAGCCCCTGACTGCTACTCCCGATGTTGAGGGTTCCTCGAACCTTTTTGTGAGGAGCACGATTATTTGTTATCTAAGTATTATAGATAAATTATACCCATACTTAGTATGTTTATCAGTTGTCTGGTTATCACGGTACCAGCTCTGCCTAGTTTGGGATCAGACGACAGTGTGTTAATTGTCTCATGATTTTTATTATTTACACTAGGGTACCAGGTAACTCGTAGTCAGATTATTGTTAAAATTAAAATACAATTTTTTAGATTTGTAGATTTTCAACGCAGTAGTTGGGGAAATTTCTTGCGCAGATTCGATCTCTCACATTGTTTTTATCTCCAGGTGACGAGCTTCGGATTTCAGCAGTCGTCGAAGCCTACCCCTCAGTTGGAGTAACATGGTACCGTGACGGAGTCCGTCTCCGGCCAAGCCGAAGAGCCATTATGACCCTGGACAGAGATGGTCAGATAGAGTTGGCATTAGCTTTTATAACTGGAAGAGATGCTGGTGTGTACACGTGTACAGCATCTAATGAAGTTGGAAGAGCCTCCACATCAGGAAAGGTGGAGGTGATAGGAGATTGTTTGGTGGAGAAGCGATCTCCGCCAGTCGTTATTAATGCGCCAGATGTGCCGTAAGTATATTTTTTTTATTTGTCATATTACTATCTCTGGGTTAGAAAGCTTACCGGTTGTAAGGTAAATTTTGGAGGCACTAATTTATGAAAATGATGATACCATCCTTGATAACAGGTTTCGGAATAGGTTTCTTATAAGTGTTATCTATTAGCTGTGCCCCGCGGTTTGACCCGCGTAAAATTGTATAATTTAAAGCCTATGTATAATCGGATGTATAAGCTATATTTCTAAAAATTTTCATCAAAATCCTTACCGTAGTTTTGACGTGAAAGAGATTATCAAACATCCATACATCCATACTCACAAACTTTCACTTTTATCATTTTAGTAGGATTAAAGTATGAATACATAATTGATATGTTAATCTACTAGACTAGTCTATTAATATTTACTATTTCTTTCTTAAATTGCACCCCTATCACTCGTTTAATTGTTCTTCTTGCTGATTTTGTCCATCCTAAGGTTGTCTGGAAGAGATCGCAGTTAGCGATAAGACCGCCCATTATACCATATTTACTTTAAATGTAAATCTTGGTGTACAATAAAGAGTATTTGTATTGTATTGTATGTTTTCTAGATATTCTAAAGAGCCCATGTTCATTCGCAAGCCGCGTTCCAGCGAAGCTAGAGAAGGCGACACGGTGATAATTGCGTGTGAAGTGATTGGGGACCCCAAGCCTGATGTTTACTGGCTGAGGGACTTTTTGAAGGTAGATACTTGGACTGATTTTGTAATTTATCCTGTGTGCCAGCCTTCAGTAATGGGGTCCCGTTTTACGAGACCCCATTACTGACACTCCGCTGTCTGTCTGTCCGTCTGTGACTAGGCTGTACTTTGTAAACCCTGATATTTGGACAGTTGAAATTAAAAAAAAAATAGATGATGTATTTTTGTTGCTGCTATAACAAACATTACTAAACCTGATGAATTGCACTATCTCTCTGTGACAACTTTTTTATGTAATTCTGGTTTACTAAATTATAATGAATAATTCATAAACTTAAAAAAATATATATGAATAATTTAAAGCGCTATCTGTTGGAATTGTCCGATCTAAGTAATGGCATTTCAGCCGTGCTTAGCCTTGATGGTTTTCGATAAGATGGCGTTAAAAGCGTTTTAAGTGCGTTGAGAAAATATTGGAGTCTGAGAACCATGGTGCGGTGGAGGAGCGTTTAACGCACATGGAACCGGATTCCCCATGGTTCGTGGGTTCGATTGCCACTTGCACTTGAAATGTATAAATTTTTAGTATATACAGGGTGGCCGAGGAGTTGACGTACAAACGCAAAATGTTGATTCTTTATGATGAGGAGTACCCTAATCACCCCCATGTATGTTATATGTTTTACGTAGTTTTCGAGATAGAATTTTAGGGTGTTAGATTAAACTGTGCTAATTAGATATCACAAAAAAACTAAACCAGAAATGTTCAACGAAAACTGATGTTAAGTGAAATTTACGAAAAAAATCAATAATAAAATTCTATGTCAAAAACTGCGCAAAACATAGATCATCATAAAGTATCTAAATTTTGCTTTTGAACGTCAATTTCTCGGTCACCCTGTATAGTTATTTAAAAGATGTCTGCAGCTTGAATTATTGTCATCATCATCATATCAGCCGAAAAACGTCCACTGCTGGACAAAGGCCGCCCCCAAAGATCTCTACAAATGCCGGTCTTGCGCTATCCGGATCCAAGATGCGGAATCCTGAATTATTGTGCTTTAGAGTTTTTTTGACGTGAAACATCTATAGCCGCACGTAAAACAGATTTCTGGCGTGGTGACGCATGCCATGGCGACGCGTCGCCACGCTATACGGAAGTAGTGTGTACGGTGTGGCGACGCGTCGCCATGCGCAATCGACTTTTTGATGTGAAACATCTATAGCCGCACGTAAAACAGATTTCTGGCGTAGTGACGCATGCCATGGCGACGCGTCGCCACGCTATACGGAAGTAGTGTGTACGGTGTGGCGACGCGTCGCCATGCGCAATCGACTTTTTGATGTGAAACATCTATAGCCGCACGTAAATCAGATTTCTGGCGTGGCGACGCATGTCGTGGCGACGCGTCGCCACGCTATACGGAAGTAGCGTGTACGGTGTGGCGACGCGTCGCCATGCGCAATCGACTTTTTGATGTGAAACATCTATAGCCGCACGTAAAACAGATTTCTGGCGTGGTGACGCATGCCATGGCGACGCGTCGCCACGCTATACGGAAGTAGTATGTACGGTGTGGTGACGCGTCGCCATGCGCGATCGACTTTTTGATGTGAAACATCTATAGCCGCACGTAAAACAGATTTCTGGCGTGGCGACGCATGCCATGGCGACGCGTCGCCACGCTATACGGAAGTAGTATGTACGGTGTGGTGACGCGTCGCCATGCGCGATCGACTTTTTGATGTGAAACATCTATAGCCGCACGTAAATCAGATTTCTGGCGTGGCGACGCATGTCGTGGCGACGCGTCGCTACTCTATACGATAGTAGTGTGTACGGTGTGGCGACGCGTCGCCATGCGCAATGGACTTTTTATTGTATCATTATGACATATTTAGTTCCTATCACAATATGTTCTTTTCTGCATATTACTTTTACCAAATAATGTCGATATTTCACATCTGCCAGGCATCCCGTGACGGCTCACATTTTCTTTTTTTATGTAATTACATGTAATTTACAGCCGGACTATTACCGCGATGCGTCTCACTTTAAGCGCGTGGGTGATGGTCCTGAATACCGGTTCGAGATTCCTCACGCCAAGTTTGACTACACTGGAGCCTATTCCGTAGTGGCGAGGAACGTTCATGGGGAAGCTAAAGCTATCATATCCCTGCAGATTTTGGCTAAAGGTAGGTTTCATACTGAACAAAAAATTTTATTTTTACCTAAATATAATTTATTCTCTGACCAAATCGGAGACGTTCTCAAGAAAGGGCAGGTCAGAAGTACCCTAAACCAGCGAGCATGTATGAAGAATATAATGACAGTAATCGAGGCAAAAGACGTGTGCAAATATCGTGACAAATGGAAATCCGTTGTCTCTGCCTACCCCTCTGGGAAACAGGCGTGAGTCTATGTATGTATGTAAATATAATCCAGGTCTTAGTATTACGAACTCTTTATTCAGTGGTATTACGTCTCTCGGGGCTCCGCAGCAGGCGCGAAGAGAAGTCCACGGCAAGTTAGGTTTAGTCGGTGCGAGTCCGACATAACCCCCAGACACCTATTTTTTTATGTGAAACATCTAGGTATAGCCGCACGTAAAACAGATTTCTGGCGTGGCGACGCATGCCGTGGCGCATGCGCAATCGACTTTTTATTTTATCATTATGACATATTTAGTTCCTATCACAATATGTTCTTTTCTGCATTTTACTTTTACAAAATAATGTCGATTTTTCACATCTGCCAGACGTCCCGTGACGGAACACATTTTTTTAATAATAATATCTAGTGACAATGTCACACAGATCATCCTAGCTCCAAACTAAGCAAAGCTTGTACTATGGGTACCAGGCGACGATATACATACTTATATAGATAGATAAATACTCAAATACATAGAAAACATCCATGACTCAGAAACAAATTCGTGCTCATCACACAAATATTCGCACTTACCAGGATTCGAACCCAGGACCACCAGCTTCGTAGGGAGGAGCACTACCAACTAGGCTACGGTGACCGTCAAAGTAATATTACGGGTAGCATGCGTAGGCATTGCCCATGCCTTAACAAAAAGAAACAGAACAAAAAGATTTAGTAGGTTATGGGGCCCACATCGTCAAGCATAAATCAAACAGAGAAGCTAATACTATCATATAAAAATAAATGGTGCATTACATTAATGGCCCAATTCGGCAAATTTCGGCCACGCGGCCAGTCTCCATGGAGACTGCGCAAGACATATTATAGTGGGCAAAGACAGGGGCACTTTCTATTCCATCACTCATAATCCGATGACTAGTGACACGACCGAAAAGAGGTCAGGTACAGAACTGACGGCTTTACGTCCTCTCCGAGGCACGAATACCGCCAACTCCCAGACTTTGGGCTGATACTGATAAATTTTCTTTACGGAAATATCCCAAAATCACTTTTTAACCCGACCCAGGATACGAACTCAGGACCTCATTATCTACGGTTGAACACGCTACCGCTAGACCTACGAGGCAGTCAAGCGTGCATTATAGTGCAACTGTAAAATATCTTTTAAGTTTTATATTAGGTCTTTACCTATGAAATTGCCTATGAAATTCAAATCAAAATAATTTTTGTTTGGCTAAGAATTCTAATTTCAAATTAATTTTATTTTAAAAACATGGATTCTATTTTCCAAAAGTAGTCATTTCTTTATTGATTAGTGTTACATTTTCATCGCATTTCAATCTTTTTCGTCATCATGGATACGTTAAAAATTCGAGTAATTATGGAATATGAGTACCGTCGTGGCAGCAACGCGGCACAAGCGGCACGCAACATCAACGACGTTTACGGAGCTAACACTACAAACCAACGCACCACCTGTTATTGGTTTGCTCGCTTCCGTTCTGGAAATTTCGACCTGAAAAATGAACCTCGCGGTCGTCCGAAGACTTTGGTCGACAATGACGAATTAAAGGCGGTTGTGGAAGCTGATGATACACAATCTACGGCTGAATTAGCAGCAGCTTTCGACGTTAGCGTCAAAACAATATTGGTCCATTTGCGTCAAATTGGCAAGGTAAAAAAGCTTGACAAATGGGTGCCCTACGAACTCAATGATCGCCAGCGCGAAGTACGCGTCGAGACGTGCCTTGCACTGCTCAACAGACACACAAATGAAGGAATTTTGAACCGCATTGTTACCTGCGATGAAAAATGGATTCTGTTTGATAACCGCAAGCGCTCAGCAAGTTGGTTGGATCCTGGTTCAGCACCTAAACAATGCCCTAAACGAAAACTTACCCCTAGAAAAGTGATGGTCACTGTTTGGTGGTCTAGCGCCGGTGTGATTCATCACAGCTTCTTACCAAACGGGGTGAGCATTACTGCAGATGTGTACTGTGAAGAACTGAGCACAATGATGGAGAAGCTGGCGCATCTCCAACCAGCATTGGTCAATCGCTCGTCTCCGCTGCTCCTGCACGACAACGCGCGACCTCATACTGCACAGCAGACGGGCTCCAAGTTGCAAGAACTGGGGTTGGAAGCTCTCCGTCATCCGCCCTACTCACCAGACCTTGCGCCTACAGACTACTACTTTTTCCAGAATTTGGATAACTTCTTGGCGGGAAAAAAATTCAATACCCGAGAGGCAGTACAAAATGCCTTTGAAGAATTTGTTGCCTCCCGTCCAGCTGATTTCTTTAAGAAGGGCATCAATAAACTGCCACTGCGATGGCAAAGATGCATTGATTGCATGGGTGATTACTTCGATTAATACAAATAAAAAAATTCATGAAAAAAAATCGTTTAAATTTTTTCATACAAAACGGCAATTTCATAGGTAAAGACCTATTATTAAGTACACTAAAATAAATTCAATCAAATGTACATACATACATAGTGTACATACATTGAGAAGAATAAGAATAAGAAGTACACTTTATTGCAAATATAAGTAAAACAAAACAATGGTTACAAACAAGGAAATAAACTTATTATACAATTGGCGGCTTTATCGCTAAAAGCGATCTCTTCCAGGCAACCATTTTGCGTTGAATGGACCAGAATTGAAAATAACCTGATGAAGGTGGCAGAAGATGTACTAATTGCAATTAGAAGTTATAAAACTTAATTAATCTAATATTACGTACGAATACGTAACAAGAGTCATACGACTATACATATACATAAATAGATACATACATATAAATAGATACCTACATATATACATATGTATAAATATATTTACAAATATAAGTGTAAGGATATCATTTCACAAAAGGAAAGTAGATATCGTCAAATAGTGCTGTTTGACCATATTTTAGTTTATTGAGTTTAATTAGTTTATTTAGTTTATTGAGTTAAAATATATCTGATAAAACAGACCGCACGGACGGACTAATTATTTTTTTGTAATTTTTATGCTGTATTCGACTATGTCTATGTACTGCATGTGAACTTGACAAGTAAAAGTGTATGTTAATACCCAAGTGCTGAATAAATTTCATTATTTCATTTCATTGAGTTTACTACCTATTGATTGCAATAATAATGTATCGTGTGTTTTTTTTATTGCAGATCCAACTTCAAGTGATGATACACACAACATTCGATATGGGTATGTGAATATTTACCCCTTTACTTATTAAAATGAATCAACTTGATCTTTTTGTCCTTCAATGTCACAGTCTATCTTTGGAAATGTCGTGCTTTTTATAGTTACGTATTGATATCACAATTGTAATATCAAAACGTAATATTTGAATAAAAGACATGTTTAACTCTTTAGTAATTAAGGAGTATAAAAAGTATAAAACATTATTTTTTATTTATGTCATCGTGCAGTCGTTTTAAATAATGATTGCGTTATCGTTATCGTTTCGTATTTGCGTTATCGCCACAGTTAATCTCATAAGAAGTTCTTTTTGTTTTTTTTTTAAGTTACACCAAACTTGAAAAGTTTTCAAATAATGATTGGTACCAAGTTATGGTGTTATACAGTTACCAATAACAGGTGAACCAACACTCACAAACAGAAATGATAACCTAAGCTAAAAACCAAGTGTAATAAAATGAAAGTGATAATAAACTATATAAACAAAAATATAACAAACAGTTATTAAACTTAACTAAACCAAATTTTCAAATAGAAATTAAACCAAATTATACTTATACTTAAAACCAAAAAGAAATATATATGTAAAAAGACAAACAAAAATAAAAAGACATCAATAAACACAAATGTGATAGTATGTAGTATATGAGATATACCTATGTACTAGCATAATATATTATTCGATTGTGTGCGGGTCTTCGAAATTTGGGTTTTAAAGATATTCATGGAGTCATGATATATGTCGGCATGTAGAGTGGACTTTATATCTGGGGACTTTATAAGTTCGTCAAGTAAAAGTCCTACCAAGATAGTCTAAGATAAGAAGCCCCATAAGATGGACCGATTATCTAGTGATGGTTACTGGCCATCTTCTTTTAAATTCTTTAATATTTTTTCGAAACAATAATTAATTACACAAAAATTTATTTAGAGCGCGATTCAAACCTCCCCAAATCAAACAAAGTCACAATTATCTATACATATAATAAAATCGTAGGAAAGTCAAAACTGTACATTGAATATATTTATAAATGAAACTTTGGGCGTGATTTACAGTCGATATCGAAGCCAATAATATAGTTTTTTGAATTTTTCTCTGAGTGTCTGTATGTATGTCCGGGCTAAACTCAAAAAGTACTGCATGGATGTACTTCAAATTTTTCATGTATATTATTAAGACGTCGGGTCAACATATAGGCTACATATTATCACGGTATCAGTTACGGGGCCTACCCCGTAAGTGATAGCGGTAGCTGTGATAATTTATAAATTTAAGGCGGATAAAACCGCGGGGTACAGCTAGTAAGCTACAAAAATATTAATTTTATCTTTGTTTTTGTTGCAGTCGAGTAGACGTAATCCCTCGATTCGAAAGGGAGATGACAGACCTATTGTCGTACGATGGCGACGCGGTGGAGTTCGAGTGCCACGTCACTGGCAACCCCGAACCTGACATTAGATGGTTCCATTACAATGAGGTGAGATTAAGAACAGAAAAACACAATTGAATCTCCATTTGAGCGCGTTCTTATAGCGATAGCGTGTTTAACCGTAAATGAGTTCCAATACTTAATGTGGCTAAAATTTATATCATCATCATCATATCAGCCGAAAGACGCCCACTGCTGGAGAAAAGTCTCTCCCAAAGATCTTCTTAATTGCTGGTCTTACGCTATTCACATTCAGCAGTTTCCAGCGACCCGCACAAGGTCATCGGTCCACCTTGTAGGGGGCCTGCACACGCTGCGTCCTCCGGTTCATGGTCCCCACTCGACAACCTTTCTGCCCCAACGGCCGTCGGTTCTACTAGCTATGTGTCCTGCGCACTTTCACTTCAGCTTGCCAATTCTTCGGACTATGTCGGTTTATAAAATTTAAATAGACTTGTATGACAAAGGACGTCCACAGTGGAATTGTGTCCATCATTTATGGGTACGCCATAATCGCCACCCTTTGGCAGATAGGTTGGCGAGAGCAGGATAATGGTCATATTACTCATAGAGACTCTTCTGCCCGTTCTCTGGTGGATAGTCGCTCCGGAAGACTTCTACACTACTACGGGCTGAGATGGCGTGGTTATATTGATCACCATCTCAATTATGGCTGGAGTGTTATAGCAGAGCTATTGAGAAGAGCTGGCACGCATTTTTGGGTAGGTATTTGAGGCAAGCTGAAAACTTGTCCTATAGCTCTTCAGACACACCTCAACACGGAACTGCAGACCTGACTGGTGGGTAGCGGGTCTAAACCAACCCCTAAATTTTTGAATATTTTTTTATCCAAAAAATGTATTTGAGGCAAGCTGAAATTTTGATATGTTGTAGTTTAATGTTTATACAATACATAAATAACATTCTGTCAAAATTTCAAGTTGCCTCAAATACATTTTTTCGATTTTTTTGCAAAATATTTTTGCACACGCCTGGCAGTGCTAAAGACCCGACAGAATCGCCTGTTTTTTGTATTGTAAGCATTAAACTACAACATATCAAAATTTCACCTTGCCTCAAATACATTTTACATAACAAAAATAGGGTCTGTTCCCAAACTAGGTAGGGCTGGCCCTACGGGTGGCAGCCCTGGTGCTATGGTGGTCAGTGCTGGTACCCTGGCAACCAGACAACTGATAAACATACTTATATATTTCTAAATACATACATACTATAGATAAATTACACACAGACGCAGAAATTATAAGAATATTCGTGCTTATCGCACAATTGCGATTTGTCCTGGGTTGATTGGAACCCACGACCTTTGGCATAGCTGTTGGTATCACTAACTACTAGACAGTCTCATGGTAAAAAACAGAACTGCTCAACCAACGAAGCATTAAACTATTATATGTCCTGCACAAATGGCTAAACCCTATTGAGACTCGTTAAGGCTGAAATTTGACAACTACGATTGAGTGACTGACAGAAAGACGAAATACAGAAGGACCAATGGTTTCATCAAATAAATTGACATTACTCCTTCTGCCTGTATTTATTGACTACTAGCTGTGCATAGTTTTACTCGCGTTAAACATTATAAATTGAATATAAAAATTTATTATTTATGATTTTTTTTTATTAATATGGGAGTGGAATTAGCCGACACCCTAGATGGAACACCTATGTGTTAATCCAGGGAGACGGCTAACTCCATAGTCCATACCAAATTTTATTAAAATCGCTCCAGCCGTTTAGACGTGAAGAAGTAACAAACATATATGTACACTCACAAACTTTTGCCTTTATAATATTAGTGTGATTTATCTAACCTAACATTAGGCTTCGATAGGATCTGCGTACTTATTCTCAAAGTCATTCCATATTAATAAAGAATGTTATTAATTTACAGTTAGTACGTGACTGTCTCGACTTTGAGTCCTCGTTGGAGGAAGGTGTGGCGCGGCTTAAGATCAAGCAGGTGACGGCAGATGACGAAGGGACCTACTCCTGCGAAGCTTCTAACAACCTCGGCAAGGCTACCACCAGTGCTTGTCTGGTCGTTTATCGTGAGTATCGTGGCCTTATATATTCCCCTGTGATGCATGGATTTATTTCCATAGTGGAGGCGTTGTCATTTAAATCTTTTCGGCGGATGAACCCCCTACGGATAACAATAATTAAAAACTAAAAGATAAAAATAAAAAAATAAAAATAATCAGTATCTGATATCATCGAGAAACAAATCCACAGTGTGTGTTATTAGAAATAAAAGGCGAGTATATAGTGTTAATTGTAAAATTATTATGTCTGTGTTTATATAAATACAAAAAAAAACGAATTCAGTAATAATAGGTATAGCAAAAATATGGAATCCAACTCTGCTATTGTATTAGAAGTAGTGTTATGGTGCATTATTGTTTGTCATTATATTCGTGATGTTAGCGTGCAGGTTTAGTCGTTTGTCACGTATATGTGGCAATGGCGTAAAATAAAATAAATCCGGCGGGTCTCGAACCAGCACCATTTACCAATCTAGGCTCATTACCTGACATCACACATCATGACAATTATTTATACCTGTACCTACTTACTACCTCCCAAATTAAAATGTAAAAATATTGCTGTGCCCTAGCAGGTTTCATGTTTGGTACTGTACCTACTCTATTGTTAAGACCTATGTAAACCCATGAATGCAATAAATAAATTGAAATTGAAATTTAGGATCCCCTAGTTAACACCCTTCCGGAGGTTGTAGATATTATCTATCGACCCGCCGGACGATTAAATTTATGATATCCCATTTTTGAGATTCAATTTTCGCTTTGTATTGCGAAAAATGGTATAAAATTTAAATTTAATTGTACAGACGCCAGCGCAGGACGTCAGGAAATTTGACAGATTGGGGTATCTGTCAAATTTCCCCAATTAAAAGTGAACCTTATGCTTTTGTGATAAAATAATTTTGACAGATTGGGGTAGCTGGATGTGCTGGCGTCTATACCAACATGTGTTTACAGCCAATACAGAAGTTGTGAACATTGCAATTGTGAACGGTGAACTGTAATTGTATTTAATAATAGTGATCGCACTCGATCGAAATTAAATCATTAAGGTTCTATTGTCAAAGACTTTCTTTAATTAATCTGTTCTCAGTTTTGACACTCGGTATCTCATCTCTTCTCAGTTTGTCAGTGTGCCAAAAGCATGGCAGTGTGTGTATTTTTTTTATTTATGTATATTAAATAAGAATATTAGATTTCTGTACTTCTTCTCCTTATGAACTATAATGTAACAGTTATAGTTCATATGGAGAAGAAGTGCAGAAATCTAATATTTTTATATCTAAATTAAATATTTAATCGAATAATTTTATACTCCTCCGTCCGCTCAATTTTCCTAAAAAGGGGTACATACATTTTGCTTCATGTATTAATATTATGATTATATTTGTCTCCAGCTCCAGGAGAGCCGAACACGCTAAGCCAGAGACTCCGGCGGCCGCCCGCTCTGCTCTCCGCCGCGTCCACACCGCGCTCAACGCCGCGCAGTACGCCCGCCAGATCTGTCTCCAGGACCCCGGGTAAGAAGACCAGGGATTCCTAATTTATTACATACTAGCTGTGCCCCGCGGTTTTACCCGCGTTAAACTTTATAAATTATAGCCTATGTGTTAATCCAGGGTGTCAGCTAAATCCATGTCATAAATTTTATTAAAATCGCTCCAGCCGTTTAGACGTGAAGAAGTAACTAACATACACACTCACAAACTTTCGCCTTTGTAATATTAGTGTGATGTGCCCTGTCCATGCGATCATCATTGCCATTGTTTCTGCTGATGACTTAAGTAGTAGTAAAAAGTACTTAGTACCTAAAGTTGCTTAAGTTAGATGAGCCAGATTCAGTAAAAAATGCTATTGGAACCAGCCCGTATTATTAGGAGGATCCTGTTCCTAGATCTGCATCTTTTCTCTACTATCAATTTAATAATATTAAATTATTATTATTTATTTTTGATTACTTAATTCTATTACTTTGTAGACTTTTTTAACCTTCATTTATCTTCATAAACAGAATGATAACCAAATATGTCACATGTTGACATAATTGACAACATTTCAAAACTGACACCACCTTAAAACATTTCTTTGTTTTTGTATACTGAGTACAAATGTATTTTTTTATTTCTTCATTTCTGAGGAAAAAATTAAAACTAAAAAGGTGTGATGACGTCACTTATACGGCGGACGAGGTAGTTTCCTTTGCCTAAGCATTCCAATGTTTTAAATGTTTGACATTAATGTTTTCGTTTCAAATTGTCAATTGTCACTCACGGTTTTAAATTACGAAACTTTCATGGATAGCCCTCTTATTATTTTTCGTTTGGAAATAATTCATAATTTATTGGTTTTAGCTCTTATGACAACGTAATAGAGCTTATGATTAGGTGAGAACTTTTACACCATTGTCCGATTAGGGTTTAATTGGGAAGTTTGATATAGAATCTTATACAAAATATTGCTTAATTTGTATGTAGGATATTACACATGATAATGCTTATGTCTACTATTACCCTGTAATACTAGACCATAATAAGCTTTATCCTGTGTAACCCTCAAACTCAAAAGTCAAAATTCTAAAAGTCCTCGCCTCGTCTATACTTTCTGCGTTATGCTGACGTATTTATAAGTAATAGTTTGACTGTATTACTGTATACATTCTATAACTTAGTATTTCATTTTCTAGGCCCCGAAACTCGCCGCCTATGCAGTCCTTCTCGACAGATGGCGCCATCTTTCTACACTTACCCCTTCAACAAAGTCGCCGAAGAGGGAGACACTGTCGTTTTCCAATGCGCAGTTAAAGGACTCCCCGCGCCATGGGCCACGTGGGACAAAGACGGGATTATAATCACTCCATCAACGAGAATCACTATAAAGGAAAAAGACGAACTGCTCCGAATACTCGAAATAGAAGAGGTATCGATAGAGGATGTGGGAGTATATAGGATAACTGTTGAGAATGAGTATGGAAGAGCCGAAGCATCAGCTCGCCTGGAAGTCATCACCCATAAGGGAAAATTCTATGCTGGAGTTAAGTCATATAGCGCTTCACCGAGGAAATCTCTATCATATAGGAAGTATCCCTCCACTTCTAGACAAGACTGAAGCCTATACGTCTGGCTCTGTTCATTATGTAAGTTGAATTTTGTTAAGCAATGCTGGAGATGGCTGGTTTTGAATCATAATTAATAATGAGTATGAAGTTATTTATTTAAAAGATTTCAAAATATACCATCTCCTAGTTTAAAGACCATACGCAAAGCGATTTCGGGTACCCATTTAATTGTGAGCCTTGCGATTGTGGAATGGCTAAGCGATTTTCATATGATTATTATTATTATTCTATTTAATGTATAATATTTATTTCAGGAAAGGAAACATCGCGCGTGAAGATATAACTTATTAAATTTAGTGATTTGTTTTTCTTCTATTCAAATTTATTTTCTGTGCATTTTATTTGTTACATTTTTTTACCAATAGTAGGGTAACCGTATTTATGGCAAGTAAAAATGTTAAGTTTTTGTTTTTATTTCTTTTTTTAAGGTTACATTTGAGGTCGGATTACTTGTCAGTTGTTTTTTTTATTTTTTGTTAACAATTATGTATGTTAATGCGACTCGAAAATTATTGTATTTACACATGTTGGTTTAACTTAGATAGGTAGGTACTTAAAAGTAATACAACTTGTAAAAAATACCAGTATACCGTATGGTATTTTTTGTAACGAAAAAGATTACTTTTCGATGTTCATTTTGATAATTTATCGATTATTAATTTAAGACATATATGATTCGACCTCCATCGCACAATAGAAATTAGCGAGAACGTTTAAAGTATTATACTTATTTATGTGAAGAATTATAACGCGTTGCCTAAGTTAGTTTGTCCAAAGTTAGCGTCGGGGTATTGGGGGTTTTGAAATAAATTTTATGACGAGTTTTATTTTGTTTCATTCACTATAAGTGCGCCCTGTAGATCAGCATTACTCAACTTTGTGGGGTCTCGCGGTCGCTCAGTGTACAGCGGACGTACTGGCGAGATCGTTCACGAGTACCCAGAGCCCCCGCTACTGGCACTGTGAGGCTGGCTACCGTGGTGGTTTTAGTAGGTCGAGTCTGACTGACTGACTGAGCGACCGCGAGACCCCACAAAGCGAGACCCCATTTTCACCACGTAAAAAATAGTTCTTAAAACGTATTGTTAAGTTAATTTGATCTTTAGATAGTTGTAACTTTAGATGGGCCAGTAACAAAAGTCCTGTGAGCCACAGGCTGAGTGTACAGGCGGTAGATGATTGCTATAAAGTGTCTAATTTGTATCACATATATTTAACACCTAATAATGGATCTAAGGGCCTATACAACGTTTTTGAAGCGCGCCGTTGACGCGCGTTAGGATCACGTTTGTGTCGATCCAAACAAACACCAACCACCGTCGCCGCGTCGACGCGTGTTTCAAAAACGTGGTCCGCACAGGCTCTTCAAAATTGTGACAGTGTTAATCAAAATGCCCTAAAGCTTGTAATATACAATTTTTTATATAATGGTTAAGGGTCAGCTCAGCATTCTGTTTATTGTAAATAAAAATAGGATAGTATTTAACTCCAAAATTATAAATTACTAGCCGTGCCCTGCGGTTTTACCCGCGTTAAAATTTATAAATTATAGCTTATGTGTTATTCGGATCTATAAGCTATATTACTACTAAGTGTCATCAAAATCCGTTGGGTAGTTTTTGCGTGAAAGAGTAACAAACTTTTGCATTTGTAATATTAGTAGGATTTAAAGTTTTCCGTAGACACCATTTATTTATTTTTTTACTTACAACATTTTATATTTTAGACATTAATGTTCAAAATTTATATTTGAAATTGATGCGTAAATCAACAATCCACCCATTTTGGGTATTGGTTCTGTGCAGGTTCTAGAACCTATATTTTAAGTATTAACGTCCTCATTGGTTTATCTAAATTGGGGTGGACTTACGACATTTCACATTTTAGACATCAACCTTCGAAAGTTATGTTTGAATTGATATTGACATGTACAAGTCAGCAGCCAATCCAATACCATTCTAGGTATAGGTTTTGTGCAGGTTCTTGGATCATCTCTATTGTAAAATATTATTGATGTTCTCATTGGTTTATCTAAATTGGTTTATTTCAGACATAAATGGTCATAATTTATATTTGACATTGATATTGACATGTACAAATCGGATACAATTCTAGGTAAGGTTTTGTGCAGGCCTCTGATCACCTCTATTTTAAGTATTAACGTCCTCATTGATTTATCTAAATTGAGGTGCACTTACGACGTTTGACATTTTAGACATCGACCTTTAAATGTTACTGTTAATTAATATTGACATGTACAAGTCAGCAGCCAATCCAATACCATTCTAGGTATAGGTTTTGTGCAGGTTCTTGGATCATCTCTATTGTAAAATATTATTGATGTTCTCATTGGTTTATCTAAATTGGTTTATTTCAGACATAAATGGTCATAATTTATATTTGACATTGATATTGACATGTACAAATCGGATACAATTCTAGGTAAGGTTTTGTGCAGGCCCCTGATCACCTCTATTTTAAGTATTAACGTCCTCATTGGTTTATCTAAATTGAGGTGCACTTACGACGTTTGACATTTTAGACATCGACCTTCAAATGTTACATTTGAATTAATATTGACATGCACAAGTCAACAGCCAATCGGATACCATTGTAGGTATAGGTTTTGAGCAGGTTCTTGGATCATCTCTATTGTAAAATATTATTAATAATAATATAATATTATTAATTTTATTATTAATATTGATGCCCTCATTAGTTTATCTAAATTAATGTTGACTTACGACGTTTCACATTTCAGACATAACCGTTCAAAATTGATATTGACATATACAAATCCGATAGCATTCTAGGTAAGGCTTTGTGAAAGTTCTTGATTTCCACTATTTTAAAATATTGACCTCATTAGTTTGTTACAGTTGATGAGGTTTAAATTGACGTAACCTGTTTCTGTCTCGAGTTGGAATGTTATTAGGTTATTTCCGTCAGCAAGAATTCTAGACAGATCGGAGTCAAAGATGGTGGTGTACCTCCGTGTTCAGCCACAACAATGATCAATGCACCTGAACTTTGGGCTTTGATCTCGAGTCGTTTGCTTATTCTTTCAGATTATGAGTCAGAGTGCCTTATATAATAATTTACGAGAAAATGACACCATTAATTTTAAAAATAAACTGCAGATGTGCGTTTAGATTTCCCCCAATAAAGGCCGCGTAGTAATTTCTTTGAATCTATTTTAACCAGAAATTTATTGTAAGGAGTTTTAAATAAAACTATGTAAGTACATCAGTTTGGAACTACATTATATTTTCCAGTAATACACGTATTCATAGACAGTGACAGCATGTTGTTTGAACAAAACATTTAAAGCGATAGAATTTTAATATAAGGGTTTCTTCATATTTTAAGTTTACTAACATATAATTATAAAATATATGTGTACAATTATTCCATAACATTGTGATACTATCCCGTTGCTGAAAACATCAAGGATTTTTTTAATCATAAACATGCTACAAGTCGTTGTGAAAGTTCTCTTTTGAGGTCAACCTACCGCTATCCAAAAAATCTAAAGAGACCAAATCAAGTAAAATCTGAGTAAGGCCAGGGCTTTATGATGGATAGAATGCCACTTCCCAACCAAGCTATCTCAATTTTTGATTTGTGTGGCCTGGCGCTATAATGATTAAAGATATCTCGTCCCTTGAACAAAATCGACTGTTTTTTCTCTTTTTCTTGCTTGAATCACATTCGTCTTCAGCACAGTTATCAACAACTGATAAGAGACAAGAACAGAATCTCTAAACGTCTTTGCCCCAATTTCTCATGATATCGAAGACTTTTATAGATTGTCAGAATTGTTAACTATAAAATTGGAGCAGCAGAGGAAAGGCTTTTTTTTAGCAGAGACTCAATTACACATACTTGAGTCTTAGACGGGTTAAATCGGACTATATTTTATTTGCCACCAATCGAAATCGAATCGTCTGTCAAGATTATATTTGATTTTAGACACAAATGTTTTGCAACTTTCCTCAAAAATGAACCTAGAAAGCCGACGGATATTTTGAAGCTGGTCCTTAATCAAGCACTCCATTACTTCGAAGAGAAGTGAGACTATAGGGAGGAGTTAAATTTGTATTTTATAGCATTATTCACAATGCAAAGTGACAGCGACCCGCCGGACGATTAAATTTCCCATTTTTGAGATTATAGGGAGGAGTCTGTGTGACGCTACAGATATGTCTAACTAATAAAGTTAAGTTACTATAACAGTTTTGTTCAAAATCAGTCAATTTAATAAAAAAATCTATCTGTGCTTTGGTCAGGTTTGCCTGACCGATTTAGTAATTAATAAATAATATTAAACTATTATTTATACATAGCTAAACATTAAACAGTCGAAAATATATTTAATATAATTTAACTTCAAACAACTGCATAAATTGAAATAAATTATAATTTAACTTTTATATAATCCAAAACAACTATTATTTGGTATTGTTACTTATAAACATAAACAATTTGTATGTCGAGATTAAACATCGTATCTAAGAATATGTTACGGCAATATATATGGAACCCTGAGATACGATTACTCATGGAGTTACTTAAAGTACTTAGTTATTTATTAATATAACTATTGTACAGTCGCCAGCACATAAAGCTACCCCAATCTGTCAGATTTCCCCAATTGAAAGTGAACTTTATGCTTATGTGATAAAATTGAAAATCTATAAAATAAATGTTACAGATTGGGGTAGCTGGATGTGATGGCGCTTGTAATGTACAAGCGCCATTACAAGATTAAATACATAACTAAAAGATTTAGGCGTTGCAGAACATCAGAAATTTGTCCCTTGCCAACACAAGAATTTACCACAAACGCTTAAGGCCCCAAAAGGAGTGCTTTATTTTCCTTAACAGCTTGATCCCTCAGTCGCTTTTTCAGTCCGGTAAAGAAGTGAAATTCTATAAGATTAACTATAAACGTTATAATAAAATTATGATATTAATTTCTTAACGGTAATTTAATATTTCTTTATATAATCATTAGTTACAGAGGACCCAAAAGGGATTACATTTGACACTTAGTTTTAAAAAGTAATTTAATTGCCTACAAAGGCGCATACATATGTCATAATTTTAAATGTCTTCCTACTATAGTTAGGATAACAAGCATGCATTTTTACCAATGATATCCAAAGAATATAATAATAAAATGGGAAAAGAGTAGAGTCTTAGGGCGTTTTGATAGCATATTTATGAAAGCGCCATCTAGAATTCTTAAGTAGAACTAAGTCTGATTGTAGGTACTTATGGACGATTTTGGCACGAATTAATTTGTAATTTTTAATTATTGGCTAACAGCAAATTACACAAATCAAGCAAGCAGAGAAAGCACTCAAACATATCACATAATAGGTCCAAATAATAAAAAGCAAAGATTTACGAAACCACAAGTTTCAAAACCCAAATACTTTTTTTTTAAACTATTGAGAAATTATTGAAACTGTCAACGATATTTTTTCACTAAGAAAATATTCTACCATTAATTATTAAAATAAATTAAATGAAGATTATAGAAAAGGAAATATAATATATATACAAAAGAGATGGCGCTGCTATCTATGCAAATAATTATAATGAATGTACTGTCCCTATTTATATCTACCTTATTTATGTCAGATATAATATGATTCTGACAGGTTTAATTTTACACACCTATAATTATTATATAGACATTTGACTATTAAATCATGACACTTGCGACAACACTACTTTATCAATAAGCTATATAGATATTATTGGAATGTTTGTTTTAATATAATTAATATTACTGGAATATTAATTATATTTAAGTAAAATAATATTCTTACAGGGTTCCTATTCAGACTACCGTATCTTTATAATTGACACTTATTTTTTTTATTTCTTTTTTTATTCTACAATGTTGAACCTATTAAAGCTCATACGATAACATCGAACACCGATAACATGATAGATTTGTTAACTGGATTGATTTTACAACACTTTTAAAAAGTTTTATATTATAGATATTATTGTAAATGTGAATAAAATAGAGTAGGTACATACTAATATTTAAACAAAAATAATATAATTAGAAGGTTGTTAGTTCAACTATTGTGACTTTATAATTGACACTTATTTAAAAAAAAAATTATTGTAACTTGGATGTGAGCATATAAAGGCTATACGATATAATAATAATATAATTGATTTGTTAATTTAATGAACTATATTATTTAATTGACAGTTGTTTTCCATATCAGAGGGCGACAGACGAGTAAGTGGGTCACCTGATGGTAAGTGATCACCGCAACCCATGCACACTCGCAACACCAGAGAATTCGCGGGTGCGGAGAGCAAATAAGTGTAGTCAGCTGATCGATCCCCCCACGCCAGCTCTGGCGATCATACTCACACCCAAAACACAACAAAAATTAAAATTAGGTATTAATGTTATTATTAAAGAAAGTCTCCTGTAAGAAGGAGGTACTTCCTCAGTCGGGCTGCTCTTCGAGCGAATAAACGCTGTGCCCTACCTCTGTTAAACAACTACTGTTATACTCTAAAAGGGTTTAAGTCTGTATACAGAATTAAGAATCTTAAACCTACAAAGTCGTCTGGCGACATCTAAACATCAAACATCAGAGTTACATGAAGAAACATTTCCTTATTTTGTTGTAGTTACAGATGATGCATATAATCATATTAGTTTTATTAGAATTCTCTATAGATTAACATATATACTCTTTTTTTTTCTTTGTTTTTTAATACAACGCCCGTACTAGGTAATTTAATCCCCGTGTCGCGGGGTACTTTACAAACATACATATAATAGACGGACACAAATTACATCCAGACTCTGAACAACAATTTATGGGACACACAAATAGTTATCCGGCACGGGAAGCGAACCCGGGACACGAACCGGCGAGGCGACTGTCTAAGCCGCTGCGCCACACGGGCAGTCATGATAATATACTCTTACAACTGATAAGCTCAGTACTTACACACTATGCTTCTAATTAATTCATTTCTAGGTAACATTGGCCCCAATTGTACCAACTTAACTAATTCTAATATAATTGCATCTCTTTCTAACATATTTGTTAAGAAAAAGTCAGAACAATAACAATGTAGTTTTGGCGCGAAATAAGTGCAGTTCACCGCATTAACTTGTTTGATAGTCTTGTGTATGCCCTGTTAATTTCATACGAGTAGATAAAGAGAGATGTAATTACATTTAAATTAGTTTAGAGATATAAAAGGCAGAATGGCCAGCATTATCTATTACATAATAATACATTAAGAATTTAAGCTACCACCGTAAACTGAACGCTTCTAAATTGTCTATGGTTGATGCTGTCACTGAGCGAGAATCCACACAATTGTCTATAATCACCTTCGATCAATAACAGTACTATTATTGATCGAAGATAATCACCGAATGTTGATTCGTACGTCACTCGTTCAAGATAGCAGTGGACTTGATGGTAATAGCTATTGTCAATTTAAACACAATTCTTGTCTATGGTTCGTTGTGAAATATAAATGATGATAATTAACTTTCGAATCCCATAAATAGAATTATTTTGATGCAACTGAAATATAAATTAAACTAACGTGATGTGTGGTTTACTTTTCTTCATGGTGAATCACTGGGCGATACATGAGCTCATGGGTCACGGTGTCTAACTCCTGGCAGGGAAAGCTGTGCGATGCACGTCGTCGGTTGGCGAGTAGCCCTCCTCTTGATCAAATGACAAAGTTCACTAATAAAAGAGAAAAGGTGGATTAGAAAAATAGTCGAAGCGTCTTAAATGCGTTAAGAAATATCGAATGGATTGTATAAATACGAGCCGCAGTACCACGGTGCGGTGGCGGAGCGGTTAACGCACATGAGGCCGGATACCCCGTGGTCGGGGGGTCGATTCCCACCCGCACTTTAATTTTGTACAATTAATTTTAAAATTGTAGAAAAAATAGTTACTACAGTCGATCTGTATTATTCTAGTACTAAAACTATTAGTAGGCGTGCATAATAAAATATAAAGTGAATAAGATATTGCATTTTAGGAGGTTATTAATTCCTCTCTATTTATATATTTGTGTTTAGTATATGGAATGCATTTGGAATGCGTTTTTAATTAGTCGTAATAACTTCGGCTTCGGCTTTAGATCTGTGAGGTCGACGGTTCGAGCCTACATATCTACAATTTTTGTACGATTTTATCAAACTTATAATGGAAGTTTCAAATGGAATGGAAGTCTCATCGGTTGTCAAGAAGGTACAAAAATATAATTCAAATATTACACACCGAGCAAAAAACCAAAAATCTTCGTGTGAACAACTGTGCGTATTTAATTAAACAGACAGTGTTCCTGAGACTAGTACTAACTACGATATGGAATACATACAAAGGTTAAAAGATCAAATAATAAACCTCGAAAGTAACCTCGAGAGTGCCCACCAGCAAGTAGATGAATTACTACTCGAAAATAGCACACTCAAAACAACGATCTTTGACCAGGAAACGAAGCTTACATATTTACAGTCAGTATGTACGGGTAGTCCACAAAGTGTTAAGTCTGGACGAAAGAGAAAAACCAAAAAACTGCCCAGAAAAGCTATTGATTTTGGGAAAAAAGATAGTGATACTGGAAGCAAATATAATGACCCAAAAATGAAAGATATTACTTCAGGAATACAATTAAGCTCATTCAAATCTCAACCAGGCCCTATGAGTACACAAATAACTGTAAAAAATGCGATCAATAAAACGATCGATGAGGAAATACATCAATCCTCAAACATTTCTAAGGACAATGGAAGTAAAATTGCATCAGAAATACAGTTGTGCAAATCGCAACTTGATAATTCAGATATTTCAATATCTAACAGATTACCGTTTCAAAACCCAGAATTATAATTGTAGGAGACGAAGAAGTACGAAGACTATCACAAACTTTGATTGATAGTAGAAAGATAAATGGAATGATTGTTATACGGTCACAGCTCTGATTCAATCCGGTGGCACTTGTTCTCAAATAATGTCTGGTAATTGTAATACATTTAAATCTTTAACTGAACAAGACATCGTAATTCTTTCAGCCGGGACTAATGATGAAAACCCTTCGTATTTATGTAAGGAATTATATATTACGTTAGATAAATTAAAAATATGTCGACAAGTTTTTGTCCTAAGTGTACAACATAGTCGATATCTGAATGAAAATATGTTAAACAAAAGTATATATCTATTGTCGCAGAACTTTCCGAACTGTAAATTTGTAAACATAAGTGAAATGTCATACTTCAATCGTTTTTACTACATAAAATGCATAAAACCTTATTTCTTAAAGCAACTTAGTTTTAAAATTAACATAGAAATAGATTACTTAAGATACACAGAACAATATACAAATTTACTAGCGACCGTATTTTAATAGCGACTGTAGATCACGCCCCAAGTATCCTTTTTTGACTTTTCTAAGATTTTATTATATGTATAGATAAAATTAGTATTTGTTGGTATGTTCCAGAAAGTATGATTTGGTAAAGAGTATTTTTGTACCGGGCATATTCTGATCAGATCCAACGACTCGAGTTTAACAAGCCAAGAGTTTGGGGTGAGTGCTGCCGGACTCCAAAACTCGTAGGGAACCAGCACTGGAGATGATTAGCCCAGGCGTCAGATTCCATTAAAAAACAATTGACATATCTTTATCGCGGACAACATTTATCCATTAATGAGTTCCTAACAAAGCTTATAAAAAGTCTAATACGTCATGGGAGACCGACATCTTTTAATGAATCATTCTCCTCATGGACTTCTCGAATAGGAGAGAGAGGTGAAACTCTCCGCCACAGTTTAAAAAAATGCACCGTTTAAATCTTTGTTTAAAGATAAAGATTTGTTCAGTGCGGAAATTGCATCAGATACCTTCCGGGTAGAAAAGTCCGCATAGATGGCATACACTGTTCACTGTTGGCTTTATTTAAAAGGTATTTTGGAGCTTGCAGTTGCCAGCACATCCAGCTACCCCAATCTGACAAATTTCTTTCATAGATTTTCAACTTTATCACAAAAGCATAAGGTTCACTTACAATTAGAGAATTTTGACAGATTGGGGTAGCTTGATGTGCTGGCGTCTGTACATAACGAACAATCGCATGCCTAAGTTAAAAATTCTATTTGAAGTAAACATGTAATACAGTATAGTGGATGCGGCCAGGTCCTGACACAAAAAGCGATAATTTAAACCTTGACTTGACCGCATATAGATCACAGTCATTCACAAACTACTTATCTCTAAATTAATCACTATATTCTACACTCTATCTATTCGTTTATTATTTTTTTGACAGTTCGAAATGATTGACGACCGCAATCGATTTAATGCATAGAAACATTTTTTTATTTTTGTTATGTCCTCTCATAAACTTTTAACTATTTTTGAATTATATTGTATTTATACTAAATATTGAACTTGTACTTGTTGTGTGAAACTAGGGTTAAATTCATTTTTTTTTAATAATAATTATAAAATCTATTTATTTCTTTCATAAAGTTTACACAAATAGGTTAGCAACAACAGTGAAGGATATAATTAAATCAAGTCTACTTTATGAGCGCTGGTGCCCGTGGTAGGTTTAATAAAAACCTGTATTACAAGTCACCAGAGCCCATTCCATACGTTACATATTGATATAAGGAAACACAATTGCTGTTATAGCTACATTGATTTATGACACTAATAATATAAGAAAAAATACAAGCAAAGAAAAATACAAATATATGCAGAGAATGAAAAGGCGAATGAGTGTGTGTAAGTGTGTATGTGTGATTGTTTAGGTAACAATTATATGTTAAAGATTAAAGATAGGCCAAATTACATAGGTATCCCTGTTATAGTTTCATTGTAAAGGTTGAGGTAATTACATAGGAATTTGATTAGTCTTGTTGTGATTTGTTAGTATATTAAGTGATTTACTATTTTATAATTAATTAAAAGGTGCTAAGATAGCTTATATTATTTGTTTGAGCAGACTTTCGATTTCGTCGTAATTGAGAGTCTTAAGATAAGTAGATACCTTCTGCTTACAGCGGGATTTATTGAGAGGATGAAAGTCAAGTCTTGTATTTAATTTGTTATATATGTAGTCGCCAAGAAAACAAAAGAACCTGTGGGAAAGAGTGGTGTTGTATTTTTCAGTTAAACACACGGTACCTTTGCGCCTTTTATGTTTTAATTTAAAAGCATCAAATCCCAATTGCGTATGTTTTTTTAGAATGGTATGGAGTACAAACGTTTGTCTAACAGAGAGGACATCCCATTTTTTGTACAAGTCCACTGTAGGAAATCGGAAGGGAAGGCCAGCAGCGACCTTGAGGATCGCACGCTGTGCTCTTTCAGCCCAAATTAGATGGGTTTTGGCTGCGCCGCCCCAAGATGTCATGCAATAATCTACCAGCGAATGACACAGAGCGTAGTAGACCATTTTTATGAAGCGAGTATCTGAAACGTGTTTGAGGGCTTTGAAAATATGGATAAGCTTCCGCAGCCTTGGCACCAACGCATTAATATGGGGCTTGAAACTTAAGTGTTGGTCAATTACTACCCCAAGATATTTGATGTCACTGGTTCTATCAAGTGAAGGACAGGAGCATGGTGCATTTCTTGTTATACAAGAATTTGCAGTAATTGAAAGAGAAGGTGGTGGTAAAAGGTTAGAATTGAATGCAAATGCCATGTATTTCGTTTTATCAACGTTCTATGTCAATAAATTATCTTGTAACCAGGCACCGACTTTATCAAACCCCATCTGAGCGGTAGCAAAGACCTCATCCCATGTGTTCCAGAAAAAAAGAGGGCAGTATCGTCAGCAAAAGTGAGAATTCTGCCTCCGCTCAGGCAGAGCTGACAGAGATCGTTTATGTAGATTAGAAAGAGGGTGGGCCCAAGGATACTACCTTGGGGCACACCGTACTTAACATGCAATTTGTCGCTTAACCAGTGATTTATTTTTACCTGTTGATACCTGTTGGATAGGAAGCTTTGGAATAACTTCAAAGGAAAACCGCGAACGCCTATTTTTTCCAACTTAGATAAGAGGTGAGGAATAGAGACCGTGTCAAATGCCTTACCAAGATCGAGGAAAACACTAAGACATTTCTGTTTTTTATCGAGTGCCATCACGATTGAATTTACTAGCACATTTACTGCCTCGTTTGCAGACTTACCTTGACGGAACCCATATTGTGCAGAGGATAAAAGGTTATGAGACTCTAGGTATTTAATTAGTCGTTGGTTCATCAAGCGCTCTAGAATTTTTGAGAGTGTAGGTAAAATTGAAATGGGTCTAAAGTTGTTGACACAGCCTCGACTTCCCCCCTTGTGTATGGGTTTTACGATAGCTAATTTGAAAGCCGAAGGGAATTCTCTTATAGAAATGGCGAGGTTACAAATATGTGTGACAGCAGGGGTAAAGAGTTGGGCATGTCTTTTTAATAATCTGCTTGAAATTTGGTCAAATCCGACAGCGCAATTGTCCCTTAAGCCATTAATCAGTCGGAAAATCTCGCATTCATCCGTAGGAAACATGACAAATGAGTTCAGTTGTGAGGAATGGGAAAGTTCCTGGGCCTTATTCCTATTAGAAGGGGTAATAAAAGTCACAAGTTCCGCAAGTCTCCTTCCAGCATCCACGAAAAAGCTGTTTACCACATTTACGCTATTATAAGGGCTTGCACCTGAGATAAGGCATGTTGAGTAGTCTGTTTGTCTATTAGGGCCACTGATTTGTTTAATAACATTCCACAGCTTTCTTTTATTACCCTTTGAATTTTCTATTTCTTTTGTTTCGTGATTACGTTTGGCTTTTTTTAAGAGAGACACACAAAAATTTCTGTAACGTTTATAGGTTATTATTAAAGTTTCATTATTAGGAAACTTTTACAAAAACAAATTTTTACATTTTTTATACAGGTTATCCCTATTAGGCATACATCGAACTAGGCCTTTAGTAATCCAGGGCTTACTGATACGTTTTCTTTTGGGCATTGTGACTATCTTAGGATTTGAACACTGGAAATGGAACTAAGGAACAGGTCTGTGGCCATATTAGCATCATTAGAATCTAATACATGCTGCAAGTTCATCGTTAAAATAGCTTAGTCTAAGCCTATATAGTCAATGCGATAACTTGTTAGCTTCGAGTATTCTAGTTAATTTAGTTCGTAACAAATCTATTGAATAAATAAAATTATATATATTATGTTGGCTGGGGGGACGGTATATGCCTATTATACAGGCGTCACGTGATATTTTTAGCAGAAGACAATTAGCGTCATTGATTTGTGGCTCCTCGAAAGTAACATTAAGGTGTTTTCTAAAGTAAATGACGACTCCTTTGTTTTGTGTTTTATGCAAGGTTGTAGCTGCGTAACTATAGTTTTCGAGACTAGGTATGTTTCTAGTTGAAGATAGCCAACACTCAGATAGAACCAGCGCATCCCATGATATATCAGACCTTTGTAGAAGAGTTAGAAAGTTTGGTAAGTTACAAGAAATACTACGAATGTTTTGGGAAACTATATTAAGGGCACGATTACTATAGGATAAATATTTTTTAACATCATCGACGTCAGACATGATAGCTTGAGCCACCGATAAAGAGTCCAGTTCTAAGTTTATAGATTCAATGTCTTGCATCACACAAGGAATTAATAATATTCTTGTGGATTGCAAGCCACTGCGCTTTGTGACTTGCAGTAGTTTGATAGTTGGAGTGCATACTTAGAACTGGTAATTCAGTGGCCGGAGACATCGGTGAGTGACGCATATTTAATAGAATTATAAAGAAGAAAGCACGAAAAGATGTAAAGTTATGACGAATGTATTTAGCTTTTTGGACTAACTTGTTATTTCCTATATTACCGTTGTGTATGATGAGTAAATGTTGTGAATATTGGTTGTGTGTTATTCCATGTGTCACTCTGCAGTTATTAAACGAATATGATATAAATATGAAATGAGATTTCTTAATAAATGAAATAACGTACTCGTAAAAAAAAAAAAAAAAAAAAAAATTTTTTTCTTATAAACGCTAAGTTTAGTGAAAGTGATATCATTGACAAGCTAAGATAATAAAACAAACATAAAAAATATTGTATCGCACTAAGGTATTTAGAGGGTGAAATACCTTTAGCTATGTGTAACTCTATGCAAGCGCCGAGAGTATAATATGAATATTTAGACAATATAAAATGAATATTTAATATGTTACTGTCGAAGGTTACGGAAGTGCAACACGAATAATACGATTGATAGTACAATAAATATTGTTGAACTACGCCTAGTCACTGGGCGATTTTATTAATCTGGACTTCTTCAGTGATAAGGGTAGGTCGATCGCCATCATCCTTTTTTATGTAGACTTTGCCAAAGGAGGTCCAGGCCAACTTATTTTCTTTGACAATTTCGCGAGCCACAAAGTACCTATAATCGTTTGGCTTTGCTAGTAAGAGCTTCTGATATATATATCATGTTTTGGGTAGCCGAATCGGAACTGTAGTGAGTTGGGGTCTTTAGGCCTGTAGGTAGCAGCGAAGTACACGGTGGTGGTGAACGTCGTACCGACATTGTATCAGCGAGTATGCCTATACGAACCCGCAGTGCGTAAGACGGGAAGTAGTGCGGCCGTAAATACTGTCGATCCGGTCACAGCGATGTGTTAGTTCACCGCTCACTATTGAGCTTCGTTGCGGTGTGTAACAGCTACCAGGGACTCAGTTAGCCTAAGAGCGCTTACGTATCTGCGGATGCGCAGTCAATGGCGCGGCGGGTCGATGACCCCGCCTCCGAAGGCGGGCGGTGCGCACGGCGGTGGGGGCTGACAGCGTCGTAGCTAGTGGTTCGAATTCTTGGTTGGCACCGCGATCCTGGTATCTCACTCGATTTTAAATTATTTAAATATTTATTTTATTCAACTTAAAAATATTAAAACTGGCATTAATTTGTTGTGAAACACGTCTGAACAGGTCAGGGGTCCGGAGGGAAAGGAATTAAATCTTTTCAATTCGACTTTAACCGTCCACTCATTTATTTTCTTATATACTTAAATTTGCAGAAACTATAGTTATATAAAGTCAAATTAACTTTATTATATTATTATGATATATCTTATTTCAAGAATTTAACCGTCATTAAAGTACGACACTGGTGTAGTAGGTACAGACGCCAGCACATCAAGCTAACCCAACCTGTCTAATTTCCCCAATTGAAACTGAACCTTATACTTTTGTGATAAAGTTGAAAATCTATAAAATAAATTTGACAGATAGGGGTAACAGGATGTGCTGGCGTCTGTACATTATGCCAAAAAAAAACAGTAATTCACAGGGGTGAGCTGGGACAAAAGCTGTAATAAATGCCATGCAAGCATGTACAAAGTATTATATCTAGTTGTTGGCTAACTTATGAGATGTTAGTTAAAGTAATCACCAGCCGTTAATTCACCCGAAATTTCTATTAAGCCTCTTGACAATTCCCTGGCAAAACTATTGGATTCCAAGAGCCCATTATTTCCACCCCTAATTAAATATGCAGTAAGTGCTGATTGTCCATTTATCGTTGCAAACATCTTCTTCCCCAAATGGGTATCAATCTTGGTATTCAATTAACTGCTGTATAAGTAACTATTATACCATATTATGTAATTTAATGAGTTCACTTAGGTATTTCATCGTGCTATCTAATGAAATATCAAATATCTAATTTATTATCAAATAACAAAAATGAAAAAAGAAAGATAAAGATAGAGTCTTTAACTACTGTATCATCATCATCATATAAGCCGAAAGACGTCCACTGCTGGACAAAGGCCTTCCCCACTACTATATACAGGAAAAGAATAAGAAATAACACAAGACATATTATTTTCAAATAATAAAGCCTCTAAAACATTCTTTATGATTTCCAATATATCTCAATATTGCCATCACGATTACAAAGCACACAATTCTCGGACATTCTATATATAAATCATCTAATTGGACTAATAAGATGACTTATAATAGGTCTTTACCTATGAAATTGCCGTTTTGTATGAAAAAATTTAAACGAATTTTTTTCATGAATTTTTTTATTTGTATTAATCGAAGTAATCACCCATGCAATCAATGCATCTTTGCCATCGCAGTGGCAGTTTATTGATGCCCTTCTTAAAGAAATCAGCTGGACGGGAGGCAACAAATTCTTCAAAGGCATTTTGTACTGCCTCTCGGGTATTGAATTTTTTTCCCGCCAAGAAGTTATCCAAATTCTGGAAAAAGTAGTAGTCTGTAGGCGCAAGGTCTGGTGAGTAGGGCGGATGACGGAGAGCTTCCAACCCCAGTTCTTGCAACTTGGAGACCGTCTGCTGTGCAGTATGAGGTCGCGCGTTGTCGTGCAGGAGCAGCGGAGACGAGCGATTGACCAATGCTGGTTGGAGATGCGCCAGCTTCTCCATCATTGTGCTCAGTTCTTCACAGTACACATCTGCAGTAATGCTCACCCCGTTTGGTAAGAAGCTGTGATGAATCACACCGGCGCTAGACCACCAAACAGTGACCATCACTTTTCTAGGGGTAAGTTTTCGTTTAGGGCATTGTTTAGGTGCTGAACCAGGATCCAACCAACTTGCTGAGCGCTTGCGGTTATCAAACAGAATCCATTTTTCATCGCAGGTAACAATGCGGTTCAAAATTCCTTCATTTGTGTGTCTGTTGAGCAGTGCAAGGCACGTCTCGACGCGTACTTCGCGCTGGCGATCATTGAGTTCGTGGGGCACCCATTTGTCAAGCTTTTTTACCTTGCCAATTTGACGCAAATGGACCAATATTGTTTTGACGCTAACGTCGAAAGCTGCTGCTAATTCAGCCGTAGATTGTGTATCATCAGCTTCCACAACCGCCTTTAATTCGTCATTGTCGACCAAAGTCTTCGGACGACCGCGAGGTTCATTTTTCAGGTCGAAATTTCCAGAACGGAAGCGAGCAAACCAATAACAGGTGGTGCGTTGGTTTGTAGTGTTAGCTCCGTAAACGTCGTTGATGTTGCGTGCCGCTTGTGCCGCGTTGCTGCCACGACGGTACTCATATTCCATAATTACTCGAATTTTTAACGTATCCATGATGACGAAAAAGATTGAAATGCGATGAAAATGTAACACTAATCAATAAAGAAATGACTACTTTTGGAAAAAAGAATCCATGTTTTTAAAATAAAATTAATTTGAAATTAGAATTCTTAGCCAAACAAAAATTATTTTGATTTGAAATGGCCAGTACTGCAGAACGGCAATTTCATAGGTAAAGACCTAATATATGTGACTTAGGTATGTTGTGACGTCAACGTAATATTAATATAAAAACAAGTATTTCCAGCTCTACTATGCTTGCGAACAACACAGGACCGAGAATTGAGACTTGTGGCACACTGGCCAACTTTAATACGATGCATAAAAGAAGCAACATTTTTTTTATTTATAAGTAAATAGACTCTGTCTAATGAAAGTTGAACCTCGTGTTTTCTCAAGTTGTCTTTGGCCACGTTGTTATTGTTTTATTAACTGTGCGATTTTTCTAGATTTATTAGTGAATCATGAATAAAACCATTAAAAGTAGTGTGCGAAAGATTCTTTTTAATATGCTCATAAACACAAGAAGAAACAAAAAGAAGAAGAAGCCATTTTCAAAGAAAAAATTGAGTGTTTAGACATCGTCATGTAATTTATAGGTTAGTTGTTTATTGGTAGTATGGAGATTTTGATACTTTGATGAGTAATATAATGTTTTATTATATTACTATTATAATAATATATTAGTATTAAAATTAAATTTGAAGAATATTATTCCAGAGCAGAACTTTTAGTTTTTAGTGGAGAAGCACAGACTATGAAGCCAATTTATGAAACTGATGAAATTTTAAGAGAATATGGACATGAGGTGTTAAGACTTCCTCCATATCATTGTGACCAATTGAACTCATATGGAGTCTTGGTAAGCGGAGAGTGGAGTGGAGTTGGAAATAAAAATATTTCCAAATCAGCAGCGGAAATTGAATTAATAACTAAAGAAGTTTTCGAAAATATTACTCCGGACGATTGGAAAAAAATAGATACCATGTGTTTCATATTGAAGATCAGTATAAGAATAGAGATGGCATAAAGGAAGAGATGGAGCCATTCATAATAAAAGTATATGATGACTCAAGCAGCTCCGATAAATTTGATATGGTTGTGGAATTTCGGGAATCAGATTTTGACTATAATGATTTAAATATAATCTTTTCATACATACATATTTTTATTTCTTTACATCTTATCACTATATTATTTACATTTTAAGCATCTACAATAATATAATAAATTAATGATATATTTATATAACATGCTCTCTATGTTAATCTACCGACCATGGTATACATATCTGGCTTATATGGCTCATTAGATCAAGTGTCATGTCATGTCATTTCATTGCGTGGAGTCCATATACATAAAAGTGTAAATGCATATTGGTTCAAAATATTAAATATTCGAAAGTTTCTCACACATTGTAAAAAAGTTTTGACTTTATATGCATCATGGAGATCACACATACCAAACGAGGAGCGGACTGCAAGTAACGAGTAGTATAATAATTAATAATATTAAATTTGAAACCATAAATAATAAAATATTAAAATCGTTTTCTCTAACTATATTCTGTGTTACCTGCTTCAAATTATTTGAGTTTACCGCGTTTTGTGAGGCTCAACTTTCATTTGCCATACTCTATCATATTATTTACAACATGAAATCATGCTTTTAACTAAACAATATAGTGTTTTGTTGCATTTTCTAGGATGTATACATGTATCAACGAAATCAAATCACTTTTTAAAATCTATGAAACACTAAATGATAAAACATGTAAATGGCAATTAAAAGGAGAATCAGTTGCATCAATACAGCAACACAGGTGGACGGTTACAGTGGGCATGTATTGAAAATCGTCAGCAATCTATGTCTCAATATAATATTCATAAATTAGGTAATAAAAAAAAGAAAGAATACTGGAGTTGAATTATTTTCTACAACTTACCCCGATGTGATCCTCTAAAACATATTGAATGGTTTAATTAATCATTGATTAAATAAACAGCACAATAAAACTGTACAAGAGTATGTACCCTATAAATCGTTTAGGTTGCTCTACTGGTGTTCGCTCTGAGCATAAATGCCAAATTTTAAAAATAATTGATGTGATAACTATAAATAAACAAAAAATATCTTTTAGACCTCTTACAAAATCAAATTTGGGACAGTTCAGTAACAACCTGGGGAAAAGTTTGTGCCATCTATTGCCAAACTCGAGTAAACCTAACGATATGTACACAACATTATTCCACTGTATTTCCAGAGAATTTAATAAAGCTTGTAAAATAAAAAACATTGAGATGGATAGTAATAAGATTAAAGTAATTAAATTAAATTTAGTTCTTGGGCAACTCAAGCAACTGAGTAGAGATTTTTTATACGAGTTGTATGACATAAAGTCCTATACACCCGAAGTCAATTTTATTAATTATGTTAGAAACTATTCAAAATTTTTTTAAAAGGTTTGGATAAAAGCTAAAGCTTTATACATTAGAGACAAAATAAAAAAATCTGATAACAAAATAAAATCAGCGTGGCAAATAATTAATACTGAAACTGGTAGAAGTAGATTAAGAAATCAAACAGTAACATAAAGTATTAGTGACGAACTAAGACAAGATTACGATTGCCAAACTTTTTCGCAGATTTTTTTTTTTTACAAATATACCTGTGGATACAACAAAGTGCATGTTATCATCACCAGATATAGCAGAACTGTTTTTAAATCAAAGTTTAAAACAAGATGTGCCTAAATTTAGTTTTCAATTTGTAACTAGTGAAAACATTATAAAAGCTTTTAATAGTATTAAAAAGAAGGGCACTGAAGATTTATGGGGACTGTCTGTTAAAGCAATTCAATTAATCATTCAAAACATTGCTACAGTCCTTGCAGCCATCTTCAATGGCTGTGTAAGTGATGGTGTCTTTCCTGATTTAAAGAAGATTACTAAGATAGTTCCCGTTTTCAAGGCAGGTTGTACTGAGAATGCCACAAATTACAGACCTATCTCAATCCTTCCAGCTTAAAGTAAAATATTTTAAAGCTCATGCTTAGCCAAATGTTGTCACACTTTTAACTTGAATGGGATATTGCATAACAAGCAGTTTGGTTTTCCAAGGGGCCGCTCGACTCAGGATGCGGGGTGTACCCTGATGAAGTGTATATTGGAGGCTTGGGAGGGGTCACAGGATGCGCTGGGAGTTTTCTGTGATCTCTCCAACACTTTCGATTGCGTTGATCACCGTACACTCAATGTAAAACTGCAGTACTATGAAATATCTGGTACGTCTCTTGATCTTGAAGTGTCCTATTTATCGAGTCGAGAACAGATGGTTTCGATAGACGGTATCATTTCGGCACGTCATCTTGTGAAAATGGGGGTGCCCCAGGGATCTATCCTGGGCCCATTTTTATTTTTAGTATATATTAATGATCTCCCTTATCTGGTGGAGAAAGTATCCGACATAGTTTTGTTCACTGATGATACGTCGCTTATATTTAAAGTAAATAGGAAGGACAAAGATCTTATTGAACAGAATAAAACACTCGGCCTTATATCAAAATGGTTTTCAGCAAATAACCTCTTATTAAATGCAGGGAAAACGAAATGTATCAAATTCTCATTACCAAATGTGAGACAGGTTATACCAACAGTTGCGTTAAATGAGGAAATTTTAGATTTACTTCCGTCGACCGTATTTCTGGGATTGACACTAGACGCAAAATTGCAATGGGCTCCTGAGATTGAAAAGCTAGCAGCTGTATTGAGTTCGGCTTCCTATGCCGTTTGGAAAATAAGACAATTGTCAGATGAACAAACTGCTAGATTGGTATATTTCGCGTACTTCCATAGTATTATGTCCTATGGCATTCTGCTGTGGGGTTCGGCAGCTGACATAAGTACTATTTTCATTTTACAAAAAAGAGCAGTCAGAGCCATTTATGGGTTAGATAGTCGCGAATCTTTGCGAACTTTGTTTAAAGAAGTAAATATACTAACGGTGCCATCTGAGTAATATATACTCAGATGGCACCGTTAGTATATTTATATATAACAAAATATATTGTATGTTAGAAAAAATATTAATAACTATAGAAAAAAAAGTGAACTGCATAACATTAATACTAGGAATAACGACAAACTTGCAATACCAGGCTTTAGAGTCAGCAAAACGAATAAATCATTTTTATGAAATTGTATTAGGTTTTATAACAAAGTTCCTACTCATATTACTGATCTGCCTGACACAAGTTTCAAGGCACATATTAAACGTGTACTTATGGCTAGGGGTTATTATACCACTAAAGAGTACATCGACGACAAAGACGCCTGGCGCTCAACACCTGCCTACACATTGCTCGCTGGAGATCTTGTAGCCATATAGACATGACTAATTTGTTGAGTTATGTGAACTATCTGTGACTATCTGTAAAATGATTGCTAACATATAATAATAATAATAAAGCCTTTTATTCCGAAACTTTTCACAATTTTTGATAAATGTTAGTAATCTTAATATAGTAAATCCCTTAATTCGGTGTGTCTTACGACATAGGCCTCCTCCAACGTCTTCCATTGTTTCCTGTCGATCGCAATTCTTGGCCAAAGGGGACCTAGAGTCAATTTAATATCATCTTCCCATCTTCTCGCTTTGCGACCTCGGCTCCTTGACCCGTCTCGTGGATACCAGACCGTTACCTGCTTGCTCCATTTTTCGTGCGTACAGCGGAGCATGTGCCCTGTCCATCTCCATTTCATTTGGTCAATATGGGTAAGGATATCTGTGAGTTTCGTTGTGCGTCGTATATCTACATTCCTTACTCTATCTTTTAACTTTAGCCCCAGTATGCTCCTTTCCATGGCTCGTTGACATTTTGCAAGCTTTTCTCTTTGATTGATTGTTAGAGCCCAGGTTTCACAGCCATATGTAATGCAAGGAAGAATGCATGTAAGTTTTTTTCTTAATCTTGATGCCGAGTTCCTTGCTTTTCATTATTTCTTTCAAAGCCCAAATTTTTTTCCACTCAGTAGCAATCCTTTTGTCAATTTCTTTAGACATTTGGTCACTTGGAGATATGATCTGACCCAGATATACATATTCTTCAACATATTCAAGTTTTTGTCCATTGATAATTATGTCTGCAGCTGTTACATTTGTCATCATTTTTGTTTTGCTAGAGTTCATTTCCAAACCCACTTCTCGGCTTCTGTCTGCTAGCGCTTGTATCATGGATTCTAGTAATCTCGGGTTCTCCTCCAATATGACCAGGTCATCAGCGAATCTTAGGTGGTTTAGTCGCGATCCATTTATGTTTAGTCCTAGGTGCTTCCAATCCAACTTTCTAACCATTTGTTCCAGTACTGCTGAAAATAACTTTGGTGAGAGAGGGTCACCTTGCCTGACTGCCCTATCAATTGGAAAGGTATTCCCCAGAGACTCCAACTTGATGCTAGCTTTGCTCTCGCTGTAAATCTTTTTGATGACGTTTACATAAGCATACTGTACTCCCTGCTCCAAAGACTTTGCCATACAAACTTATCTTTAAGGCTGTCAAAGGCTTTCGAGTAATCTATGAAGGCCAGATAGATAGGTTTGTTGTATTCGTTATATTTTTGTAGAAGTTGTTTGATGGTGTGTATATATGGTCGATTGTACTAAAGTTTTTCCTGAACCCTGCCTGTTCCACGGGTTGGTTTTCGTCAAGAGTGTTCGAAATTCTGTTGAGTATTACTTTCGCAAAAACCTTATACACATTTGAAATCAAAGATGGGTTTGTAATTTCCAATATCATCCTTTGAACCTTTCTTATATAAAAGTATTATGTGTGATTCTGCCCATTGACTTGGGATGTTGCCAGTAAACAGTATCTCATTGAACACTTTTGTTAGTATCGGACTTAATTCGTCGACTGTGCCTCTCATTAGTTCATTTGGAATCCTATCAGGGCCAGGAGGTTTTTCCAACTTTTGACTATTTATCGCTTTTACTGATTGCTAACATATACTAAATTTAAATTTATTGACTCAAAATGAATAATGTTATTGTCTCCATGTGTTTCTTGTTTTCCTAAATATAATCTAAATTAATATTCATTCAGACAACCTATCGAGCAGATATTGTGTTTGCCTACTAAATAATTACTTTAAGTGGACTAAATCCCGTGTTCATGCCCGCTTGAGTACGTTTCGCCGGACCGTCTCAACTGGGCCGTGTTTAAACCGGTAGTGGATGAACCTGCTGAGTTTGTTTCGCTGGGTCTTCTTAGTTGGGGCGCATTGGATCCGGCGGTAGCATTAAAGCGAGACCGTCGTTTTAAACACAAGGTCCGTTATAATAATAATACTGAATTCATACGTTAATATAGACAGACCCATTCAGACAATATGTAGTAAAATATAAATTTCAATAATATAAAAATTTTACCTTTAAATAAAATTTGTATTATGTTTCCTGAGACGTCCGAAGTCCATTATGAGAGTACATCATCTTCCTTCCGTCGCTTTTCGCTAGAATACGTCACTTTCCGTCACGTGACACGGTCTTCAGCGCCACCCGCGGCCAAATATGAAACTAACTTAAGGCAGCACATAGCAAGCCGCCATATTTTTTGTCATTGTTCGGTTCATAATGATAATGATGATGGTACACCAGGAAGACATTATTTGGACTTCGGACGTCTCAGGAAACATAATACAAATTTTATTTAAAGGTAAAATTTTTATATTATGTGTTCCGTTTGACGTCCGAAGTCCATTATGAGAGATCTGTTTGTTATCTCCTGGTGGCTTGCTAAGTAAAACGCAACAATGTGAACATATATTATTATATTGAATAATCATGCTATGAAAGCAAAATAAGAGCTATGTATGCTATACACAAATAAAATAACAATCAACATCATTAAATTAGTTAGGAGCTTACCGATTTTAAACTACTAAAACTTTTACATAGTAACAGAAAATAATTGCGATAGTGATTTCTCTGATTCAATACTTTGTCTGTGGCCTATATTGTCTACTTCTCTTAGATAGTATCTTCTAAAAGTATCCTCATGGCGCCAGTTGGCCTTAGCTAAGATATCATTAATTGGGTACTTCTCTAAACAGTTCAGAGATGAAACTGCCGATCTAAAACTACCAGGTGAAGCCTTTATTCCGGCTTCAGATAAAATTCGTCTTATCCATCCACCTATAATCACAGCACTAGCAGGTCTACGAGGGTCCCTTGTGGTAATAAACAAATTTGTTAGAGGACCTCTAACATTTCTTGAAATGTCTACCAACGATCTTAACCAAAATAAAGGATCTATATTTCTATCTGGTGAAGTTAGTAACGTCCAACTTGATTGTTGATATGACGCTGAATCAGTTTTTGAGCCAAACACAGGATGTAAAGTTATTGAATCCCCGTTGTCCTCAAAATGCTTTGAATCACAATGTAAGAGAGTCAAGTCGTGAATTCTACGTCCCGAAGCCAACAACAAAATAGTGGCTGTACGCCTAGAAACATCATACAAACTTTGTAATTTAGGATCTGAATCTTTTAAAAACTGAATTACTATTCTCGCATCCCATATTGGCAATTTTGGTGGAATTGGCCTAGCTAGTGACACAGCTTTTAAAATATGTTTCATCATCATCATCATCATCATCATATCAGCCGAAAGACGTCCATTGCTGGACAAATATGTTTAATCAAATTATTTGAGGAAATCTTAATATCTGAAATTGTTTCACAGACTGATGCTATTACAGATTTATGTACAAGAATACTACGGTAAGCTAATCGATCAGTAAGAAAGAGCTTTGCTAAATACCGGGTTACGTCCGCAGGTATCGGGCGATGAGCATTTAGGTTGTTTTGGTTACACCAATTTACCCATTTGTTCCATATGGGAGTATAAGTTTTGAGTGTAGAATCTCGCCAACATGTTGACAAGAGTTGTATTTCTTCCGTTGACCAGTTTTGAGTTAGCGTGTCCCACCCGAAATGAGCCAAGCCTCCAGCTGTAGGTTGTGGACTTGGGCAGGATAGCGTCCTGTCACTGTGTCCACCAATGACTCTTTCAGGTTTCTGATTTTCATAGGGCGCGTCAAGGCGCGGCTTTTCAGATCTGGGCGCCAGAAAGGTTTCTGCCATTTGGGTGCTATTATTACAAACTTCCCTTTGGCAGAGTTGAGGTGGCGTAACACACGTGGGAGCAGCGCCGGTGGAGGAAATATCCATGCGAGGTCGTAACTCCAGTATCTGCTGAACGCGTTGTGATAGCAAGCGTTCGAGTCTGACAAGTCTAGAGTAACATAATTGGACACTACGTGAGCTGCTTCTGATGCGAATAGGTCTATGTTTGGAGTTCCCCATTGTATGAATATTTTGTCGGTCGCCTCGCTCAGCAAATGCCATTCGGAACCGCCTCGGTTGCGAGAGAGGTGATCGGCTTCCGTGTTGTACAGTCCCGGAAGATGGTGCGGGATTAGTACAACGTTCAGGCTGTCCGTCAGTGCCAGTAGCTTCTTCGTTAATTTGAGGAGATTTTTCGACTTTGTTCCGCCCTCGTTTTTTATGTACGACACGACAGTTTTGTTGTCGCTTTGTAGAATTATCGTTGAACCTCTCAGAATTCTTGCTTCTAAAGATATTGCCGCTATCACTGCATACATTTCTTTTAGGTTGCAATGCCACTTCTGTTGATTTGGATCCCAACGACCTTTTAGTTCTTTGTTGTTCACTATGGCTCCCCATTGGATATCGGAGGCGTCTGTGACAAGATAATTGACCGTAGTCTGTCTGGGGTGAAGAGACGTTTTCTGGCCGACATTCTGTATCCACCATTTTAGTTCGTTTCGTACCTCTTCTGTGAACCTGACCGGATGGGAACTTTCCTGCAGATGCTTGTTGTGCCGCTGCAACGTACGGCAATGCAACCTTCCCCGGAGGGTGATGAAGGTTGCGAAGTTGAGAAACCCTAAGAGGCGTTGCGCCTGCTTGAGGGTCCAACTGCCGGTTGCTAAGCGAGACAAGAGACACTGACGGAACCTGGAAATTTTGTCTGGGGGCAAGCTCTTGGTATTGTATTGTGTGTCCCAGACAATTCCCAGGAATTCTATGCGCCTTGTTGGGATAAGTACCGATTTTTTAAAATTGATATTCCAACCCAGAGTTGTGAGGAATTCTATCGCTAACTGAACATGAGATTTTAATGTCTTCCGGTCTTGATGTACTATCAAATAATCGCCGAGATATAGGATCAGCCGCAGACCTTTGCTGCGTAACACTTCGGCGGTCCAGTTCGTGACTGACGCAAACATCTTGGGTGCTGCGGCCAAACCAAAGGGTAGGCATGTCATTTGAAGCAGCTGCCCGTCGTAACTTATTCGTAAAAACCGACGGTATTTCTGAGAAATTCTCAGATGATAATATGCTTGACTTAAGTCGAGTTTGACCATCCAGTCTCCCATTTGTAGGAACTTGGGAATTTGATGATGATGAAAAAGATGGAAACGTTTTGGTTGTATAAATCGATTTAACGCTTTCAGGTTGAATATAACTCGATTCTCCCCACTGCTTTTTGTTACAATGAAAAGCGGGGATATGAAAGATGGAGTTAAAGGAGCGGGCTCGAGAATTCGACTGTGAACCATGGCTTGAATCTCGAGCGACATAGCTGAAGAACGGGGCGTTTGAAACTTTTGCATGATGCTTGATGTCGGAAAAATAAGCGGTGGCGTTTGAGTGAACGGAATGCGGGCAGCAGAAATTAATTTGAGAATTATCTTGGGTGGCCTGAATTGTGCCCACACTTCCCGATAAAACATCAGGCAGCCACCGGTAAACTGCGAGTCATTTACGTCGACTCTTGTTAGACTCACCTTTGCGGCCCCCTCTTTTCTTTTGATCGTCGAAGTTCCGCTTTTTATTCTTCCCTTGTAATTTATTTTGTTGCGGACGAAATGGCTTTGCGCGAGAAGTAGAAGGGCCTGGAGACTTTGGACGCCCAGGAGACCTGGGACGTACTGAGAATTTAGAACTAGTTGCAGTTTCTTTCTCAAGTTTATCTACACCCCCTATTTTTTGAATATATGCCGATAAACTTTGTGGGTTGAACATATATTCCGATGAGGGGGGTATTTTTCCAATATCTTCGCGAAAATATTTGCCTTTCAAGCTTTTAAGGAGCTCTTTTCGCCGCAGTTCTAATACCTCTGCACGTTTACCACAAATCATTTGCAATAAGTCATGAGAAATAGTTTTATAATTTGATTCGTTACCAAATAATTCCTTTAATTTATCATATATCGTTAATGATGTTAGTTGAGCGTCTGGTTTTGACGACCAATCAATTAAATTCCGCAACGCTACATTGACAAACTCATTTTGAGCTATGAACGCGTTTGATAAAGCCGCAAAGCTACGCTCCATCTGGTGCCATCTAAGAGGTGCAAAAGGATCCTGTAAATGTCTCAGTTCCTCGTTTACTTTCAGCTCAGTAAAAGCTGGAAACGCCGCATATTTCTTTTGCACCTCAGTGTACCGTACAGAGTTCCAATCTACCGAGTCAAATCTTTGCATAGATGCTAACTTTGCAACGCGGTCAGGATTAGCTTTAGGTACAGATGGTTCCTTGATTGAAACGTTTAGCTCGGCAATATCATTAACATCTACTGACGGTCGTAGAAATGGGTCATCAATCGATCTAATTGAAGGGCCCGGCGCCGATGAACTTGAAGTATTGGGCTGCATTAGCGCGTAATTAGAACAAAAAATATTATTAATGTGACTCACCAAATGTTGCGATAACACTTCAAACCTTTGATCAATTGACTCGTGAGCTCGGTTCCTGCGCCGTCTTTTTGACGGCGGCTCATCCTCTTCGCTCGAACTTGAATTCGACGTTGTTGAAGACACGTGTTTATCACTTTCACGTAACTGGGTAACATCGCGATCACTAGACATGTCCGCGCGATTGTTATCCACTGATTCGGTTATTTCACTGTTGTCCATAATTAAAACGAATACGAAATATTTAACGTAACGGAAAAATAAATTCAAAATTCACTTTCTACTTTCTACTTTAATCTCGAAAGCTTTGACACCAATTTTCTATAATTATAAAGAAAACACTTTTAAATTCTAGCGATGTCCACGCGGTATGAAAAACGACGCAACAATGACAAAAAATATGGCGGCTTGCTATGTGCTGCTTTAAGTTAGTTTCATATTTGGCCGTGGGTGGCGCTGAAGACCGTGTCACGTGACGGAAAGTGACGTATTCT
Organism: Pseudoips prasinana; assembly: GCA_951640165.1. Classification (NCBI taxonomy): domain Eukaryota; kingdom Metazoa; phylum Arthropoda; class Insecta; order Lepidoptera; family Nolidae; genus Pseudoips; species Pseudoips prasinana. The sequence continues at coordinate 7,433,880 of OX621234.1, forward strand.
AGCGAAAAGCGACGGAAGGAAGATGATGTACTCTCATAATGGACTTCGGACGTCAAACGGAACACATAATAAACTTTAACATAATCTCCTTGACTATAACTTAATACAAGCTAGCTAAATATCACTACCATTTTAAAATAAATTGGATAAATGTTTTAAAATTCCGTGTACCTAAATATCTGTAATAAGTAACTAGAAATAATAACTGTATTACTACAAACATGTTCTGACTATTTAAAAGCGCTTTTTTAAAGTCTACGTGAATAAAAACCTTTTTTATTTTATTTTATATTGGGTTGGATTACGTTAAGGTACAAAACCTCTTTAATGATAAACATAAAATAGAGAAACACAGAGTTAGTTGACTCGGTGTTATTTTTCATTGGCGCAACACAATCTCGAGTTAAAATTTTAACGAATTAACCCGAAGCTACTTAACTTGAGTTAGTTTATTTTAGCCTAGCTTTTGGTGCAAGTGGGCATTAAAATTCTAATAAAATAACCCAAGATTTGGTGGTGCAAGACGTAATTGTAATTTAACCCCATATTTGCCACTCGCTTACTCTGAGTTAATTCATTTAACCTCGGGTGGAGCAAGTGGGCCTTAGTGGGTTAAATTTGAATTACGTCTTCGTGCAAGAGCTAGGGACTAACCTTGGGTTATTTTATTAAAATTTTAACCCACCTATTATGGTTGGTTAAATCGCTAACTCCGGATTAGTAATGTCAAATTTGTTTCGTTTGAGAGATTATTAAACAGTAAAAAAAAAGAAAAATAATACAATTACATAAATAATATACCACTTTAACACACAATAATAATAATTGTAATATAACACTTTTGATTTTTATGAGTTGAATTTGCAAGCTGCGAAGCCAAATACTGAACCAATAGCAATCTTGAAATCAGTTTATATTTTAGGTATAGCTAGTCTCCTAGATTAATAAAAACATGAACTTACACGCCGTGAAGTCCTGTGTTTCTTTAATGCTTTCATCATATTCGCCCGGGTTTTCATCATAGTACTGCAATTGCTCCCATCCGGAGGTCCTTGTTCAATCCACGCATGCTTCAGCGCTACCGCCGAAGTCATCCTTTCTTGGGGGTCCCAAACCAGAAGCTTTGCTATAAAGTCCTTAGCCAAACTCGAGACTACTTTAAAAGATTCATCGTTGAAGTTGTATTTACATAATTGTGTTCTTTTTAAGCAATAGGGACATGTGTAACTAGGGAATGGCCACAATCCAGACAATCTGAAAAACAATGGAAGATATAAGTTATTAAAGTTGCAGTTTTGAGATTTTTTTTAAGTGAAGCCTACATCACTTATTCTGTTTTCTATCGGATTGCTTTACTATGGAGGACTATAAAAAAATGGCCATTCTCACTGACTGATTTAATTTATTTCTACAAGTTACACCTTTGATTTTGAAGATTTTAGTGAACCTTAAAAACGGACAATACCTAACCAAACCGTCCCCTATTTAGTACATAAACACCTATTTAGTTTTAAATAGTTGAGCTGATTACCTTCAAAATACATTCCAACTAAAGTAGCTTTATGACTGAATATAAAAAATATTATAATATACTATATATATCAGCCATAGTACGTCTACAGCTGGACAAAAGCCTCCCCAAAGAATGGGGGGATATGGCATAGTCGCCATGCTTGGCAGACTGGTTGGCGATTTGATGGTCATAAATCACAGAAAAATGCTGCTGCCCTTTCTCTGGTAGGTATTCCGGGTGACTCCATAAATGGTACGGAATCCATTTTCAACGTTAAAGCCGATATAACGAATTATTTAGTCATTTTTAACTTTCATCTATTTGAACGGCAATCACGAACACGATCGGTGACTTAGGCGGTAAGTAATATAATGTATATTATACTTACAGTACATAAGTTACTACGCCCACAGTCCACATATCACTTGCTAAAGTTACGTGTTCTTCGTTGAGCACTTCTGGTGAAGCATAATCTACACTTGCATATAATAGTTTTGTGGGGTACATCTTGTCAAGCATTCTGGCAAGTCCAAAATTTATTATTTTGATTTGGTGTGAGTTAGGGTTAACACATATAATATTTTCGGGTTTCAAGTCCAAATGAGCTATGCACATAGAGTGCATATACTGTAATGCCTCACAAATCTGTTTCATGTAGCAAACGACATTCCTTTCTGTGGTATCATTTTCCATAATTCGGTCAAGAAGATCACCGCCCCATGAGCTACAAGGAATACAAATTATAACATTAAAATCTTTTCGTCTACGTCTCGGAAACTAGTGCTATTGCCATTTGACCACGAAACAAACAGAAATGGACTCCGTTGTCAGATGGCAACTCGCGAGCGAGTGAGTGATTCAAAAGAGCTACATATATCAATTGGTTAAGCTGACTAATTCACTAGCTCAGTTCTGTATTATGTGAGGTAATAATTCAAACTCGTAACAAGTCTAATGAGCCCAAATGAGCTACTGATACTCAGTAGAACTACTGAGTTAGTGAGCTTAAAGACTGATACATTTTTCTATAAGGTAAAGATTCATATCGCTCTTTTCAACCAAGTGACACACTTTGCTCATGTCTAGACAGCAATAAGCAGGAGTCAATTAAACTAAATGGTTAGGTTAGTTGTTAGATTTTTTTGCGGAAGAATAAACTTGCGAAATAGTTGTGGATACAATATAAATACAATGTTTTAATGACGATTATCTGTCCTGGTTATTTCTAGCGTGCATGTGCAAGTTGATCAGATTCTTATTTGCAAATCAGCAATATATTTTTTACACAGATATATCTCTGTTGTGTTACAATGAATATTTATTTAAATTTTAGGTCCTGTAATGATAGTTTAAGTGTGTTTAAATAAATAAATAAAAAAATTAATACATACTATTCCATAACCAGCATAAAATATGTCTTCGCATCGAAGGCATCGAGCAACGGCACTATATGTGGGTGCTCTAACATCAACATTATTTGGTACTCAATCAATGCGTCACTCCTTTTCTTCGGTATTGGAGTTGCAATTGGTTTGGCGGCAAATATTTTGCCTCTCCTGTTTTTAACGAGGGAAACTTTGCCAAAGGATCCAACAGTATTAGTGATTTTTTGATATAGTCTCCGATAAACTCTAATTACTTTAATGTCTTCAGCATCTCCTTTCGGAGCTTCGTAGGGTGAGTGGACTGAAATACCAAATATATTTTTAAGAAATTTGGTGTTCATATACCTACGGTACGAAAACCAAAGCCGTTGGATAACACCTACATCCTCCGAATAGCGTGTTAGCAAGGGAGGAGAAGGAAACTTCTGGGCCCAGCAGTTAACTAGTTGAAATGGGAAGTAAAAAAACCGTTATATTTTTCTAAAGGAAATCACAAAATATGGTATCATGTTTCTATCTAGGAAGCGAGAAAACTTAAATTCAGTTATGAAACGAAATAATCGATTAAATAATGATAAATTGCTTGCAATCGATTAAGAATAAATCGGTAAAATCTCAGAATATGTTTGAAAATCGAGTGACAAGTGTTTTTGGTGGAATCGATTCATAGCGGATTGTATTCCTTTAATTTTTCTTCGGGCATCACTTCTCTTTGACTGTCACTCGTTCGTTGTGTTTCGATTTAAGTGCGCTCGTATTTTCCATGTTTTATTTGTGGTTTTATTCGGCTGTAGTGACTGCACGGGGCGCGGGGGATCCAAACGTGCCAGATCTTCGACATGTCACACTCTCCATGCATAAAACCATAACACAACCGAAGCCATTTAAAAATATTTTGTAAAAAACTACAATGTTATAATTTAACCTCACTTTTACTATACTTCATATAACTTGATTCCTGGATAGCCAAATTTCACCAAAATTTCAGTGAGGTCTCGTTATTATATCCTCTCACAAATAAGGCTAGTTTGATTCAGTTGGGCCCAGGAAAGTATGGAGTCATTTTCTTCTCCTATGATCTGCCAGTGTATATCGTCCGTAGCTCAACGCAAATCGCATTATCGGATACCCTGGATACGTAAAGGTTGGTGGTTCGTGGCTTACCGGAGGATTTAATGAAATTTATGATGACACATTTTTGAGATTAAATTTACGATTTGCATTGCGAATAATTCTATAAATTCTAATTGAATACTGTACGCGTACAAAATTGCAATGCAATAACTTGTTTTGGCATTGTTACAAAAACAAATTGACGGGCCTGTGGCGTGGTTGGTGAATGCTTGCTTTGCACGCTGCCGGGCGTGGGTTCGATTCCCACCCAAGACAGAAGTGTGCATGAACATTTCAGTTTGTCCTGAGTCTGGGCGTATAATAATATATAAGCTATAGCTATCTGGTTCCCATAGTACAAACTCTGCTTAGTATGGGATCACATGGCCGTGTGTGAATAATGTCCCGGGATATCATTATCTATACATATAATAAAATCGTAGGAAAGTCAAAACTGTACATTGAATATTTTTTTTAAAGTGATAGGTGCTTGGGGCTTGATCTACAATCAATATCGAAGCCAAAAATATAGTTTTTAGAATTTTTGTCTGTGTGTCTGTTTGTCTGTATATATGTCCGGGCTAAACTCAAAAAGTACTGCATGGATTTACTTCAAATTTTGCATGAATATTACTAAGAGGTCGGGTCAACATATAGTCTACATATTATCACGCTATCACCTACGGGGGAGGAGCTGTGATAATTTATAAATTATAACGTGGGTTAACCCGCGGAGCACAGCTAGTACGTAGAATAAAGTAAATAAAATACTCACCGAAGGAGATGGTACGATCTTCAGATGGTGACTGACCATCAACGGTGGAAATTTGCAACAATATTAAGTGGTCACTAACCACGTCATATACCCGGAATCGAGGGCGGCTGGATCTTCCTACCTCAATTAATTCACCCGTGGTTAATTCTAGTTTTACTATGAACCAAGTGTTCACCCTCCTTTCAGCTGATACCCTGGAAAATAGGAGAAAGGGAATAAGTAAAGCTTTTCAACAATATAGTGCGTATTGGTCTATCGCTATTTAAGCAGTTGGTATGGGCAAGTAATATTACAGAACAATCGATTTTAAGACACTTTTTATGTTAGTTTTGTTGGCCATGATGCCATGTTATGTTGGCGTTACGTTTTGCATGAGCATGCTCGAAATACTAACACATTAGCAGTCTAAAAAAAATAAAAAGATTGAATGAGGAGATAATGTAAAAGCACAATATCTCACCTTTTCATCCAATTGTCTGTGGGTAATAGTTATATGTATGTAATATATATATATATATATATATATATATATAATATAAGTATTTTAGCATCTGTTCGTACATATGTAATAACAGAAACTTCACACACTACGGTCTATTTCTAACCGATATCGTGGGTCTGCTGGTTTGTTTTAAAGTACACTAGTTTTGTAATTTTTTTAAATTTAAGTATTAATTCTCTCTTTTCTCGTGTGTACATGACGACTGTTTTGACTCGGTTGTTAGTGAAGTTCGATACTCGCTCAAGTCTATTTGTCTTGGTCTGGATGTTATCTTTGTATTGAATGTACACATACTAACAATAAGTAAATACCTAAATATATACAAAATACAAATACAAAAATGTTTTATTTTTATCTCCACAAATTACAACGTTTTTAACAAAAACAGTGTTGACAAACTATAGAGCATAATAATTATGTAACTCGTGGCAGATCTGGAGTCTAAACTAAGCCGAAGCCTGTATCTTAGCACTCCAGCCCCCCCCCCCCCCCCTCCCCAAAATAGATGCGTACTTAAATATTGTCAACGTACAGTTATATAAACGAGTTTGACTCTGTGTGTGTTTGTGTGTGTGAGTTGTGTGTGAGTGTGTGTGTAACAAAAGTATCCATTAATATAATGTTTTATATATTAATTTTATGTATTTATATATAATATATAGTAAGGTTGATAATAGAATGACGATATGAATATATCTATCTGTTGTCTAGTATCTATAATGCAAGCTTTGCGTAGACTTGGCTAGATGGCACAAATTAAAAAACAAACTTCTCAGTAAACCAACCTAAAAATGGAAGTATTATATTATTGTAAATAAAGCGTGGGTTGCTTAAGAATCCTTCTATTCATATCTGTTCATTTAATATTTTGTAACTATTAACACCACGCGCCCTACGCTTTATACAATTTGTCTTTAATTTAATTTCCATTGATTATTGATATTGTGCTATAACTTACCAATCAAAGACGAAATAATTGCTCGGTAAAGCAGCGGTTTCTGCCTTCTCCTCATATACCATTAACTCTTTTGAGGATGTTTTACCATTCAATTCTGTTTGCAGAAACATAAATCCGTCATGAAACCTGTGGGATAAATTAGCAAATATAATAATGTTCTCCTGCCCGAATTTATAGTGCAGAAGTGTGTAAGCAAACACAGACGCAATCCAGTCCCTCTCATGATCCGATAGGACGACTAGCCGACACTATTAGGAAGAGGGCAGGGACTGACAACCGATGTCTCAGACAACAATACTAGCTTACCTCGAACTACAATTCTAAGTTACCTCGAACAACCTAAGAGAACCTCATACATCTGTACAACCGGCGACAAAGATTTCCTGGAATAGTCTGGAAGTTAGGTGCTATACGTCCGTGTTGCGGATACCATGTACTGATCTCTTCCCGTTCGTGTCGTATAACGCCGAACTCTCGAAACGGATTATGAGTGCACTATTGTTTTCCCTGTTTAGTTAATCAGTCGAATTTTGTGTTCTTAAAATCCACAGTGATTCCGAGATTTATTTGCCAACCTCTTCGTGGGTTGTAATTTAAAAAAAATTGTTATGAATTTTTATATACTCGTACTATGCTTAGAACTTACCTTGAGAAAACGATGGATAGAAGATCATTTGTGCCTACATTGGCATTCCTGGAAGGTCCAGGTATGTTCTGCAGTTCCGCCTGCGAAATCAATAGTTATGGATATTCTCTCCTGCTTCACACAAGTATATAAAACATGTATATAAAATGCAAATTTAGCGGAGATATACTCAATTATTATATAATATATAGACATCTACACAATGAGTTGTATCACTTTGAGTGCAGGTTGGTATCGAAGCCACAAATTACGAGGCTCCATTAGCGTTAACCGCCGCGCTCCCGTACCGTGGTATTCGGACTTGATTATACATAAAAGTAATATAGAAAGGTTCTCGAGTGGTGACCACGAACCGGAAGACGCAGTGCGGGCTATAAGGAGGACCGATGATCTTGTGCGGGTAGCTAGATGCAGTTAGCGATCATAAACCCTTTTACCATCAAAGGTGATCATACTTATACATTTTAGGTTTATATTATCACACTAATATTACAAAAGTGAAATTTTGTGACTGTGTGGATGTGTATATTTGTTACTTCTTCACGTCTAAACGGCTGGAGCGATTTTAATAAAAATTGGTATGGAGGTAGCTGACACTGTGGATAGGGTATAGTTTATAAAATTTAACGTGGGTAAAGCCGCGGGGGCACAGTCAGCGCAGTTTTACAGTCTCATTTTTTCACCACAGATATGTAATTAATTGTAATAATTAAGACAAATAAATAAAAATAGCAATGTAAAGATCAAATGGCGAGCTACAATGACACGGCAACTTAGCTCATCCAAATATGCGAATATCGAACTCAAAATTCAACATGAAATGAACCGTCTTGTTTTTTTTTATTATAGACCGGTACAAAGTCAGCAACCAAGAATACGATCCACCTGATGGTCATTGGTTACGTTTTTTCAACCCTTTCCCCCTCCCGATAAGCTGTAGCAATCGATATGTACTATATAGTCAATTAAATAATTGTAACTGTCAAAAAAAAACCTGTCAAACTGGGTGAATATCTATAGTTTTGTGAAAAACGTTGGATAACAACACTTGTAATACAATATTTTGGTTTCATAGCATTATTACAATTTTAACTTTTAAATGGGAAATCATAAATTTAATGTTTCGGCGGGTCTTGAACTAGCCATGTTTCTAAAAAATAAAGCCAAATAACATCTATAGAATACGCAGTACTAAAGAATGCCTACCGCGGATTGGTGCAGCGTGTAGGTACGAGACCTGCTGGACGATTAAACCTACGATTTTCGATTTTGGACTTAAATGCATTGCGAATAATGCTATAAAATTAGTTATATAACATTTAATAGTTTGAAAGTGTTATCAATATGATATGATCTTTAACACGCAACTGTGAATATTGCAGTCGGCCATGCTTCTAGAACAAAGCCAATTTATAACAACTACATCCTCAAGAAGGGATTTAACAAGAGAATCCGAATATTGATCTGTCAGTGTGTATGGCTGTATGTGTGTATCCGGGATCGGCAGAGAATGCTGGTTCAAGACCCACCGTACGATAAAATTTATGATATCTGATTTTTGAGTAAGCTCTTGAAATATGAATATGGATATTTCTGTTAGTCTATTTCTTAATTAAGACTAAGTTTTCTATATGTATTCAAATAATGTTTGTCTGTATGTCCTTTATATAATCGCAAACTATGCATTTGATCTTAAGATGATATTCATTTAAGTATTGTGCATGAGCCCCTGAATGTTTCTGAGTTAATACGACCAATCTTCGACAGATGGCGCCAATATTAATCAATGTGTTTTGTTTTTTTAATTAGTTGCATAGCAACGCGCGCACGGTACAGTTAGTACTGAATAAAAATCTAAGCAGCTGTTCTGACTTTTTTTAAATAATTTTGAAGTTAAATAATTTTTTTAATCAAATGCACTCGCAAATATGACGAACTCTTAGTAATTAATCAACAAATTCGCAACTTTATTAACAAAAGCACAGCTGTCAAAATCGCATACTGCATCAAGATCATCATTAAGGCGCTGTTTATGGCAATTTTCCTCATTGGAATAAGGCCGAATTTAATTAGGATATCTTAATGAGAAATGTCTAAATAGAAATTTAAAACTATTTTAATATCTTTACAATTAATATGCAAATAACTTTAACTTAAAGTTAACTCTTTTATAACAACTAATTTGTATATGAAACAATTGAGAAATCACTTAACATACATAAAAACATACATACACTGTATTTGATAACTTCCTTTTATAATTACAAGATGTTTAATAACTGTTTATACGTACTAGGAAAGTACGGAACTAAGTAGGAGACAATATGTAATTAGAAAATTTAATTACATATTGTCTCCTACTTAGCTATCAATCAAAAATCGTCACACATAACTAAGCGGCTTCGATGTATTGAAACGACTATATTTATTACCCACGTGGGAGTCGAAATTTGTGAACATAGGGTTCCGTACAGTAAGTAATTTTATATTATGTTGCAAAAGTAGTACTACAAAAATATGCTTCTGAATGTAGCCATACATTTAGCCTTTTTAGCCTTAAATATTTTATGAATTCGCTCAAACAAAGAATACGCATACTCACGTAGCTAAGCTGTGAATTTACATCACTCGAATATAGGTTATATTTTTTCTTATGATGCTTTCTGAAATTCGCCTCAGATCTAATCTTTTGCAGAAACCCTCGACTATACAAAGGTTGTCGTCTCAATTCTTCGTCTACTACATATGACGGAACTACTGATAGGTGCGCACAGCTCGAACCCACTGTAACTGGCCGCTGCCCAGCCAGGATCAATTGCAGTAGGCACTTAACCTCACCAGCCATACCTCGGTGGACTTCATCGATGTATAGGAGGCTTATTCCTCGCCTGGTCAGTACCTGCGAATTTCAAAATCACCGTGAATCATAGTGCTACAAAGTTGTCTCCATTTACAAATAAATCATGGACACAGTACAGTCCTCACATGGGATCTGTTAATAAAAGCTATGGTGACATTAAAACAGCATAAGATTACTTAAAATCGTTTGATAGAAAGTCCCTTGGTGAGCTTGGTCCCCTTGACCGCGCTCCACTAGGCTTCTACAAAAATAAGTTAACCATCACAAAAAAACGTTAATCTAGTATAATAATATAGTTTTAAAATCCAAGAAGGAAATATAGGAGTAGGTTTATGTGCGGCAATGCCTTCGTTACACACCGCACATTCAATATTTTGTACGAACGTAGATAGGGTATGATTTCGACGCAATTAATCATAGGTATACGTTGTTTGTAATGACGTTTCTGAGACTGAAGTCACGGTGGAAAGATCAAATTCGTTGTACCGATTTGTAGGGCTCAATTTGCAGTATTTTTCCTTAAATTATTCTTTCTTGTAATGGGGTGTTTAGTGGAGATAGGATCCTCAACCACTACTCCGAAGCGTCTTTGATGTAAGAAATTGGAGAGCACTTTCATGATGTGAGAGGGCCGTATTGCTGAGAGCTTGTACTCGTATATCAAGCCCTCGTTCTACAATACCACAACATCGTATTCCTGCTTATTCACAGCCGTCGCTAGATCATGTAGTACCGCTGGAGACTGGTGGAGTGTTCCGCCCGTACATGATCTAGCGACGGCTGTGTGTTCCGGTCTGGGAGTGATGTGTGGCGCCAAACGCTGCAACATGAGCTATTCGCCAACCTTGAAGATAGTGGGAAGAAGGTGATTCTTCAAATTCTTCCCCCAGGTGGCGCGACGGAGGGAAGAAGTTGGTGGGAGTTATCGGCGAGCCGCGAAAGTGTGTTCCTGCTCAGGGCGGAATTCAATCCACTCACAAACATCAACTGATGCAAATAAAATCAGCCATCTTTACCCACTGAATTAGGCTTAAACCAGGAGCTGACGTGGTTTTACTTAGTCACCGCATAGACGCGGTAAAAATAAATCTGGTTCTTAAATGAAAATATTGATAACCCACGGCTAAGCGGCCAGCTTATATTAAAGGAACATTTTTAAATAAGACTGGTTCAAGGCTATGGTTCATACTTAGAGCACAAGCTTTGAGGATGCTACGTGATGAATCAAACCTTCTTAGCTCTATTCGTATCAATCTATGTGTAGAGAAGAGGGTGAAAATAGTGTGATACAGCACTTACCGTAAATGATTCAGATGTGCGCTCAACCCGATGCCGGCCTATGTACCAAACTGTGTAAATTAAGCCTTTGTCGGGCACTCCAAACGTCACGTCAAAAACAACTTTTGCGCCGACGCATGCTACAACGGACATCAGTTGCGAATATACTGGTATCGGCGCCATATTATCGTATATCTCTGGTCGTTCTGAAAATAAAACAATTAACCAATGATATTATATATATAAAAGAGGCCAAGTGCGAGTCGGACTCGCCCATGAAGGGTTCCATAGCAACAAGTATTTCAGTTGATTAAATGATGGGATGATGAATGATGATGTTATAACGGTGTGTATATACCAGCGCGACCATATTTTAAATATCGGTTACTATGAACGTAAAGTATCTTGCATAAAATATTATCATTGCAATTAACATTATTTGTATATATCGTTGAACATCTCTGGAAGTACTCACTGAAAAAATATATATATTTATTCCTAACCCATGACAAAGGGTTAGGGCAAATAATTTGTGTGTTAAGTAAAGCGAGGCGAATGGTAGTTATTGGAGATAGAAAGGGAGAGCGTTACGTTTGGTATCTTACTGTGGGGGCAAGAGGGATAGATAAGAGCACACATTTTTACTGTTTCGTGTGGTCTAAAGAACACTCATTTTTAGGGTTCCGTAGCCAAATGGCAAAAACGGAACCCTTATAGATTCGTCATGTCTGTCTGTCTGTCCGTCCGTATGTCACAGCCACTTTTTTTCCGAAACTATAAGAGCTGTACCGTTGAAACTTCGTAAGTGGATGTATTCTGTGAACCGCATTAAGATTTTTACACAAAAATTTAAAAGGAACAATAATTTTGGGGGGTCGCCATACATAGAACTGAAACACAAATTTTTTTTTTCATCGTATCCATACAATTGTGTGTTTATAGATAGGTCTTCAAAAATGATATTGAAGTTTCTAATATAATTTTTTTCTAAACGGAATAGTTTGCGCGAGAGACACTTCCAAAGTGGTAAAATGAGTGGTCACCCCTGTAACTTGTAAAATAAGAGAATCATAAAACTAAAAAAAATATATGATGTACATCTACCATGGAAACTAACAACGAAAATTGGTTTGAAAGAGATCTAGCAAGTAGTTTTTTTTAATACGTCATAAACCGCAATTTGCTTTCATTTAATCAACTGAAATACTTGCTGCTACGGAACCCTTCATGTGCGAGTCCGACTCGCACTTGGCCAGTTTTTTTAAGTAAAATTTCTATAGGCACGCTTGACTTGGGCAGTACGCTGGTGAATGCGTGAGGAGAGCGTTACGAAAATTGTGATCGTGAGAGTTACGTTTCGTATATTACTATAGGGAAGGAGGGGCGAGCGCACATATTTTTCTCACTTACTCTCATAGGCAATTTTGAACTTTTACATCAGACTATACTACTGTGTTTATTAGACACGCATACATGACATTTGCAGTAGACATGATATAAAGTTTTTTTGTCAAGGTCTCTCTTACACATTGCAACTCCTGGCACACCATTAAATGATACTGAGCGGTGAGGCGCAGGTAGGTATGTCCTATGATATTGCTTCGACTGTCTTGGACCCCGCAACAAATTTACTCAGAAAGAAACAAAGAGGAGTTAGAAAAAAGTAGTTCCACTTCCCCCCAGAGCAAAGTGGGAGACAGAATTATATAACGAGGTTATAGCCTCATAAAACGAGAGAAATTCCATTTTGCCGGCTGCAAAAGCACCAAGGGTCCTTTCAAATTAACTGTTGTACTTTATTCCAATAGAGAATATAATAGAGAAAATTTTATTTACTTTTTCCATAAAAAGGTTAAAAGTTAAAACATAAATTACGACCAAAATATAAACACAAAACATTTAAAATATAGTATTCATATCAATTTCATTATATATCTATCCTAAAAACTAATTATTTCTAAGAAAACTAAATATAAAATAAAACTATAATGCTAATATAAACTAAATTAAATAAACTAACTAACTAAAGGCAATCCAAAAGGCGCTCCGCATCGGCATCAAAGGGTATCGTGCCCAGAAGACTAGCGGCATTACCACGTTGTATGGTAAAATATAAACTAACTCAAAACAATTTAAATTTAATGGAAATTCCTGAGTTTTTTTTTTTTTATTTTATTCACAGTTTCAGAAAACTTCGATTTTTTAACATAAACTTATACACAACGTGTCTAAAGTTCATTAATAATTATTTTTGCAAATATAACCCCTCTGTGTACATGTTGGTATCCCAAAGGGTGGCCTTCTGATGCGGTAGAACATATGTTTTAGAATATTGGCCATTCAATCACGGACAATAACAACATCCGGAAATGGTCATGGTCAAAGAGCGTCCAATCAATACACTGGCGAAAGCTGGATTAACGTTCAATAAGGTAATGTGTATGTATGGTGAGTTTGGAAGCACATAGCAGCGGCCGCGATAACTTTCCCAGTCGGATGAAACTAAAGATACGGGTATCTACGGCCAAGAGCTATTAAATAACATAAGCAAGCAAGTAAAATTAATACCGAGACTAAAGCAAGAAATGAATTGATTAACAGAATAATCGTAGTTTTATATGAATACTAGCTGTGCCCCGCGGTTTTACCCGCGTTTAACTTTATAAATTATAGCCTATGTGTTAATCCAGGTGCCAGCTAACTCCATACCAAATTTTATTAAGACCTCTCCAGCCGTTTAGAGGTGAAGAAGTAACAAACATACACACTCACACACTCCAAACTTTCGCCTTTATAATATTAGTAGGATTGTACAACCTGAGGTAATATATGACTAGGTAATCATGTGATATAATAGGAAACTTACCGTATTCGTTCACAGTACAATGAGTTTGGTCTGAAGTTGTAGCTTCATTATTGTTTACACGTAAACTATACTCCTTTGAACAACCCTTTAGCTCTGGTTTCAGAAATGTTAACCCGACATACCCATACCCATAATCGTCACTCAGGATATTTTTATCTGTTATGACTTTATATGGATCCCCACCGGTGCTCCACGATATTTCTGAATTCTTAACTAATTTCATTCGGCATATAATTCTGAATTCCCCAAACACGTTTACTTTCTTCAATTTAGGGAATATTTCTTTTGATTCCAAAAATAATTGAATAGGAACTTTTGTTTTATCAGTTACTACTGCTTCGGTACTACTGACCGCTATGCCGTTATCTGTGTAAATTAAAACTGTGTATATTCCAGAATCCTGCCTTGAGGCACTGGCTATAGTTAATTTTTTATTTGATGTCCCCAATATTCCTTTTATGGGTACATCTCTTAGAAGGATGTTATTTTTATACCAATCAATTTTTTTTATTTTGCCATTGATGATAAACTCCAGTTCAATGTTTTCATTGGCACAGATACAGACCGGGCGTAAATTTCGTACGAGATTTAAAGTACTTTTTTGACTTTGTTCTTGGTGTGTCTCTTCATATTTAGGCTTTATATATATCGCTCCCACTGTTTCATCAAAATTTGGTGCCATGTGTAATGTGGCCGTTGCACATACAGCCACTTTTTTATTACTTGCTATTATTACATACAGCCCTTCGTTTTCTTTTACAACAGATACAATATCCAGGCGAGTGTTAGGCCCGTCTGTAGTAATAACTTGTTTGCTCGATGGTTTAATTAGAATACCATCTTTAAACCATTTGAAGATGGGCTTTAACTCGCCTTCTATGGTACACTGGAATGTTGCCATATTCCCTTTTTCTACAATGTTGTTTATTGGTGGTTTTATAATGCGCAACTGCGGAGAGCCATCTAAAAGTGAAATATATGATTAGTAATATTAATAAATTACTAAAAGGTTTTATGAATATATTTGAATATTCGATTTTTCTATGTATTAACAAGTGTACTTGTTATTCGTGACGTGACGGATACGGTTATTATTACGTTGAATTTATTACTAAGTTTTTTTCTGAATATTCTTAATATATGATTACCATTTTGGATTAAATCTTTATTATGATAATTTGTATATTCGATTTTACCATGTAATTACAAATGTACTTGTATTAGACGTGGAAAAATAGATATTATTTCGATACGGTTATCAGTACTTTGAATTAAATAATACACGTCTTTAGGAATAATTTGTATATTACATTTGATTATGCTTTAACAAGAGTATTTGTTTTTCGAGACGTGGAAAAATTGAATTTATTTCACTGTAGCATACGCATACGGTTATTTTATTCCACTGTTTGGCCTATTCACCGTATAAACAATGCACTCCTGAGATCAAATAAAACACTTACTAGTTTTCATTTCTGGGCGCTCCCTGTAGTCCGCACTCTGCGAAAAGTTACTTGCCATAGCTTGCCATATATACTGTGTTTTATCTTCTATTTAGATGAGATCTGAAACAAATAAAATTATTATAATATTCAGTTTGTAATATAATAATATCCTGGGACATTATTCACAGCTATATAGCTTGATGTGCTGGCGTCTGAACCTACAGATACTGGTGAAGGTATACAGGGTGTAACAGAAATAGTACACGTAACTTAAGAAGCATTATCTATCTATGACTGAACTAATAAAAAAACCAAACTATGAAACACGAAAAATTATTACGGCTTTTGCTACTGAGTTTTCTGGCAGTGGTTCTCAGTAGCTGCCAAGTCACGCACTGCACACTGTGGGGTAAAATAAAATACGATTCCACGTGAATGTTATTTTTAAGGAATAAATTGTCTTTGTACTATTAAATGGATATCATTCTAGTCATTCAAACATATATAATAGATGGACACAAATTACATCCAGACTCAGAACTGCTATTTATGGGTCTCAAAAATAGTTGTCCAGCACAGGAATCGAACCCAGGATACGAAGCGACGAGGCGACTGTCTTAGCCGCTGCGCCACACGTACAGTCAAACTTCAGTTCTGTATTCAGAAATGTTGAAAGTTGCTCGATAATTTGGCTTTATAATTCTTTTTAACTTATTCGTAGTATTTTATTAGGAAGTTTGTTATAGAATCTTATAAATTGCCACATAAAAGAGTTACTTATTTTTACAGACAAATATGAAAATATTTAAAATTCTTTATTCAGATAACTAAACAAAAGCCTGCCTTACAACTATTGTTAGTAAAGCGATACGATAATGGTGGTTCAGTATAACATATTGACTGCCTCGTTGGTCTAGCGGTAGCGTGTTCAACCGCAGATACTGAGGTCCTGGGTTCATATCCCAGGTCGGGCCAAAAAGGGATTTTCCGTAAAAAGAAACTTCTCAGTGTCGGCCCGAAGTCTGGAAGTTGGCGGTATTACACCTCTGTGCCTCGGAGAGCACGTAATGCCGTCGGTCTTGTACCTGACCTCTTTCCGGTCGTGTCCCTAGTCGTCGCATCGGATCATGAGATTGATGGAAAAGAAAGTGTCGTCAATTATGTTATAATTATGTTGTAATTATAACATAATTGAAAGAAATATTATTGGCTCAGGTCGTGGGGTTGACTCCCACCCGGGACAGATATTTGTGTTCATGAAAATGTCTGTTTGTCCTGAGCCTGGGTGTAATTATCTATATAATGTCCTTCTAGACGAATTTAAGTCACAGCGGCCGGTCTCAATAGAGATTAGCCATCTGCGCGGGACATTTTATAGTGCACAAGTGAGTGCGAAAAAACAGGAGCACTTTCTATTCCATCACTCTCATGATCCGATGGGACGCCGAGCAGCACGACCGGAAAGAGGTCAGGTACAGGACCGGTTTCTATAGTAGGTACAAGCTCTTCTTCTTTTGGGATCAGATGGCCGGGTGTGCATAATGTCCCAGGATATTTATTTAATTGGATAGTGGTATAATAGTTGTCATCTCATTTTGAACTCTATTACATTGTATTAATAACTAATAAAACCAATGCATACTGAAGATAATGTCCTCCCGACCGAATTTCGGCCACGGCGGCCAGTCTCAATGGAACCTAGCCATTTGCGCAGGACATATTATAGTGCACAAGTGTGCGCGCAAACACATGAGCACTTTCCATTCCATCACTCTCATGATCCGATGGGATGACTAGAGACACGACCGGAAAGAGGTCAGGTACAGGACCGACGGCTTTATGTGCTCTCCGAGGCACGGGGTCGTAATACCGCCTACTCCCAGACTTCGGGCTGATACTGAGATATTATTTTTTACGGAAAAATCCCAAAATCACTGTTTGACCCGACCCGGGATACGAACCCAGAACCTCATTATCTGCGGTACACGCTACCGCTAGACCAACGAGGCAGTCGTACTGAAAATATGCTATTACCAATTAGTCCCGGCGCCCACTATCGCTTGGCTTCGGGCGCCTTACGGGGGCTATGGGCGCCTTATGGGGGCTTCGGGCGCCTTACGGGGGCTTCGGGCGCCTGAGAGCTGCCTCGGCTCGGATAGTGGGCGCCGGGCCTTAAGGGTTAGCTTAAAACATGAGAAACAGTGAGCAATCGCTTCTCAACTTTCATATAAAGATGATCTCAGAGTTGAGATTTGTTTATAAGTACTGCCATTTGCGGGTTGATAAACGAAGTCGTGATCATAATAATAAATAATGTCCTCCTACCCAACTTTCGGCCACGGCGGCCAGTCTCAATGGAGACTTTCCATCTACGCGGGACATGTTCTATTGCACAACTGCCTGCGCAAACACAGGGGCACTTTCTATTCCATCATTCTCATGATCCAATGGGACCTCTAGCGACACGACCGGAAAGAGGTCAGGTACAGGCCCGTCGGTATTACGTGTGGAGGTACCTAATACCTCTTTTACAAAAATTGCGGACGAGGAATTTTAAATTTGGAACAGTTAAAGTACATATGGAGAAGGAGTAAGAGATAGCCATTCCTAATCTATACATATAATAAAATCGTAGGAAAGTCGAAACTGTACATTGAATATTTTTTTTAAAGGATTACTGGGGCGTGATCTACAATCGATATCGAAGTCAAAAACATAGTTTTTTGAATTTTTGTCTGCGTGTCTCTTTGTCTGTATGTTTGTCCGGGCTAAACTCAAAAAGTACTGCAAATTTTGTACGAATATTACTAAGAGGTTGGGTCAACATATAGGCTACATATTATCACGCTTTTACCTACGGTGGAGGAGCTGAGATAATTTATAAAGTTTAACGCGGGTGAAACCGCGGGGCACAGCTAGTTAATATCATAAATGCGAAAGTAACTCTGACTGTCGCGCTTTTACGCAAAAAGTACTGAACTGATTTAAAAGAAATTTGGTACACAGATAGTCTAGAACTTTTGAAGAAACATTGGATACTTTTGAATGTCAAAAAAGGGGTTGTAAAGGGCTGAACGGGGGGATGAAACTAAGCAGAGGTTGTACTATGGAAACCAGATATCCGGTATACTACATATAATACTTTTCTTTTGTATAGAAATATAATTGTATAGATAAGTCCACCTAGACTCAGGACAAAACAGTTCATGCACACAAATATCTGTCCTGGGTTGGAATGGAACCCACGACCTGCGGCGTGAAAGGCAAGTATTTACCAACCACGCCATCCGGCGATGACGGTGGCGTATAGATCACATATATAATTTAATAATAATATAATAATATATCTAGGGACAATGTCACACAGATCATCCTAGCCCCAAACTAAGCAAAGCTTGTACTATGGGTCCAGGCGACGATATACGTACTTATATAGATAGATAAATACTTATATACATAGAAAACATCCATGACTCAGAAACAAATATTCATGCTCATCCCACAAATATTTTCACTTACCGGGATTCGAACCCAGGACCACCAGCTTCGTAGGCAGGAGCACTACCAACTAGGCTACGGTCAATCTTATCTATGTAGGTATTTAGAATGGCTCACAAATTTAAAGAATAACATAGTCTTTTGAAATTTTGCCTCGTAAATCCTAACGTCGCGTCCTTGTAAATATTATCGGAGCCTACTTACACAAATAAAATAAAAGAAAAGAATAAAGAAAATCAAAGCGGCGGAGTGAAATCGGTATACAGAAATATACGAAAAAAAACAAAAATCGGATGAAAGAATTTACCTACGTATTTTTTGAAGCCCTATTAAAGTATTGTTAAGTGTTATCAAGCAGATGAATTATAATAAAGAAATAAATACATCTTCATTTTTCATGATAACCTTGTCGGGAGAAATCACCTAGGGATTATTTTTTTGTGTATCTGTAACATTTTTATATAATTAGTCTTAATAAGTATATGAAAAAGATACTGTAACAATGTAGGACGGGCCTTTTGGCGTGGTTGGCAAATGCTTCCTTTTCACGCCGCAGGTCGTGTGTTTGATTCCCGACCATGACAGATATTTATGTGCACGAACATGTCTGTTTGTGGGTGGGTGGTGGGTGTACTCGTAATTATCTGTATAAGTATGTATTTAATCGCCTACAAACTGCATTGCAGTTTCACGTGTAATAAGAGTTGTAAAAATTTATTAAATGCCTAAAATAAAAAAAAATTTAATATATTAGTTATTTGGTTTCCATAGCACAAGCTCTGCTTAGTTTGGGTTCACATGGACGTATGTAAATAATATCCCAGGATATTATTTATTTATTATAAATGAATGAGCTAGATGCTCATAGGATCATTTTAGGGTTCATTCTTCCCTGGATTCTTGTGCGCACATGACTGATACTGTGGACCATACAGGCCTGAGACGGGCCTGTTGACGTGGTTGGTAGATACGATGCCTTTCACGCCGGAGGTCGTGGGTTCGATTCCCACCCGGGACAAATATTTGTGTGCATGAACATGTCTGTTTGTCCTGAGTCTGGGTGTAAATTATCTATATAAGTATGTATTTACAAAAGAAAAATAATATATGTAGTATATTGGTTATCTGGTTTCCATAGTACAAGCTCTGCTTAGTTTGGGATCAGATGACCGTGTGTGATTAATGTACCAGGATATCTATACAAATAAATAAAATTGGAGTGTCTGTTTGTAATATTGAAATAACCGGGTTTTACTACATAAATATGAATATATATACGGTACATACACAAAATATTTTTTTTTACAATTTTTGTCTGTCTGTCTGTTTGTTCCGGCTAATCTCTGAAACGGCTTTAAACGACTTTTATTGGCAGGTAGCTGATGTAATGAGGAGTAACTTAGGCTACTTTTATTTTAGAAAAAGTATTTTATTTTACTAATAAAAAAAAGAACGAAATAAGCTAATCAACACGCGGACGAAGTCGCGGGCACAGCTAGTTATTAATATTATTATAGTGACTTGTGAATTAACTTTAAAACCAAAGAAATCAGACGTGTCATAAGTGCGATGTCTAAAGGAAAGTCTCCGGGTCATGATGGTCTGAGTATCGAGCATCTAAAGTACGCGGATTCTCATCTCTCAAGAGTGTTGGCGATGCTCTTTAACTTGTGTCTGAGCCATGCTTATTTACCTAGCCAAATGACTAAAACACTTGTACATATACTAAAAAACAAAACCGGTGATATAGGGGCGAAGTCCAACTACAGACCCATTTCTCTGGCTACAGTAATAGCGAAAGTGTTTGACAGCCTACTTAACACACAACTTGACAAATATATTCACCTACACCACAATCAATTCGGATTTAGACCCGGGTTATCTACTGAGAGTGCAATCTTGTGTTTGAAGTGGGCGGTCAAATACTATACTGATCGTAAAACTCCGATATATGCTTGCTTCCTCGACCTTTCCAAAGCGTTTGATCTGGTTTCCTACGGTATTCTTTGGAGGAAGTTGGAGACATCTGGAGTGCCTCCTGAGCTAATAAGTACCTTCAAGTACTGGTATGGAAATCAGATCAATCACGTTCGATGGGCTGGAAAACTCTCGGAACCGTATGTTTTAGAGTGTGTGAGACAGGGGGGGTTGAGTTCACCTACAGTCTTTAATTTATACATTAATGAGCTAATTGAGGCGCTCAGCAAGGAGAGAGTTGTCTGTTACATTGATGGAGTGTGTGTAAATAACATATCTTACGCCGACGATCAAACTTTGCTGAGCGCGTCCATTTGCGGTCTAAGGAGATTGACGGCCATCTGTGGAGACTATGCTAAGCTTCACGGACTGGTCTATAATGATAAGAAAAGTGTGGTCATGGTCTTTCAGGCCGGTGGTCAGTGTCCAGGCTCTGTGTGTGATAGAGTATCTATAGCGAAATATCTAGGACATATTTTGACCACCGACCTGAAGGATGATGCCGATATTGAAAGAGAGCGAAGGTTGCTGTCGGTTAGAGCTAACATGATAGCTCGCCGGTTTGCACAATGTTCTACGGATGTGAAGAAAACTCTATTCCGTGCATACTGCACCTCCTTCTATACCTGCAGCCTGTGGGCAAACTATGTTCAAAAATCGTACAGTGCCCTTCGTGTACAATACAATAACGCGTTCCGAGTGTTGGTGGGGCTGCCCCGGTATTGCAGCGTATCAGGGATGTTTGCTGAAGCCCGTGTAGATTGTTTTTATGCAACGATGCGAAAAATATGTGCATCCATGGTGCGCCGTGTGCGGGACAGTCCCAACACTATTCTTAAATGTATAGCCAGTAGACTAGACTGCTTGTATGCGGGCCGCTGCTGTAAGTTGTCAACGTCCGTAATTAGTTTATAGCAGGGGTACGCATGTGAGGGGTCGCTCCCTGTGCAAATATATGTAGGTATTGGTCTGCGTACTTGTTTTAGAATTACTAACATAGGTTTTACTAACAAAATGAGTCCTGTTACTTTACCAAATAAACTATTCATTCATTCATAGCTAGATGCTCTCACCAGTTCGTACGTTATTGGCGAGGTTAAGCAACTAGGCTCGCGGTTAGTCCATAGATGGATGACCACCGAAGTGGTTAAATTTCGGAGCGTCTCCGTGCTTCGGAAGGCACGCTAAGCTGGTCCTAGTTGTAGTCATTAGACAACAGTCATTAAGCCATGTCAGAACTCTGATTAATACAAAAATAGTTTTATATATGATATAATGACTATATCATATTTAAAACTATGTTTGTATTATGTAGTATCAAGATTAACATTTGCATGCCTTTAGGTAGAATGCAGAGTTCTATTATTTTAATATAACACCCGGTCGTGTCGCTAGGCGTCCCATCGGATCATGAAAGTGATGGAATACAAAGTGCTCCTGTGTTTGCGCACACACTTGAGCACTATA
Source organism: Pseudoips prasinana (assembly GCA_951640165.1). NCBI lineage: Eukaryota > Metazoa > Arthropoda > Insecta > Lepidoptera > Nolidae > Pseudoips > Pseudoips prasinana. The sequence continues at coordinate 7,456,163 of OX621234.1, forward strand.
ATATATAAACACACAGGTCTTGAGCCTATTACAGACTCCAGCTCTCTGAAAGGTTCAAAATTAATGTTAGTGTTTGTACTTTTAATACTACATGCATGTACCTTTATTTGTACCTTTTTGAGAGAAATAAACGATTATATTATATTACGCCTTTATGAGTAGCCGGCAAGTCTCAAAGAAGGCTCGGCTAGCCGTGCACGATGGAGTGTTAGTGCCAACTTTAATGTATGGAAGTGAAAGTTGGGAATGGCAGAAAAAGAATGAAAGTAAAATAAATGCAGTGGAAATGAGAGCTCTGAGAAGTATGTGCGGTGTGACTTTGAGAGAAAGAATTCGAAATACTGATGTAAGAGAGCGTTGTGGTGTGAAAGAGGATGTAGTCACAAAGATTGAAAAAGGAATGCTGAGATGGTTTGGCCATTTAGAGAGCATGAATGATAGAAGATTGACCAAAGAAGTATACCTGGCCTGTGTGAATGGAACAACCGTAAGGGGAAGACCTTGTCGAACATTCTCTGACCAAATCGGAGACGTTTTCAAGAAAGGGCATGTCAGAAGTACCCTAAACCGGCGAGCATTTATGAAGAATACAATAACAGTAATCGAGGCAAAAGACGTGTGCAAAGATCGTGACAAATGGAAATCCGTTGTCTCTGCCTACCCCTCTGGGAAATAGGCGTGAGTCTATGTATGTATTATTATTATTATTATATGTCCCGCGCAGATGTCTAGTCTCCATTAATACTGGCCGCTGTGGCAGAAAATCTACCCGACTACCTGGTGTATCCCTTAGTCAACTTATGGTATAGGCCGGCCTTGTTATTCTTTATAGGCTAACCACACGGCCAAAATATAAAATTAAAGCCTCACCAGTAAGCTTAAATTTACTTAGACAAGACCCTCTATAAAGATTTCGAGTTGATATTCGAACAAAACTTTTTTTTTTTTTTTTTTAACATGACGCTACAGTTAGCCTAGGAGGCTTTCACTGCTTCACCGGACAATAGAGGCGAGCAGAGGGCTCGAGCCGTCTAGAAATCGAACAAAACTAGCACATTACATTACATATGTCATTAATTTTGTCATCCTATAAATAAATATGAAATACATTCCATCCACGAAATTTTCACTAAAAGAGGTACAAAGTTTTTGCTTCACATCTAAATACTAGCTGTGCCCCGCGGTTTTACCCGCGTTAAACTTTATAAATGATCACAGCTCCTCCCCTGTGGGTGATAGCGTGATAATATGTAGCCTATATGTTGACCCGACCTTTTAGTAATATTCATGCAAAATTTGAAGTAAATCCATGCAGTACTTTTTGAGTTTAGCCCGGACATACATACAGACAAACAGACAAAAATTCTAAAAACTATATTTTTGGCTTCGGTATCGATTGTAGATCTCGCCCCAAGTATCCTTTTAAAAAAATATTCTATGTACAGTTTTGACTTTCTTACGATTTTATTATATGTATAGATTATGATAAAAATTCAGGTAAAATTTAAAAGACATTTATATCACATGAAAAGGGTGACATTCGTGAAGAGTGTATCTTTATGAACTGGTGTTATATAATTTAAGGCATTTCTTGACTTCAACTATGATTGCAGCTAAATACTACCTGAACAACTAATATTTGTCTATAATTTTAAACTATAAACGTCCGTCCGACCGAGCTTCAGACAGGATAAGACAGGACAATTTCCGTCCTAGATAAATAAATCGGTCTATCGCTTTGAAATCTCAATCAGTCTAAGACTGCAGTGTTAAGGTTGTCTAGTACCGCGGCGTCCGCTTCCTGCAAAACCAATTACCTTACTATAGACAGAACCGTCGAGACAATAAGTAGTAATATACATCTAAATCTATAAATTCGATAATTAAACCTATACATGATCTCTTTGATAATAACTTTACTTAAAATCATTACATTATTTCTAAATGTTTCCATACAATCCAGTACGTACATATCTATTTATACATGTACACACGGCTATATATCAAGCTATACATTTCCAATATAAGCTGACCTGTCATTGTATGGAAATTCTATACAACGCGAGATCATCTTATACTGGAAATGTACAGCTTGATGTGTAGCCGTGTGTACATGCTCCATTATTGACTATTAACAAGCGCTTTTTTCAAATCTGCGTGAACAAAAACCTTTTTTATTTTATTATTTATTTTAACTTTTAACAAGACGGGCCTGATGGCGTGGTTGGCTAATGCTTGCTTTTCACGCCGGAGGTCGTGGGTTCGTCTCCCACCCAGGACAGATTTTTTTTTTTATTTTTTTGTTTATTAGGTTAACCAAACAATTGCTTACACATTAAATTTGAGTTTGGTATATCTTAACTTACACAATACATTTTCTTGTGTAGCAACCAGTTACAGGTTAACACCACATGCGAAATTAAAGGTTGGCGAGTATAAATTACATTAATTAAAAATAAAATTATAAATTATCTAACTTAAAAATTAAAGTGAAATTAAATTGTGACTAAATGACATAAAATTAAAATATAAAAGTAAGAAATTAAACAAAAAATTAAAAAATTATGAACAATTTAAAAAATTTGGTAAGATTCAAATTAAGTACTTAATAATAAAATTGCATTGCATTAAATAATACTAAAATTAATTACAACATATAAAAGTATATATAGCAAATCGCTTTACGTGTCATGGCTCTAATGGTACACGGAAACAATACTTAACTCTATATCTTTACAATATATTATTATTATTCGGAAGATGTTGTTTTGTAACTCTGCAGAATGTGGAAATTGCATCATAATTGATGTCTATCGTCGATAGTTGTGAATATGTCTGTTTGTCTTGAGTCTGGGTGTAATTATCTATATAAGTATGTATTTACAAAAGAAAAGTAGTATATGTAGTATATCAGTTATCTGGTTTCCATAGTACAAGCTCTGCTTACATTGGGATCAGATGGCCGTGTGTAAATAATATCCCAGGATATTATTCTATAACTATTTGTGTAACTGGAAGTTCTTCTGGCTCCGACTGTGCTTAGTAAACGGAGTTTCAAAGTAGATTTAATACAGCTTCAGAGTAATATGATTCGGCTGCATCGATGGTCTAGCTGTAGCGTGTTAGACTTAAAATAATGAGGTCTTGGGTTTATATCCCGTGTCGGGTCTATAAATATTATGGCAAAAAAATATCGAGGAGCACCCCGGGTCTGTTTAGCGGTTTTAAATGTCCGCGCCTCGTTTAAAACTGTCTAGCCTGGAGCCTCTAGCACGAGTTCCTGCAGTTTACTTACTCGATCACACGTACAGTTTCGTCCCATACATTGAGCACCAGAGTTTTAGTTCTTAATAGTTTCCGCGAGAGGCGGTGGTGCTCAATGTATGGGAGGAAACTGTACGTGTATCGAGTAAGTAAATTGCGGGAACTAGTGCTAGAGGCTCTGATGTCTCTTCGAACGTGTCGAATAGCTATATGTAAATTTTAAAAAAATTGTTGAGCTTAATGAGAGATCGTGTGAGGACAAATTTTTATGTGAGTAGCACGATTATTTGTTCTGTGTCTAGTTTTAATTTATTTACATATATTATGTGTGTATTTAGACATATATAAGTATGTTTATCAGTTGTCTTGTTGCCATAGTACAGGCTCTCCTTGTTTGGGATCGTATGGCAATGTGTTAGTATTTATTTCTTTATTTTTATTTTAATATCTTAAAATTAAACTTCTTCTAAGCGTGTCGATGGCAATCTAAAAGTCAGCCCAGATTTTTGAAATTATACTTCTTTTGGCGCGATGGAGAAAAATGATGAGAGTGAATTTTTACGATGCGCGCGCACACCGACACCAAAAAATTTAACAGCATGAAGTTAGTTCTAGGTGGTATGAAAATGTATGAGAGTGAATTTTTACGATGCGCGCGCATCGTAAAAATAACAGCATGACGTTAGTTCTAGGTGGTATGAAAATTGATAACTATGTTCAAGTTGTATATTAAGAAGTATAACTTCTAACGCGTGTACATAAGTACACACAAGTTTTTTTTTTTTTCTTTTTTTTTCACACAGATCTTCCTAGCCCCAAACTAAGCAAAGCTTGTGTTCATCACACAAATATTTGCACTTACCGGTATCCGAACCCAGGACCACCAGCTTCGAAGGCTCTACCAACTAGCCTACGGTGATCATTCCGTTACGAGTTTAGGTTTGACACTGAGTTCTAGATTGCACTCTAAATTTGAATTCAACTTCATCATATCAGCCGAAAGACGTCCACTGCTGGACAAAGGCCTCCCCCAAAGATCTCCACAATTGCCGGTCTTGTGCTATTCGCATCCAGCAGTTTCCAGCGACCCGCACAAGATCATCGGTCCATCTTGTAGGGGGCCTGCCCACGCTGCGTCTTCCGGTTCGTGGTCGCCACTCGAGAACCTTTCTGCCCCAACGGCCGTCGGCTCTACGAGCTACGTGCCCTGCCCACTGCCACTTCAGCTTGGCAATTCTTCGGGCTATGTCGGTGACTTTGGTTCGCCTGCGGATTTCGACATTTCTGATGCGATCCCGCAGGGAAACTCCGAGCATAGCCCTCTCCATTGCTCTTTGGGTGACCTTGAGCCTTCTAATAAGGCCCATAGTGAGCGACCACGTCTCTGTTCCGTATGTCATCACTGGCAACACACACTGGTCGAAGACTTTCGACTTGAGACACTGCGGTATTTTGGACGAGAAGATGTTACGTAGCTTCCCGAACGCTGCCCATCCGAGTTGGATTCTACGATTGACCTCCTTCTCGAAGTTGGACCTACCTAGTTGGATGGTCTGTCCTAGGTAAATATAGTTCTCTACAACTTCGAGTGCAGAGTCACCAACTTTCAATTGAGTGGGTGCAACATGGACGTTTGACATGATTTTCGTCTTATCCATGTTCATTTTCAGACCCACTTGTTGAGAGACTCTGCTGAGGTCATCGAGCATTGTACCGAGGTCTTCCATGGTCTCAGCCATGACTACGATATCATCGGCAAATCGAAGGTGAGTGATGTACTCGCCATTGACATTGATGCCAAAGCCTTTCCAGTCCAGAAGCTTGAAGACGTCTTCCAATGCAGCGGTGAACAGTTTCGGAGATATAACATCTCCCTGTCTCACGCCTCGCTGCAAGTGGATAGGTTTCGAGATCTGGTCCTGGAGTCGCACTGACATAGTGGCGTTTTCATACAAACACTTTATCACCTCGATATACCGGTAGTCAATTTGGCACCTTATGAGAGACCTCAGCACGGCCCATGTTTCGATAGAATCAAAGGCTTTCTCATAGTCCACAAACGCTAAGCAAAGTGGCTTGTTATACTCTTCGGTCTTCTGTATAACTTGCCGCAGCGTATGTATGTGGTCTATGGTGCTAAAGCCTTTTCGGAAACCGGCTTGTTCGGGAGGCTGGAAGTCGTCAAACCTGCGCGCGAGACGGTTCGTAACGACCCTCGAAAACAACTTGTAAACATGGCTCAGCAGTGTGATGGGTCTATAATTCTTCAATAGGGTTTTGTCGCCCTTTTTGAAGAAGAGCACCACCACACTTCTGTGCCATGCTTGTGGCGTTTGACCATCTAGTATGACGGAGTTAAATAACTTCTGAAGGGCCCGTAGGATTGGTGTACCACCCGCCTTCAGAAGCTCTGCTGTAACTCCATCATCACCAGGCGCCTTGTTGTTCTTGAGTTGTTTGAGAGCCATTCTAATCTCGTACAGGCTGACGTCCGGGATGTCTTCGGTGTAATGTCGGGTTAGTCGTGCTCTGGGATCTGAGGCATGACTTTTGACAGGTGGCTGTGTTGTCGTTTATAACTGTCCGTAGAACTTCTCGATCTCTCCCAGCAACTCAGGTTTAGACGTGACGATTCTACCATCCTCAGTCTTCAGCTTCGTCAGTTGGCTCTGTCCAACAGACAGAGCTCTTGCGAACCCTTTGGAGCCTTTGTTCCGCTCAATGGCCTCTTTAATACTAATTGTATTAAATTGCCGCGTGTCGCGAGTCAAAGACTTTGAGATCTGTCTGTTGAGCTGCCGATATCTGGTAGCATCATCTGAGGATGTCAGAACCATTTTCCGTCTATCTTCCATAAGTTGCAGGGTAAAGTCAGAGATCTTTTTAGTTCTGTTTGTACGGCGGGCCTTGAAGACCTTAGACCCAGCCGTATGGACAGCTTCTACGAGCCTGTCATAGTATGAGTCCACTTCCTCGCAGTCTGCTAGGCATTTGAAACGGTTTTGCAGTTCGAGCTGAAATGGTTCGGGGTTTTGGACGTGGATAGGTAAAGGTCGGAGCTTAGACTTTATCAGTCGGGACCTCTGGAGTTTGACATTAAGGTTCAATGAGCCTCTGACCAGTCTGTGATCGCTCCCGGTTTTAATCGCATTGATCACGGAGACATCATTGAACATCTGTCGTCTCGTCGACAAGATAAAGTCTATCTCATTTTTAGTTTTACCATCGGGGCTCACCCAGGTCCATTTGCGGTGATCCGGCTTCCTGAAGAAGGAATTCATCATAAAGAGTCCCTCCTTCTCCATGAAGTTGGCCAACATTTGGCCCCGGGGGTTCCGGTCTCCAGTTCCAAATTGCCCCACTCTCAGCTCATTACCGAATCGTTTGCCCAGCTTCGCGTTAAAGTCCCCCATGACCACAGTGAAATAGGAGTTAGAGGTATGTATGGCTCTGGATATGTCCTCATACATAACCTCGACTTCATCGTCGGAGTGTGTCGAAGTGGGCGCGTATACCTGTATAACCTTCAACGAATACTGCTTGGTGATTCTGAGTATAAGGTTACAAGGAGAATTCAACTTATCAACGTATAATACTCTGAATTAATTTAAACTCCAGAGTGAGTAATATTAAAAATATGACTTGCTTTTATATGCTGTACTGAGAAACTAGTTTAATCAGTGCTCCATTCTAGGAAGTTGGAAGCAGGTATAAAAATAAATCATAGAAATCTTAGAAAAAGTCTAAGTAAAAAAATATGCGAGGCGTCTTATGGGACTGTCGATGGAAGTGAAAACTATTTTTTAATTTCTAATACTCGGAAATAGCGTTTATTTGATCCTAGTAGTGGAAGATGGCGCATCTTCCACTACTCGGATCAAATAAACGCTATTTTCCAAGTATGAGAAATGAAAAAATAGTTCTCTTATGGTGGGAATAAATTTAAAAAATAGAAATAATTTGGTTTGGCAGTCGGCTTAAAAAAACTAACATAATTAAGAAATAATGCTGCGGTCATGTGAGTGTATATACCACCAGTGTGAATTAAAAATAAAAAAACAGCCAAGTGCGAGTCGGACTCGCCCATGAAGGGTTCCGATGCAGCAAGTAACATAATGTAAAATTTCTTGTAGTAGTTGATTGAATGAAAGGGAAATTGCGGTTAAAGGTTAATGACGTATTTAAAAAATCTAATTCTAGATCTCATTCTAACCAATTTTCGGTGCAAGTTTGCATAGTAATGTAAGTACATCATATATTTTTTTTAGTTTTATAATTCTCTTATTTTAGAATTTACAGGGGGGACACTCATTTGACCACTTTGGAAGCGTCTCTCGCACAAACTATTCAGTTTAGAAAAAAATGATATTACAAACCTCAATATCATTTTTAAAAGACGGTTTAGGTGCAGCGTTTTATGATCCCAGTCATAATGTTAAAGAAAAATATAATGTCGTAGGTAGGACTGATAATAAGACATCTATTATGTATTTGGAACTATTTGCAGTCTCAGAGGCGATATCGTATGTCGGTTCTGTGGGTTTTAAAAAGGCAGTTATTTTGAGTGACAGCAAAAGTGCTTTACAACATTTGGCTCGGTGCGCCTCTGGGGTCAAAGGTGCATTGATAGCCTACTCGATTTTAGACAAAATCCATACGTTGAAGACCAGAGGTATTGATTTGAGACTGCAATGGATCCCAGCTCACATTGGTATACGCTGCAATGAAGTGGTGGATAGTTTGGCGAGGGAGACTATCTTTACAGGAAGTGAAACATTTATTATTCCAGAATGCAGTGATATATTATTAAAATATAAAGATGATATCTTTAAAAAATGGGATGTGCACTATAATGAGATCTCCTTAAATAAAGGCGTGTGGTATAGAACTTTACAGGCCAGGCCTCTTAGTGTACCGTGGTTTGCTTATGTTAATCTTTGTAGGGAATTAATTGTTATAGCTTGTAGACTTCGCTCTGGTCACATGCCGCTGAACAAGTTCAAGCACTTAGTTAAAAAGTCTGATTCGCCAAACTGTTCGATTTGTGGAGTTTTAGAGGACGTGCATCATTTGTTAGCGGAATGTGTTCGGAGTGCAGAGATAAGAAAGTATTTTAAAGATAAATATACAGAAAATGTCATGGACGTAGGTTTTTTTTTGAGTATCCTGTCTGTACCTCTGTCTGAGCAGGCAATATTTTTGTATAAAGCCATAAGTAAACTAGCCTTGTGATAGTATGTACTAACTAATTAATGTAAATTTGTTAAAATTGTGTTTATTGTATTGTGTTTAGAGTATGTTGTAAGATTAACAGGACTGACATAGTCAAATATTGACTCAAAGTCCCGAAACATACTAGAATAAAAAAATAAAAAAAAAATATCATTTTTAAAGTCCCTATCCATAGATACCACACATGTATGGGTTTGATGAAAAAAATGAGTTTCAGTTCTAAGTATGGGGAACCCCCACAATTTATTGTTTTTTCTAGTTTTGTGTGAAAATCTTAATGCGGTTCACACAATACATCTAATCACGAAGATTAAACAGTATAGTCTTTATATTTTCCGAAAAAAGTGGCTGTGACATGCGAACGGACAGACAGACAGACATACATGAGGAATCTATAAGGGTTCTGTTTTTTACGGAACCCTATAAAGACCCTTCTGCCTTACAAATATTCGCTCAGGTTACGTGTCCTGACGCAAGTTTAACATTTTTTACCCATCCCAAAAAAGTGTACAACGCCGCCGGCCAGTCTCAATGGAGACTAGCCATCTGCGTTAGACATATTATAGTGCATAGGTAAGTGCGTGCGCAAACACATGGTTACTTTCTATTCCATCACTCTCATGATCCGATGGGACGACTAGCGATAACTCTTTTATGGGGCAATGTATAAGATTCTATAACAAACTTCCCAATGATATTAGAGAACTGTCTACGAATAAGTTTAAAAGAATTATTAAAGCCAAATTGTGTAGCAGGGTATATTACAAAATTTCTGATTATTTAAGTGATAAAAGTGCTTGGGATTGAGTTGTTCTGAGTCAACACACACGATTGTAATTAATCTTAAGTATATTTTATTTAAAAAAGGATTCCTACTGAGTTTTCTGGCGGCAGTGTTTCTCAGTAGCTGCCACGTCATGCACTGCACGGTAGGGTAAAATTAAATGACGATTCCACATAAATGTAAAATTTTTACGGAATAAATAATTGTTGACTTTGACTTTGATACGACCGGAAAGAGGTTGGGTAGAGGACTGGCGGCTTTACATGCTCTCTGAGGCATGGGGAACTATCGCCAACTCCCAGACCTCGTATCTATCAATCACATTTATGTGAAAACGAAATTTTATTTTACCCTACCGTGCAGTGCGAGCTTGGCAACTACTGAGAAACACTGCCAGATGAAATGAGCGCCTAATAATTACTAAATGCAATATACAAAGACATATAAGATATTTGCACGCCATGGCATGGCATGCACGCAATGGCATGGCATGCACGCAATGGCAGACATGTCGTGAGTCACTTTTATTTTAAGATCTTGCATGCATGTAGTTATTTAAATTCTGTATGCATACGCATGTATAATAAAATAAAATTTCTTATATTATCTTATCTTACACAGCGATTTAGGATAAATAAAATTCAATGGACCGAAAGTCTAACCAACAAATTAGCTCTGCTCGCGGCTTCGTCCACGTGTAGTGTCTTTGGGCAGTTGTCTGTTTGCCGTCACGTGTCTGCCCATTCTGGTAAGCACACTTAGGCCAATTTCCCCACCTACACTGTGCCGTACCACGCCGCCCTATATCGAATCGACAGCCTAAAAGTTTCAAGGTTCTAGCTCTAAAAATGACGATACTTTCATACAACTATTCATCCCCCCTTTCAACCCCTTAGAAACCTTTGTCGCATTAAAAAGAAGCCTATGTCCTTTTACAGGCTCTAAACTATTTGTGTATCAATTTTCATTGGTTCAGTAGTTATGGCATGAAAGCGCAACAGACAAATAGACTAAGTTACTTTCGCATTTATAATATTAGTAAGGATGAAAGGGAGTTATTCTATTTAATGTTGTTTACTCTCCAATCATTAGTCATACCTAGATGCGTATTTCAAAACGATTACGTAACGATGTAACTACACAGCTTCTTGAATAGTTCATTAACTACGTACAGGTCTGTTGTATATATCTGGACTTTTAATATCCATGGCCGTATCATAACACGATTATTATGTACTAAGACGCCGGTAGCGTGCAATGAAACAATACTAATTTAAAAACCACTTTATTACTTGCGCTGTTATAAAAAAAAACCGCCCAAGTGAGAGTCGGACTCGTGCACGAAGGGTTTCGTACCATAATCTAAAACGAGCATAAAGTTTACGTTTGTGTTATGGGAGTCCCCTTAGATATTTTTATTTTAGTTTTTAGTATATACAGACGGACAGACAGCGAAGTCTTAGTAATAGGGTCCCGTTTTACGCTAAAAGTGTATTGAGTCAAAGTGAATTGTCATCAAACAATATTTTTGTGGTGATTTGAATGTATCATTTTAGCATAGCATAAAATTGCAATCACACTAATATAAAAGCGAAAGTTTAGCTTGGATTTTAATAAAATTTGGTATGGAAATAGGCTATAATTTACAAAGTTTAATGCGTGTAAAACCGCGGGGCACAGATAGTAGTTAAATAAACGTAATTGCTTTGTAAAATCCCGCGAAAAGCTAGAGGTTGCGGGTTCGTTACCACCCAGGACAAATCGTTGTACTCCTCGTATAAAGAGCGTGGTTATTTGTTCTGTGGTGGGAGTAATTTATCTACACAGGGTTACTTATTAATTAACACTACCAACCCCGTAGGTCTAGATAGCTAACACCATCATCATCATATCAGCCGAAAGACGTCCACAGCTCGACAAAGGCCTCCCCAAGGATCCTCACTATTTGACCGCACCATAAGCAACAATTAGTCCAAGAGCTGGCACGCATTTTTGGGTAGGTATTTGAGGCAAGCTGAAAACTTGTCCTATAGCTCTTCAGACACACCCCAACACGGAACTGCAGACCTGGCTGGCGGGTAGCGGGTCTAAACCAACCCCTAAATTTTTGATTTTTTTTTATCAGAAAAATGTATTTGAGGCAAGCTGAAATCTTGATTATTGTAGTTTAATGTTTATACAATACATAAATAACATTCAAGTTGCCTCAAATACATTTATTCGATTTTTTTGCAAAATATTTTTGCACACGCCTGGCAGTGCTAAAGAATCGCCTGTTTTTTTTTGTATTGTATAAATATTAATATCAACATATCAAAATTTCAGCTTGCCTCAAATAGATTATATAAAAAAAAAATTTAGAGCCTGGTTTAGACCCGCTACCCGCCTGCCAGGTCTGCAGTTCCGTGTTGGGGTGTGTCTGAAGAGTTATAGGACAAGTTTTCAGCTTGCCTCAAATACCTACCCAAAAATGCGTGCCAGCTCTCCTACTAAATATAATAATATCCTGGGACATTATTTACACACGGCCATCTGATCCCAAACTAATCAGAGCTTGTACTATGGAAACCATATACTACATACTACTTTTATAATGCAAATATGTACATATTTATATAGATAATTTACACACAGACTCAGGAGAAACAGACATGTTCATGCACACAAATATCTGTCCCGGGTGGGAATCGAACCCAGGACCTCCGGCTTGAAAAGCAAGCATTTGCCCACCACGCCAACAGGCTCGTCATTTAGTTTCCCGCTTGAATGTTTAAGTGGATGCAGCGCTAGCGGCTTGCGACTTTGAACTTGACCTATTTCTCTAGCCGCCAGTCGTCCGTCGGTTTTGATGTTGCACGCGGGTCCATGTGCTTCAGTACCACAATCCTACTAATATTATAAGATTCGAAGATTCAAATTCATTTATTCCATAAAAATTTTGCATTTATGTGGAATCGTCATATTTTTTTACCCTACCGTGCAGTGCATGACGAGGCAGCTACTGAGAAATACTGCCAGAAAACTCAGTAGGAATCCTTTTTTTAAAATAAAATATACTTAATATTAATTATAATCATGTGTGTTGATTCAGAACAACTCAATCCCAAGCACTTTTATCACGTAAATAATCAGAAATTTTGTAATATGCCCTGCTACACAATTTGGCTTTAATAATTCTTTTAAACTTATTCGTAGACAATTCTCTAATATCATTGGGAAGTTTGTTATAGAATCTTATACATTGCCCCATAAAAGAGTTACTTATTTTGTAATAACAATAAACGCGAAAGTTTGTAAGTATGGATGGATGGATGTTTGTTACTCTTTCGAGTAGAAACTACTGAATGGATTTTAATGAAACTTTACAATTATATAGCTTATACATCAAAATAAGACATAGACTTTAATTTTCTAACCTGAATTTCCTTTACCAATCACCTTTTATAAAGATATTGTGTGAATTGTCCAAAGTGTTTTGTTTTGTTTTTGTTTTTTTATAAAGGTTAACCAACAACTGTATACACATAAACATTTCTAACTTAAAGGCTAGGGTAACATTTACAAGTGCAACAATTAATTATAGGTTAACACCACATGCACAAAAAAAACAGCTTTATTTAATATTTAAAATATGACGATAAGTGTCAAGGAAGTAGGAAAAAATCAACCATCTGCGAGCTATTCCGGCGTGCACTGCCATAACCGCTAGACATCTTACTAATATTATAAATGCGAAAGTTTGCGAGTATAGATGGATTTTTGTTACTCTTTTACGTCAAAACTACTTTAACGCGAGTAAAACCGCGGGGCATAGCTAGTACCTACTGTAATACTGTAGGGTATCTCCAGTGTAAGCACTGTGATACCCTACGCCCTACAGTATTATTTTATTAACGTGGCCTATCGATATTCCAATACCGAATACACGGAAATGGCTTTACTAAGTGTAATGACGTGTGCCAAGCGTGGCGATTTTGACATAACCTCGAAAATTATGGACACTATTCTATTCCAGACTTGGTCCAGAAGCCGAAGTCAAAACAAAATTATAAAAAAATTGAAATTATTTCGTCCCTCTCAAAAATTCCACCCCTAAGTGTATTTATTTATTTATTACTAGCTGCGCCCCGCGGTTTGACCCGCGTTAAATTTTATAAATTATCACAGCGCCTCCCCCGCAGGTCATAGCGTGATAATATGTAGCCTATATGTTGACTCGACCTCTTAGTAATATTCATGCAATATTTGAAATAAATCCTTGCTGTACTTTTTGAGTTTAGCCCGGACATACATACAGACAAACAGATAAACAGACAAAAATTCTTAAAACTATATTTTTGGCTTCTATATCGTTTGAATATCACGCCCCAAGTATTCTTTAAAAAAAATATTCAATGTACAGTTTTGACTTTCCTACGATTTTATTATATGTATAGATAATAGATAGATCATCAACTTAACACTAAACATTTGAAGATGACAAGTTATTGAGTTTAAGACTAGGTGTTAAATCTCTACAGATGTTTACAACATTCATAAAAAAATAGTTACAAAATATACTAAACATAAAAAAAGAAACAATATTAATTAATACTATACTACTAATGCTTAAACTTAACCTAAAAATAAACAATTAATTGGGATAAAGTAAAAACAGAGAAACGTAGAAACATGATTTTTTTAACGAAAGACTAAGTAAATAATTTTAATAATTAACAAATAAATTATGATATCTATAGATTATATTATTTATTAAATATAAGTTGTTTAATTATTGCTTAATTGAATCAATAAAGCTCTTAGCAAACTGGCGAATGTTTTTGCAATTAAAAATATCAATGTTTTCAACACAGTTTACTTTATTAAATACTAGCTCTGCCCGCGACTTCGTCTGCGTATTAATTAGTTAATTTTGTATTTTTTTGTTTTTTGTTTTTTAGTAAAATAAATGACTTTTTCTAAAATAAAAGTAGCCTAAGTTATTCCTTATTACATCAGATACCTGCCAATAAAAGTCCCGTCAAAATCGGTCCAGCCGTTTCAGAGATTAGCCGGAACAAACAGACAGACAGAAATTGTAAAAAATGTTATTTTGGTGTATGTACCGTATATATATTCATATTTATGTAGTAAAAACCGGTTATTTCAATATTACAAACAGACACTCCAATTTTATTTATTTGTATAGATGTCGATAAAAGCTTTTTAATGGGATTAATATAGCCTAAATTAGTTCTGCTTTTCGATATGATGAAAGTGTTTACCACAGGGTGGATAGGTATTTTACGGGGTACTGTTATGTTTATTGCAGCTAATGCTCCCGGAAATACAATACTTCCATTAATTAGTCTGTGTAGAGTGGAACGATCGCATATTGTGCGCCTAGTTTTAAGCGATTCCATATTAAAGTGACTGAGCCTCATATTATAACTTGACCGATACAGTAACTGGGATCCTTGTAAGCAAGGTATTTAGTGATGATGATGATGTCTTCCCGGCCGAATTTCGGCCACGGCGGCCATTCTCAATGGAGATTAGCCAATTGCGCAAGACATATTATAGTGCACAAGTGTGTGTGCAAACACAGGGGCACTTTCTATTCCATCACTCTCATGATCCGATGGGACGACTAGCGACACGACCGGAAAGAGGTCAGGTACAGGACCGACGGCTTTACGCTCTCCGAGGCACGGGGGGATAATACCACCAACTTCCAGACTTCTGGCTGATACTGAGAAATTTCTTTTTAAATTTTTAATCCCAAAATCACTTTTTGGCCCGACCCGGGATTTGAACCCAGGACCTCATTTTCTGCGGTTGAACACGCTACCGCTAGACCGACGAGGTATTTAGTAAAATTACGTTGGATCCCCTCTATTCGGTCGCAATCAACTTTGTACTGTGGATTCCAAATTGGAGATTAATATTCTAAATTAGACCGAATCAGGGCATTGTATAAGGTGATCATTAAAGTTGGGTTTTTGTATTCTTTACATGAACGTTACACAAAACCGAGCATTTTCCAAGATTTAATTATTATATTGTCTACAAGCTGTGCCCCGCGGTTTTACCCGCGTTAAATTTTATAAATTATCACAGCTCCTCCCCCGTAGGTGATAGTGTGATAATATGTACCCATATGTTGACTCGACCTCTTACTAATATTCGTGCAAAATTTTAAGTAAATCCATGCAGTACTTTTTGAGTTTAGTCGGGACATGCATACCGACAAACAGACAAAAATTCTAAAAACGATATTTTAGGCTTCGATATCGAATAACATCTGTTACAAACTACAATGTGTAAATAAACTTTTTCCTTTAATTTTTATTTTCAGTACGTTTGTTAAAACAGTCTTCTTTTCGGTCATTCCTTACAATGCTTAATTCTACAAACTTTAATAATCCCCTTTCTTTACCGACCCTTGTATTAATGTCCAGTACAAGTTCACTTATTACACATTTATTATATTCAAACTCCATTTTAGCCATTCGCAGCTTCATAACTAACTTTTGAACGAAAAATTTCAAAACGAATAACGTACGCATTTTTTTTCGAACCCCGTACCAAATATAAGGCTGATTTCATAGTCGCGCCGGCGAGCAGCGCCGTCCAAACGCGCGCGCTTACAATTACACTAGATAGTAGTTGCGTTTCATAGTCATGCAGTTAAAACGCGCCGCCGCCGGTGACGCGCGCGCGGCCAGCGCTGCCCGAGCTCCTCTACTGGCAGCTAGCGTTTCAGAATGACGCGTCTCGCACGCGCCGCTGTTGAGACGCGCTGGCCTTCGGCGCGTGCCGCGCGCGTCACTCTGAAATCAGCCTAAACAAACAATACGCACGCGTCTGGCTTGCTGGACAGAACCCCTGCATGCCGCGCCCGCACGTGACCCGCGTTCGACCTTGGTGCGAAGAGCGAAGAAGTCATCATGCATTTTCTTTTGTGGATTTTACAGGACGTAGAAATAAAAAAAATAAACTACTTCTAAAGTCATGGATCAATTTGGCACAAGACATTTTAAACAACAGATATCAGTACCTACTCTAAAACACGTAACACTTATTTTACCTATTATAATATTCTTTTAGGACTAGTTGGGCGACGTGTTTGGTTCTGTTTAAATACAAGGATTCCCGTGGACAGAAATAACACAAAATGCCTGTATACATCAGATACTACTTCATTATTATTATGAAAGTAAAGTTTTAATATCGAATTGTCTTTTCAGCCAATACTCATCGAAAAGACTAACACCTAAGTTTCTACCTATGCAAGTACCTAGCATGACACAAACTAAGGTTAGGAAAATGGTCCGGAAACTATTCGCAAAATACAAAAAACTTTAATATTTTTTCAAACTTCAAAACCTAACGCTATCGGCCTATGCAGCCGCTTTGTTGTCGAACGTACTTTGATGTCGGTGACTGAGGCGGTGCCCAAAGGGTTTTAAGTCTTTAAAGCGCCGTGCATTTCACGTCACTTACGCGTTTTGTTTGATCACTGTACACTTTGAACTATGGACGTTACTAAAATCATTTGTTAAAGGTCATTGGGTGAAATCTGACCCAGTTAACGATAGTTTTCCTACAAAAACCAAATTAGTTTTAAATTGTTAAGTATTAACCTACATTAAAATTTAGATAGTTATTTTTTTTTAAACCATGGCAATAAAATGTTAAAGATAAATAAAAAATAGGTAATAAATGTATCGCTAGATCATACGTTCATGAATACTTGCGACCAAATGGTCTGTATATTGTTGAACTATACCGGCACCATGAATTGGTTAACCACAAAATATTAATACGGGGAAAAATACAGTCGCGACATGTCAGGAGCAAAACATACTATACTTACATACTGGTGAACCTAACAAGACAGGGCAGAGATAGTAACGAAGATTACTACTGCTCTTGTATCCACGGTTGCCACACTATTGGATGCTGCGCGCATATAGCCAGCATAGTATATTTTTTGTCTTGGGCCCGACATCAAAATCAAATTGATGCGCCTGCGGCGTTTTTAGACGATACAATTATTCCTGTAGACATTGATCATGTCGAATAAAACTTAAAAACTCTTCTATACTTGTTTTATTTTACTTATTTTATTTTTTAAATCATGTTTACTATCAAAAAACCAATAAAAATGTACTAAGCCTTGTCATAATAAACCTTATTATTGTATTTTTATTTATTATATTTATGTTTTTTCCCGTTGTCTGCGTTAATGCGACATATATATTCGTAAACTAGAGACGTTTATCTAAACATACTACCTATTTTTTTTTCTGTAGGTCGTAGGTATAGGTTCCATACTTAGTTGCCCAATGACCTTTGTTTTCGTTATTATCTAGACTATTCGTAATTATATATAAGCACTATATAAAACATTTGTTATAACTTTATAATGACTGTTATATAATTTAATTGACGGGACAGGTGATTTGTACACTAGAAAACTATTTTTAATTAGGAGCACTGTTTATACGTGGACTTTTGACTATTGACGTTCGTATGATGTATGGTGAGTGTATGATAAATACCGAATAAAAAGGTGATTGGTGAAGGAAATTCAGGTTTAGAGTCAGGCAAATTTATGCCCTAACATGTTATAACCTAACCGGTAGAAATTCGCCGAGTTCCGACATAATAAAATAATATTATTTTGGAAAAGCGGTGATACTCTAACAACCCTGGACCAATACTACCAAACATAGCTAAGAACCACCGCAAAGAAAATGACCTTCAAATTAAAAAAACCGCATCGAAATCGGTTCATCCGTTTGAGAGCTTCAATGCTACTAACATACAGGCAGCACAACACCGTGCACAGTCAAAAGTACAGTTAAAAATTGGGGCTGACACTTGTCTTAGATTTCTGAAAAAAGTTCCATCCAAGGTCGAGGGAAGTCGCTCGCATTACATATAAGTAATTACTTTGTTTTGACTACAGAAAGACTTTCCGTAGGGCTGCTCTGAAAGTCTTAGAAAGGTGTTTTTCAAACCACTTCTTTTGAACTTTTGAACTGAATTGAACCACTTCGATGACACTTAAATTATAATGAAAACACATACATTATTGTTTCAAAGTCAAGCGAATAATGCTTCGATTCAATCAATAATACTACAGCGTTCTCATGATCAGCCTATGATCTTCCACTGGTAACACAGGCCTCCTCCAAACGTTTTCAACACATAGTGATTTGGAGGTTTTTGCCGTCGTCACCGTGTTTAAGGTGGTAGTTAGAATACAGGTGCCGCTGCTGGCCAACTACCTGGTGTCTTAGTCACCTTCGACGACACGAGCTTACCTCCTTGAAATGGACCATAATTCGATACCGATCCCAAAGTATAACATAATTATAATAATAAGAATAGAATATCAGACTTAGGCCCACTTGCACCAAAAGCTAGGCTAAAATAAACTAACTCGGGTTAAGTAACTTCGGGTTAATTCTTTAAAATTTGAACTCAACATTCTGTTGCGCCAATGAAAAATAACACCGAGTCAACTAACTCCTTGTTTTTCTATTTTACGTTGGTATCATTAAAGAGGTTTTGTTCCGTAATGTAATCCAACCAAATATGAATGAGTGAACAATGAGCGAAATATTTATACACCTCTTTTTGTCACTAGAAAACTTTGTATATGACTGTCTCATGTGTCAAGTTTTTTCAAAGACATTTCAATTTGATCGTTTGTGTTTGAAACAAATCTGTCAATATCGAGTCCTTCAAATATTGTCATGGCAACGTTGACAAGATCGACCTTTCTGCTACTCTTCTATATAAATAAAAAGAGAAGTCCTGACTGACTGACTGACTCATCAACGCCCAGCCCAAACCCTTGGCCCTAGAAAGCTGAAATTTTGCACAGATGTTTTCTTTATAATGTAGACAAGGAATAAGGAAGGATTTTTCGAAATTCAACCCCTAAGGGGGTAAAACGGAGGTGCGAAGTTAGTATGAAACTTTGCCGTTTTTGAAGTTGGTATTTGGCCTTGCAGTTAAAAATAAAAAATATATGTTTCAGGATTTTTGGAAATTTCACTCCCAAGGGCAAAAAATAGGGGATGTAAGTTTGTACGAAAAAAGCCCCAATTTTTAAGTTAAATGCATGAAAATTAGCATTTGGCTTTTTAGTTAAAAATAAAAATATATATTTCAGGATTTTTGAAAATTCAACCCCGAAGGTCATAAAATAGGGGATGTAAGTTTGTATGAAAAATGCGATATTTTTGAAGTTAAACGCATGAAAATGAGTATTTGGCCTTTCTGTTAAAAATATATAGCATTTACTTCAGGATTTTTGGAAATTACACCCCCAAGGGCGGAAAATAGGGGATATACTGCCTGACTGACATATCAACGCACACACCAAATTATATGCTTAGTAAAAACTATCTTTCCTAGTTAGTGGTTTTAAGAGCTAATACTGTCACACTGCTGTACCGATATTAACGAAACATTGCTAAGTACCCATCGCAAGGAAACTGGCTTGCAAATTAAAACACCGCACCGAAATCGTACTATCACACATACACACAAACACACACACACACATACACATACACATACACACACACACACACACACACACACACACACACACACACACACACACACACACACACACAAATACACAGCCAAACAGTCATGGACGTCATTATAAGTTTGACGTCGGTGTCTGTCTGTGTGTGTGTGTGTGTCTTCTTTTTGGATCGGGAGTTAATTAACCACCATTTGATAGAAGCTTTGTCGCGACATCAATTTAGGTCGGTATCAGTCGTATCGTATTGTTAAATACTGAATATATACTTAAATTACTCCAGTGTAACGAACGATTTAGTGTTTAAAATATTTGAAATGCTATTTCCCTACACAATATTTATCGTACTTGGATTTTAATCTGCAATGGCTGGCTCTTATATATTGAAATATACCTACGTATTTATGTAAGTATGATATGTTTCCTAAAAATACAAGATAATTTGTATTGAAATATATATATTACACTAGCCATGCCCCGCGGTGTTACCCGCGTTAAATTTTATAAATTTTCTTTGCTATAAACCTCATGGCGCCCGAGACCTTTCCAACGAATGCAAAACCGTGGAAATCGGTTCGTGCGTTCTGGAGTTATAGCGTCAGGAAGGAAAACCCGACTTATTTTTATATAGTAGATTTATCAGTTGTCCAGTTGCTATAATACAGATTCTGCCGAGTTTGGGATCAGTTGGCAGACTGTTGTCCCAAGATATTTGTATAACTGTATATCCTTTACGATTCTATCGTAAACTATGCCTTTTATCATGTGATGATCTTCAGAAAGGTGTTGTGAATGAGTCCACAAAGGTTCCTGAGTTAATACGACCAATCTTCGATAGATGGCGCCACAATAATTTCATATATTGCCGTATCAAGGCTCGCAGGGCACAGCTAGTATTATACACTAAACTAGCGGCCCGGTACGTGCTTCTCTACGCTTTTAAGTATTAGTACAAGTTTGTTTATGGGAGTATAGAAAGATGTTGATTTTACACTGTTTCATGACTTTTTTTAAATTTTCTCTACGTACAAACCTTCCCTGGACTTCCACGAATAATTCAAGGCCAAAATTAGCCAAATCGGTAAAGGCGTTGTTGAGTCATAACATTACAACGAAAAGTGGCATTGATTTTTATATATATAGATAGAAATTGACATCTATTCCTTACACTGAAATTCAGATTGTGACTTTACCCACATTTTGATTAATTATAACAAAAAGCGGTTATTGTGACTTAACTGCAGTAATTGGACGTATAAGCTCACATGTTATGTGGGACTTATTGAGAACTGTATAAATGCAGTACATTACTTTATGTATTATAAATAGATTATGATGATTGCTTATCGAGTAATCGTTTTATTCGCATGACAAATTTAAAAAAATTAAGTAATTAGTATTCGATTGTTTTAAGTTTTTCGTTTCATACTATTATAATATTGAAATACTGTGACATGTAAAACATATTACCAATAAATGACTATTTAAATTTTGACTATTTGACTATAGACGGGCGGCCCGTCTATAGTCAAATAGTCAAAATTTAAATTCAGGTTTTTTTTAAATTTCGTAACGGGCCTGATGGCGTGGTTGGTCAATGCTTGCCTTTCACGCCGGTCGCGGGTTCGATTCCCACTCAGGACAGATATTTGTGTGCATGAACATGTCTGTTTGTCCTGTGTCTGGGTGTTGTTGTCTATATAAGTATGTATTTACAAAAGAAAAGTAGAATATGCAGTATATCAGTTATTTCCATAGTACAAGCACTGCCAAATATGGGATCAGTAGGCCTTGTGTGAATGCTTGCTGGCTTATCGTAAGTTGCTCAAGCCGCCCAGTAGGCCTCTGACATGGCTTAACGACTGTTGTCTAATGACTACAACCGGGACCTGACTGGACTGAGCATCTCCGAAGCACGGAGACGCTCAGAAATTAAACCACTTTGGCGTTACCCATCTATAGACTGACCGCGAGCCTAGTTGCTTAACCTCGCCGATTGCTTACGGACCGGTGAGAGCATCTAGCTATGAACGCCCTGTGTGAATAATGTCCAACAATGGACACGCTTAGAACCCTTGCCCAACCCACGTCCCAAGTGGTACCCACGTGCTCCAGACAAGCAGTTTTATTGATTTGACAGGTCTAAGTAAAGGGAAGGGATCGACAAGTAATTCGGACTGTTAAAAATATTAGGTCCAGGTCCAAAAAATATGCGGGGCATTCGGGGACTGTTGAAAGAAATAATTTTTTGATTTTACAATTCTGAACTGAATAATTTGCAATATAATAATTATACATGGGAAGCGTGACACGACAAAGATGCGAATGTCACGCTTTTCGTTTTCCAAACTAATACATTTTAGTTCCGAGTCAAAACCTGTTACATTTTTGAAATTAGATTTACGATTTGCATTACGAACAGTGCTATAAAACCTAAATTTATTTAAAAGTTACTGTTCAAACCACATAAATACATATAACCCAATGTACAAGGCTTTAAAACAAAAAGTAAATGGGAACTTCAAATTCATCGAAACAAAATCAATTCTCAAACAATGTAGAATTCGCGGAACACAAAACCGACACACACACTCCAATTGATTAATGAACTCATACTACCAGGAAAGGGAAAAATATGGTGAAGAACTATATTTGCACTGGTTAGTCTAACAAAAATTCAATCCATCATGTTAGCCTGTCGTCTGCTGGACAACAAGCTCCCCAAAGGATCACCACAAAGCAGTTGTGTCTATCATTTGGAGGGCTGTCCCATAATTTCCACGCTTGGCAGACGGTTTGACAATCGCAGTATAAGTGGTCTTCTCAGTTGGGGCGCATTGGATCCGGTGGTAGCATTAAAGCGCGACCGTCGTTATTAACACAAGGTCCGTCATAATAATAATACCTTTAATATAGATAGAACCATTGACAATATGTAGTAAAAATATTAGACTTAAACTAGATAATTAAACATAATCTCTTGACAATAACTTGATACGAGCTAGCTAAATATCATTGCTATAATAAAATAAATTTTATAAATGTTTTCATACAATGTGTACCTAAATATCTATGTTACTAGAAATAATAATGGATACAACTATATTACTACAAACATGTTCTGACTATTTACAAGCGCTTTTTTAAAGTTTACGTGAATAAAAACCTTTTTTATTTGTTCATTTTTATTTAATGTTTATATGCAGTACACGGAGAAACGCTGATGCCCGTTCTCTGGTAAATAATCCCTAGGACTTCTGCAACCCCCACGACATGAGACGGGGTGGTGATATTATTTTCCATCAAATTATTCAATTCAAACGTCCATAATGTGACTGCACGAGTGGCGCAGCTACTAAGACAGTCGCCTCGCCGCTTCGTGTCGCAGGTTCGGGTCTCACGCCGGACAACTATTTTGTGTGACCCATAAATAGTTGTTTTGAGTCTGGATGCAATTTGTGTCCGTCTATTATATGTTTGTAAAGTACACAGGGATTTACCTAGAGCAGGCGCTGTCTAAAAACAAACAATTTTTTTTAATAAAGATTACATTCAGCTAACAGTGAATACGTGTCGTAATTCACGTGCATTTTATCCATATTTTGGAGCGATTTTAATTAAATTTGGTATAGAGTTAACTGACACCTGACACTGACATTAACACATCTTCTATATATATAAAAATCAATGCCACTTTTCGTTGTAATGTTATAACTTAACAACGCCTTTACCGATTTGGCTAATTTTGGTCTTGAATTATTCGTGGAAGTCCAGGGAAGGTTTGTACGTAGAGTAAAGTAAGTAGGTAAAATTTAAAAAAAGTCTTGAAAAAGTGTAAAATCAACTTAATAAACATTTTTTCTTATTACTATGCCTTATACGTAGCGAAGCACGTATCGGGCCGCTAGTAAGCTATAATTTAAAAAGTTTATCGCGGGTAATACCGCGGGGCACAGCTAGTTTATCTATAAATGCATGTATAGATAAACTAGCTGATAGGCTGCTTGTCTCAGTACAGGCTCTGCCTAGTTTGGGATAGGATACCACTGATTATTCCCAAAAAAAAAAAATATAATAATTATTAGGAGCTAGTTAACATAGGAATTAAAATGGTTTCCTAGAAATGGGAAAAGTCACAAAGGAGGACAAATATAAAGATGGGAAGATGATCTACCAAAATGACGGCGAAGAGACAAAGACAAGTTGAAAAACCTAGGGGAAACCTATGTCGAAGGACAAACTGAAAAATCTGGTTGCGAAAAAACAAAATTGTTAAAACGTACAGACGTCAGCACCTCAAGCTACCCCAATCTGTCAAATTTCATTTATAGATTTTCAACTTTATCACGAAAGCATAAGGTTCATTTTCAATAGGGGAAATTTGACAGATTGGGGAAGCTTGATGTGCTGGCGTCTGTACATAGCATATACGCATATAGTTATGCATATAGTTTATTTATGTCTAATTTTTATTTTACATTTTTATTACCTTTTACTTCGTAAATTTGTAGGTTTCTCTTAATTTAAAGTCAATTTATTAACCACTGTAATCAACGACGGAATTAAGACCCAAGTGCAACGTAGAATATTCGTATAAATCAAATTATATTGCTCGGGACTTTGACGTTGAGTATACAAGACATTTCCTACACACTTCATTTTCAAATAGATAGTTTATATGATTTGTTTAATTTCATTTAATTTTGAATGCTGTGGTTGTCTATAATTGTTACAACACTACTTCCTATTCTATATACATGTGTCCTTTGTCTTATGTAAGTGTCTGTAATGTTGATAATCCTTAAATAAATAAATAAATTTGATTATTTATACCATTGAAGCTATCTTTTATTAGTTTTGAAATGGTAACAATATTTCAACGGTGAAGTCTTGCGAAATTGAACTCTAAAGTAACTGACCTCAGCAAATATGAAAGTTGTTTGTTTATTTTAGTAGTTAATATATTTTACACATAAGTATGTCTTTATATAAAATGATATAATGATGATTCTTATTCAAAATAGTTTGGGATCAGATGTCGGTTGATTAGTTGTTCAAAGATATTTGGGGGTCATCGTAGCCTAGTTGGTATGATTCCCTCGCGACACGAAGCGACTGAGTTAGCCCCTGCACCACACGTGCAGTTTTCTGTCTGGGTATCCTCTTTCTATAACATGTATGGTTCGATTCCCTCCCAGGATATATCTTTGTGTGACGAATACGATTATTAGTTGTGTGTCTGGGTGTAATTTATATGTAACATATATATATTTAGAAATGTATAAGTATGTTTATCAGTTGTCTGGTTCCCATTATACATACTCTACGTAATTTGGGATTTGATGGAAGTTAGCTATTATTTATTTATTTAACTTTATATTTATTCATAAACAATAATAATAATAATAATAATACTATCTAGGGACAATGTCGCACAGATCATCCTAGCCCCAAACTAAGCAAAGCTGTTACTATGGGTACCAGGCGACGATATACATACTTATATAGATAGATAAATACTTATATATGTTACCGGAAATGTATGAAATCAAGGAATTGTATACAAATCCTAGGAAATGTGTACAATTCCGATACTATTTAGGAAATGTATAAAATATTGTTTGAAAAACTATTTAATGCATAGATATCCTAGGAAATGTATAAATTTCCTCGGAATTGTATATAATTCCAGTATCGTATTAGGAAATGTATAAAGTAAATGCTTTCTGTAATAAAACACGTTGTTAATAAATATTTTTTTTATAGCACTTACTGAGACAAGCGGGTAACAGTCATACCGTAAAACAATAATAATATGTTCAATCTTACTAATTAAAACTTCTAAAATCATCTATCTATTAACTTTTAACGTATCACAAAATCAACTTATATTTATTCTTATAAAATCAAATTTTCATTTGGCAAGTAATCATTCTGATAATTAAGTAATTATTGTCACAGTATAAAAGTAAATATTTATATTATAATACTTTGTCAGTCCATATAGCTATTTGTTTTTGCAGGGTATGCTCGAATGGCATTTGGAAGTACATAATACATTATTTTTAAAACACAGACATCTTGCTGTAGCACAGTTTTTCTTGCAAAGGCACTTGTTAAATGTCTGGCCGGTTCCAGTTGGCAACTGACCGTAGTGCAATCTCGTTACTCGGTACATCGTCTGCATCAAGAAGAACTCTTGGACACACATTAATCTGAGATCGAGCATATAATTGTTTTAAGATACCGTTCTTGGTTCTTTTTTCGGCTTTTTGTTGTTGGTTTTTCTTAGCATTTTGACGATTATCTAGTACTTTATCTTTTTTTGAACATATTGGACACAAAACTTTAGATCCAAATCCTTCATCGGGTGATTCTTCAGCAACAGCGCAAATAGACACATTACAAGGCACTGCGCGATCGCCGGATCAGGCGAAGCAATACCCTCCCCTCGTCCCGCTGTCCCCGCGTACCCACCAATATCTTAAATGTTTTACATTTCCGATTGCTATTTAGGAAATGTATAGATTTCCTAGGAAATGTGTAATTTGTAAGTATAATATAATTTATTTCACACATTTCCGTATGATTTTAGGAATTACATACATTTCCTAGAAATTGTATACAATGACGGATTACATACATTTCCGTTAACATATACATAGAAAACATCCATGACTCAGAAACAAATATTCGTGTTCATCACACAAATATTTGCACTTACCGGGATTCCAACCCAGGACCACCAGCTTCGTAGGCAGGAGCACTACCAACAATATTTTACAATTGTGTTAGAATTATTCAATCTTTATCGTACAAGATCATGCAACAGGTATAAAATAAGAGCCAAAATAATAAGAAATATTAAGAAAATTACAATAGAACACAATAAAAAAAAATTTAAAGTCGAGATGACATTTACACATTCAAATAATAATAAATAAATAAATCAACATATCACATTACAAATGTCAGCGGGTAATAGTTTAATCAAAGAGAATAAATAATCACTACATTTAGTTACAATGCTGAAATAAGCAATGTCACAATAGACACAGTTCCTCTATACAGGACAGACATTTGTCTAGGGGCCTATGCATATCACGTTTTTTAAGCGCGCTGTTGACGCGCGTTTGTAGCGATACAGACGCGCGTTGGCATCGCGTTTGTATCGATTCAAAACAAACACTAAACTGCTGTTTACAAAAGCGCGCCGTCGATGCGCGTTCCTAAAACGCGCGTCGACGGTACGTTTACAAAACGTGGTGTACACAGGCTCTAAGAGGATTTTTTTTAACTTCGATTTGGAGTGAGATGTGTATTATTGGAACGAAGTTCCTTATCGCGCGTTGTGAAAGGGGGCTAGACGGAAAAAAATCGCGCAGTGCCTTGTAATGTGTCTATTTGCGCTGTTGCTGAAGAATCACCCGATGAAGGATTTGGATCTAAAGTTTTGTGTCCAATATGTTCAAAAAAAGATAAAGTACTAGATAATCGTCAAAATGCTAAGAAAAACCAACAACAAAAAGCCGAAAAAAGAACCAAGAACGG
This sequence comes from Pseudoips prasinana, assembly GCA_951640165.1. Taxonomy (NCBI): domain Eukaryota; kingdom Metazoa; phylum Arthropoda; class Insecta; order Lepidoptera; family Nolidae; genus Pseudoips; species Pseudoips prasinana. The sequence goes on from OX621234.1 coordinate 7,483,546, forward strand.
TATCTTAAAACAATTATATGCTCGATCTCAGATTAATGTGTGTCCAAGAGTTCTTCTTGATGCAGACGATGTACCGAGTAACGAGATTGCACTACGGTCAGTTGCCAACTGGAACCGGCCAGACATTTAACAAGTGCCTTTGCAAGAAAAACTGTGCTACAGCAAGATGTCTGTGTTTTAAAAATAATGTATTATGTACTTCCAAATGCCATTCGAGCATACCCTGCAAAAACAAATAGCTATATGGACTGACAAAGTATTATAATATAAATATTTACTTTTATACTGTGACAATAATTACTTAATTATCAGAATGATTACTTGCCAAATGAAAATTTGATTTTATAAGAATAAATATAAGTTGATTTTGTGATACGTTAAAAGTTAATAGATAGATGATTTTAGAAGTTTTAATTAGTAAGATTGAACATATTATTATTGTTTTACGGTATGACTGTTACCCGCTTGTCTCAGTAAGTGCTATAAAAAAAATATTTATTAACAGCGTGTTTTATTACAGAAAGCATTTACTTTATACATTTCCTAATACGATACTGGAATTATATACAATTCCGAGGAAATTTATACATTTCCTAGGATATCTATGCATTAAATAGTTTTTCAAACAATATTTTATACATTTCCTAAATAGTATCGGAATTGTACACATTTCCTAGGATTTGTATACAATTCCTTGATTTCATACATTTCCGGTAACATATATAAGTATTTATCTATCTATATAAGTATGTATATCGTCGCCTGGTACCCATAGTAACAGCTTTGCTTAGTTTGGGGCTAGGATGATCTGTGCGACATTGTCCCTAGATAGTATTATTATTATTATTATTATTGTTTATGAATAAATAAAAAGTTAAATAAATAAATAATAGCTAACTTCCATCAAATCCCAAATTACGTAGAGTATGTATAATGGGAACCAGACAACTGATAAACATACTTATACATTTCTAAATATATATATGTTACATATAAATTACACCCAGACACACAACTAATAATCGTATTCGTCACACAAAGATATATCCTGGGAGGGAATCGAACCATACATGTTATAGAAAGAGGATACCCAGACAGAAAACTGCACGTGTGGTGCAGGGGCTAACTCAGTCGCTTCGTGTCGCGAGGGGTTCGAGTCCCACGCCGGACAATTATTTGTGTGACCCATAAATAGTTGTTCTGAGTCTGGATGTAATTAGTGTCCATCTATTATATGTTTGTAAAGTATCCCGCGACACAGAGAAAATATTCCCTTGTGCGGACATTGTCTTTTGTTTACAAAAAAAAAACAAATAATTATATGTTATAGTTGTGCCACACAAAGATTTGTCCTGAGTGAGGATCGAAGTGGCAGTGGCAGTGGCAGTGGGCGGGGCACATAGCTCGTAAAACAGATGGCCATTGGGGCAGAAAGGTTCTTGAGTGGCGACCACGAACCGGAAGACGCAGCGTGGGCTGGCCCCCTACAAGATGGACCGATGATCTTATGCGGGTCGCTGGAAACAGCTGGATGCGAATAGCGCAAGACCGGCAATTGTGGAGATCTTTGGGGGAGGCCTTTGTCCAGCAGTGGACGTGTTTCGGCAGATATGATGATGATGATGAGGATCGAACCTAAAGACACCTGGCTTAGTAGTCAGGATCATTATTTACTAGTCCAACTGGCCAGAAAAATTGCTGTGTACAACATGTAACGTAATTAACGCACTTCCTGAAAATAGTTTGTTCAGAATCCTTTACTGAATCGATTTATATCATTTTTAATACAGGTAATTTTTTTTCCAAAATAATTAAAACTACGGAAATTATTGTCATATTAGCCCTGAAGATTCAAACCCTGAAGGTTCAATTGAAATGAACAGTAAGTAAAAGTAATAAGACTTATAAATCGCAGTTTTATTTGTATTTACACAAATTCCATCATTCAACACAAAATAAAGAAAAATAAACTTTATTCCAAGAAACTAATTTGGTAAATAATAATGCTTATATATGTTAAATTAAAAGTTCGGTGTATGTATTATGATTACAATATAATATTCTAATTGGGGTGTTTGAGGGTGTGCGTTAATTATGTTACATGTTGTATATGTCAAAATAACTTATTAACTCCTTAATACGTCCTCATACGAAAGTCTCGGTGCGCAAGCCAGACTCGCATTTTTCCAATTTTCTTTTCATTGGAAAGAAATCGAAGGCGCTTGCAGGTAATTTAAGTTATTTTTAGGTTAGTCAACATGATTCATTATCCGTACCAGACATGAATTGCAATTGCAATGCCAAGTAATTATATCACAAAATAAAATAATAATTATTACATGGTCTGGGAAAATAATAATAATAATGTCAAAATAATAATAATAAACACACTTGAGGACTATAATATGTCCCACGCAGATGGCTAATCTCTATTGAGACTGGCCGCCGTGGCCCAAATTCGGCAAGGAAGACATTATTATTATTACTGTAGTAATAATAATGTCTTCCTTGCCGAATTTGGGCCACGGCGGCCAGTCTCAATAGAGATTAGTTAAGCTTTATAATTTCGTCTATCTGTGTGTAGTAAGCCTTGATAGACCAACTTATTTGTTAAATGTGTTATAGCCGATGAAGCCTGATTTGGCCAATTTGTTGCAATGCCCTGAAATTCTATAGAAATGTGAGAACTTGTTGGTTTTACTGCATTTTATGTGGCAAAGGTTGTACGTATTTATTTTACCTGGGATAGAAGCCCCGTACAGTCCACATCTCCAATCATAACTTAAAAAAAATATTAATGAAAATTTCTCGTCTGTGCGAACAAGTCAATTGAAAATGGTGTTCTATATATATGTACTAGCTGTGCCCCGCGGTTTTACCCGCGTTAAACTTTATAAATTATGAGAGCCTCTTCTCCGTAGGTGATAGCGTGATAATATGTAGCCTGTATGTTGACCTAGTACTTTTTGAGTTTAGCCCGGACATACATACAGACAAAGACAAACAGATAAACAGATAAAAGTTCTAAAAACTGTATTTTTGGCTTCGATATCGACTGTAGATCACGCCCCAAGTATCCTTTAAAAAATATTCAATGTACAGTTTTGACTTTCCTACGATCTTATTATATGTATAGACTAGCTGTGCCCGCGACTTGGTCCGCGTGTTAATTAGTTTATTTCATTTTTTTTTTGTTTTTAGTAAAATTAAAGTCATTTTCTAAAATAAAAGTAGCCTAATTTACTCCTTATTACATCAGCTGCCTGCCAATAAAAGTCCTGTCTAAATCGGTCCAGCCATTTCAGAGATTAGCCGGAACAAACAGGCAGACAGACAGGCAGACAAAAATTGTAAAAAAAAATATTTTGGTGTATGTACCGTATATATTCATATTTATGTTGTAAAAACCGGTTATTTCAATATTACAAACAGACACTCCAATTTTATTTATTTGTATAGAGTATAGATAAGTAAGAATTGATCTTTCGTGCGTGACAATTAAAATACCACCATAATCATAATCCAAAGCTCGACGGAACCAAACGAAAGTAAATGACTGGCCTTGGTCTAGTGGTAAGTGTCTCTGACTGCTAAGCCAAAGGTCACGGATTCGATCCCCATGCAGGACAAATATTTGTGTGAATTTAACTGAAATTACCTAATACAACATGTAACTTAATTAACGCACACCCTGAATTTAGTTTGTTCAGAATCGTTTACTGAATCGATTTATATCATTTTTAATATAATTAAACTACGGAAATTATTGTCATATTAACCCTGTACAGTCAAAACAGTAAGTAACAAAACAAAAAAAGTAAGTCAAAGTAATAAGACTCTTTAAATAGCAATTTTATTTTTATTCATACAAATTCCATCATTCAATACTACATAAAGAAATATAAACTTTATTCCAAGAAACTAATATGATAAATAACAATGCATATACATGTTAAATAAAAAAATCAGTGTGCTGCTAAAACGAAACTATTAGAACTCCAAGTCACTCAAAACAAACTCTTAAAAATTCTTTTCAACTATCCATATTTAACACCAACTAGTACAATTTATAACAACACAAAAGTAATGAATATCAAACAATTATATATTTATAACACTTGTATTTTCATCAAAAAAGTCCTTAACAATAGTATTCATACAAAAATAAAACTAACACAATTTAAACAAATTAGCCAACGTAGTACACGACGAGCTAGCTTACTAGTCTTACCGAAAATTAGAACTAACTATGGCAAAAAAATGCTAACTTTTGAAGGAGCACAACTTTACAATAAAATACCCTCACATATTAGAAATGTACACTCACTCAATGCATTCAAAACTCAACTTAGCCGGTATCTAATCGCAGATCAAAAACTGTTGGAGAAATGAACGCATTGAATGAGTAACTAAAGATGGTGAACTTTATTAAAACTTATTTTAATTAGTATTGTTCTCAAGTAAGTGACATGTAATGTTTTTATTGAGAATAAAAGTTCTTTAAACCTAATCAGTGTATGTATTATTATTACAACACAATATTCTAATTGAGTGTTTGAGGATGTGCATTAATTACGTTACATGTTGTATATGTAATTAGAATGTAATTAGACTGCCTCGGTGGTTTAGCGGTAGCGTGTTCAACCGCAGAAAATGAGGTCCTGGGTTCAAATCCCGGGTTGGAACAAAAAGTGATTTTGGGATTTTTCCGTATAAAGAAATTTCTCAATATCAGCCCGAAGTCTAGGAGTTGGCGGTATTATACCCCCATGCCTCGGAGAGCACGTAAACCGTTGGTCCTGTACCCGACCTCTTTCCGGTCGTGTCGCTAGTCGTCCCATCGGATCATGAGAGTGATGGAATAGAAACCCACAAGTTTGCGCACACACTTGTGCACTATAATATGTCTTGCGCAATTGGCTAATCTCCATTGAGACTGGCCGCCGTGGTCGAAATTCGGCCGGGAGGACATCATGTAATTAGAAAAGTATAAGTATGTTTATCAGATGTCTGGTTGCCATAGTACACGCACTGCCTACATTCATCACAACAGCTGTTAAAATTTTCTGGACAAAAGCCTCCCCCAAGAATCATATGCCATGATCGCCACGCTTGGCAGACGGGTTGGCGATCGCAGCATGATGGTAAGATAAGATAAGATAAGATAAGATATTTTATTTCGCAAATATGGTCATAGTACACAGAGAGACGGTGCTGACCGTCGGGTCGCCTTCTACGCCCGCCCCCCTCCCCCAGAAATGAGATGGGGTGATGATATTCGCTGCCGTCACCATACAGCACAGCCTAGTTTATATCCCTATATTAGTATATACAACATGTAACGTAATTAACGCACATCCTCAAACACCCCAATTAGAATATTATGTTGTAATCATAATACATACACTGAATTTTTAATTTAATATGTTTATGCATTGTTATTGGCTAAATTAGTGTCTTGAAATATAGTTTATTTTTCTTTATTTTGTATTGAATGATGGAATTTGTATGTATACAAATAAAACTTCGATTTAAAAGTCGTATTACTTTGACTTACGGTCCAATTCAATTTGTTTTGACTGTACTGGGTTCAAATAACGATAATTTCCGTAACTTTAATTATTTTGGAATAAAAAATTACCAATATTAAAAATGATATAAATCGATTCAGTAAACGATTCTGAACAAACTATTTTCAGGATGTGCGTTAATTAAGTTACATGTTGTAAACGGCGCATTGTCTGAGAGACATTTCTTTTGGTGGCTAAACAAACCGATGCGAGAGCGACATAGCCTGCCGCATGCCTGACAAGAGAATTTGCGGTGGTTGGTCGGCCGCTTTCATGTCGCTTCTGTCTATTATATTAGTAAGTAGCTTCTAAATGGGTGCAAATACTCGTGATAAGGTTTTATATTAAACTAGCTGTGCCCCGCGGTTTTAACCGCGTTATCTATATATATATATATAAATCAATGCCACTTTTCGTTGTAATGTTATAACTCAACAACGCCTTTACCGATTTGGCAAATTTTGGTCTTTAATTATGCGTGGACGTCCAGGGAAGGTTTGTACATAGAGAAATTTTAAAAAAAGTCTTGAAAAATCTACACCTTTTAGCAAATTAAAATATTTTTTTGTTTGAATAAATGAGCTTAATAATCATTTTTTTTTCTATGGCTTATACGTAGGGAAGCACGTACCGGGCCGCTAGTACATTATAAATTATAGCCTATGTGTTCATCCAGGGTGTCGGCTAACTCCATACCAAATTTTATTAAAATCGCTCCAGCCGTTTAGACTTGAAGAAGTAACAAAGATACACACTCACAAACTTTCGCCTTTATAATGTTAATTATTAATTATCCTTGGACAACAACACTAACAGTAAAAAATAAAAACCTATTTTAATGTTTTACTGTTTGTCTGACTTTACAAAGTAACCCGTGCCGGCCGGCATTACCCTTTAAAGCTCAAACGTCGGCTTAGCCTGGCGAAAGGCTCGGTTCTAAGGGACTTAAAGCTAACCTACGAAGACAGGCAGTGCATCGGATTAAGGATTGGAGAGAGCATTCCATCGATACGAATAAACTAAGAGTCATGTGAATGCGATATTGCTAAAACCGTGTGTACCTACTACGTGAGCTCGACAATGTGCGATTAACACTTATGCGACAGAACTGTACTGTGACTCGCCATATTATTATTTTTTTTTATTTCTAAACTTTATGCACAAATTTGTACAGAGGTGGACTTAATGCCGTAGGCATTTTCTCCCAGTCGACCTTGGGGAGGTGCAGAGATTACATATATATACACTGTACATATATATATATATATATATATATATATATATAATATTAGGTAGGGAAATCACAATTCTGCTTACAAGTTGTTTAGAATGTGCTCTCTTAGCTTAATTTTGAATGAGAAGCGGCTTTTGGCTAACCTGATTTCGAGAGGCAGCGCATTCCATAGAAGAATAGACTGGACAAAAAAGGAAGAGTGAATAAAGTCAGAATGGTGAGGCGGGCATTGAAGAAGGCGGTTATATGTAGACCGGAGAGTCTTCTCATGATTATTGCCCAGAAATTGGAAGTGAGTAGTTAAGTAAGAAGGTGAAGAGGGAGAGTCCAGTATAGAATAAAGAGTAGTTAAAGCTCTCAAAGAACGCCTATGGCGAATAGACAACCATTGTAATTTCGTACGGTTAAGGATACATGGTCGTACTTACGGAGATTAAAGACGAATCGAGTGTAGTTATTCAGAAGTCGGTCAAGTTTATTGAGGTGATCTGCATTCAAGTCAGAGTAGCATACATCCCCATAGGCGATTATAGGAAAAATTAAAGCTTGCACGAGCGTTACTTTTGTTTTCCACGGCAAGAAATGTTTGAGCCGATAAAGAGATTGCAGGATTCCGGTGACCCTCTGACTTACACTTCCGATTTGTTTTTGCCACCTGAGTGTTGTGTCAATTAAAATTCCTAGGTCTTTAATATTATTATTTTTTTACGTGGTAGAAGCGGCATTCGTTCGTTGTGTAGGGCCGACCCACTAAAACCACCACGGTAACCAGCCTCACAGTGCCTGTAGCGGGGGCTCTGGGTACTCGAGAACGATCTCGCCACTACCCCCGCTGTACACTGAGCGTCTGAGACTCTCCCCCGGGGACGGGTGGGGCCCGAATGCCTCCCCCCTCCCCAACACGGACAAGCGCGTTCAGGCAACCTGAGCTACAGCAGGTTACCTCTTCCCGGGACCGCTTATACAAGACGAGTGGAGTGCCCTTCCTCCAAACGCCAGCGATCCCAGGGTGTCATGTTCTAACCTAACATAACCGAACCAAACCTAAGGCGATTGGCACACAGCCCAGCGTAGTGCGTAAGTGCGTGTTCTAACGTTGCTTGTAAGTATCCCCGTTTGTATAGAAAACAGACACAGTCCAACACACAGAACACTCATCTGCATGAACGCACGTGGATGCCGTTTCAGAGGTGTGTTGGACTGTGCGTGTTATCGCACTCTCACACTACGCTGCATCATGCGGGGCAGCGAGCCCATCGCATGAACCTATTGATTGTTTAGCGAGATGTTGATCTTCAGTGTGTCGCACAAGCGTGCATTCGTACTATGGTGAGTCGCAGTACAGTTTTGTCGCAAAAGCGTTAATCGCACATCTATATATCGACCACATTTAGTACGCTTGCTAAAACCGCTATCACGTAAAATGTCCGATAGGGACAGCGCAGACAGAGAGGAGCGCAGCGGAGAGGATTTTATTAAGGCACTAGAAAATCAACTTTAAAATTATTTAAATAAAGTGCATGTATATTTGAACATTATAATGTGCGATACTGCGCGAGCATTTTGTCAGGTTCAAGCATATATGCACTTTATTCCTATAGCTCTAAAGTTGATTTTCTAGTTCCTTAGTAAAATCCTCTCCGCTGCGCTCCTGTCTGTCTGCGCTGACCCATAGAATTACATTCAAATTTAATTAACATTATTGACATCTTTGTATTTCATGAATTCAAATGACCAGTCCGAATTTCGATTCATCTGTTTGCGATTTAACTGAATAGTTATCTAAGATATTAAATTTTGAAAGCACTAAGTCAACACGACGAATAATAACTGTTTACACAAAGACGAGTCCGAAATATCAGTGGAACGGCAGGAACCATAGTAATGTTCGTAACATTACTGACATTACAAAGGACGCCATTTTAGATTGAGTAATTCATTCGATCGGATAATGTCAGTGAGAGACTCCGTAAGTAATCGGCGAAGTAAAGCACTACGCACGCGGCCAGTTTTTTATATCAGAGGGCGACAAAGGAGCAAGTGGGTCACCTGATGGTAAGTGATCACCGCCACCCATGGACACTCACAACACCAGAGGTGTCGCGGGTGCGTTGCCGGCCTTTAAAAGTCAGCAAACAAGTGTTGCTGACCCTTCCCCCCACCCAAATTACCTCTGGTAACCTTACTCACTCGGAAACACAACATTACAATTATTTATGTTATTATTAAGGAATTCTTTAAGGTGGAGGTACTTCCCTAGTCGGGCTGCTCTTTGTGCGAATGGACGCTATGCCTTACCTCTCTTGAAGGTCCAATCTATAGATGGGTGACCCACAAAAGGTTTAATTTCATGATGTCAGACAACAGTAATTAAGCAATGTCAGAGGCCTACTGTCATGGCCAATGTCCAGGCGTAAAAGAATAAAAGACTGAGTGAATAAAGGGTAATTAATAATAAAAATATCTAGGGACAATGTCACACAGATCATCCTAGCCCCAAACTAAGCAAAGCTTGTACTATGGGTACTAGGCGACGATATACATACTTATATAGATAGATAAATACTTATATACTTACATAGAAAACATCCATGACTCAGAAACAAATATTCGTGCTCATCACACAAATATTTGCACTTACCGGGATTCGAACCCAGGACCACCAGCTTCGTAGGCAGGAGCACTACCAACTAGGCTACGGTACTATCATTATCATTCATTATACATAGTGTATCTGACTTTGGGTGCACAATTGTACACTACAAAGTAAACTGTGCGTGATCTCTCTCTGGACACGGCAAGCCGTCTCATCGAGAGAAATGTAATAGATAGAGCGCTTGTATTTGAGTAGATGTTCGATTCCTGTATCTCCAGCGCCTGATCTCCCCACGGTTGTGACAGATAATATTTTTGTATTATGGGATTAAGAGAATAAAATACTATTTTATTTACTTCTATGAATTCATATCTACTTAGAAACAATAAAACTTTGAAGAAATATAATATCAACTAACGTATAAATAGAAAGCTTATAAAAATAACTGCGACTTTAATGTACCAATATTCCGAGAATAATCCCCAATTATAATTTTTCCTAACGACCTTGTTGTAATCTTTCTAGGATTTTTTACAAGAGAAATGTTTTAATCCGATAAGACGGTGAAGACTACCTATAAAATTAACAAGGTACCTATATCAGAATCAGAATATTAATCTCGTCCCTTAATTTCGACAACAGACACATAAACTTCCATTATCGACAGCAATTATCAATATTTCGAATAATAAAATATATTCATTTTTAGGGTTCCGTAGCCAAATGCCAAAAAACGGAACCCTTATAGATTCGTCATGCCTGTCTGTCCGTCTGTCCGTCCGTATGTCACAGCCATTTTTCCCGAAACTAAAAGAGCTGTACTGTTGAAACTTGGTAAGTAGATGTATTCTTTGAACCGCATTAAGATTTGTACACAAAAATGGAAAAATAACAATAATTGTAACAGAAACTCAACAATTTTTTTTTCATCGTACCCATTCATGTGGGGTATCTATGGATAGGTCTTCAAAAATGATATTGAGGTTTCTAATATAATTGTTTTCTAAACTGAATAGTTTGCGCGAGAGACACTTCCAAAGTGGAAAAATGAGTGCCCCCCCCCCCCCCCGTAACTTCTAAAATAAGAGAATGTCAAAACGTATAATAAAAAAAATATATGATGTACATTACCATGTAAACTAACAACGAAAATTGGTTTGAACGAAATCTAGTAAGTAGTTTTTTAATGCGTCTTATATCGTAAACCGCAATTACCTTTCATTTAATCAACTGAAATACTTGCTGCTGCGGAATCCTTCATGGGCGAGTCCGACTCGCACTTGGCCGGTTTTGTTACTTTACATTATATACCTACATATAATTATGTCTGCCTCGTTGGTCTAGCGTAAGCGTGTCCAACCGCAGAAAACGAGGTCCTGGGTTCAAATCCCGGGTCCGTAAAAAGAAATTTCTCAGTATCAGCCCGAGGTCTGGAAGTTGGTGGTATTACATCCCGTGCCTCGGAAAGCACGTAAAGCCGTCGGTCCTGCACCTGACTTCTTTCCAGTCGTGTCGCTAGTCTTCCCATCGGATCATGAGAGTGATGGAATAGAAAGTGCCCCTGTGTGTGCGCACACACTTGTGCACTATAATATGTCCTGCGCAATTGGTTAATCTCCATTGAGAATGGCAGCCGTGGCCGACATTGGGCCGGGAAGACATCATCATCATCATACTCATAACAAAAAGGCGCTGCTGTAGTTTAGCTTAGCTCTGTAACGGCGCAAATACATCAACCTGGATATCAATTATGTATTTCAGCTGTTTGGTCAATACTTCCTATAATCAAAGAGCTGACCCTTTCTTGAGTCAAAGAATTAGGCATCTATCGTGGCTAAGCCTTCTGGGCATTTTACCTCTCCACAATACGAATAGGAGAAACTCATTTTGCAAAAATGTTAAGTAAAGGCGCAGCGAGTAAGACAGTCCCTTCTCCGCTTCGTGTCGCTGGTTTGAGTCCCGCGCCGGACTACTATTTGTGTGACCCATAAATAGTTGTTCTGAGTCTGGATGTAAGTTGTGTCCGTCTATTATTATATGTTTGTAAAGTACCCCGCGAGGCCGTGACACAGGGATTAGATACGCATGTGTGAACGTTGTCTTTAAAAAAAAAATGCCATAAGCCCTACAAGAAAGCTGTCGACCATATATCAAAGAACTTGGGATTCTCAACATAATCAGCCACTACATAGTGGTATTGTTAAGCATTTAAAAAATATAATAATATACCAATTTCATATTGGTATAAATATTTTACATACGTAGCGAGATTAGCAAGGGAAAAAACGCGTAGAAAATATTTCCGCAGTAAATTCAAGCCTCTATTTCATATTGCTAGATACAGTCATTTTAGACTGTTAAAATAGTCCATGTGTTGCTGATCATGTTCAAGGACATACTGTACACAATTTCATACATTTGTAAGACATTAAATAAAGGTAATTTAATGTCTTAAGTTAAGTAAGTTAAGAGACACTGGGTAGTATGGCACTGGGTCTAATTTCCTTATAATTATAATATTGATAACAAATATATAAAAAGTATTAGTAGGTATAGCTGTAATTTATTTAATTTGAATTGTGTTCACCTGTTAAATTTAATTCATTATGTTATCATTGATTGATTTTAACTGCATTTAATTACATTGACATGTCACTTTATTTTTAGAGATTAGCAAGGGATTAACAGATTTCGGCAGCAAATTCAAGCCTCTATTTGATGTTGCTTTAAATACAGTCTTTTTCAGGCTATAAAATATTTAAATAATTTACCGATCTAGTTGAAGGACATACTGTACACAATGTCATATATTTGTAAGACATTAAATAAAGGTAATTAATGTTTTAAGTTAAGTAAGTAAGTTAAGAGACACTGGGTAGGTATGGCACTGGGTCTAATTTCCTTATAATTATAATATTGATAGCAAATATATAAAAAGAAGTATTAGTATAAGTGTAATTGATTTAATGTGAATTGTGTTCACCTGTCAAATTTAATTCATTATGTTTTAATTGGTTGATTTTAACTGCATTCAATTACATTGACATGTCATTTAATTTTTAGAGATTAGCAAGGGAACAAACGGATTTCGTCAGTTAATTCAAGCTTCTATTATTTTCATGTGGCTAAATACAGTCATAATTTTAGGCTGTTAAAAATTTTAATAAGTTGCCTATCGAGGTGACGGACATACTGCACACAACTTCATACATTTTAAGACATTAAATTAAGGTAAATTAATATCTTAGTAACTTGCTATTTATTATTTATTTAAGGATATTAAAAATATATGTGACGAAACTGACCGCACGGACGGACTAATTCAAAAAATGTGTTGCTTTAATTACTGTTTTTAAACTGTGTTTATGTAATACATTGTGAGCTTGACAAGTACAAGTGTATGTAAATAGCCAAGTGCTGAATAAATTTCATTACTTAATTTCATTTCATCATTAAGTTGTGGTTTAAATCAACTTGCGTGCAGCACTCAATTGGTAACTTTTTAAGAAGATGAGGAACATCTTCTTATAAAGTTATCCTATTGAAAATATGTCTCTACTCCATAGACGATTTATAAATCAATAAGTTATTATTAGAATGCATCAATAGTTATTAAATAATGTATTAATAATGATTAGATGTTATTAATTTATTATTGTTATTTCGATTATAATTTTAAAAGTTTTTAACACATTTCTAATGTTCATTTATTCGTTTTAAATTTATTGCACGGTTCAATAATTTGTATTGTGCCCATGTTTAAGGATTATGTAATATTCACACATAATTATGTGAAATATGAATTATTACGGTCACCGTAGCCTAGTTGGTAGTGTTCCTGCCTACGAAGCTGGTGGTCCTGGGTTCGAATTCCGGTAAGTGCAAATATTTGTGTGATAAGGACGAATATTTGTTTCTGAGTCATGGATGTTTTCTATGTATATAAGTATTTGTCTATCTATATAAGTATGTATATCGTCGCCTGGTACCCATAGTACAAGCTTTGCTAAGTTTGGGGCTAGGATGATCTGTATGACATTGTCCCTAGATATTAATATTAAGTTCATGCGTAATTTGAATTTAATTGAAAAGAAATTTGAATTTTTGTCCCCTCTGCCTAGGCCCTATGCAATAGTCTACGTCAAAAAGAAATTTAAAAGGTTGCTTTTAACATTTTACTTATTATTATATTTGTATATACTTATAGAATACCAAAAAAATAACATATGTTAAAGTAAATAATAAATAAACATATTCGGACAACTAACACACTCCCTGGAATCTGATCCCAAATTAGGCAGAGTCTATAATGACCAGACATCCGATAAGATACCTATATTTTTCTAAATACATATATATTACCTATAGATAAATTACACCCAGACACAGAACAAATAATCGTCCCACAAAAATTTGTCCTGGTTGGAAATCGAACCCACGACCTGTGTCTTGGCAGTCATGTCCGCTAACCACTAGACCAACAGACCCTTAAAATACTTAAAGAAAAATAATTTTTCAATATTATTAACTTTAATAAAAAAAAAATGTGAGCCGTCACGGGACGCCTGGCAGATGTGAAACATCGACATTATATTGTAAAAGTAATATGCAGAAGTCGAAGTTGAAGTTGAAGTATAAGTCGCAGTCGAAGTCGAAGTAGGTATAATTCGCAGTCGAAGTCGAAGTCGATGTCGAAGTCGAAGTATAAGTGGCAGTCGAAGTCATGTCGAAGTCGAAGTCGAAGTATAAGTCGCAGTCTAAGTATAAGTCGCAGTCTAAGTATAAGTCGAAGTCAAAGTCGAAGTCAAGTCGAAGTCCAAGTAGAAGTCGAAGTCGAAAAGAACATATTGTGATAGGAACAAAAAAAAATACGGCATGCGTCACTACGCCAGAAATCTGTTTTACGTGCGGCTATAGATGTTTCACATCAAAAACATGCAAAATATAAAATGTCAGTTTTGGAACGAGCAGCTGACTGACTGCACGTATGGCGCAACGGTTAAAACACTAGCTCCGCCACTTAGTGTCCCGGGTTCGATTCCCGCGCAGGACAACTATGTGTGTGTCTCTCTCTAACAATCAAGAGGTAGCAAGATGCCACCAAGGCATCGAGCCCCAATTAACAATAATAATAATATTGTGTGTGTCCCATAAAAAGGAGTTATGTATCTGGATGTACAGACGCCAGCACATCAAGCTACCCCAATCTGCCAAATTTCCCCAATTGAATGTGAACCTTATGCTTTTGTGATAAAGTTGAAAGTCTATAAAATAAATTTCACAGATTGGGGTAGCTGGATGTGCTGACGTCGGTACTTTTATCCGTCAATTATAAGTTTGTAAAGTACCCCACAACACACATGAATTAATTTCCCTAATGCGGGCGTTTTCTAAAAATCCTTTTCATACCATATCCAGCTTAACGTAACGCTACATATAGATTTTATAAAATGTTTTTAACTGTTTCCAAGGGCACTTCGGAACTACTATCCAAAATTCATTTACATGTTGCTTTTCATATTATTAGATTTTGCTTGTTCGTACCAAATCTCATCTATATCCTCCGTTGCTGTCCATTTTGGAACCAGCCCTGTCTTTTATCATGTTTGGACAACTCAATTAAAAATGTTTTAACCCAAATTTTAAATTGTTCGCGTTCGGATAACTCCGGTGTCAGGCCTCCCTTCCGATCCGTTTTGGAGGTTTAGGTATTCGCAAAATTTCTAGTTTTTCTCTTCCAGCGTTTTTGTCTTCAGTCCATTCCACTGAGGGTTTATATCGCAAGATAATTACCTCATCAATCGGCAGTGCACCGTTGGTGGGCATGGATGCAGCCAAAGATGCTTAGTCGATGGCCTGTCCGAGTGAGGCGTTTCCAAAATTACTCTTCTCACAATGACAATGGGACGAGCCCCTATGTAAGTCAATTCAAAATTCACTACTCAATACATGTTCAGATATTCGAGACCGGGATCGTCTACTCGCCACTTCCGAACGTGAGTCGGGTTACTGGTTGCAGGCAATCCCTTCGACCATTGCTTTTGGATAACAATATGTTTTCCATTGCGTCGGTCTGCGTTTGGGCATCTCCCAAACAGAACCACACAATTGTCCCCGTGGAGTTGAGGTAGATCGCTTAGGCTATCATGGTGTAACTTGCCGCCGTAGTGCCGGACGTCAATCGCGCCATGCCGCCCTCAATGACGTCATCCACCGGACCCTTGCTACCGTCCACGTGCCGGCTCTTTTAGAGCCCAACGGTATTTCTCGTGACGATGGCAAGAGGCCTGATGGAATGACGTTGGTTCCTTGGAGCTGAGGGAAGCCTTTGGTGTGGGATGCAACTTGTGTTGACACACTGGCTCCCTCCCACCTACCAATCAGCTCGAGGGCGGCGGGATTTGTGGCTGAATCCGCGGAGGCACTTAAGCGAAGAAAATATATATCAATCGGTGGAGGATATATCTTTCTTCTCTTTGGGGTGCTAACAATGGGTCCCTGCGGTCCAGAAGCACGTGTTTTTGTTAGGGAGCTGTCCAGGTCTAATCAAGTCGTCAGGTGACCAGAAAGCTGGCTCGTACTTAAAACAACGTATTAGCCTGGCTATTCAACGGGGTAATGTGGCCAGCTTTCTGGGCACCTTGCCCGCAGGCAACGATTTAAATTCAGTTTTTTATTTATAGGTATTAAATATTATAGTATATAAGTTTTGTTTATATGTCAATATGCAAATTAATCTCTTTAAGTTTTTATGAATAAACATAATTCACGTTGCAAGGATTATATAAATATTTTCTCTATGTTCGCTTCTTCAATAAGTTGTACAATTGTGTAAAAAGTGAAAGCACTAGGATACCGTTGAACCATGAGATACCAAACCCCGGTTACCACCTAACACAAATTGTAAAACAACTGTTAGTTGCACGTGAGTGTGGCGCAGTGGTTATGGTGGTCAAACTCGCGCCGTCGCGTCGTGCTTTAGGTTCGAGTCACATATAATAAACTTATCTGTGTGCCCATACATTGACGGACCAGTTGGCGTGATTAGTAGATGCTTGCCTTTCACACCGATGGTCGTGGGTTTGATTCCTACCCAGGACAGATATTGTACCTATGTATGTCCTGTGTCTGGGAGTAATTATCTATATAAGTATATATTTAAAAAAAGGTCAAAAGAACCCTAAACCGGTGAGCATGTATGAAGAATATGATGACAGTAAACGAGGCAAAAGAGATGTGCAAAGATTGTGACAAATGGAAATCAGTTATCTCTGCCTACCCCACAGGAAAATAAATATATTATATGTAGTATATCAGTTATCTGATTTCCATAGTACTAGCTCTGCTTAATTTGGGATCAGATGGCCGTGTGTGAATAATGTGCCAGGATATATAATTATATATTATTGTTGTTCGTGTTGGATGTGCTTTGCGTCCGTAAATAAATGTAATAATAATGTATTTACAAGTCCCCCGCAATATATGGATTTAATCCCCTACAGCGGGCGTTGTCTTTTTTTCTATAAACACAAATAGAATCGGAAGAAAACCGCAATCGTCGTAATCCACTAATGGACATGCATTTTCTGTTATTAAAACAGACGACATTTGTATAAATGATCAGATGAAAAACTTAATACGAATAAAAGCGAATAGAAGAATAGGTACCTAAGTCATCTGCATTAAGGGTAAGTTCTCTGAGGTAAATATCCTACAAACTGCTTCTAATTCATTATCACCATCATCGTCATAACAGCTGTAAGAAGTCCACTGCTGGACAAAAACCTCTCCAAAGAATAATCTTAGGGGTATCTGCCATAATCGCCACACTTGGCAGACGGGTTCGCGATCGCAGTAAGATAGTCATAGTACTCAGAAAGAAGCTGTTGTTCGTCCTCTGGTAGATATTCCCTCGGGTCAACTTCTACGCCCCCCACGGGATGATATGGGGTGAGAGAGGGTAGAGCCATCACCACACAGCAAATAATAAAGCCAGCTTATTATTAAAATCTCGCAAATTACAATAAGGGTCAAATCGCTCGAATTAAAGACAGTTCTGTATTAGTCTTTAGTTTATTTTCTCACTCACTCCTGCAAGCCAGTAGCAAGGTGAGGCCTCAACTGTCTTCGATCAGAAATCCAAAGAAAGGAGGATTTCATTTTACTCCACAGTTAATTATAATAATAAGCACATAACCGGTGCCTGTAAATCCTTGGTACAAATGGGTTACAAGCATCGACATGATCAAGGGGCTGCAATTATACATCAACATCTATCTCACCAACACAACTTTATTTTAAAAAAGACGCTGTTATATAAATATAAACCTGACACTGTCCTAGAAAGCCCTACTTGCTCTACTGGGACCGAACTATTATAACAGATAAAACAATTCACTTTAGCAGGCCAGACATTACGTTTCACAATAAAATTTCCAACACAATTTATCTAATTGATGTAACTATCCCCAATACTCACAACATCCAGACAACAATTTCAGAAAAACTCGCAAAATACCAGGACCTTGTGATGGAGCTGAAAACCCAGTGGAGAGCAAATACTGTTCACATAGTGCCCATTGTAATCTCCTCAACCGGTATAATGCCTAAAATGCTCTCGCATAGCCTTGAAATATAGCCTTGTAGCCTAGTTGGTAGTGCTCCTGCCTACGAAGCTGGTGGTCCTGGGTTCGAATCCCGGTAAGTGCAAATATTTGTGTTATGAGCACGAATATTTGTTTCTGAGTCATGGATGTTTTCTATGTATATAAGTTTGTATCTATCTATATAAGTATGTATATCGTCGCCTGGTACAAGCTTTGCTTAGTTTGGGGCTAAGATGATCTGTGTGACATTGTCCCTCTATATTATTATTATTATTAAATACTGGATATACCCAAACACATCATCAGTTTATTACAAAAAGCTACCATTTTCAACACGTGCCGTATCACTAGAAATTTTTTAACATCTTCCACTATATCATCTTTCACAATTTAACTTGTCATGCTTGACCATGGTCCGTGTGGTAATTAACCCCTACAAAAGGGAGAAAAATTCAAAAAAATAAATATAATAGTAATGTAACGGATTTCAGTTAGGGCGGCCAATCTCAAAGGAAACTAGCCGTCACCGTGGGACTTGTTATAATGCACAAGTGTCTGCGTAAACAGGGGGCAATTACTATTCCATTACTCTCATGATTCGATGGGACGACTAGCGACACGACCGGAAACAGGTCAGGTACAGGACCGACGGCTTTACGTGCTCTATGAGGCACGGGGATGTAGTACCGCAAACTCCCATACTCAGGGCAGATACAGAAAAAAATTCTTAACAGAAAAATCCCAATATTACTTTTTTTCGATTTGAATCCACACTATCCGCGAGTGAACAAGCTACCGTTAGACCCACTAGCCAATGTAAATGCGGCTAGTGCTCCAAACTTCCACAAAAACCTTCTTTAAAATAAAACAATGTGAAATAAGTCATGTCTTTTATTGTCTAATTCGCGGAATTTTTATTTCACTACTGTACCACTTTAGTTATATTTGAAGCATGTTCATTCAAAATGATTCCTTTCAATAAATAAAATGCATTATTTCATGTAATCAACACATGTTTTAACAAATAAATATTATTGTTGCGGCGGGTAAAAACATAAATAAATGATCTGTTTATAGCATTAAAAAATTACAATACAGTGACAATTGTTAACTTAATCTAAAACTAAATAGATTATTCAGTTAAGGAGTTGCTATACAAGGTATTTAACATATAATAATGATTCATTACATCATTTTTCGGGTATTTAAGTAATGTCATGTAATGGGTGAGGAATTGGAAGAAAACTAGTGCGCGAATAAACCCTTGCTTAATCCAATAGTGACAATTGGTACAGTAAGATCACGGAACACACTTACACGCACATAAGAATACCGGTAAAAAGCACTATATGAAAGTCCGGACGTACACAATACACTTCACACTTGCACTGATCACTTAAAAATAATAAAATAAAATAAAAAAGGTTTATTCCCAACAAGCACAGATAATCCTTAACTTGGTTTACATCTAAGACGATATAACTAATTGCGTTTAGTTTATATAATACGATTTCAACATTATAAGTACTAGCTAGGAAAGGCGTCTACCTCAGCAAATGTTACAGTAAATAATAATGATTACTGTAACGCTGATCTCCCGGTAGCGCTTAAAAACGACTAATTAAATTACAAAATTATCATGCGTATCGACCTGTAGTATTGTTTGGTTGCGACTCCAACCACTTTAAATGTCATCAAAGAGAATATAAACAACTAGTATTGCGTCATTGCTGTGTTTACCTATCAAAACTATCACTTGGTACTGGTCACTTTCACTTTTCCACTTCACCTGAATTAACTCTCCCACAGGTGACGTCAGCTTACATACCCCTAACATTGTTCCAATAACGTACCGGAAAAATCGCGTAACAAACAAATAAAAACATCCGGTCGAATAAATCCCGCGTTTTTCCGAAATATTGCACTAAGTTTAAACGGACGCTAATCAGACACAATGTTAGATATTAATTTAGATCAGTTTTTATTCCGTTTCATTCAATTTATTCCTTTTAATACAATTTATTCCTTTTAATACAATTTATTCATTTTAATATAATTTATTCCGTTTATTAAAAGGTAGTGCTAAAGTACAAGGCTGATAAAAGGTTAGAGGAAGTTTTATTATATCTTTTCTTTACAAAAGACAACGCCCGCATTAGGGAATCTAATCCCTGTGTCGCGGGGTACTTTATAAACATATAATAAGCGGACACAAATTACATCCAGACTCAGAACAACTAATAATGTGTCACACAAATAGGTGGCCGGCGCTGGACTCGAACCCGAGACACGAAGCGGCGAGGCGACTGTCTTAGCCGCTGCGCTACACGTGCAGATTGTATTATTGTTACATTCATGAACGCCGTCGGAACTTTACAATATCACTTTAAACGATGTCTTTAATAATAATAATAAAAAAAAAGAAAATAAAGAAACAAAAGTAAAATAAAAGAGACCCTGTTCCTGCTGCCGGTTGCAAATCCTATTTTTTATATTTTAAAATGTATATTTCTGTTTTTTATATATTTTCAAATGCATTTAATAAGAAAGATATTTGAATAAATGATAATAATAATAATATTCATACACGGCTATCTGATCCCAAACTAAGCTGAGCTTGTACTATAGAAACCAGATAACTGATATCCTACATATACTACGTTTCTTTTATAAATACATACTTATATAGATAATTACACCCAGACTCAGCACAAACATACATGTTTATGCACACAAATATCTGTCCTAGTGGTGAATCGAGCCCATGACTTACGGCGTGAAACGTAAGTATCTACCAAATATACCAACCGGCCGTCATAATAAATTCATCACGGGAAATATATAAATATCTTAGGGCAAGTAACACATTTCCATCTGATCCCAAACTAGGCAGAGCCTTTACTATGGCAACCATAGAACTGATAAACTAGCTTATTTATCTAAATACATATATTATCATCATATCAGCCGAAAGACGTCCACTGCTGGACAAATGCCTCCCCCAAGGATCTCCGCAATAGCCGGTCCTGCGCTGCCCGCATCCAACGGCTTCCCGGCTTACATATATACTAGCTGTGCCCCGCGGTTTTATCCGCGTTAAAATTTATAAATTATCTCCCCAGCTCCTCCTCTGTAGGAGATGGCGTGATAATATGTTGACAAATACCAATTTTAAAATAATAACATGAGATAGTTAGTTTTTTTTACAATAGCGCGTAAATCGCTAGCCGACGGCCGACGGACGGTACACGTAATATACAATTAAAAATAGACTATTGAACCTGATAATTCTACTCTGTATTCATATTGAAATCCGCAATAATTTATGTTTGGTCAAGATAAAATTAAAGAAGATTTTTTTCAGAACAGAGATCTATGAAACACTTCCCATTATTTCAGATGTTTTAAAGAATTGTAGACTTTCCAGATTTATTATAGCTAAATTTTAAATAATAACATGAGATAGATAGTTTTTTTACAATAGCGCGTAAATCGCTAGCCGACGGCCGACGGACGGTACACGTAATATACAATTAAAAATAGACTATTGAACCTGATAATTCTACTCTGTATTCATATTGAAATCCGCAATAATTTATGTTTGGTCAAGATAAAATTAAAGAAGATATTTTTCAGAACAGAGATCTATGAAACACTTCCCATTATTTCAGATGTTTTAAAGAATTGTAGACTTTCCAGATTTATTATAGCTAAATTTTAAATAATAACATGAGATAGATAGTTTTTTTACAATAGCGCGTAAATCGCTAGCCGACGGCCGACGGACGGTACACGTAATATACAATTAAAAATAGACTATTGAACCTGATAATTCTACTCTGTATTCATATTGAAATCCGCAATAATTTATGTTTGGTCAAGATAAAATTAAAGAAGATATTTTTCAGAACAGAGATCTATGAAACACTTCCCATTATTTCAGATGTTTTAAAGAATTGTAGACTTTCCAGATTTATTATAGCTAAATTTTAAATAATAACATGAGATAGATAGTTTTTTTACAATAGCGCGTAAATCGCTAGCCGACGGCCGACGGACGGTACACGTAATATACAATTAAAAATAGACTATTGAACCTGATAATTCTACTCTGTATTCATATTGAAATCCGCAATAATTTATGTTTGGTCAAGATAAAATTAAAGAAGATTTTTTTCAGAACAGAGATCTATGAAACACTTCCCATTATTTCAGATGTTTTAAAGAATTGTAGACTTTCCAGATTTATTATAGCTAAATTTTAAATAATAACATGAGATAGATAGTTTTTTTACAATAGCGCGTAAATCGCTAGCCGACGGCCGACGGACGGTACACGTAATATACAATTAAAAATAGACTATTGAACCTGATAATTCTACTCTGTATTCATATTGAAATCCGCAATAATTTATGTTTGGTCAAGATAAAATTAAAGAAGATTTTTTTCAGAACAGAGATTTATGAAACACTTCCCATTATTTCAGATGTTTTAAAGAATTGTAGACTTTTCAGATTTATTATATCAAAATTTTTAATAATAACATGAGATAGATAGTTTTTTTACAATAGCGCGTAAATCGCTAGCCGACGGCCGACGGACGGTACACGTAATATACAATTAAAAATAGACTATTGAACCTGATAATTCTACTCTGTATTCATATTGAAATCCGCAATAATTTATGTTTGGTCAAGATAAAATTAAAGAAGATTTTTTTCAGAACAGAGATTTATGAAACACTTCCCATTATTTCAGATGTTTTAAAGAATTGTACACTTTTCAGATTTATTATAGCAAAATTTAAAATAATAACATGAGATAGTTAGTTTTTTTTTTACAATAGCGCGTCAATCGCTAGCCGACGCGGCGACGGCCGACGGACGGTACTCGTAACATACAATTAAAAATAGACTATTAAACCTGATAATTCTACTATATATTCATATTGAAATCCGTAATAATTAACCAATACTTAAAACATAAACCGACAGAAAATAATTTGATACGTCAATAATACAAAACTCACTACGCGCTCAACACCGGAACACAAAACAGTATTACAAAATAGTCTACCCTTGATTGGTATAACCGCTACTTTAGAACCTAAATATACTGCTTTATATTTCAATTAAAAATAAAACTACACTTCGTAATTATTTACAAAAATGTTTCACCTTTATTAGAGATGTTTTTACGCGTCCGTCTTCTAATTTTAGTCAGCACAAAATAATAAATAAGTGGGAAGTTAATTGCTACTTTTAATCTTTAAACTAACAAAAGAATGTATACGTTTTATACGTCGGTGATTAGGGATTAATTTATGAAGGCCTTCGTTATTTCAGTTTTAACATTAACGCGACAAAATAAAAACGCAAAGTAACACACCGCAAATCGCTAACAAAATCACTTCGTATATACTCAAAGGAACAAAAATCTAAAAAATTCAAATATCGCGCGCCCATTTCGCAATAAAAATAATATATTAAATGTACTCACAGTAGATCCGATTAAATTGAAGTTGTTCTTTCGTATACGACTGCATACCATTTGTTAGGGTGGCAGGCAGTGCGTCCGCCCTGAATGCTGCCGGGATAGAACTACGATGCTCTCGGTGCAGCGCTATATGCAGCCTTTATACTAAATACTATTTGAACTTACATACATATAGCGCTGAAGCGTTTATTTGTTCTGTTATTCTGACCAAGTTATTTAATTAATTGATTCAATTTGATTGCGTCTTTTAGCATCTAGGTAAGGCTTAAAGGATTAACGATTAATTTTAGGATTTTTCAATAATTTCCGATACAAAGAAAACCTTGTAAAAGCTTTTCTTTATTATGAGTTAATCTCCAACTCTGCTTTTTTTGGTACGAAGCTAAGGCCCCATCTAAATACATAAATCCTTGATTTTTTATTCAAATATAAATGAATATAGCCATAGTAACTTGTAAGTTTACATATGTACGTGCGATTGCAAAAAAACAAAGACGCACCAATCTTTTTAAGTGAAATCTTCTTTCGGCGCGTTGAGCACTTTTTGGTTGATCAAAAATCATTGAACTCGCGTCATTGTCACGTCACACTTCACATGACTTATACATTCAGTCAAAAAAGTATCGGGAATGGATGATTTGTTTATGGTTCCAAATTCAAATTTTTGTTGTTTTTTGTTGTTGTTAGATTGGCTATAAAAGATATAAGAACTATATAAGAACTATTTTCCATTTTGGCGCGGAGTTTGAGTTGCATCTGTTATTTATATTAAATACAGTGCTGGTTTTAGTAATATCATATACTATATATATAACATTGTAACGAAATACATCAATTTTGAATTTGATTAAGACAGTGTAGAAAATATGTTTCAAGTATATTGAATGTGAAAATTTAATATTGCTGTGTGGTGACGGCATAGAATATCATCAACCCATCACATCCCGTAAGGGGCGTAGAAATCTTCTGAGGGAATACTTACCAGAGAACGGGAAGCAGCCATTTTCTGTGAACTATGCATTTTTATTTTTTTGTTGTCGTTAGATTGGCATAACTGTTTTTTATTTTAGCGCGGAGTTTTAGTTGCATCTGTTATTTATACTAAATACAGTGCTAGTTTTAGTAATATCATATACCTATAGTGTGTATTGCGAATTTCATAATGGACAACAATATCGAACAAAGAGTTTGTCTTAAATTTTGAATCGCTAATTGAATTTCGTGTTCGGAGTCACTGAAAATGTTACAGAAGGCTTACGGTGAATCGACTTTATCAAAAACTCTTGCTTATGAGTGGTTCAAAACGTTCAAAAGCGGTCGAGCGGTGATGAAAGATTTGCCTCGCTCTGTCTCTGACTCTGAACTGAACTCAATTCCGAAAGCAGCGTTTAAAAAATGTTTTGATGAATGGATTATTCGTTGACGTAAGTGTATCGTTTCTGGAGGTATAATACTTTGAAGGTGATAAAATAAATTTGGATGAATAACAAACATTTTGTATATTATTGATCTTTTCCCGGTACTTTCTTGACAGTAGCATGCATACATATGTATATGTGTACTTTTTGGGTAAACAAAAAGCGTGGAATTCGCGTCATTGTCAGTTCACACTTCGGATGAGCTATACAACATGTAACTTAATTAACGCATATCCTAAAAATAGTTTGTTCAGAATTGTTTACTGAATCGATTTATATAATTTTTAATATATGTAATTTTTTTTTCAAAATAATTACAAGTACTGAAATTATTGTCATGTTAACCCTATACAGTCAAAATAAATTGAAATGGTCAGTCAAATAATAAGACTTTTAAAATTGCAGTTTTATTTGTATTCTTACAAATACCATCATTCAATACAAAATAAAGAAAAATTAACTTTATACCAAGAAACTAATTTAGTAAATAACAATGAATATACATGTTAAATTAAAAATTCAGTGTATGTATTATGATTACAACATAATATTCTAATTGGGGTGTCTGAGGGTGTGCGTTAATTACGTTACATGTTGTATGTCCTATAATGTACTTCCGACCGAATTTTGGCCACGGCGGCCAGTCTCAATGGCGACTAGCCAATTGCACAGGACATATTACAGTGCACAAGTGTGTGCGCAAACACAGGGGCACATTCTATTCCATCACTCTCATGATCCGATGGGACGACTAGCGACACGACCGGAAAGAGGTCAGGTACAGAACCGACGGCTTTACGTGCTCTCCGAGGCACGGGGGTGTAATACCGCCAACTCCCAGACTTTAACACTGAAAAATTTCTTTTAACGGGAAAATCCCCAAAATCACTTTTTGGTCCGACCCGGGATTTGAACCCAGGACCCCATTATCTGCGGTTGAACACGCTACCGCTAGATCAACGAGCCAGATGAGCTATATGTACGCTGTGTATACATACATATATGTGTACTTAATGGGTGAAAAAAGCTTAAAACTCCCGTCATCATCACTTCACGCTTAGCATGACCGGCACTGCTAGTGTATTATATAGACGGTCACCGTAGCCTAGTTGGTAGTGCTCCTGCCTACGAAGCTAGTGGTCCTGGGTTCGAATCCCGGTAAGTGCAAATATTTGTGTGATGAGCACGAATATTTGTTTCTGAGTCATGGATGTTTTCTATGTATTTAAGTATTTATCTATCTATATAAGTATGTATATCGTCGCCTGGTACTCATAATACAAGCATTGCTTAGTTAGGGGCTAGGATGATCTGTGTGACATTGTCCCTAGATATTGTTATTATTATTTTATTATAATAATAACAATACACTAGCAGTGCCCGCGGACTTCGTTCCGCGTTATAAATATGTTTGTCTCTGCCCGTTTTTTCGGTTAAAAGTTCGGAATAAATAAAAATTATGATGATGAATCATAGCCTATGACAGTCCACAATAGCGTAGCTTTCTATTAGTGGTATAATTTAGAAAATCGGTTCAGTAGATCCAGAGATTAAATAAAATAAATAAATAAAAAAGGTTTTTATTCACGTAGACTTTAAAAAAGCGTCAGAACATGTTTGTAGTATTATAGTTGTATACATTATTATTTCTAGTAACATAGATATTTAGGTACACATTGTATTGATAGTATTACAACATTAATAAAATTTATTTTATAGCAGCAATGATATTTAGCTAGCTCGTATCACGTTATTGTCAAGAGTTACTTAGATTAGATGTGTAAAAATTGTTTTCTCGTTGATCGGCAGTCCGCAAAGACTGCCCCGCATGTTTATTGTTAAAGAACACTCCCATAATATGGAAATGAATCTACTACTTGCTACTAAATACCTCTGGAGGTATGTCTCACTCTAATAATGACATCACACAAGTAAATTATACGGAAAAATAAATATCTTGTGTCGCATGGGTCTTTACAAACATGTTTTGACGGACATAAAATGCAGTCAGAACAATTACTTATGGGTCAAAGAAATGGTTGTCATCTGCAGGAATCTAATCCGGGACACACACAAAGCGACAGACTTAAGCGTTGCGCCACACGTGAGTATTATATATATATATATATATATATATATATATAATATATATACAAACACCTCACGCACTCACATACCACACACACACACACACTTTTGCTCAAACTTTTATATATTTTTTTTCTCATATTTTATACTGTTAATATGGTCAATACTCCAAGGGTTGGGGGACCTGGTAACCTGAAATAAAGGCCTACTAGAGCCTAGTTTGGGCATCAGTCTTCCACAATATTTTTGTTAAATGTTGTAAAATTTTCAATGTCTGTAACCATAACACTATGTACCATGTTATAATATTGTGGAGAGAAATAAATAATATTGATTGATTGATATATATTTATATATAATGACAGGAGGACATTATTATATATAATAATAATAATGTCCTCCTGTCGGATGAATTTTGGCGGCCAGTCTCAATGGAGATTAGCCATCTGTGAGGGACAAGTGTGTACTCAAACAGAGGGACACCTTCTATTCCATCACTATACATATATATATATTTGTTGGTACGACATAGTTATTCCGAACGGGGATTGAACCTGCAACACGTGACGGGCAAAGTAAGCAGCCGGCTAATTTCGTTTATACAACGAAGTCAAAATACTTAAAGGGTGTAACTTAACACGTGTTCTAAATTTTTATCCCGTGGAAAATTTTCCTAGAAGCTTAGTACAATTATCATTTACTAGCAGTGCCCCGCGTTAAACTTTATAAATTCTGCTCCCCGTAGGTGATAGCGTGATAATATGTAGCCTATATGTTGACCCGACCCCTTAGTAATATTCATGCAAAATATCAAGTAAATCCATGCAGTACTTTTTGAGTTAAGCCCGGACATACATACAGATAAACAGACAAAAATTCTAAAAACTATATTTTTGGCTCCGATCACGATGGTAGATCACCATCAGCCTGCCCCAAGTATCCTTTTAAAAAAATATTCAATGTACAGTTTTGACTTTCCTACGATTTTATTATATGTATAGATATAGATTATTCACTCTCTCGTTGGTCTAGCGGTAGCGTGTTCACCGGTAGAAAAAGAGGCCCTGGTTGCAAATCCCGGGTCGGGCCAAACGCGATTTGGGACTTTGTGTAAAATGAAAATTTTCTCAACATCAGCCCGAAGTCTGGAAGTTCACCGTAGCCTAGTTGGTAGTGCCCCTGCCTACGAAGCTGGTGGTCCTGGGTTCGAATCCCGGTAAGTGCAAATATTTGTGTGATGAGCACGAATATTTGTTTCTGAGTCATGGATGTTTTCTATGTATATAAGTATTTATCTATCTATACAAGTATGTATATCGGCGCCTGGTACCCATAGTACAAGCTTTGCTTAGTTTGGGGCTAGGATGATCTATGTGTTAATATATATATATATATATATATATATATATATATATATATATATATATATATATATATATATATACCTCAGTGCTTCAGAGAGCACGTAAAACCGTCGGTACTCTACATGACCTCTTTCCGGTCGTGTCGCTAGGCGTCCCATCAGATCATAAAAGTGATGAATAGAAAGTGCTCCTGTGTTTGCGTACACACTTGTGCACTATAATATGTCCCGCGCAGATGGCTTATCTCTATAGAGACAGGCCGTGGCCAAAATTCGGCTAGGATGACATTATTCTTCGTAAAAATAAATAATCTCATCTCATACGGTTAGTTAATATTTACTTCTACTCCTTTGCAGATGTCCAATGTTGGCTCAATGGCTCGGCGCGCAAATTTGCTGCACTAATTAAGTTCCATTAGCTCTCGAAATCCTAGTAACCAATATAATTTGAGCTGGATTCTATCTAGCTTGTGACTACCTGTAATTATGATCCCACCGGGGCACATAAGATAATGGCTTAAGCTTCAATATTCCGAAACGAATCTGTGTAAAAATACAGAAACATACATACCCTAAAACTTTTTATAAAATTGCAACAATTACTCGGTGCGAGAATAATCGTTATGATTTTTTAAAACCCAGTATCACAGATACACTAAAATTTGTATAAAATTACAAAGATTATTAATTGCGGGAATACTTGTTATGATTTTTTAAAAACAGAAACAATGATATACTAAAACTTTGTATAAACGAATCTGTGTAAAAATACAGAAACACAGATACACTAATACTTTTTTATAAAATCACTACGATTATTCGGTGCGGGAATAATCCTTATGATTTTATACAATCTGTCTTTCTGTTTTTTGACACAGATTTGTTTCCAAATACCATCATATAAAAAGGTTAAACCACTACCTTCGTATCGATAAAAAGCCCCCTCAACGGGGGGCCGCGTCATGTCATTAACGTAGAGCGAAAGTTGCACAAAACTCCCTAAAATGATGATGTCTGCCCTCTCTCCGCCAGTAATCGCCCAGAGTCGAGGTTCGAACCCCACAGGGGGTGCCCTCCGGCGCGGGTTACTGAATTGCTAGACGGCTTGAGCCCTCTGCTCGCCTCTATAGTCCGGTGAAGTAGTGAAAGCCTCCTAGGCTAACTATAGCGTCATGTCAAAAAAAAAAAAAAGAAGTGAGAAATCGTTATGATTTTTTTTAAACACAGAAACTCGGATACATACATAAACTTTGTATAAAACCACAACGATTCGGTGCGGATATAATCCTTATGATTTTATACAAAGTTATACTTCTGTGTTTCTGTTTTTTGACACAGATTTGTTTCCAAATACCATCACATAAGAAGAAGAAACCACTACCTTCCGCTCCCCGGTGTAATACTACGCTACAATTCTGGGTATTACGGTCCGGCAGTACGACTTACACCACCTATACCTACATACATTTAAATTAACATTTAACAAATATCCAGTGAATACAAGCAACAAAATTGGTAGAAGAAGGGCTATCAAAGATCAAGTTGACAAAACATCTTGTTACAATATAGGTTCGTGTAAGGAGTAGCATACCCTCAAAGAATTTGTAAAAACATTTCGAGGTTTTCATACTTGAAACATTTTTTTTAAAGACAGCGCCCGAACTATGGTATCTAATTCCTGTGTTGCGGGGTACTTTACAAACATATAATAGACGGACACAAATTACATCCAGAATCAGAACAACTATTTATGGGTCACACAAATAGTTGTCCGGCGGGGGAACCCGCAACATGGAGCGGCGAGGCGACTGTCTAAGCCGCACACGTGCAGTCAAATTTCCCTTATTACCTTCCGGGCATCTAAACCTCTAAAACAATCGTTCAGATACTCATATTTCCAATAGAACCGGGTCTAACCATCTCAAATAATTGTTCCACATAGGTATCGAGAGTTCTGGTAGTTATCCTCATATGGCTGGACAGGTAGCCGCAACAGGCTGCACTTGAAGTATAGGAAAGTTTTCCCTCAAGAGGATAGGACAAATAACTTTGCCGACGTACAATCGAAGCCATGTCCATACATAAATATAAAAGATACGTTTGCCTTGCGAAAAACGTCCTTTTTAACTATGTAATAAAGACGGGGGTGTCATGTTCAAGGTCAACAGTTTCGATTGTACACTGCGTTTTCATACGTCGGAAAAACTGCATGGAAACTTCTGCCGACTCATTCGATCATTCGATTTAACTTCTTGATATCCTATTATATTAACAGGCAGACGACGGCAAACGACAAGGTATTGGACAGTACTAATAATAATATTATGTCCTCCTGATCGATTTCGGTCACGGCGGCCAGTCTTAATGGAGACTAGCCAGCTGCGCGGGACATATTATAGTGCACTAGTGTGTGCGCAAAACACGCGATGGGTTGACTAAGGACATGACCGGAAAGAGGTCAGGAATAAGACCGATGAATTTACGTGCTCTCCGAGGCAAGGGGGTGTGATACCTCCCACACGCAGACTTCGGTCTGATATTGAAAATAAATCGTGACGGTATATTCCCAAAATCACTTTTTAGCCCGACCCGTGATGTGAACCCAGGACCTCAGTAGCTGAACACGCCACCGCTAGACTTACCACATTAAAAATATACATATTTGTCAAGATACCAAATAAAACTGACTAAAACCAAAACATAATTTTAATTTTTGACTGGATTGAATTTATCGCGAAAACATGCTGAAACTTTACTCTCATTTTATATTTATGTTTTATATGTGGTGGTACTTCTACCACGAGGAAACCTATGTTGTCATAGATTTGTCCATTAGTTTCTATTTTGTTCATTAATGTTCTTGCTCAAAGCATAAGGTGAAAATTTGTTTCCATAATGTAATGATCTACTTATAAATATAAGGTAGATAAGAAAATATATATACGAGTATACTTGTTTTAACAGATATAACTTTTTATAAGATTCAAGGCCCGCACTAAGGGAATCTAGTCCCTAAATTGCGGGGTGTTTACAAACATATAATAGACGGACACAAATTACATCCAGACTCCGAACAACTATTTATGGGTTACACAAATAGTTGTCCGGCGCGGGAACTGAACCCGGGTCACGAAGCGGCCAGGCGACTGTCTTACACATGGCTACATATCAAGCTATAATTTCCAATATAAGCTGACCTCTCATTGTATGTAAATCCTATACATAGCGGAATCAGCTTATACTGGGAAATTATAGCTTTCTATGTACCCGTGTGCATGAAGATCTGTGTGTACAGTCTACATGTGTCAGTCAAGTTGTGAATAGACGGAGGTATAAGGGATCCTTGTAAACTCGTAGAAATACTCACATTGGGCCCCCTCCATGCCAACTGCCCTCTCTGTCTGACCCCCCTATTACATAGGAGTGTGTATATAAAGCCAGTATCGAGATTGGAGCAGACAAGCGTTGTGCGCAGTTGGTCGGTATAAATTCAACGATGGACGCGTGAAAATTTCTTCACAATTGATTTTAATTGGCTCCTGTCGACAATCACACATAAGCTATACCGTCTGAAACTTAAACTAGGTATATGGTTTTGTTTCAAGTTGCAGATAATACTACTGACATTTTTAAGCGCAGATATACAATCGGCTTTCACGCTGCAGGTCGTGAGTTCGATGCCCACCCAGGACGAATATTTGTGTGCATGAACATGTCTGTTTATCTGAGTCTGGGTGTAATTATCTATATAAGTATGTTTTTACAAAAGAAAAGTAGTATATGTAGTATATCAGTTATTTGGTTTCCATATTACAAGCTCTGCTTATTTTGGGATCAGATGGCCGTATGTAAATATTTTCAGCTTGACCTTTCTTCTTTTTTCTTTAGCGTTTGGGCAGTGGATATACTCTAGTGTCAGAGTTGTTCAAGCCTCTCAGTTGGCCTTTGACATGGCTTAACGTCTACAACCAGAACCTGCAGCGTAACTCGACTGTACGTGCGGTCCTAAGACAGTCTCGTCGCCTCTTCGTGTCGCGGGTTCAAGTCCCGCGCCGGACAACTATTTGAGGCCCATAAATAGTTGTTCCGAGTCTGGATGTAATTTATGTCCGTATATTATATGTTTGTAAAGTACCCCGCGACAAAGGGACAAAATATAACAGTGCGGGCGTTGTCTTAAAAAAAAACGGCCAAGTGCGAGTCGGACTCGCACATGAAGGGTTTCGTAGCAGAAAGTATTTCAGTTGATTAAATGAAAGCAAATTGCGGTTTATGACGTATTAAAAAAAACCTACTTGCTAGATCTCGTTCAAACCGCTTTTCGTTGTTAGTTTCCATGATAATGTACATTACCGTAAAACCTTAAAAGATTGCCCAACTAATCTAACTTTGCCCAGCAGGGTCGGTTTGATACGTTTCACAAAATGTTTGAAAAAACCGCAACATTTTTAGTTATGAATTTGATTAAATTTCTGGCAACACTGTGTTTCTGATTTTACTCAGTATCCCCTCAATCAGTTGTCAAACTGTCTCGAAGTTGGTGGTGTTTTTTGCCAAAACTAGTGTGAAAAGCTTTTTTTAAAACTCGATTTGTAATAACAACAGGTAAGTAAGTTTTTTACCAGTATTACTACGTAATAAATACACAACAAAGAGCGAATATCCCACGTAAAATCTCCCTTAATTTCGATAAGATGATGGTGGGCAATGTCAAATTTGATTTCTTAGAGCAGTTGTAACGTCTTTGCCCACCAAAATTGAACCCAAAGGGTGGTGACTTCGATGTTAAATTACATCTAGTAAGTACTTTGTTATACACTAGTTGCAGAACTACCTAAGTAATGTTAAATAATAATAGGATTATTAAATACTTAATTTTGTCGCAAAAAGTGCATTACATGCATTTTCAAAACAGTTTAAAAGTAAAACGGTTTCTTAGGAGCTCAAGAACTTTATTTTGCTTAAATTTACTAAAAAGGTTTTTTTTGTATTTATTTCAGGATGAATAATACTAAGCCTAAAATCATCGAAAAAAACAACAGAAGAATATTAGGATGTATGCTCTAGGCATACAGAAATTATTCAGAGGAAATGTTTGAGTAAGCAGTGGACGTGATAGAAAATATGGAATTAATAAGATGTGAAATCGCCAACACGCGAAACGAATCTCACTGCAATTATTTTATCTCAGAAAATAAAGTTCCTTTTTTGTTTAAGAATAATATTAACCTCAAGAAGTACGACGATTATTATTGTTGATATTTTACTTCTATGTTTTATTAGTCTTAGATACGTAATGTTTTATTTCATTTTAACGAGCCTTAACTTTAAGTTTGTTTTTGATAGCTTTGCCTTGAATTTAGATTTGTTTCTCTTGTACGAGTAGGTATTTGTAGTCAATATTCCTATTATGTATGTATATTAAGATTTTGTTTTAAAGCTCATGTGCATTTGCTTTAAAGTATTGATCGTTTTTTATTGTTCAAATATTTATAGATGAATGATTGGAATGGAAATGGAATGAAAAATCGCAAGAAATCTGGGCAAAGTTGTACGGTTTTACGGTATATATTTTTTTTAGTTTTATCATTCTCTTATATTAGAAGTTACAGGGGGAGGGGACATTCATTTTACCACTTTGGCAAAAAAAAAGTTTAGAAAAAAATGATATTAGAAACCACAATATCATTTTTGAACACCTATCTATAGACAACCCACATGTACGGGTACCAAGAAAAATGTTTTTTTGAGAATTCAGTTCTATGTATGGCGACCCCCCAAAATTATTGTTCTTTTTCTATTTTTGTGTAAAAATCTTAATGCGGTTCACAGAATACATTTACTTACCAAGTTACAACAGTACAGCTCTCATAGTTTCGGA
The DNA here is from genome assembly GCA_951640165.1 of Pseudoips prasinana. NCBI lineage: Eukaryota > Metazoa > Arthropoda > Insecta > Lepidoptera > Nolidae > Pseudoips > Pseudoips prasinana. The sequence continues at coordinate 7,517,799 of OX621234.1, forward strand.
AAAAAGTGGCTGTGACATACGGACGGACAGACATACATGACGAATCTATAAGGGTTCCGTTTTTTGCCATTTGGCTACGGAACCCTAAAAAGCGTTAGCCCGCGACAAAGGGACTAAATATAATATTGCGGGCGTTGTCTTAAAAAAGCGTGCCATGCTGAAAACGCTCTGAATTTAAACCGATTTGGGTTGAACCCATATATGACTGAGTGCACCCTTTTGTGCTTAACTGCATCAATCACTCACGGAACCATGGAAGCAACTGGTCATAACCGTCCCAACTCATTCGTTAGCGTTAAATTATTTTATGTTTTTCTTTTATCGATTTGGAACTGATTTGTTTTGTTATTTTTTGTCATATTTTCTGATTTATCAGTATTTGTCGCTAATGTAGAATATATACTCTTTATAATAGGATAGAATAGTATACATATGAATTAAGATATTACACAAACAAGTTGTACAAAGGGTGGTCTTATCACATTTAGTCTCTTCCAGACAACCTTACGGTGGATAGGCGCTGAATCTAATGTATTTATTGGTTTATATTATATCATCCTTACTAATGTTATAGATGCGAAAGTAACTCAGTATGTCTATCTGTCGCGCTTTTACGCCATAACTACTGAACCGATTCAAATGAAATTTTGTACACAGGTAGTCAAGAGCTTTAGAAAGGACATAGACTTTTTAATGCGAAGTTAAGGTTGTAAGGGATCGAAGGGGGGATGAAGTTGTATGGAAGTATTATCATTTTTAGAGCAAGAAGCTTGAAACTTATTTTAAAGCTGTTGATTCGATATAAATAAATATGACCTTCAACGTTTGTAAAAGTTTTACGCTCAACTGCACGTGTGGCGCAGCGGCTAAGATAGTCGCCTCACCGATTCATGTCGCGGGTTTGAGTCCCACGCAGGACTACTATTTGTGTGACCTATAAATAGTTGTTCAGAGTCTGGGTGTAATTTGTGTCTATTATATATTTGTAAAGTACCCTGCGACACAGGGATTATTTCCCTAATGCGGGCGTTGTCTCTTTTTTAAATACATAAATAATATAAAATAGGATGGCAAACGAGCAAGTGGGTCACCTGATGGTAAGTGATCACCGCCGCCCATGGACACTCGCAACACCAGAGGAGCCGCAAGTGCGTTGCCGGCCTTTAAGAAAAGAATAGACTCGCTTCTTGAAGGTTGCCATGTCATACCGGATGTTTGTATGGAAATAAGGTTTATGTAAATGTTTTACAGCTAGTCTCTAAGTATATATATCGACAACATGTAACGTAATTAACGCACACCCTCAAACACCCCATATTATGTTGTAATCATTATCAAGACACTGAGACATATTGTTCCATCTAGGGCTACTATAAGTAAGGACACATCTAGAAATATCTTGAAGGAAATTTATATCACCTTGGTGCAATCAGTCTTAGTGTACTGTATTCCTATATGGGGAGGAGCAGCTAAGACTAAATTTATCGAAGTGGAACGGGCTCAAAGAACTCTGATCAAAGTAATGCTCTTTAAGAGACAACAGTGCCCCACACATAGTCTTTATCAAATTAGTGAACTACTGTCTGTGAGAAAATTATATGTTGTCCAAATTGTCTTAAAAAAGCACAAGACGCTACCTTATGATTCTGATCATCTAAAAAAAGAAGAAACTATCATGTGGCGCTTGTCCCACTAACTAAAACCAGTTTTTGTAGTATGCAATATGACACTAAAAAGTATTCCGAATGTAAAAAACTTATAACTAACTGGATTAAAGGACTCACATATGAGGACACTGAAGCCCTCTTACAACACGCAATTTGACCCTGTCATCCACACTAACACTCACTCACAAAAACACTCCATATTCTCCATATTCACTCACATACATCACGCATACACCCCACACCTAATCACTCACTAACACACGTCACTCGTACACCCCACACCCAATCGCATCCGAAACACGCATCCTATTTTCACCCAATTTCTATTGCTCTTTATAAACTATAATATAAGACGTTATTTTTATTTTTTATTTTATCGTCAATTTTTTTTTTTATTATCATATTTGCTTTGTAAATTTTTGACAACATTAATCTTGCATATTTATCTTTTCTTATGTAAATTATTAAAACTTTAAGACTTTTAAGTAACTATTAAGATTTTATTTAAATTGTTAGTAGGTTCATCGCTTAATTTTAAGTTTTGGAAGAGCGAAGTGCCCTAACACAGGCAATTTTTGCCTAAAAGGTCACTTCAAACACTACCTGTAGTACAAATTTTGTGAATGGAAAATAAAATTATTTGAAATTGTTTGAAATCATAATACATACACTGAATTTTTAATTTAACATGTATATGCATTGTAATTTACTAAATTAGTTTCTTGGAATAGAGTTTATTTTTTTTTATTTTGTTTTGAATGATGGAATTTGTATGAATACAAATAAAACTGCGATTTTAAAAATCTTATTACTTTGACTTACGATCCATTTCAATTTGTTTAGACTCTGCATGGTTAATATGACAATAATTTCCGTAGTTTTAATTATTTTGGAATAAATAATTACCTATATTAAGAAATGATATAAATCAATTCAGTAAACGATTCTGAACAAACTATTTTCAGGGTGTACGTTAATAAAGTTACATGTTGTATAAGTATATGTGTGTGTCATATGTCAGGTGACTGCATTCTTGAATTTGTCAATTACGAATGTAAAATTTTATCAACATATCCTATACAGACTGACCGCGACCAGAGGGCTGGCCAATATTTTGGACAGCGTCTAAGCATTGCCATCCAGCGTGGCAATGCGGCCAACATTCTGGACACGATGCTCAAAGGCCGAAGATTTTTTCGACGCCCAAAGATGAGACCTTTATATAATCTATATTATAAATCAATGCCACTTTTCGTTGTAATGTTATAACTCAACAACGCCTTTACCGATTTGGCTAATTTTAGTCTTGAATTATTCGTGGAAGGTTTGTACGTAGAGAAAATTTGAAAACGTCTTTAAAAAGTGTAAATACATCTTTTAGCAATTTAAAATATTTTTTTGTTTGAATACATGAACATAATAATCATTTTTTTAGTACTATGTCTTATACGTAGCGAAGCACGTACCGGGCCGCTAGTAATATGTATAAATTTAATTTTAATTTAAATATAAGTATATAATATAATAATATAATATCTGGGGACAATGTCACACAGATCATCCTAGCCCCAAACTAAGCAGAGCTTGTACTATGGGTACCAGGCGACGATATACATACTTATATAGATAGATAAATACTTATATACATAGAAAACATCCATGACCCTGAAACAAATATTTGTGCTCATCACACAAATATTTGCACTTACCGGGATTCGAACCCAGGACCACCAGCTTCGTAGGCAGGAGCACTACCAACTAGGCTACGGTGAGCGTCATATATTTTTAGAACTTAGTTTTACGTTTCTTTAGTTGATAATTTATTTTAATAATAATTGTCAATCCTTTGTTGTTCATTCAAAAATTCTGGCAAATATATAATATCCTATACATAACGATAATATAATCGATATCCTATTCGACTTTATTATTTGTTATCAGACAAATGTTTTCACGGATTTTTGAGTTTTGGAGCTTTTATTTTCAATTCTGAGAATTCATCTTTATTATGACCGAATACAGCTCACACACAATTCACACCTTTGAAATATATTCACGGAATGTTTTATTGGATGTCCGTGTATTGTTTGGGTATACTAATATGAGCAACTGGAAAATCGCGAAACATGTGAATATACATATATGTATATATATAAATAAAACATATGAGCAAGGAAGCATAAAGTTGGTGTTGTTTGTAAATGCTTGCCTTTCACGCCGCAGGTCGTAGGTTTGATTGCCACCCAGGACAAATATTTGTGGGCATGAACATGCCTCTTTGTCCCGAGTCTGGGTGTAATTATATCTATATAAGTATGTATTTACAAAAGAATAATTGTATATGTAATATGCAGTTATCTGGTTTCCATAGTACAGACGCCAGCACATCAAGTTACCCCAATCTGGCAAATTTCCTCAATTGAAAGTAAACCTTATACGTTTGTGATAAAGTTGACAATCTATAAATGGCAGATTGGGGTAGCTGGATATGCTGGCGTCTGTACAAGCTCTGCTTAGTTTGGGATCAGATGCCGTGTGTGAATAATGTCCCAGGATATTATTATTATCATTCACTATTACATAAGTGAACTAACGGTGGTCACTGGGTCAGAAAGGTAAAGGACCGAGACACTTTACAAGTGTCTCGGAATGCCCATGGATGCGGGCAGCGCAAAACGAGTAGTTGATCATTGGGGGGACCGAGGCCTTTTTCTAGCGGTATCGTCTGATACGATGATGATGATGGTGATGGCATACGTGATGCGTATTATATTAATAATGCGTATTACATACATACCTTTATTGTTGTCTTTAATTCCATAAAAGGTTTATTAAAAAGAACTTTGTCTTTGAAAATTAAAATAAAACATTATATTAATATGACATGACAATGATACATCACCACATTTTTTTTATCTATTAAACATAAACGTTTAATCAACAATAACTAAACAGGAAATGGAAATATAAATCATATTGGTAACTATAAATTCAAGCGTTACATTTTACCCGTCGCCACAAAATAAGTAATAACAATAATAATATCCTGGGACATTATTTACACACGGCCATCTGATCCCAAACTAAGCAGAGCTTGTACTATGGAAACCAGATAACTGATATACTACATATACTACTTTCCTTTTGTAAATACATACTTATATGGATAAATTACACCCAGACTCAGGACAAATAGACATATTCATGCACACAAATATATGTCCCGGGTGGTAATCGAACCCACGACCTCCGGCGTGAAAAACCACGCCAACAGGCCCGTATATAAGTAACTCTTCTACGGGGCAATGTATAATATTCTATAACAAACTTCCCAATGATATTAGAGAATTATCTACAAATAAGTTTCAAAGATAGACCGATGATCTTGTGCGGGTCGTTGGAAATCGCTGGATGCGGATAGCGTAAGACCGACAATTGTGGACATCTTTAGGGGAGGCTTTTGTGGACGTCTTTCGGCTGATATGATGATGAAGTTTCAAAGAATTATTAAAACCAATTAGATGACAAAAGTGCTTGGGATTAATACACATAACACACATACATGCCTTGACAACATATTTTAAACTGTAACGCTGAAATTATAACTGATCCAACTACAGCTTACTGACAGCAGACCACTGTCATGATCTTGTGTCATTTAGCAGTAGGTAGTAGGAAATAATGAAAATCGCCAGAATTAAACTGTAATGCTGAAATTATAACTGATCCAACTACAGCTTACTGACAGCAGATCACTGTCATGATCTCGTGTCATTTAGCAGTAGGTAGTAGGAAATAATGAAAATCGCCAGAATTAAACTGTAAGGCTGAAATTATAACTGATCCAACTACAGCTTACTGACAGCAGATCACTGTCATAATCTCGTGTCATTTAGCAGTAGGTAGTAGGAAATAATGAAAATCGCCAGAATTAAACTGTAAGGCTGAAATTATAACTGATCCAACTACAGCTTACTGACAGCAGATCACTGTCATGATCTCGTGTCATTTAGCAGTAGGTAGTAGGAAATAATGAAAATCGCCAGAATTAAACTGTAAGGCTGAAATTATAACTGATCCAACTACAGCTTACTGACAGCAGATCACTGTCATGATCTCGTGTCATTTAGCAGTAGGTAGTAGGAAATAATGAAAATCGCCAGAATTAAACTGTAAGGCTGAAATTATAACTGATCCAACTACAGCTTACTGACAGCAGATCACTGTCATGATCTGGTGTCATATAGCAGTAGGTAGTAGGAAATAATGATAATTGCCAGAATATAATAGAAATCTATAATAACCTACTGCCTGATTACTAGTTCTTTTTTTTTCATTATACCTTAGACGAATGGTTCTAATTTAGAAAATAATTATCCAGTAATTAAGTCTGTTATAGTGTTGTCACGTGTTATCATTGGTATATATAAAAATCGAGCTTGGTTATTTGAGTTTTAGTGTTGTCACGTGTTATCATTGGTATATATAAAAATCTAGCTTGGTTATTTGAGTTTTAGTGTCGTCACGTGTTATCATTGGTATATATAAAAATTGAGCTTGGTTATTTGAGTTTTAGTGTTGTCACGTGTTATCATTGGTATATATAAAAATCGAGCTTGGTTATTTGAGTTTTAGTGTTGTCACGTGTTATCATTGGTATATATAAAAATCGAGCTTGGTAATTTGATTTTTAGTGTTGTCACGTGTTATCATTGGTATATATAAAAATCGAGCTTGGTTATTTGAGTTTTAGTGTTGTCACGTGTTATCATTGGTATATATAAAAATCGAGCTTGCTTATTTGAGTGTTAGTGTTGTCACGTGTTATCATTGGTATATATAAAAATCGAGCTTAGTTATTTGAGTTTTAGTGTTGTCACGTGTTATCATTGGTATATATAAAAATCGAGCTTGGTTATTTGAGTTTTAGTGTTGTCACGTGTTATCATTGGTATATATAAAAATCGAGCTTGGTTATTTGAGTTTTAGTGTTGTCAATTTATCATTGGTATATATAAAAATCGAGCTTGGTTATTTGTGTTTTAGTGTTGTCACGTGTTATCATTGGTATATACAAAAATCGAGCTTGGTTATTTGAGTTTGAGTGTGGTGAGCCTATGCACACTACGTGTATTAAACGCGCCGTCCACGCGCGTTTTAGATATCGCGTCGACGCCGCGACGGCGTGCTTTTATCCTACAGAGCAGTTAGTTTTTGTTTGTATCGATAGAAAACGCGATGCTAACGCGCGTCTGTATCGCTGCGAATAGTAGCAGTATTCACGGGCCACTACGGCAACAACTACCACCTACACAAACTGGGACTGTCAGATAGCCCGATCTGCAGGACCTGTGGGGAAGAAAATGAAACAATGCTGCATATAATATGCAAATGCGATGCATTGGCGAGACACAGAATGGCAATCCTGGGGCTGGCATATCCAAAACCAGGTGACTACAAGGATCTACGTCTAAGCAGCGTACTGGGTTATGTGCATACCTCATTCAGGGCTCTAGGGATAGAATAAAACCAGTGGGGGATAGTACGAAAGATCCTGAAGGGTCGAAGTGCTGTACACAAGTACACCCCAAAACAAGATAAGAATAAGAATCGCTACAACCACGCGACAACGGCGCGCTCAAAAAACGTCGTGTGCATAGGTCCTTATATCTATACTCAAATTATAAAGAGGTAAGGTTTGTGAGTTTGTGACGTTGTAAGGGGTATGCTCTGGATCTACTAAACCGATTCTCAAAATTATTTCACCAATAGAAAGCTACGTTATTGTGGAGTGTCATACATAGTCTATGATTCATCATCATAATTTTTATTTATCCCGAACTTTCAACCCAAAGTATTACGCGGGACAAACAGGCAGGGACAAAAATATTTATAACGCGGATCGAAGTCCGCGGGCACTGCTAGTAATATATAAAACTACAGATTGGATTCAAATTGTTATATTGTTGGGGCATATTATAGTGCTCAAGTGTGTGCGCCAACACAGGAGCACTTTCTATTCCATCACTCTCATGATCCGATGGGACGCCTAGGCGACACGACTGGAAAGAGGTCAGGTACAAGACCGACTGCTTTACGTGCTCTCCGAGGCACGGGGGTATAATACCGCCAACTCCCAGACTTCGGGCAGATACTGAGATTTTTTTAAGAAAAGTCCCAAAATCACTTTTTGGCCCGACCCGGGATTTGAACCCAGGACCTCGTTCTCTGCGGGTGATCCAAAACAAGGTCCTATAAAGAAGTGCGAATATCGCAAAAAATATAGTGAGTCCTATCACCGGTAAGTTTATTTTATTAATGTAAGAAACCGCGCCAAAAATTTTATAAAATTAAGTGAACTATAATATTATTTAATTAATATCGTAAATTATTAATTCGCAAATAATTAAAAGGTTTCCCTTCCCTTCGTTCCCGGATGCACAACGGAATAAGACAGGAAAAGGACGAGAATACAGTAAGAAATGAAAACAATTGAATCGTTATTTTTCACGTGTATATAATCTGAAGGTAATTATTTTGTGCCATATTTATACGTTTCCTGGATACTTTACGGGAAATGGCTTCGGCCTTGTAAGTATAATATCTAGGGACAATGTCACACAGATCATCCTAGCCCCAAACTAAGCAAAGCTTGTACTATGGGCACCAGGCGACGATATACATACTTATATAGATAGATAAATACTTAAATACATAGAAAACATCCATGACTCAGAAACAATTAATATTCGTGCTCATCACACAAATATTAGCACTTACCGGGATTCGAATCCAGGACCACCAGCTTCGTAGGCAGGAGCACTACCAACTAGGCTACGGTGACGATTATACACCTATTTTGTAGAGTAGTTTAGTAACATTATAATCAACTCGACGCGCAGGTGTAATAATAATATACTGGGCCATTATTCACACACGGCCATCTGGTCCCAAACCAAGCAGAACATGTACTATAGACATCAGATGATTATGTCTTAATGGAGACAGCCAATTGCGCAGGACATATTATTACAGGTGTGTGCGCAATCACAGGGGTACTTTCAATTCCATCACTCTCATGATCCGATGGGACGCCTAGCGACACGACCGGAAAGAGTTCAGGACAGGACCGACGGCTTTACGTGCTCTCCGAGGCATGGGGGTGTAATACCGCCAACTTCCAGACTTCGGGCTAATACTGAGAAATTTATTTTTACGGAAATATCCCAAAATCACTTTTTGGCCCCACCCGAGATTTGAACCCAGGACTTCATTATCTGCGGTTGAACACGCTACCGCTAGACCAACGAGGCAGTCAGAAACAGATAACTGATATATGTACCTACTACATATGCTACTTTTTGTATATACCGACTTATATAGATAACGCTATGCTATGCCCCGCGGTTTCACCCGTGTTAAAGTAGTTTTCGCGTAAAACACAATCTTTCGCATTAATAATTTTAGTAGGATGTGTACCTCTAACGGTTTTGGCAATGCACGCCGGAATAGCTCGCAGATGGTAGATTTTTTCCTACTTATTTAACACTTACCGTCATATTTTGGGCAATTCACACAAAATCTTTATAAATTACAACCTATGTGTTATTCTGATGTATAAACTATATTATTGTAAAGTTTCATTAAAATCCGTTCAGTAGTTTTTACGAAGTGAAAGAGTAACAAACATCCATCCGTACTTACAAACTTTCGCGCTTATAATATTACTAGGACTACACCGAGACACAGGACAAACAGAAATTTTCATGTACACAAATTCAACAACATGTGAGGCAAGCATATACCAACCAAATCAACCGGCCCGTGGCAGTCGCCTCAGATTTCAGTAGTAACAAACCATCTTTGCCGCATTCATGAAGAAATGCCCAGTAAAGATGCAGCAGAAAACAAATATAAACGTAATGAGGGCTACCGCGTATCAATTTGCCGCTAGGGGCGCTAGCATCGCGGCAGGTCTACGAAACGTCAAAATACACTGTTTTTGTTCGGGTTACGCTGTTTATTAATAAAAACTGCGGTTATAACTAAAAATTTTGGTTTAAAACTAAATAAATAACAAAATGAGTAACAGCTCGATGACTGTAAATAATTTGAAAAAATATTTAAAATCCTGTTAAAGTGTTTCATAAATAGCATGCGGCAAACTATTTATGAAACACTTTAACAGGATTTTAAATAATTTTCGTAAAAACATTACATTACACAATAACAATGATTTTGACAGCTATAGTGGACCTTCCGCGACAGTGGCGCCGACTAGTGAGCACAAAAACGGTAGCCCTCATTAGGACCATTTGTCGGAAATACACTCATTGCAGGGCACGTGATACCCTCTTGTAACCTGTTCACCTGTTGTACCCTGTAACTTCCGCGTGATAAAATAATTAGTACATTCAATTTCTCTGTGACCAAAATAGAATGCCAATAAAAAAGTTCTTTCTAAAAAGAAGTCTTAATACTTTCTTACGATCTTATGAATGCCTAATTGACTCGCCCACGCTCATGTGGCCCACATAAGACCTTATAAAACTGTCGCTGTGGGTCGATTAAAAGACTAATTGTGTAACCTATTCAGGCACGAAAATAGAATAATAATTTTCCAGGGCCAAACGTATTAAAATACACGACCAATTGCATTGAATCTAGACGTAATACGCTGCGACTATTAATAGGTAAATTGTATTACCTTCGTTATACAGTACCTAGTATGTGTGTGTGTATGTGTTCAATAAAAACATTTTCTTCTTCTTCTTCTTCTTCTTCTTCTTCTTCTTCTTCTATGCCGAAACGTCGGGTAACCTAAAGGCAATGATTTGCCTTAAATTATTAATGCCATTGACACGCGTGTCCACAATATAATAAATAAAATAAAAAAGATTTTTATTCACGTAGAGTTTAAAAAAGCGCTTGTAAATAGTCAGAACATATTTGTAGTAATACAGTTATTATTTCTAGTTACTTATTACAGATATTTAGGTACACGGAATGTTAAAACATTTATATAATTTATTTTATGATAGTAGTGCTATTTAACTAGCTTGTAATTAAGTAAGTGTCAAGGAGATTTAGGTTTAGTTATTAAAATTTATATTTTACTACATATTGTCTAATAATAATAATAATATCTAGGGACAATGTCACAGAGCAAAGCCTGCACTATGGGTACTAAGCGACGATATACATACTTATATAGATAGATAAGTATAGATAGATAGATATATATATACATAGAAAACATCCATGGCTCAGAAACAAATATTCGTGCTCATCACACAAATATTTGCACTTACCGGGATTCGAACCCAGGACCACCAGCTTCGTAGGCAGGACCACTACCAACCAGGCTACGGTGACCGTCTATGCCCGTTATATAAATAATGTGTACAAATGGCGAAAGTTTAAAAACATTAATACCTAGTAATATCGTGCAGTTACTATATCTACACAAGTTTAGTATATTTTAATTATTTTTAAAAATACAGCGCCCGCACTAGGGCATCTAATCCCTGTGTCACGGGGTACTTTACAAATATATAATAGACGGACTCAAATTACATCCAGACTCAGAACAACTATTTATGGGTCACACAAATAGATGTCCGGCGTGAGACTCGAACCCGTGACACGAAGTGGCGAGGCGACTGTCTTAGCCGCTGCGCCACACGTGCAGTCAAAGTTGATTGCTACTGGCTCACATTTAAATCTTATATCATCATCATCATCATATCAGCCGAAAGACGTCCACTGCTGGACAAAGGCCTCCCCCAAAGATCTCCACAATTGCCGGTTTCGCGCTATTCGCATCCAGCAGTTTCCAGCCACCCGCACAAGATCATCGGTCCATCTTGTAGGGGGCATGCCCACGCTGCGTCTTCCGGTTCGTGGTCGCCACTCGAGAATCTTTCTGCCCCAACGGCCGACGGGCAATGTTATATAGAAAAACAAAATGAAACATCCAAATAGGATTAATAAATCCATGCCGAAACGTCGGGTAAACAAGGTAATGATTTACCTAAATATTTATCGCGATGAGACCCGTGTCTACAGTATATAAAAAAAAGGATTAATAAAATTGATAGTCAATAAAAAATGCACAAACACGACTATTATGAATTATTTATACATGTAAAATTTTCTACCTTCTCGCAAAATAACCATAGCGCGAGCATGACACGATCCAGAATATTGATAATAATACATAAGAGCTTTTATTGTTGTGTTCGCCAGAGCTAGTAGCTAGTCGAATAGTATGCCTAATATCGTATAACGCAATTCCTTGTAAATCAATACTCGTAGACGCTTAAAACAGTGATCTTCTAACTCTTTTAATCTTAACCCTTAACATAAGGTTGAAATTGTTGTCTCGTACAGTCCACTGCTTGTTTAAGGGTTAATACTTGAGAGCATGTTTGAACTTGAGCGACCATCCCCGCGATGAGACAGATTTGTTTTATCTATGATAGTATTTAGCACATGGTGGTTGCAAAAAAAATACCAAAAATCAAATATAGTCAATAAAAAATGCACAAACACGAGTAGGTATTATGAATTATTTATACATGTAAAATTTTCTACCTTCTCGCAAAATAACGATAGCGCGAGCATAACACGATCCAGAATATTGATAATAATACATAAGAGCAAAATTTTAATGTTGTGTTTCTGCGTGTGAGTAAGGTCGCCAGAGCTCATCGGGGTGAGGGGAAGGGTCAGCAGCACTTGTTTGCTAACTCTTAAAGGTCGGCAACGCACTAGCGACTCCTCTGGTATTGCGAGTGTCATTGGGCGGCGGTGATCACTTACCATCAGGTGACCCACGTGCTCGACTGTCACCTTCTGATAAAAAAAAATCTCCTGTAAATTTGCTGTCGCTAAAATTACTAATGTTTACGGGTACAGAGCTTGAAGAATCCTCTATATACTTAACAGTATACACATCAGAAAAGAATCTTATAAACATAAGTTTGAAATAATATTAAAAATACCAATGTGACAATTGTATCTCAATTTATAACAGCGCTCCTAAAGATTTATTAATAACTAGGTGACCCGGATAACTTAGTTCCGCCTTACAGTCGATTCTTTAACTTATTAGATTTATTTTTAAAATGATACCTTTATAATTTCCTTTTATTTCTAATTAAGTTATATTTTTATGGATAATAGATATACCCGCGCTTTGTCCGCGTGTTTATTAGTTTATATGTCGTGTTTTTATGCTTTTTATCTAAATTAAAAGAACTTTTAAAGATAAACGTAGTCTAAGTTACTCCTTATTACATCAGCTATCTGCCATAAAAATTTCTATCAAAATCGGTCCAGCCATTTCAGATATACAGAATACGGAACAAACAGACCGACAGACAAAAATTTAAAAAATATTTTTTGGTGTATGTACCGTATTCATATGCATGTAGTAAAAAACAGTTATTTTAATATTACAAACAGACACTACAATTTTATTTAGATGTATAGATTATGATCTTGGAGTCAAACTGTTTGTATAGTTTTGTGAGACTTTGTTTAATTCATCAGGTAAACACTGTACCTATCTAATAATTACAATGAATAATAAAATTAAAAAATAACTTAATTAAAAATCAATGAAAGTGCAAACAATGTAATAAGGGGTACAAAGTTTTAGCTGCACGTATTAATATCATATTTATAAAAAAACTAAAATAAAAATAAATATAAATAAAAATTAATTATGATATAATAAAAATATATATATTCGATTGTGATACTTAAAAATACAGTCCGTATTATAATATCTGTCCTGGGTGGGAATCGAACCCACGATTTGCGGTGTGGAAAGCGAGTATCTGCCAAATTCTCAAATCGAATCTCTGATTAACATACGACTATAAAACTAAGCTACTATACTTTATAAGTATGTTTAACAGATGTCTAGTTGCCACACTAGAAACTCTGCCTAGTTTGGGAACAATACATGTAAAGTTGTCTACACACGGTATGGTCTTTTTCCGATTAGTTTCTCCTCTCGCGGGTCTGCTGGAAGATATTTCTATTGAAATAAGCAGTATCTTTGTGCAATGTTTTCCTTTTTTTTTGTAATTTATTGTTATTTTTGTTTATGTGTGTACATAAATTATTAAATAAATAAATAAAAAACCCAAGACATGTTTAAAAAAAACCGGACAAGTGCGAGTCGGACTCGCGCACTACGAGTAAGTATTCCGTACCATAATCTATAAAAACGAGCAAAACATTCACGTTTGTTGTATGGGAGCCCCATGAAATATGATAGTTAGACCGTTTAAATTTTCACAGGTGATGATCTGTGAAAATATATACACTACTGTGATGATACAGCCTGGTGGCAGACGGACAGACAGACAGACAGCGAAGTCTTAGTAATAGGGTCCCGTTTTACCCTTTGGGTACGGAACCCTCAAAAGTACCTTCGATCCTTAAGAACACGTAAACATTTAATAAACTGTTCTAACCAACCTATATGAAGAATATTTACTTCCGTGCACTTTCATAACTAAGTTTTGTTAACTGGTTAAGAAAAACCCTTTTTTATTATTGTTTTCACAACTGGTTTTTAACCAAGAATACGAAGTGTTCATTCATAACTGACAATCACAATATCCATAATAATTTGGGTTAGGTTATGTTAGATTGGTGACCATTTGGCGCGCGAAGGCGAGCGAGCGTAGCGAGCGTGCCGCGGCAGCGGCCGCCAAGCGCTAGAAAAACATTAACCATGGATTGTATTTGTGATTGTCAGTTATGAATGAACACTTCGTATTCTTGTTTTTAAAACCAGTTGTGAAAACAATAATAAAAAAGGGTTTTTCTTAACCAGTTAACAAAACTTAGTTATGAAAGTGCACGGAAGGGAATATTTGCGTATTTTTCTACTTGTCGACGAAAGTAACCGAACATCGAATAGTATGCCTAATATCGTATAACGCAATTCCTCGTAAATCAATACTCGTAGACGCTTAAAACAGTGATCTTCTAACTCTTTTAATCTTAACCCTTAACCGGGCATAAGGTTGAAATTGTTGTCTCGTACAGTCCACTGCTTGTTTAAGGGTTAATACTTGACAGCATGTTTGAACTTGAGCGACCATCCCCGTGACGAGACAGATTTGTTTTATCTATAATAGTATTTAGCACATGGTGGTTGCAAAAAAAATACCAAAAATCAAATATAGACAATTCTGTAGTAATCCATATTTCGGTGCACAAATAGATATCTTGCTATGTATACTTAATATAAAAAAATACTGCATGTGTGGCGCACCAGTTATGTCAATCGCCTCACCTCTTCGTGTCCTGGGTTCGACTCCCATGGTTAAATTCCCTCATTTTCAAAAAATCGGTTACGGTTACGGGATAAGCGGTTGTTAACTTAAACATAGTAATTAAAGTAAGAAAGGCAGTCTAAAGGACTAGATTTTGTTAATATTGACGGTCACCGTAACCTAGTTGGTAGTGCTCCTGCCTACGAAGCTGGTGGTCCTGGGTTCGAATCCCGGTAAGGGTTAAGATGTGGATAACGATGTGGGTAACTCATTAACAAATCCTATAAACTATAACTTAGTTATTAAGAAAAGTGTGTACCCGTTCGTATTCCCGAACAAATAAATAAATAAAGTGCAAATATTTGTGTGATGAGCACGAATATTTGTTTCTGAGTCATGGATGTTTTCTATGTATATTAGTATTTATCTATCTATATAAGTATGTATATCGTCGCCTAGTACCCATAGTACAAGCTTTGCTTAGTTTGATAGCTGGGCTAGATGATCTGTGTGGCGCTGTCCCTAGATATTATTATTATTATTACTTGGATATTTTTTATAGTTAAAAATGTACTTCATCCCTATACTTTTGATTTGTGTAGATTCAAGAATAAGGCTATAAAATAAATAAGACTATTATTAAAACATGAATTTCGGGCCTGTGGCGTGGTTTGTAAATGCTTGCTTTGCACGCCGCAGGTCGTGGGTTCGATTCCCACCCAGGGGCTCAACCGGCTAAGTCGCCGAACTTCGATTTCTTAAATGGCGTTCAAATAAATTAAGGTTAAAAATGACTTAATCAATCGTTAAATAGGCTTCCATGAGCACATGTGACGTCATAAATGGCCGGAATCGATTGTCAACCTTGAAGCCGATTTAAAGATTGATTAAGTCATTTTAAACCTTTATTTATTTGAACGCCATTTTAGAATTCGATGTTCGGCGACTTAGCCGGTAGAGCCGGTAGAGTAGATTTTTGTGTGCATGAACATGTCTGTTTGTCCTGAGTCTGGGTGTAATTATCTATATAATGTATGTATATACAAAAGAAAAGTATTATATGTAGTTTATCAGTTATCTGGTTTCCCTAGTACGAGTCTGCTTAGTTTGGGATCAGATGACCGTGTGTGAATAATGTCCTTACATATTATCTCACATGTTTATTACCAATATTATTTACAAGATAACATACAAGGGTATTTTAACACAAATACAACTTATACAATATTTGGGCTACATGGAGAGAAATTTCCGCACAATCCTGGCATTCGCCAGCAGAACCGCCTTCTGCATGTAACTCTCCAGCCAGATATCAAGCCCTAAACTTGCAAGGTTGATTTTCAGGCATTTAGGAATAACTCCATTTGTGGATATAACAATAGGTATGATCGCAGGTCTTTCGGTTCTCCAAATTTGCGCATATTCAAAAGTCAGATCAAGGTATTTTGTTTTTTTTTCCTTTTCTGCGTTAGATATGTTTTCATCATACGATATTGTTATATCCACAAAGGATGTCTTTTTCATTTGTTTGTCAATGACGACAATATCGGGTCGATTGGCACCTACCATTCGGTCAGTCAGCACGGGATGATCCCAGTATATTTTAAACCTGTCATTTTTATTATTATTATGATAATTGCGAAAAGTCTAAAAGAATCATTACTATAGTGCTACTTACGGGATGTAGATACAGAAGTATAGTTTAAGTTTATTTGAAATAAGCAACTTAGTACCTAATCATACTATTAATACGTGATCCGACCATTTTACGAAAATTGCGCGGACGGAGGAGTACGAAATTTGGAACAGTTAAAGTTCATATGGAGAAGGATTGAAGAAAGCCAATCACACTTCACACTAGTAGGTATTATAAATGCGAAAGTTAGTGACTGTGGGAGTGTGTATGTTTGTTACTTACTCACGTGTAAACGGCTCGAGCGATTTTAATAAAATTTAGTATGTAGTTAGCTGACACCCTGGATTAACACATAGGCTATACTTTATAAGGTTTAACGCGGGTAAAACCGAGAGGCATGGCTAGTGTTTTTATATAAAAGAAGTAAATTGTTTTAATAAAAAACCATTACACAGACTCCTATGCTTTTGTCACACTCACAAACTGAATATCAAAACAGAGAACAGATTAATATTATTAGTCTTGAATGTCTATGTATAGTCTTTGACATTAGAACCTTATTGGTCGAATTTCGAACAATCGAATTGCGATCTGTAGTCCTAACAATATTGAAAATATTTACTACTTAGTTGTGCCTTGCGGTTTTACCTGCTTTATAAATTATAACACATAAATCTAGGTTGTATAGGTGTAGTAGGTAGGTTATGTAGGTGCGGCTATAGATGTTTCACATAAAAAAAAATGCATACTCAATAACGGGTAATACTTATTAATTATTATTGTTTTGTAACTATGTACAAACGGCTACATATCAAGCTGTACATTTTCAATATAAGCTGACCTGTAATTGTATGGAAATCCTGTACAAAGCGAGCTCAGCATAAGCTGTAAATGGAAATGTATAGCTTGATATGTAGCCGTGTACTTAAAATACACTAAAAACCCCCAGACAAAAATGTGAGCCGTCACGGGACGCCTGGCAGATGTGAAACATCTACATTATTTTGTAAAAGTAATATCGAATAAGAAGTCGAATTCGAAGTATAAGTCGCAGTCGAAATCAAAGACGAAGTCGAAGTCGAAGTATAAGTCGCAGTCGAAGTCAAAGTCGAAGTCCAAGTAGAAGTCGAAGTCGAAAAGAACATATTGTGATAGGAACTAAAAAAAAAATCACGGCATGCGTCGCCACGCCAAAAATCTGTTTTACATGCGTCTATAGATGTTTCACATCAAAAAATTATCGATGGCCTTTAATAGTCTAAGGTTAAAATAGCGATATTGTGGTCATTTAGGTAGATAGGCAATGGACAGTAGATGCGATGCAATGAAACTGACCTACAGGAAATATAAGTGTATACAAATATCGATTCCTTCTGTAAAAGGAAGTCTTCTGTTTAAAATCATGGTTAACAGAGAAAGCATATCAGCCGAAGGACGTCCACAGCTGGACAAAGGCCTACCCCAAAGCTCTCCACAATCGCCGGTCTTGCGCTATCCGCATCCAGCAGTTTCCAGTGACCCGCGCAAGATCATCGGTCTATCTTGTAGGGGGCCTGCCCACGCTGCGTCTTCCGGTTTTTAAATACTGATATACTACATATCTACCTAATACGTTTTTTTTTCTTTTGTAAATAAAAACTTATATAGATAATTACACCCAGACTAATGACAAATAGACATGTTCATGCACACAAATATCTGTCCTGGGGCTCTACCGGCTAACGCCCGAAATTAATAAACGATCCGCAATCTGTCAGTCAGTCCTATCTCTAGATTGGCTCTATCGCTATCTTGATCTTTACCTGCGTGCCAAAAACAAAACATATCAATCCATCCATTTTTTGCCCATTGCGATCCTTTCCCTCTGCAGCGTTCCGTTTTATGCAGAACTCGGTAACTCAGGACACAATTATACCATTTAATTTAAGATGAAAATTTATTTTTAAATATATTAATGATAAGTCATCAATACCGACTTATTTATAGCTAGGTTAAAATGTTTTACTAGACGACTACGGTATATAATAATAAAATGAAACTTAATTGGTCAAATATTATGTTTTGGTGGAACGGAACGTATCAAAATTTGACAAGCAAAACGCACGCAGGCGCCTTCGTCGCCGATCGGATCAAGAACAAACAGTTGGTTGTTTGTTTTTGTTGCAAAGCATTTATAACTAATATACAAATAATTACTAATTAATAAATATAATACCTATAATGGAATCTGATATGAGAAGCAATAATTTTATTATTGATTTCTGTGATTGTTTTACAAATAATTTAAACAGTGACGCGAAGTTGTTGCTGCCTATTTTGTAAACAAAAGAAATATTCTTATTATTTATTATTTATATGCAAAGCTATTTTGGAATATAATGAACTATTTCACCAATTTTATCTTTAGAACCAATTGTCAATCCACCGAATTTCTAGGATTGCAACTTTAGATTGTTTTGGCTATCTAAGCTTATGTCAAAATTAATGGATTGGTTATTGGCACGTGCAACCTGTCATTTTAGTACAGAGGCCTATCTTTTTCTATGATCCGTCCTCCCAAAGTTCGCTCGTTCGGAAAGATTGCTTTTTCAATCTGTGGATGCTTTATTGGCACGGTTTAATAGACAAATGGATCGAAATTGCTATCGTAGATAGCATAAAATGGATTAGGATCGTTTATTAATTTCGGGCGTAAGTCGCCGAACATCGGTTTCTTAGATAGCGTTCAAATAAATATAGGTTGGAAATGACTTAATCAATCGTTAAATCGGTTTCCATGAGCACATGTAACGTCATAAATGCACATAAAAAATTTGGGCATCTTTGGAGAGACCTTAATAATAGATGAGCTGCTGCCTCAGAGCCCCAGCACCCCATGGTCTCCACGGCAAGAGGACAAAATGGTACATAGGCTCGTACGTCGAGCGGCGTACTTTATTGCCTCTTTTTAAGTCCAGCGTCTTCAGCTGCGATATACGCGAGCACTTACTTATCGTAATACAAGTTTGGATGAACTTCATGAAGGTTTTTGTGAGGCATGGGCAAACATTCCTGTCGAAACATGTCAGAAACTGATAATGCCACATCGGTGTCAAGCGCTAATTACTAACAAAGGTTTTGCTACTGGGTACTGATTTTACACGTAATAAAATGGAGCTGTTAAAGATATTATAACATTGCAGATTATAAGTTTTGTTTAACTGCATTTTTCATTATAATTTACTGTCCTTAATTAAATGTCCACTACAGAATTGTACCTTAATATTTAATATTAGGTCTTTACCTATGAAATTGCCGTTCTGCAGTACTGGCCATTTCAAATCAAAATAATTTTTGTTTGGCTAAGAATTCTAATTTCAAATTAATTTTATTTTAAAAACATGGATTCTTTTTTCCAAAAGTAGTCATTTCTTTATTGATTAGTGTTACATTTTCATCGCATTTCAATCTTTTTCGTCATCATGGATACGTTAAAAATTCGAGTAATTATGGAATATGAGTACCGTCGTGGCAGCAACGCGGCACAAGCGGCACGCAACATCAACGACGTTTACGGAGCTAACACTACAAACCAACGCACCACCTGTTATTGGTTTGCTCGCTTCCGTTCTGGAAATTTCGACCTGAAAAATGAACCTCGCGGTCGTCCGAAGACTTTGGTCGACAATGACGAATTAAAGGCGGTTGTGGAAGCTGATGATACACAATCTACGGCTGAATTAGCAGCAGCTTTCGACGTTAGCTTCAAAACAATATTGGTCCATTTGCGTCAAATTGGCAAGGTAAAAAAGCTTGACAAATGGGTGCCCCACGAACTCAATGATCGCCAGCGCGAAGTACGCGTCGAGACGTGCCTTGCACTGCTCAACAGACACACAAATGAAGGAATTTTGAACCGCATTGTTACCTGCGATGAAAAATGGATTCTGTTTGATAACCGCAAGCGCTCAGCAAGTTGGTTGGATCCTGGTTCAGCACCTAAACAATGCCCTAAACGAAAACTTACCCCTAGAAAAGTGATGGTCACTGTTTGGTGGTCTAGCGCCGGTGTGATTCATCACAGCTTCTTACCAAACGGGGTGAGCATTACTGCAGATGTGTACTGTGAAGAACTGAGCACAATCATGGAGAAGCTGGCGCATCTCCAACCAGCATTGGTCAATCGCTCGTCTCCGCTGCTCCTGCACGACAACGCGCGACCTCATACTGCACAGCAGACGGTCTCCAAGTTGCAAGAACTGGGGTTGGAAGCTCTCCGTCATCCGCCCTACTCACCAGACCTTGCGCCTACAGACTACTACTTTTTCCAGAATTTGGATAACTTCTTGGCGGGAAAAAAATTCAATACCCGAGAGGCAGTACAAAATGCCTTTGAAGAATTTGTTGCCTCCCGTCCAGCTGATTTCTTTAAGAAGGGCATCAATAAACTGCCACTGCGATGGCAAAGATGCATTGATTGCATGGGTGATTACTTCGATTAATACAAATAAAAAAATTCATGAAAAAAATTCGTTTAAATTTTTTCATACAAAACGGCAATTTCATAGGTACAGACCTATTATATGTTTAATCTTTGATATTAAATACAATCGCCGGTCTTGCGCTATCCGCATCCCGCAGTTTCCAGTGACCCGCACAAGATCATCGGTCCATCTTGTAGGGGGCCTGCCCACGCTGCATCTTCCGGTTTGTAAATACTGATATACCTACTACTTATCTACCTACTACGTTTTGTTCTCTTTTGTAAATACTCGTAAATACAAAATGACAAATAGGCCCCAAAAATCTGGACGGCCCCCAAAAAAACTGGGTGGCCCCCAAAAAGCTGGGTGGCCCCCAAAAAGCTGGGTGGCCCCCAAAAATATGGGTGGCCACCAAAAATATGGGTGGCCCCCAAAAAGCTGGGTGGCTCCCAAAAATCTGGGCGGCCCCCAAAAAGCTGGGTGGCCCCCAAAATGCTGGGTGGCCCCCAAAAATCAGGGCGACCCCAAAAAGCAGGGTGGCCCCCAAAAAGCTGGGTGGCCCCCAAAAATCTGGGTGGCCCCTAAAAGGCTGGGTGGCCCCCAAAAAGCTGGGTGGCCCCCTAAAAATCTGGGCGGCCCCCAAAAAGCTGGGTGGCCCCCAAAAATCTGGGCGGCCCCCAAAAATCTGGGTGGCCCCCAAAAAGCTGGGTGGCTCCCAAAAATCTGGGCGGCCCCCAAAAAGCTGGGTGGCCCCCAAAATGCTGGGTGGCCCCCAAAAATCTGGGTGGCCCCCAAAAAGCTGGGTGGCCCCCAAAAATCTGGGTGGCCCCCACAAAGCTGGGTGGCTCCCAAAAAGCTGGGTGGCCCCCAAAAAGCTGGGTGGCCCCCAAAAATCTGGGCGGCCCCCAAATATCTGAGTGGCCCCCAAAAAGCTGCTAATTAAATATCGTTAATTTAATTTATAATTTTGATTATTTGAATATAATGTAGTTTTTAACGTGGATTTGGAACAAACAAAAAGTGTGAGCCGTCACGGGACGCCTGGCAGATGTGAAACATCGACATTTATTTAAAAGTAATATGCAGAAGTCGAAGTCGAAGTATAAGTCGCAGTCGAAGTCGAAGTCGAAGTATAAGTCGCAGTCGAAGTCAAAGTCGAAGTCGATGTCGAAGTATAAGTCGCAGTCGAAGTCATGTCGAAGTCGAAGTATAAGTCGCAGTCGAAGTCGAAGTATAAGTCGCAGTCGAAGTCGAAGTATAACTCGCAGTCGAAGTCAAAGTCGAAGTCAAGTCGAAGTCCAAGTAGAAGTCGAAAAGAAAAGAACATATTGTGATAGAAACTAAAAAAAAAAAAAAAACCACGGCTAGCGTCGCCACGCCAGAAATCTGTTTTACGTGCGGCTATAGATGTTTCACTATTATTATTTTTACGTCAACACCCCGTTCTTTTTGCGTGGGGGTTTAAAAATAATACAATTCATCAGGTTAGTCGAGAATAGCTTAGTCATACTTAATTTTATTTTTATTTTTTCTGAGCTTGGAGATGCCCTCCGTTAAAATTAATATCTTGACGGAGAATTTGCAACACTTTCAATAATGTTGGTATTTCCTTGCGAACTGCATGGAATTATTTTATTTGGCTCCAATGTACAAACGCCAGCACATCAAGCTACCTCAATCTGTTAAATTTCTTTTATAGATTTCAACTTTATCACAAAAGCATCCTTATGCTTTTGTGTTTTTAGTTCACTTTCAATTGGGGAAATTCTACAGATTGGGGTAACTTGATGTCTGTACAACATGTTTGCTGTGTGGCTGAGGGCATAGAATATCGCCACCCCATTTCATCCCGTAGGGGTCGTAGAAGTCGACCCGGGGGTAGGTATATCTCCCAGAGAACGGGCAGCAGCGACTCTCTATGTACTATGACCATCATACTGCGATCGCCAACCTGTCTGCCAAGCGTGGCGATTATGGCATATCCCCCAAACAACACAACTCCATGTGGAAATCTTTTGGGGAGGCCTTTGTCCAGCAGTGGACGTCATTCGGCTGATATGTCCCGTCGATTTGGAGCTTCATTATATTGCGTGTAGATTTCATTTATGATATAGATACTGCATAGTTTTCGATATAAAAAATCTTAGTTACCAATTTAATTATTTTAAATAAAAAAGGTTTTTATTCACGTAGACTTTAAAAAAGCGCTTGTGAATAGTCAGAACATGTTTGTAGTAATATAGTTGTATACATTATTATTTCTAGTAACATAGATATTTAGGTACACATTGTATGAAAACATTTATAAAATTTATTTTATTATAGCACTAGCTGTGCCCGCGACTTCGTCCGCGTGTTAATTAGTTTATTTCGTTTTTATTGTTTTTTTTTTGTAAAATAAAAGACTTTTTCTAAAATAAAAGTAGCCTTAGTTACTCCTTATTACATCAGCTACCTGCCCATAAAAATCCCGTCAAAATCGGTCCAGCCATTTCAGAGATTAGCCGGAACAAACAGACAGACAGACAGACAAAAATTGTAAAAAATGTTATTTTGGTGTATGTACCGTATATATATTCATATTAATGTAGTAAAAACTGGTTATTTCAATATTACAAACAGACACTCCAATTTTATTTATTTGTATAGATTGATATTTAGCTAGCTCGTATCAAGTTATTGTCAAGAGATTATGTTTAATTATCTAGTTTAAGTCTAATATTTTTACTACATATTGTCAATGGTTCTGTCTATATTAAGGTATTATTATTATGACGGACCTTGTGTTAATAACAACGGTCGCGCTTTAATGCTACCACCGGATCCAATGCGCCCCAACTGAGAAGACCCAGCGAAACAAACTCAGTGGGTTCATCTACTACCGGTTTCAACACGGCCCAGTTGAGACGGTAATTTTTCGTGTAGGTTATATAGTAGTTTTGGACCGCCTCATTGGTCTCGGTGGTCCTGTCCCGACCCGAGATTTGAATCTCGGGTCGGGCCAAAAGCGATTATGGGATTTTTTCAAAATAAGATATTTCTCAGTATCAGCCCAAAGTCTGGGAATTGGCGGTATTACACCCCCGTGCTGGATTTTATAACTTTTTTTTTAAAGACAATGTCCGCTTTAGACCATCTAATCCCTGTGTCGCAGGGTACTTTACAAACATATAATAGACGGACACTAAGACTCAGACTCAGAACTATTTATGGGTGACACAAATAGTTGTTAGGCGCGGGACTCGAACCCGCGACACGTAGAGGCGAGGCGCTCCTACACAAAAAAATGCAACCTTTAAAAAGACACCATGTAACCATGCTTCTCTTTTATTTATTTAAAAAATCAAAAGTGTCAAAGTATATTTTCTTCATTCCATCTCTTGTTTTTGCCAGGCGCTGTAATAAAATAGCATATGATGCACATTCACCGTATATACATACATACATACATAGACTCACGCCTGTTTCCCAGAGGGGTAGGCAGAGACAACGGACTTCCATTTGTTACGATCCTGGCATACCTCTTTCGCTTCGTTTACTGACATAATATTCTTCATACATGTTCGCCATGTGACGGCACTGGAAACCCCTTTGAATAGTAACATTTATAAGAAGGCCTGTTGGCGTAGTTGGCAAATACTTGCTTTTCACGCCGGAGGTGTGGGTTCGATTGCCACCCATGCCATGCCACATTTGCGTCCATGAACATGTTTGTTTATCTACATTAGTATGTAATAGCAATAAAATTAAGCAAAATTAAAAATTTTGAAAAATACCCACGACGGTAAGAATCTCATCGAAAAAGAATAAAATAACCCAAAACCCCCGACTTAACCCAATTATTATGTAACGAAATATGACAATAGACGTAAAAATACTTTCTAAAAAAAAGAGTTGATATCTCGAGAAATCGGTAATAGATATACTTAAGTACCTAAACAATGAATATCGATGTTTACAGATTTTTCCTAACGTGCCTTTTTCTCGAAGATATACTTAAATGTAGCGATAATAATTTTACCATAATACATAACCGAGGAATATCCGTCGGGGGCTGCCATTAACCCAGCTAAAGTTTTTCTAGTGACGTGAATACAATTATTGAAGAATTGTAGATGTTTACCGACGACATAAAATAAACTTATGAGTATGATTAAATTATTGTTGAAATTTCATATAGGAAAGGCAGCTACCGACGGATATTCCTCGGTTATGTATTATGGTAAAA
Organism: Pseudoips prasinana; assembly: GCA_951640165.1. Taxonomy (NCBI): domain Eukaryota; kingdom Metazoa; phylum Arthropoda; class Insecta; order Lepidoptera; family Nolidae; genus Pseudoips; species Pseudoips prasinana. Next base: position 7,543,094 of record OX621234.1, read on the forward strand.
TTATTATCGCTACATTTAAGTATATCTTCGAGAAAAAGGCGGGTTAGGAAAAATCTGTAAACATCGATATTCATTGTTTAGGTACTTAAGTATATCTATTACCGATTTCTCAAGATATCAACTCTTTTTCTTAGAAAGTATTTTTACGTCTATTGTCATATTTCGTTACATAGTAATTGGGTTAAGTAGGGGGTTTTGGGTTATTTTATTCTTTTTCGATGAGATTCTTACCGTCGCGGGTATTTTTATAAATATTTAATTTTGCTTAATTTTATTCTTTTTCGATGAGATTCTTACCGTCGTGGGTATTTTTCAAAATTTTAAATTTTGCTTAATTTTATTTCAGACTTTATACATATACGAATTATAATCTATATAATGTGTAGGTAAGATCTCGCAAAACAATAAGTGTGATTCATCCTACCACATAATATTAAGTTACTTATTAAATATTATACAGTTGCTTTCTACTGGTTTTTGTTCAGAATTGGTGTCAATACTCTTGTTACTATAATATTTGTGTTTGAACTCTGAATTCAATGATGACATAAGCTGGGAGTACCTCCACGCGGTGAAGGCGGAAACAGTTCCTAATACTGGCTAAAACTCCCTAGAACACTATGAATGTCGATGCCTTCGGGCTTATGTTGTTATAATGTGTTTTCGAATGCGCTTTGAATGCGAATTGGATGCTATTTACAGACCTGGAGAGACCTTGCTCCCAGTGACGCCAAGTGCTGTTGTTTCCTTATTAAGACCAAATAAAGAGAAGGTACATATTGATCTTATTTATTTTAACTTACGAGTTCTAATTTCATTAATAAGTTTGATACAACATTATTTTACTTTTCGATTATAATTTTGTAAATAGCGTAGGTAAGCTTTTTTATGTGGAATAATATTGTTCAATATTATTTTCTCATCATTATACTCTGATTTATTTTTGTTATTGGCTTAAACATAATATTTTGAGATTTGGGTTTGAATTAAATTTTGGTTGTAGAGTTAGGTACTTACATACTGAATTTTATTTTCAGTTTGTTTCTTGATTTTGCATTTTCGAATAATAATTTGGATTTCACAGATAAGTAGATTAGGTAGTTTAGTCGGAATATAACTCCGTTTTATTATTACACGAGTTTTATGATTGATAGTTTCAGTTTATTATATTGCTATCATAAGAATTTTTGTTTTATTTTTTTTTATTACGATTTCGTATCTATATTTTGAAATAGGTACTTACCTGTTTTGGAATTTATAATTTTGATTTCAACATTAAATTTGCTTGTTGCTTGATTCGAATATCCCTCGATCTTTAGACGGCGTAGTTATAACTGACTTAGACCAAAGAAAAATTTTTAATAACCCATATAATATCATAGCGTTGGAAGAATTAGAACGATTGAGAAGCACTTTACGCCGATCGTAAAGTGATAAAAAATAAAATAAAATAAAAAAGGTTTTTATTCACGTAGACTTTAAAAAGCGCTTGTAAATAGTCGGAACATGTTTGTCGTAATACAGTTATTATTTCTAGTTGCATATTACAGATATTTAGATACACGGAATGTTAAAACATTTATACAATATATTTTATAATAGTAGTGATATTTAGCTAGCTTGTATTAAGTTATTGTCTAGGAGATTATGTTTAGGTTTAATGATTGAAATTTATATTTTACTACATATTGTCTGAATGTTTCTGTCTATATTAAGTAATGAATTCAGTATTATTATTACAACGGACCTAGTGTTTAAAACGACGGTCGCGCTTTTATGCTACCACCGGATTCAATGCGCCCCAACTGAGAAGACCCAGCGAAACAAACTCAGCAGGTTCATCTACTACCGGTTTCAACACGGCCTAGTGGAGACGGTCCGGCGAAACCTACTCAAGCGGGCATGAACACGGGATTGGGTCCACTTAAAGTAATTATTTACTAGGCAAACACAATATCTGCTCGATCTGTTGTCTGAATGAATATTAATTAAGATTATATTTAGGAAACAAAAGAAAAACATCGAAACAATAACATTATTCATTTTGAGACAGAGTCAATAAATTTAAATTTAGTATATGTTAGCAATCATATTACAGATAGTCACAGATAGTTCACGTAACTCAACAAATTAGTCATCTCTATATGGCTACAGGATCTCCAGCGAGCAATGTGCAGGTAGGTGGTGAGCGCCAGGCGTATTTGTCATCGATGCACTCTTTAGTGGTATAATAACCCCTAGCCATAAGTACACGTTTAATATGTGTCTTGAAACTTGTGTCAAGCAGATCAGTAATATGAGTATTAAGCTTGTTATAACCTAATAAAATTTCCTAAAAATGATTTATTCGTTTTGCTGACTCTAAAGCCTGGTATTGTAAGTTTGTCTTTATTCCTAGTATTAATGTTATGCAGTTCACTTTATTCAGTTCATTGTATTCCTAGTATTAATGTTATGATTATGATTATGATGATGGTTATGATGATGATAAAATAGTAGAAAGCTCGTAAGGGCTCTAAAATCCATTACAAATACGCCGTCTAGGTATCGCTATGCATTCATTTTGAAATTTTACTCAGACTATTACATTAAACATTGTTAAAAGTTACCTCTATAACATTCATCTGAGAACATGCACCAATCACCCACGAACTCATTCCTGAAATCCGCATTGAATTCAGACAATACGTTTTAATTTTAATAATATTGCAATATAATCGTTTCACACTAATATAGCAGCGCCCTCTAGTGAGTTAATATCATAAGACTTATCTTAGACCATGCACCAATCAACTACGAACCCATTGCTGAAAACCGCATTGAAATCGGACAATTCGTTTTAATATTATTGCAATATTATTTTGCACTATTATTGTAGCGCCCTCTAGTGAGTTACATACGTAATTTTTATTATTTGGGAACATGCATTAAACTACCACGTACACATTGCTGAAAACAGAATTGTAATCGGATATTTCGTTTTGATTATATTGCAACATTGTTTTGCAATAATATTGTGGCGCCCCCTAGTGAGTTACAGCCATAAAACCTATCTAATAACATGAACTCATCAAACATAAACCCGTTATTGAAAACCGCATCAAAATCGAATCATTAGTTTAGAAGATATGTGGGAACATTACTTTGCACAAACGCACACACAAACATCTCTCACCCTAAACGCATATACGTCGTGGGTAAAAAAAGTAGTATATGTAGTGTATCAGTTATTTGATTCCCATAGTACAAGCTCTGCTTAGTTTGGGATTAGATGGCCGTGTGTAAATAATGTCCCAGGATATTATTAATGTAGGTCAGTTCAGGTTCTGGTTAACTCTAGGACAAGCTTTAATATCAGTGTTAGTTTAATAATATAATTAATGTTCTCTTTTACGTATTTTACAATACACATTAAAAACTAAAATGCTCATAAACGAATATTTCATGCTTTAGATCAAAATGGCTTTTTAGAAATTTTGTTAAATAACTGACATTTCAAAAGTCACGAAATTTCGTCTCATTTGTCCGGGGAAGCAGTAAAACCCTTAAAGGTTAACTAACTGTAATCGTCATGTTAATAAATATCCAAAAAAAATCTGGCTTGTAGTGCGCGCGAATGTCTGGTATTATAATGTTTTAAGTAATAAAATATGGAATATTTTTAAATGCACATCTGTATAGTTTTTCAGCACACTACGTAACTCCACTATTTAACTGAATGCACACCAGAAGTATGAATGCTGTGCAAAAAAACTAATTGAATAACTAAATATGACCTACAAAAAGAATTAACCACACAAACCGAGGTGGCCTTTTTTATTGAATTCACATCAAAAATGTGATTCGTACATTGGATATACGATTTATAAACAAAATTTCCAAATGTTTATCAAAATTACTAACTTGCACACTAAATTGTACAATCTTACAACGGAATTTCTAAAATTGTTAACTAAAGGTGTACCACTATAAAGTAAGTTTATTTTATCAAATGAAACTCTACAAATTGACTAATAGTGCAACTAAAATATATTAAACCTAACTTTATTTAGATTTTGATTCTTTATTTTACCGAAAAACTTGTTGGCGCCTGCACATCTAACGCCGCGCTCGCTCTTTAGCATCTAACGCGAGTGTGAGGGAGACCGAGCGACACGAAGTAAGCAAACGGTCTGGTACTTCTGAACGAAAAGAAGATTTTCATATGCTGTTCGAAACTGCGCCTCCTTTTTTTGTGACTTTTTTCTTTTGTGACAGAAGCGAATCGCTGCAAAACCGACTTCACGTAGTCTTGTTTGCCCTACCCCTAGAGTGTAATGTAAGCCCGCGTAGGCGCGGAGGGGTGGGGCGGCCCGCGAGCTGCAGGAGTAGCAAGCCGAAGCTGCGGTGGTGAGCGTTAAAACCATCTGCGACGATAAGCTCGCGTGGGGCCGCCCAAACCCCGCAGCGCCGGAGCCGTGACAGAAACAATGCTTGCTGCATAATAATATAATTATTATTATCTTTATATTTAAGTTCTATTATTGTTCCTAAACTTCTACTTATTGTTTCTACACTTAGTTACCGCTCAGTGTGCATGTGTTTAGTGCATGTTAAGTAAGCACTTGATTTTTTTTTTGTGTACTTAATTATATAAAGATTACTGATTAAATTGGGTTTTATTTAGAATAAACGGCGTTCCTAAAAGTAAATTAGGTGATGGTTTTCCTTGAAAAAGTTTTATTAAGTTTGTTGAACTATAGAATTGTAAGATAACTATTTTGATAATAGTTATTCATTCAGTAAAACAGTTCTGCAAATATGATTAAACAGTATACTTAATTTGATTTAGTTAGTGTGCAAGTCAGTATTTTTGATATAACTTTGAAATATTTTGTTAGAAAAAAGGGAATATACAGGTATCGATTTAAATACATGCCATAAAATATCATCATCACCATGTCAGCCAAAGTGCGAGTACGTCCACAGCTGGACAAAAGCCTCCCCAAAACATTGGGGTATAAGCCATAATCGCCACGCTGGGCAGACGGGTCGGCGATCCCAGTTTGAGGGTCAGTTCACAAAAAATAGCTGCTCTACGTTCTCTGGTAGGTATTAGGTACCTCTGACGATTTCTACGCCCCCACGGGAAGTGATGGGTTGATGATATTCTACGCCGTCACCACACAGCAATATTAAATTTGCACATTCAATATACTTTAAATATAAATTTTACACTTAATCAAATTCAGAATTCATGTATTCCGTTGCAATGTGACATTTATGGAAATCGTCTATTTTTTTACCCTACCGAGCATTGCATTACGTGGAAGCTTCCCAGTAGGTAAGTAATAGAAAACTTAGTAGGAATACCAAATAAAAAAAGCGGCCCAGGGCGAGTCGGAGTCGCCCATGAATGTAGCAGAATGTATTTGAGTTGATAGAATGAAAGGTAATGGCGTTTTACGATTTATGACGTATTAAAAAAATACTTACTAAATCTCGTCCAAACCAATTTTTCGGTGGAAGTTTGCATAGTAATGTACATCATATATTTTTGTTAGTTTTTTCATTCCCTTATTTTATAAGTTACAGGGGGAGGGGGGCGCATTTTACCACTTTGGAAGTGTCTCTCGCGCATACTATTCAGGTAAGAAAAAAAATATTATAGAAACCAATATCATTTTTGAATACCTATCCATACATATCACCACATGTATGGGTTTGATGAAAAATATATTTGAGTGTCAGTTTTAAGTAAGGGGAACCCCAAAAATTTATTGTTTTGTTTTCTATTTTTGTGTGAAAATCTTAATGCGGTTTACAGAATACATCTACTTACCAAGTTTCAACAGTATAGTTCTTATATTTCCGGAAAAAGTAGTTGTGACATACGGACAGACAGACAGACATGTCGAATCCATAAGGGTTCCGTGTTTTGATATTTGGTTACGGAACCCTAAAAAGAAGAATAAAGAGAAATCAAATAAAGAGTTGTTACCTATTTTTTTATGCTGCCAGCCAGAAGGCACGATACCCTTTGATGCCGATGCGGAGCGCTTAATGGATTGCCTTTAGTTAGTTTATTTTAGTTTAGTTTATAGCATTATAGTTAAAATTTCTTATTTAATTTAATTTTAGATCTAGTTTCCATAAGATTTTATTATCTCGTTTTTTCTTCTGTATTAATCAAGTTATAATAATAAATAATAGTTCAAACTTAAAAAAAAATTAAATATAAAATTATATGAGTCAGTCTCAAGCGTTTATGTCACTAAATCATAAATGTTACAATATGCAACTGAGAACATTGCAATCGGTCATACATTCAGTCAAAAAAGTATCGGTAATGGATGATTTGTTTATGGTTCCAAATTCAAATTTTTGTTTTTTTTTTGTTTTTACATTGGTACAACTGTTTTCCATTTTGGCGCGGAGTTTGAGTTGCATCTGTTATTTATATTAAATACAGTGCTGGTTTTAGTAATATCATATATAGTGTGTATTGCGAATTTCATAATGTCTTAAATTTTGCATTGCTAACGGAATTTCGTGTTCGGAGTCACTGAAAATGTTACAGAAGGCTTACAGTGAATCGACTTTACCAAAAACTCGTGCTTATGAGTGGTTCAAAGCGTTCAAAAGCGGTCGAGATGTGATGAAATGATTTGCCTCGCTCTGGTAGGCCTTCAACGTCTGCAACTGAAGTTAAAATCGCAAAAGTGAAGGAAATAGTGACTGAAAATCCTCATTCAATTCTGAGAGAGATGAGAGATACCACTTCGTGGTACCCGTTTTCAATCGGTAGAAGACATAAAGGAGAATTCGCGGCGAGAACTGAACTCAATTCCGAAAGTAGCGTTTAAAAAATGTTTTGATGAATGGATTATTCGTTGGCGTAAGAGTATCGTTTCTGAAGGAGCATACTTTGAAGGTGATAAAATAAATTTGGATGAATAACAAACATTTTGTATATAATAATAATGTTTTATTTCTCACCACAATATAAGCGACATTTTACATGGCATCAATAACAATACATAAACAAAATTCAATTTTCTAATTATATTGTGGGAGACTGGTGCCTAAGATAGACGTAAGGCCTGTATTTCAGGACACCAGGACTCCACCCCATTCGGAAATATTAACATTTCTATATAATCGTTATGTACTCGCACGTTGTCTAATGTGGTAAGTTAAATAACACTAAATTAACATAGTTAGTTAGTATTTGAGTGAATATGTGCTGTGTGGGTGTGTTGGAGGTGCGTGTTTGTGTGTGTGTGTGTGTGTGTGTGTGTGTATGCGTGTGTATGTGTGGGAAGGCTGATATTAGGAAATATGAGAGTGTGCTAATAATGGGTTGGGAGAACAGGATGTATTTAACAGCATGAAGTTAACTTTATGTTAATTTATAAGTCAACCAGCAAATTATACCGGGGCAGCAAAAAGTTTTTCTGTGTCGTCATAGTTTAACTCCTGAAGCCAGTTCCTAACCTTCGTTTTGCACTGATTACTAGTAAGACTATAAACAGAGAGCAGCTTATTTACCTTATTGTATAAGTATCGTCCCAAGTGGCAAAAGAAGCGTTTAGAGAAAATTGTAGTGAGCTTTTGTTGGTGGTCTACGGGATCAAATCGTCTTTTACCATGTGATAGTAAGGGATTGAAGGTCAGGTGTCCATGCTGCTTAAGTATTGTTTGTAGTATAAACAGCTGACGTACAGTTAATACTTTAGTCTCTTTGTATAAGAGTGCAGTGGGATATCGGAATGGCAGATAAGAAGATACCTTCAAGATAGCTCTCTGCGATCTTTCCAGTTCCAAAATTGTGTACTTAGGTGCACCACCCCAAGATGTTATGCAGTAGGTTAATAGTGATTGTACGAGGGCAAAGTAGATAGATTTCCTCAGCTTTACGTCAGCCACACGTCTCAGGGTCTTGAAGACATAAATTAATTTACGCAATCTCTTGCTGAGGGTGTTGTTGTGTTCCTGGAATCTAAGGTTGCAGTCTATAATAATACCTAAGTACTTTACGCAATTTTCTTTTTGTAACTCTGTGCATCTACACGTGTTGCCGTTTTGGTTGGAACAGGAGTGGGCTATAATGGAATATAACAACGTTGTTAGAGTTGTGTGCTTGTCGTTTTTTAGGCAAAAGGCAATATATTTTGTTTTTTCCGCGTTTAGTGTGAGTACATTACTGTGCAGCCACTCCGTTACAAGGTTAAAGCCTGCCTGAGCATGAGCGTAAGCTTCCTTCCATGTGTCTGCGCTAAAGAGAAGGGCGGTATCATCTGCAAAAGTTATAATTTTACCTTTAGGGAGAGTGAGCAAACCCAGTTCGTTGATGTATATAAGGAAGAGCGTTGGCCCAAGTACGCTACCTTGTGGCACGCCATAGGTGACATTGCAATCCTCGCTGACGACATCATCAATCTTAACGCACTGGGTTCTCTCACTCAAATAGTCCTCAAAAAGTTTAAGCTGCACACCCCTTATTCCCAATCTTTCCATCTTCTTAATCAGAATGGGTACAGAAATCGTGTCGAAAGCTTTAGCAATGTCTAAGAAGATGCCCAAGACCTTTTTCCCACCATCCATGTTTGTGACAACATAGTTTGTCAGGTCATGAACCGCATCGGACGTGGACTTTCCAAACCGAAATCCATATTGTGAGGGCGACAGCAAGTTAAATTTTTCTAAGTAGCCCACTTTATTATTGATCTTTTCCCGGTACTTTCTTGACAGAGTAGTATTTCCAGAAACAACCCGATGGTATACGTATCCTGATTACGGGTGTTAGCGAGGGAACTCGTAAATCGATCTGTTTGTGTGTATAGTACACACGGCTACATATAAAGCTATACATCTCATACTCCATTATAAGCTGACCTGACATTGTATGGAAATCCTATACAAAGCAAGATCAGCTTATACTGGAAATGTATTTGATGTGTAGCCGTATGTACGTAACTTAACAGCAGATCTTCTACCCTGGATTGTTAAAGGGAGCAGATTCGGTCCCCGCTAGTTGATTAAATTTATAACTTTCCAATATTGAGTTTTTTTTGACACTACAAAATTATGTTGCTAAAAAAATTAAAAAGTTGTGTGAGTTAAATAAAAGAATTGAATGTGCATTTTCCGTAAGATAGTAAGGTTGAATATTTTATAAACTATTTGAATAAATCCAAGGTGTAGTATAACAAGTTGAATAGTACGCCCTCGTCAGCTCGAAAAGGAATGCAAGGACTGAAATGCAGTTGGAAATTATTGAGAGTTGTTGTTGTACATGTTTGAAAACTCGTATTTAAATCTCTAAAACTTTGAATTTCATAGAACACGAGACAAGTCATACCTAGAAAACTATGTCATACATTCTATACATGTATGACATAGTTTTCAGGCTTGTTTCACAGTGTGGTAGGCAGAGACAACAGATTTCCATTAGTCACGATCCTTGCACACGTCTTTCGCCTTATTTACTGTCATTATATTCTTCATACATCCTCGCTGGTTTAGGATACTTATGACCTGTGGGACTACCGGCTAAGTCGCTGAAAATCGGTTTCGTGTTCGGCGTTCAAATAAATAAAGGTTAAAAATTACTTAATCAATCGTTACATCGGCTTCCATGAGCACATGTGACGTCATAAATGGTTCAGAATCGATTGTCAACGTTGAAGCCGATTGAACGAATAATTTAGTAATATAGCCTTCACCAATTTGCGCCGCTCACGAAAACGATGTTCGGCGACTTAGCCGGTAGTCCCCCTGGCCTTTCTTGAGAACGTCTCCGATTTGGCCTCGTAGAACATTCTCTCAAGAATGTTCTACGAGGTCTTCTCCTTCAGGTTGTACCATTAACACAGGCCAGGTACTATATACTTCTTTTGTCAATCCGCTTTCATTCATCCTTTCTAAATGCCCAAACCTTTACAAGTACTACTGACGGACCTGTTGGCTTAGTTGGCTTGCTTTTCACGCCGGAGGTCGTAGGTTCGATTCCCACCCAAGACATATATTTGTGTGCATGAACATGTCTGTTTGTCCTGAGTCTGGGTGTAATTATCTATATAAGTATGTATTTACAAAAGAAAAGTAGTATACTTAATATATCAGTTTGGGCCAGATTGGTCAGAAGGCCGTGTGTAACTAATATCCCAGGGTACCTATTATTAAAAGAAAAGTTATTTAAACTTCGTACAAATCCACAACATATGTTAAAAACATATGTTGTAGATCTGTTGACCTAATCATTAAAAACCCCTGACTTCAACTATAATTACCTCATTTTGGAAAAGAGCTGATACTCTTACACTGCTGGACCTAGATTAATCAAACATAGCTAAGAACCACCGCAAGGCAACTATTTTCTAGTGAACAAAACCGCATCGTAATCGGTCCAGCCGTTTGAGAGTTACGAGGCCATACACATCACACACATATATAGGAACTTTCCCTATTCAATTCCGATTTAAAAAACATGCGGGGCAGTCTTTTGAAAATGCCTTTAGAAGTGAAAACTATTTTTTCATTTCTCAGAATCTGAAAGTAGTGTTTATTTGATCCGAATAGACTTGCCACCTTTGGGCGGTTAAGACTCATATTAATTGCATCCCTCCCTATAGTGGGAATAAAAATAGAACTAAATTAGGTTAAGCAATCGGCCGTAAAAATGTAACATAAAGAGAAAAAAATGCGGCGGTCATCCGAGTTTATAAACGGACGGTTTGAATTTAAAAAAAACCGGCCATGTGCGAGTCGGACTCGCAAATGAAGGGTTCGGTAGCAGTAAGTTTTTCAGTGGATTAAATGAAAGCAAATTGCGGTTTATAATGTATTGAAAAAAAACTAGTAGCTAGATCTCGTTCAAACCAATTTTCGTTGTTAGTTTCTATGGTAATGTACATCATATATTTTTTTTAGAATAGAATAGAATTTTTGTTCTTTTTCTATTTTTGTGTAATAATCTTAATGCGGTTCACAAAATACATTTGCATTTGGCTACGTGTCCTGACGCGAGTTTAACATTTTTTTACCGATCTCAAAAAAGTGCACAAGGCCGCTAAATACGTTTTTACTTCAAAAAGAATAATAACAATGGGATCACAAACAAGGGAGCAATCGCGTAACATACATACATACAAAGTAGCAGTGTGATTGTCGAAACGTATCACGCGCCGCTGAGACAATAACCAATCATTAGCCGCTCGCCACTTGCCTGTCGCGCGCTAGCATGCCATCGCAACAATTACTAATGTAAATGCCCGTGGAGAGCTCGGACTAGGAGTGAGTATTTAATAGTAACAGTTACTTATAACAGCTATGTTATGGTACATTCTGGAACTGTTACAAATAAACTTACAGAACAGCTATTGTTTCACGCGTTACCGAAATCAAACAAACGACAGACAGAACATTTTCCCTTTTCAAGCATATTACCAAGCAATGAGGGTGACCAACACATGCGAATATTGCACTAAAAGCTACTTAACAATAAAGATTAAATTACGTACATTAGATTAGTATTTATTTCACGTAAATCAATGCAGTATTACGGAAGTTATGACTGTGAGAAGTTTTGAGCACTTTTAAATTTCCAAGATATCGCGCGCTCTACGCGTGGCGTCCGCTATCGGCTCGGTGCCGGTCGCTCCGTGCGCTTGTGCCCCACACTATATGAAATATTGAAGTGAAGTGAAGTGTACTTGTATCATAGCTTTATTTATTAATTTGTTATTATTGTATTACACCAACCTGTTAAATACCTTGTGAGTTACAATAAATCTGCACCCTGCAAGAGGGCTACATGGGAGGAAGATTTCCTTACACGACTGACAAACTTTGATTGACTTTAGCAAGCGGCGTCAAGAATCCAAAGTTTCTTAATCTACCAATAATGCTCTCGACTTAGTTACTTACTTATTTTTTGTTTTCAGTGCCTTTTTTATTAAATCTAATAAAGAACTAAATAAACTAATATAAGTTTTTTTATTTTTATATTTATATATAATTCCAAATTTTAATGACTTTATAGACGACCAAAATAAGACCAAACGGCAGAGGATAAACTTACTCAGTGTAAATCTTCAAAAGTGTTAACGATAATGTCTAGTATTTAGGATAAAATGAGGGCCGGTACTATTATATTTCTAGCAAAATGTTTGTAAAATTTTGTACACCATCTCCAAGTATACTTAGGTACGCAGGTAAGTACTATACTCAGCGGCACGCTAACAGCTGTAGATACCACTGTCATTCTAAACGGTTTTTTTTTCAAAGACAATAATTATAATAATAAAAACCCCCCTACGGGATCACCTTGGCGTGGTGGGGGGGCTTAAAGAAAGGCATGTACTACCTTATGGTCTTTGTCAGCTAGATGACACCCTGAACTATAACTTATTTCAGGAGATACTAATGGCCATGAACATCTCGGCCCAACCCTTTTCTAACTAACGATCCCAGAATGTACGTTTGCGGTAGATATGGAAAAGATACAACCAAAAATAATTGGACTACCCCAGGTGGGTACCAGTGCTATCGTTACTGGAGAATCCCGCCCCGAACCTAGCTCCGGCAGCCCTTCGTATTCTGGGGGGGGGGGCAACATATCTCAACTGCAAATAAATAGTAATGACGGAGGCGCCAGACGCTATAATTTACGCTCACGACCTGATAGAAACATAACCCTATCTACGGTTGAGGAGACACATACCGTAGAAGACTTACCTGATTGCTCAGGTGATAATTCAGTATCCCTTTTTTCATCTATTCCTTCAACTTCCCCTTCATACTTAACAAGGAAAGCTTCTACCTTATCCTCAGTTAGTTCATTCAATGGAATGGAAAATTCCCAAACAAATAGGAGGAGGACCATAGCCAAAAGTGTTGAACATGAGGAATGTTTTAACGATCCAGAACCTTTACCCACTTTGGCTAGAAAAACGCGCAGAAGATGGACACCCGATATGAACATATTTATTCTGCGCACTTATTTACAATTAACGACGTTAGACACAGATAAGATAGGTTATTTAGGACCCCTATATTCCAAATTTTGTGAGAGATATCCACAAGTCGAGGTATCCCGACAACGATTAGGTGACCAACGAAGAGCTATAGTACAAAGAAAACTCTTACCACAACCCACAATAGACAGAATTTATGAGGAAGTTAAAGCGGAACTTGATATAACACCTAGTCAAAGCCAACCGGTAACTCAAAATCGGTCACAAGGAACTCGAATTCAATGGAATTTAGAAATGAATACTTTTATCATGACTGCATATTATAAAATCACAAAATTAGAAACTGATTTTACCACGTATAGGAAAAGACTACACGAACTATTCACACAACAATATCCACATATTAGGGTTTCAGAACAAAGAGTCTCAGACCAAATGCGGGTAATAGTTAAAAATAAATACATTCCTGAAGAAACATCTAAAGCAATAAAAGAACAAGTTAAGAGAGAAATACAACAAGAAAGTGAGGTACACGACGTAAGGGAATCTCTATTAAATAATCTGTCAGTTAACTCGCCCGCGCCACCACAAATCCACTCTATTTTCAGCGTTCATTATAATTCCCATAACGGTCCACTACCTAATGTACCAAGTACAGAATTAATCACAGATCCCCAAATTAATTCCAATGTAGATCAGAACCTATGTATTGACAAAATTTTCCAGGAGACTCTTAATCGTTTCTCGAACTCTAACCCCATAGGTAGACCACGTATACCAAAGTTACGAGCCTCTAAGTAATTAGGATCTACAGTTCACTACATAAACACCATAATTTTACCAAAATACACTAATATAAATACCTCTTTTGACACTCTGCATACTTTAATATATTGCGCGGCCATCACTTGTGCTAAATTTAACGGAGCAAAAATAATTGAACCCGAGATAGATTCCAATCCATTAACACATAAAAATGATAGAAAACCTAAATGGGAGAAAAGATTAGAAAGAAAAATTAACGATCTAAGGTGTAAAATAGGTAGACTAATGCAATACTCATTCAAGTCTCGCTTGTGCAGCGTTTCGGTGCGGACGCGTTTTACGTAATCCGTGTTGATTAGCGCGGCGCGAGCTGTCGCTCGTAATTACTCGCCATGAGTACTGTACTTGTGGCAAATGAGCTGCTGGCGTTCTTGCTGCAGAAGCTGGATGTGATGGACGAGGTGTCCGCTATCCAGATCTGCGCAACGAACTTCAGCGAGGACGACATAGCTGCTGCCAAGCTGATGCTGTACGACGTGCTGAACAAGCGCGATCAGATGGTGTCCCGCCGGCGTGACGGGACTAAGAAGAGCTTGGAAGACATCATCAAGCTGTTCAAGGAGACCCACCCGGACGACGTGCCGACGTTTGTGGCGAAGGAGCTTCACAAGCTTCCCCCCGTCACTTTCGACCACGTCGATGTCACGAGCCTTTTGAAGGACATTGTCTTTTTGAAGGCCAGACTCGTGGATGTGCAGGTGAAATTAGACACATCCCAGAACACCGTCGCCGATTTGCGCAAGGAAGTTGACGAGTTGCGCAAGACCGTGGCGGTAACTAGGTCACCAGTCGATGCGTCAAACGTAAACACGCGTCGCGGAGCTGCGCTCGACATGTCGTCATCGAGTTCCGCGTCAGCAGTTTCGTCACCAGCGCACCCACCGATTGCTGAGCCTGCGAAGTGCCCCTCCCGCGCGCCCCGCAGCTCTGTGCCTGTTGCCGCGGCTCCTCCACGCACCGCCGCTCGAGCCCCTCGCCCCGCCCCGCTGCCAGTACTTGCAGCCACAGCAAAACCATTCCAAAAGGATTTTGCTACTGTCACTGCGAGCGTCCCTAGCGCTGCCAGTTTGAAGCCTGGGCCATATAAGGCAACGAAGAAGGCTGATGATGATGATGGGTTCGTGACGGTGCAAAGGAGGAAGCGCCGAATGCGAACCAACAAGAACCGCTGCGGCAACGCTCCTACGGAGCCCAACACGAGTCTGCGTGCCGCCAAGCCGAATACACCGGTGTATATCTCCCGCCTGCACTACACCACGAAGGCGGAGGACATCGTGGAGTACGTGCGCCAGAAGATCAAGTACACGCCGAGGGTGCAGTTACTGGAGTCGCGCCGGAACGTCAACTTTAAGGCGTTCGTGGTGCGAGTACCGAATTGCTTTCTGCCCCGCGTCATGGATGAGGACTTTTGGCCGCAGGACGTGGTGTTCCGTCGCTTCCGCGGACAAGTGCCACAGGACAGCACAAAGACAATAAGTGCAAAGTGAAGTGTTACTAACATAGTCTTAAGCCCTATATACTAACACTTTTTGTATATATTTTATATATGTTAGTCTGTAAGGTATATATCTATGGGCCATTAGATGCCTGATAATAAATGATTATTATTATTATTATTATTATTATAATACATCCGATGGGAAAGAAGTAGGAAAGTAAGTAAAACATTCAAGGATATAATGTCACAATATCAATCCACTCCACTTTTGAAGAATTAAATTCAGGTCTTTGGCAGTTTTTAGATACATTGAAGCAAAAACTTTCAGTAGCAGCTAGCAGATTAAAAAGATATAGAGCATGTACTTTACGCAAAGACCAAAACAATTTAAGTTTAACGAAAAGAACTTTTACCGTTACCTTCGCAACTCTCACAATAATCATGTCGAAAACTATTCTAGATCGACCCCATCACCAACTGAATTGCATCAATATTGGGCACAGATCTGGGAAAAGCCCGCTGAATACAATCGTGATGCTGATTGGATAGCTACTGAAAAAATTAACAGCGAAAAATATATCCCCATGGAATTAGATAATATACCGGTAGATATCTTTCAAAAAGTTATTAGAAAACTCCACAACTGGAAAGCCTCTGGTACTGACCACATTCACAACTTTTGGTATTATATATATATAAGCTTACGACTATTCACCCATTACTGTTCTACCATATTAATAATTCTATAAAAAATCCACAATTTTTACCAGTCTTCATTACTAAGGGAGTCACTTACTTGTTACCAAAAGACCAAAATGATACAACAAACCCAGCCAAATATAGACTTATTACATGTTTACAGACAATGTATAAAATAATTACATCTTGCATTACAGAAGTTATATACTTACATATAGACAATAACCAAATTCTTACAGAGCAACAGAAAGGATGTCGTAAGGGTGCAAAGAACAACTGACCATTGATGGAGTCATTTTAAGACAGGTTCAGAAACGAAAACAAGATTTGTACACCACTTATATAGACTACAAGAAAGCCTTCGATTCTGTACCACATTCGTGGTTGCTCCAAATACTAGATATATATAAAATTAATCCAAGCATCATAACATTTCTTAGCACTACAATGACTCAGTGGGCTACGCAACTTAGACTTAGTACGCCTGATGGAACTCTAAATTCTACTTCCATACAAATTAAACGTGGTATATTCCAAGGTGATTCTCTCAGCCCACTTTGGTTCTGTCTTGCGCTGAATCCCCTCTCAAACACTTTGAACTCCAATACCATAGGTTTTCCTTTGCACTACAATAACCAAGACGACGATGTTATAACTGACAGACAGACGGTTACTATTAATCATTTATTCTATATGGATGACATTAAACTGTATGCAACAAGTGAAGAAGATCTATATAAACTAGTTAGTTGTACAGAAAATATATCTCGTGATATTGTTATGAATTTTGGAATAGAGAAATGTAAAATTAATTCCGTGAGAGCAGGGCAGATCCATGAACACCAATATTGTACGCTAACAGGAGAGTTAATAGAATCGTTAGGGCCAGGTGAAACATACAAATATTTAGGATATATCCAATCGAAACAAATCCACTACAAGCAGATTAAAGAAAACTTAAAGCTACAATTTAAACAAAGACTCAATTCTATTTTGATATTACAACTAAATTCACGTAACATCATTAAAGCTATTAACACATACGCCATCCCGATTTTATCGTACTCGTTCGGTATCATTAATTGGTCAAAAACTGAACTAAAAAATCTACATTCGACGATACACACGAGAATGACCGCTCACAGGAAACACCATCCCAGGTCTTGCGTCCAAAGAATTACCCTACCTCGCCAAGATGGAGGCAGGGGAGTTATTAACATTGTTAACTTACACAATAGTTTAATAAATACATTGCGATCATACTTTTATCATAAGGCTTGCTCGTCTACAATACACAATGCCATTGCACAAAATGATGTCAAACTTACTCCCCTAAATCTACATGATAAAACTGTGCAAAACAATGAAGGACAAACTGACCGACAGACTAAATTGCATGACTGGGCCCAAAAGTCTTTCACGGAAGGCACTACCTTGATCTGAGCCAACCACACGTCGATCAAAAAGCGTCGAACGAATGGCTCAAGCAAGGTGAGCTCTTCCCTGATACTGAAGGATTTATGATAGCAATCCAAGACCAAATTATTGAAACCCGTAACTATCGCAAGTATATTATTAAAGCGCCAGAATCAATAGATGTTTGTAGGAAAAGTAACAGTGCGAGTGAAACTATACAACACATTACCGGTGCGTGTAATGCAATAGTACAGACAGACTACAAACACAGACACGACCAAATAGCTAACATAGTACACCAACATTTAGCAATTAAATACAAATTACTACCTGGTCCACCACATCCCTATTATAAATATATACCCCAAAATGTCTTAGAGAGCAGCACCCACAGACTATACTATGACCGAGCTATACTTACTGACAGGACAATACATTTTAATAGACCAGATATCACTTTAGTAGATAAGATTAGTAAAACCGCCATTATAATAGATATCGCTGTACCAAACACGCACAATTTACAATCAACCATTTCTGAAAAGCTATCTAAATACACAGAACTGCAGAATGAAGTTTGTAGAGTTTGGCGGTTACATAACACTTCAATAGTCCCTAAAGTCCTGTCAACGACTGGTGTAATCCCTAAGACTCTACACCGATCACTTGCCATGTTAGATCTTCCACCATCAACTTATATTCTTCTTCAGAAAGCTGCAATATTGAACACCTGCAGATTAGTACGTAAGTTTCTGCAAAGTTCTGAACGAAATCCTGAAACAGGTGTCGACTTGGCTTAGGCCCGTCACACCATATTGTCCGGCAATTAGCCGTGGTATATAAAAACATAAATAAAAATAATAATAATAATTTATTTTATTTCTCCACAAAGGTAGTTACAATGCTTACAACTAAATTGATATCTATACATATTCCTTTGTGAGAGCTGGTGTCTGAAGTAGGTTTCTTATAGAACCTGTATTACAGATCACCAGGCCCTCGGCCGCTTCGGAGTGGACAAATATACTGTCTTACATTTAATTTTATTATTAACTACATAGTAGAGACAATATATATAATATTATATGTGTGTGGTTGTGCGTGCGTGCGTGCGTGCGTGCGTCCGTGCGTGCGTGTGTGTGTGTTAGAGAGAGAGAGTCTGTGTGTGTGTGAGTGAGTGAGTGTGTGTGTGTGTGTGTGTGTGTGTGACTTTATGTGGTTTCCGTGTTTTCGTAATCTTGTTCAATCAGCCAGTTGGTAACTATAGTTTTACATTCAGTTTTAGATTTTGGATATATATTTAAAATTTTGTTAAGTTTGTTGTAAACGAGATCACCGAGATGGGAGAAACTCCCGCGGGGGAGGAGAGTGCTAAAGGAGCCAGTGGGACAGACATTGTGTTTTCGTCGCTTGTCAGCTAGTTTAAGTGGGTCATATGGAGTAAGTGCATGGGTTTTCAACGTTATATTTAAAATAAACTGCTGTCGGACTGTTAATACTCTGCAAGTAGAATAAAGTTCCGTTGTCGGGAATAGAAAGGGAAGACGCCATCCAACCTTTAATATAGCGCGTTGCGCCCGTTCTAATTTCAAAAGTGAGGTTTTAGTAGCACCACCCCAAGATATGATACAGTAAGATGTAATTGATTGGCATAGAGCTTGGTATACCAATTTTATTACTGATTTGTACGCAACATGACGTAGATTTTTTAAAATGTAAATTATTTTACGTAATCTGGATGAGAGTAGGTCGATATGATGGTGGAACTTTAATCTATAGTAAATTTGAACGCCAAGGTATTTCACACAGTCTGTACTGGTTAGATTGGGGCAACGGCATGGTAGGTGTCTTGCAGTTGTGAGCTTTGATGATAAAAGAGCCAGGGGGCTGGCCTGTGCAAGTAGGTGAAAAGGTAATATATTTTGTTTATCTATATTTAATGTTAGTGAGTTTGTAGCTAGCCATTTAGAAATATGATCAAAGCCCGTCTGTGCTTAACTGAAGGCGTCAGACCAGGTCTTCCCATGAAAAATGAGGGCAGTATCATCGGCGTAAGTGAATATATCTCCATTTTGGAGGCGGTGTTTGCAGAGGTCATTTATAAATATTAAAAATAGAGTAGGGCCGATGATACTACTCTGAGGGAATCCATGTGTGATAGATAACTCATCGCTGACCCAATCGTTGATCTTAACACGCTGGCGACCTCCCCTTAAGTAACTTTGGAAGAGTGTTAGCTGAGTGTCCCTGGTGCCTATATGTTCGAGCTTTGTGAGAAGAGTGGGGACAGCAACCGTATCGAACGCCTTAGCTAGGTCAAAAAAATACCAATCACTTTGTTTTTATTGTCCAATTTAGTCACAACCTTATTTGTTAAGTCCAAAACCGCGTCATTAGTAGAAATGCCTGCCCTAAATCCGTATTGATTAGATGATAATATTGTTTTGAATTTTAAAATTTAACGAGTCTTTTATTTAATACTATAATACTTTACAAACATATAATAGACGGACACAAATTACATCCAGACTCTGAACAACTATTTACGGGTTACACAAATAGTTGTCCGGTGCGGGAATCAAACCTCGGACACACAGCAGCAATTGTCTTAGCCACTGCGCCACACTTGCAGTCAATTTTACTTCACTTATATTCAACATACCTATTTTTGCTTATTAAGTATTAGTGGTTAAAGTCAAAGGTAGATAATAATAACGAAATATTGTATAAGTAGGTAATATAATAATAATAATAATATCTGGGGACAATGTCACACAGATCATCCTAGCCCCAAACTAAGCAAAGCTTGTACTATGGGTACCAGGCGTCACTATACATACTTTATATAGATAGATAAATACATATACATAGATAAATACATATACATAGAAAACATCCATGACTCGGAAACAAATATTCGTGCTCATCACACAAATATTTGCACTTACCGGGATTCGAACCCAGGACCACCAGCTTCGTAGGCAGGAGCACTACCAACTAGGCTACGATGACCGTCAAAAAATATTTCGTGGTTATTATATATTTTTTCCAAATCCCATGTTTAATCTAGGTCAGTATTACTGTGCTACAAACTTATCTGGCCCGGTGGCCAAAAGTAGAACTAATGACGCCAGTTTGAAATGTCAATCCATGACATTCCTGCCATTGATTGTTTGTTGCGCGTATTTATTTTTCTCTTTGTGGTTTTTAATTGTGAAAAATGCCGAAAGCTTTAAAAATTGATGCGGGGAACGTTATATTACAAGTATTGAATTATATGAAGGAAGAATAACGCCTTCAGGCACCAATTATACCCTTCAATAAGTTGTATGAATGCGTAGCTGCTACTACAGGTTAGTGTTGTCAGCTTCTGAAAAAATACGAAATTCCCCCTCTCTCTTTAAATTAAAATACATATTTTAAAATATTCATTATTTATTTAATTTTTGCTGTTTCCTTTGTAGGTGTCTGGGAGTAATGTGTAAGAAAACTTGTGAAAGAAAAAGAGCATGGTAGATAGAATTCTGAAATCCTATCATTCAGTGCAGAAGCTTTTGATAAAATAATAGTCAATGAATGGCAAAAGCATTGCAATAATGTACAAAAATATTGAAAATGTGTATCGAAAAAGGGATGGATACTTAGACGAGCCTTTCATCATTCATGGTAGTGATAGTGAAAGTGAAAGCAGTGATTGCGATAATGATGATGATGAAATGACTTCTGAATTAAACCATTCCGGTCACATAATAATACCTGGAGCATCTCCGTTAGAGAACACATAGCATACATTTTATGTAAATGATCATAATTATTGTATAAAAATATAAAGATGTTATAAAGATTTGTAATGACAGTATTTGTTTGCTTTTTAGTGAAGTAACATTTACGTTACAATGTGCATATTATTTTTACCCACTTTATTGCAAAAAATATTTACTAGCAACACTAAATGCGATAACAGCGACGCTGCCACCGGGTCAGAAAAGTTTGCCGGACTGTAGGTTAGGTAACATTCACCTATTCTCATTAAAAAAATACGACGTGGTTGGTTTATATATTTATTATAACATCCTGATGTCAAGGTTCCTGATAGATAATAACAAAATGTCTCTTATTTAGAAGAATCAATAAACTATTTGTTATAAGATTAATTTGTAAAATCCTTAAATGACAAATGTAGGTAAACTTAAAAGTTTATCTACCTTTGTCAGAACTTTATTATAAAATGCACCAATAGATAACGTAGTGATTTATGAGAAGAGTATAATCGGAATAGTTATTGACATCAAAATAATATTCATAACAAAATGCAATAGTTTTCAGTCCTATTGAATCCTGTCTGCGTATTGCGGTCATCCATTTCTTCCTTATCAGAGGATTTTTAGGTATACTAAAAACACGTTTTGGTTGTGTTAACATTTGAATTAAAACTCTTGGGCACTGCACAGCATTTTCTAATAATTTTCTCGTAATCACATCGCAAGTACGAGCCACCAGCAGCGGTGATTAAATGAATAGTACCTAGATTTGTACTCGCGAAGCGGCCGGCGCGCTGCGTGAGGGGCTACGTGACGTCACAGCGCGATCAAACGCCGCTTGCGGTTTGAAATAATATCGCTCGAAAATGCGTACTTTGATTGCTATTATCTCAGCTGTCTTTGGGAATATAAAAAAAGTAAAAATGCAGCTGTTCTTGTATTTTCTTCTAGATTACTTTCGCATACCCAGAATAAAACATTGGCCAGGCTCATTACCTATGTAATTGGGTTGTAACTGGTATTATGTAGGTGAGTATAAAAGGTAACTGTGACGCCCTGTTACAGCTGTCACGAGATTTCCTTAGTTAGAAATAGAAGTATGGATATGAGGTTCAGATTTGATAGACGCACCTAGATATTTGCGATTTTTTTTCTACCGCATTGAAACTGAGCCATAAAAAAGCGAATCATCATCATATCAGCCAAAAGACGCCCACTGCTGGCCAAAGAACTCCACGATTGCCGGTCTTGCGGTATCCGCATCCAGCGACCCTCACAAGATCATCGGTTCATCTTGTAGGGTGCCTGCACATGCTGCGTCCGCGTTTCCTGGTCACCACTTAAGAACCTTTCTGCCCCAGCAACTACAATATGCAGCCACGTGCCCTGTCCACTGCCACTTCAGCTTGGTCATTCGGGCTATGTGGGTCACTTTGGTTCACCTACGGCTCTGAATTTCTGATACAATCTCGTAGGGAAACTCCAAGCACAGCTCTCTCCATTGCTCTTAGGGTGAACTTGAGCCATCTGATAATGCCCATATTGAGTGAACACATCTCTGTTCCGTAAGTCATCACTGGCAACACACTCTGGTCAAAGACTTTCGATTTGAGAAAGCGAATATTCTAATCAAATAATTTAATTGTAATTTTTATAAGCCAATTCATAAGAATTTTTGTATATTTTAAGTACATAATATTTGGCTTCCACGTATTTTAAATCCTCATGATACTTTTTTATTAATAACTAACTTCATATTAATTTCTAAGAAACAGACCGTCATTTCATATAGCATGTTTGCAGCAAACAAGCTATATGAAATAACGGACTAATATTTTACAAGAGTTTTTCGTAACTGTTATTTACCTGGTTCGCTTTCCTAGCTGAAACTCGTTCCTACATTTAGTTTTCATAACATGTACAAATAATGCAATTCGTCCATAAAAAGTTCTGAATTCGAGTGCGAGTAGAAACCAAGGCTGTTAATTCCGTATTTGCCTATATATGGGAGCTGCCCTATCTAACCACTTTGTTATGAATTGACTCCTTGTTAGTTGACATCATTAGTTAGTAACTAATCATATCAATAAAACATTTTGTTAACAGCTAGTCTACAATAAAACAAAACGGTGTAAATGATTTAAATATTTTTTCTATGTTTACATAGAGATCTTATGTCAAAAAAAAAACTTGTGTGTACTTATGTACACGCGTTAAAGTTATACTTCTAAATATACAACTTGAACATAGTTATCAATTTTCATACCACCTAGAACTAACGTCATGCTGTTATTTTTACGATGCGCGCGCATCGTGCAAACACATTGTACAAATTCACTCTCATACCACCTAGAACTAACTTCATGCTGTTAAATTTTTTGGTGTCGGTGTGCGCGCGCATCGTAAAAATTCACTCTCATCATTTTTCTCCATCGCGCCAAAAGAAGTATAACTTCAAAAATGTTTGTACCTAGAACTTAGTTGTCGAAATTTTTGTTTACACTGAATCTATTTTTGTTTTTTTTTATGCTAGCCTACAAAAGTGTCCCACTGCTGAGCAAAGGCCTCCTTGGTTTTCCAGATTTCCCTATCTTTTGCAATTTCGGGCCAGTCATTACAAAATGAGTTTAGGTCATCACACCATCTCCGTTTGGGCCTACCGCGTCGACGTCGGCCATTTTGAGGAACCCAATTGGTTGTGAATTTGAATCTTAATTTATTTAAATTTTATAATATGTCATTTACTAGATACTTTGCAAAATTAAAAAGAAAATAACATAGCATTAAATAAATACATGTCATCATGAATAAAATATAAATTAAATTACAAAATTGTAGTTAAAACTTTATACATTTCTTATTAGAGTTATAGTAATTGAACTTACGTTACATTTAAATAGCATAGAACAGAATGATAAGAAAATCAAATTGGTTCCAATTATTTATTACCATTATATTAGTATTTTAGTAGTTATTTTGCTAAATGGTACTTAAAATTTGCTTAATTTGCAAGAAAGTGTATGTGAATTATAATAACTTCGATTTTATTTGTTCCATATGTACTTCCGCAAGCAGCGCCTCACTATGCACCTCGGTCTGTTAATGCCAATAAGCTATACAAACCGAAAACGAATCTCACGTGTACAGCTAACAACAGCTATATTATGTGTATAAAATTATTTAATAAAGTGGCCAATTTTATAAAAGCATTTTTCAAATTTAAACGTTACTTAACCAAATTTTTAACGGATAAATGTTTTTATAGTAGGTATACAAGAATACCTTGACTATAAACTGTGAGCCTTGTGTGTTTATATTAAAAAAAAATCTATATTGCTATGTATTATTATTAATAATAATAATAATAATAATAATAATATATGTTTATTCACATCTCACAAGGAAATTTACAATTAAAAATATCTAGTTAACAATTTTCGTTGCTATCGGTCCTTGTGGGAGTCTGGAGTCTGAACTAGGTCGAGACCTGTACTACAGAACTCCAGGCTCTCTCCGGATAATCTAAAAAGTTTATTCTATGACATAAAACTAATATAGGTTATTGTGTGAGTGTGTGTGTGCGTGTTCATGTGTGTGTATGTATGTGTGTGTGTATATGTGTGTGTGCGTGTGTGTGTATGAGAGTAAGATCACGTAATTCTGTATATTTAATTAGTTTTGGTACTAATTTATTTTTAGTTTTATTTTATAACATTTATAAGGTTTTCCGTGTCATCATATGATAGTTCTAGAAGCCAGTTAATGACTTTTCTTTTGGCTTTTTCTTTTTTGTCAGGGTATATACAAAGTTGCTTATTTGCTTTATTGTACAGAAATGGGCCTAGGAAACCATAAAATCTTTGAGCAAATGAGGTACGATACTGATGGCGTTGCTTACAAATATTGTAGGATTTTCGTTTATTCAAAACCTTATTGTCAAACGTTAGTTCATTATGCTGTCTCATAACAATGCTGAGGATGTATAATTGACGTATAGTTAAGACTTCGCAGTTATTATACAATAATTTTGTTGGGTATAAGAAGGGTTTGAATGTAGACACTTTCAGCAGTGCTCTTTGAGCTATTTCTATGGGTCTTAGTGAAGTTTTTGGGGATCCTCCCCAAATCAAAATACCATAAGTGCAAATTGATTGGCACAAAGCAAAATATGTCATTTTTAATAGTTTTGGATCAAGAACATGTCGAAGTTTTTTGAAAATAACCAGTAGCTTACGGACTCGACCACTTAAAGATATTATATGTTTTTTAAAAGTTAGATTGCTGTCTATTTCGATGCCGAGGTATTTTAAAGTAGATGTTTGTTGTAATGCCGTGCATGTGCAAAGTCCATTATTTGAATCCGAGCACGAGTGCGCAATCAGTGAGAGGTCCTTTGGTGGGTCTAGATTTCGAATTGAGAAACACATAAATTTTGTTTTACTTATGTTCAAAGATAAGACGTTACTATGCAAAAGAGCTGTCACAGTATTGAGACCATTTTGGGCAGCATCGAAGGTTTCACTCCAGGTATCTCCAGTGAAGATAATGGCAGTATCATCTGCATAAGAGACTAGTTGGCCCTGATTGAGTGATGTTAAACAGAGATCGTTTATGTATACGAGAAAAAGAGTAGGGCCTAAGATGCTTCCCTGGGGAACACCGTAAGATAAAGACATTTCGAAACTTTTGTATGGTCCAATAGCTACTATTTGAGATCGATTAGTCAAGTAACTTTTAAAAAGCTGGAGTTGAGTGCCTCTTATGCCAATTTCATGAAGTTTGTCTAATAAGATGGGAACAGAAACCGTATCGAAAGCTTTTGCAAGATCGAGGAAAATTGTCAGGCATTTTTTACCGCAGTCTAAGCCTTGCAGTATTAAGTTGGTAAGGGTGTGTACTGCGTCAGTAGTTGATTTACCACGTCGAAATCCAAATTGATTTTCAGAGTAAATACATTTCCTTTCAAGGTATTTTACTAGCCGAATGTTAATTAGTTTTTCTAATATTTTTGACAGGGCTGGTAATAGAGATATAGGCCTGTAGTTTCCGATACGGTCTCTGTCTCCGCTCTTATAGATTGGAACCACAACAGATTTTTTTAAACAGGAGGGAAAAATTCCTTTACTAAAACAACTATTGAATATGTAAGCAAGTGGTGGTGCAAGATAAGATTTCAGCTGTTTAATAATTTTGCTCGAGATTTTGTCCCATCCAACTGCAGTATCTGTCTTTAGAGCTTCGATCATTTCTTCAATTTCTTTGGGATCAGTATCAAAGAGTACGAAAGAGTTGTAAATGTTACGCGTATTCTGTGGTGGTCTTGTGTAATTTGGGTCTAAGTATAATTTTTCAGCAAGAGATTTACCAATATTAGTGAAGAATTCGTTAACTGAATTAATAGAGTTCTGTCGGTCTGTATGTAAGTTAAGTAGTTCTATAGGAAAGTTTTTTGACGAATTAGATGTGTAAGTAATGTTTTTAATAGCTTCCCATATTTTTCTGTTATTATTTCCTGCTTTTTCAATTTGGGCTTTGTCATAGTCATTTTTGGCTTTTTTGAAGAGTGAGTTACAGAAATTTCTGTAACGTTTGTAAATGGTTTTCAAGATTTCGTTATCGGGGTCCTTTACAGATTTCTGGTGTAGGTTATCTCTGTTCCGCATAGAACGCAGCATACCCTGTGTTATCCAAGGCTTTAAGGTTTTTTTACGTTTGCTTATTTTTATTTTTGTGGTGTTAACTTCTATGGTATTTGTTAAGTTAGATGTTAAGTAATTCATTGAAATTTCAGGGTCATCTGAGTGGTATATTGGATTTAGATCTAATTGAAGAATTGTGGATATTACCCTCTCAGTATTCACTTTGTTATAATATGTTCTTTCATGGTAGGCTGGCTTAGAGTCCTGTAAAAAGCATAGTACTGCTCGGTGGTCGGTGACAGTGGTAGGTGGTACGAGAGTAAGTACGGACTTATTGGTTTTAACTATAACATGGTCAATGCAAGTACCACTAGCGTCTCGTGTTATAATATTGTGTGCGGGTAACATGCCATGAAACGCAGCCAAATTTAAATAGGTTTCAGAATCAGAATTGTTGTACATTTTTTCCGGGTTGATAGGAATGTTTAGATCTCCTGTGATTATAATGTTTTTAAATGTAGATAATTTACTTAATGTATCATTTAATGAAGTTAGGAAAGGAGTAATGTTGCTATAGGAGGGAGAGCGGTATACTGTAACAAAAACTGTGTTGGGCTTTAGTTTAATAATAAGACAATTTGATTCTAGTACAATCGGTTCTTCAATGGTAGGCTGTAAGTAATTTTTTATTAAAACGACTACGCCATCGTTTTGTTTGAGGTTATTGTTTGTGCTAAAACTTTTGTAGCCAGGCAGGGAAGGTAGTGTATGATCGCGAGTTAGCCAGCACTCGGTTAAAATAATTATATCCAAATCCACTTTGATACGTTCGAGTAAAATCTCAAAATCAGGAAAATTGCGATGAATGCTCCTTATATTTTGAGTAAGAAACGATAAACAACAGTTATCAGCTGGAGCTAACTTTGCAATGGATTCTACTTTACATTCCAAGGATCTGAAACTAGTTGTATTTTCTATGTCATTGGCAATATTTATTTGATCGAATGGTTAGCAAAAAACAGAAGTCTTAGTTGTAATTTATATGGTAACATTTGATTGTTTTGGTGAGTTGTTGCATTTTGAGAAGGCCGGTTTTTATATGTGAGGTAATGACAGTGCCAAGATTGTCTTTTAGGTAAAATATGTATTAAAATTATCTTGTAGTATGACATACTTTGATGTACGACTATAGTCATATATGCCGCTTTATGTAGGTATAGAAGTAAGTAATGCATTGTATTGTTAGTATTTGTTACATGTGAAAGATATGCAAAGATTGGAATCATTATGTATAGTTTTATAAAGTAAATAAGACATTTGTGTTTGGGATATGAGTGTTGTGTACTGACATGATGTGTTATGATATAGGTAGTTATTGAATGAGTTATGTGCAAGACGTGATACAACAAGAGTTTTACCTGTAACAAATGTGTGAGGTTACAGTGAGTATTTCTAATAAATTGTGTGTAGTGATAAATGGCTAATGTGATAGAGTGTAGCTGCCAGTTTATAGTGTAAGTACATATACTATAGAACATAAGTAAAAAATTTAAAATTAATTTTGTTTTAGAAAGTATTAGCAACATTAAAAAAAAACACATAAGTACATAAAAAAGGTAGTCAATTAGGCCGTAATTTACGAATGTCGTCTTCGGAGTCGATGCGTACCACCGGAGCTTTTTCGTTATCCTTTTCTTTAACGTAGACTTTGCCATAGGAAGTCCAGCAAATGTACTTATTATGTGCTTTTACGAATTCCCGGGCCAGGTAAAACAGTCTTCTGGACGTCTGCGTCAAAGCTTCATCTATATAAAGTTGTTGCAAGTTATTAGGTAAGCCAATATGGGTGGTGTTGAGTTTATTATTTAGATTTTTTCTGTTGAATTCTCGAGATTTCTTAATAATTGAGGCCTTAAGGGATGTAGTTGTAAATTCAACTATGATGTGGTTATTTGATTGATTCTTGGTTTTTAAGCGATATACATCGCGTATGTCTGAAGAAGCCAATGGTTGTTCAATAGTCTCGCCAATTTTAAGCACAATATTACTTAGAATCCCTTTGTTTTCGGGATTTAATTTCGGGACATTCTTGATTTCTACCATAGATGAGCGACTGCTACGTTCGAGGTATTCAATTTTCGTTTCTAGGTATTCAATATGTTTCTTGTAACTTTTGTTCTCATGTTCAAGAAGTTGCATTCGATCCAGGAATTCATCATATTTTTTGGAAAGAAAATCCACTGTGCCTACGAGTTTCATAATGAATTAAGTATACATTGTACGGTAATTTTTTGTATTAAAATGTATATTTGCATGCTGAAAAGTAGAGTAAGAGATACCTATTTGTATTATGTTAAGAACTTTTGTCACCTTATTCACGCAAATAAATTACTTTTATCTTTTTTTTATCTTTTCCCAAGGTGAAAATTCAAGTGGGTATCTATGTTTACTTGCAGTAGTCTAAATGTGGCAACAGTTTATATAGGTGTATTTTCAAATGTTATGTCAGTGTTAAAGGTCAGTTTCAGCAAAATTTAAAGCTACTATTTCCTTTAACGAGGCCTGTTGGCGTGGTTGGTAGATACGCTGCTTCCCACGCCGGAAGACGTGGGTTCGATTCCCACCCAGGACAAATATTTGTGTACATGAACATGTCTATTTGTCATGAGTCTGGGTGTGTAAATTATCTATATAAGTATGTATTTACAAAAGAAAAATAGTATGTGTAGTATATCAGTTATCTGGTTTCCATAGTACACGCTGTGTGTGTGAATAATGTCCCAGGATGTATTATTAATATTATTTAAGTGTAATATCTGACATTTAAATTAATTAACATGATCTTACAACATTTAAATGTAATTAAGTGAAATTATCTTTATTTGCTAGAAGTGTGGTACATGAGGCTACATATCAAGCTGATCCATCGTTGTATAAGATTTCGATACAATGACAGGTCAGCTTATATTGGAAATGTTAGCTTGATATGTAGCCGTGTGTACAATTTAGATGTTAACAAAATGTATCGCCACTTCACCTTATAATAATTATGTCCTCCCGACCGAATTTCAGCCACGGCGGCGGTCTCAATGAAGACTAGCCAATTGCGCAGAACATATTATATTACACAAGTGTGTGCGCAAACATAAGGTCACTTTATATTCCATCACTCTCATAATTTGATGGGATGACAGCTTTACGTGCTCTCCGAGGCACGGGGGTGTAATACCGCCAACTTCCAGACTTCGGGCTGAAACTGAGAAACTTCTTTTTATGAATAAATCCCAAAATCACTTTTTGGCCAGACGCGGGATTTGAACCCACGACCTTATTATCTGCGGTTGAACACGCTATCGTTAGAGCAACGAGGCAGTCATGATTGAAATATACATACATACATAGACTCACGCCTGTTTCCCAGTGGGGTAGGCAGAGACAACGGATTTCCATTTGTCACGATCTTTGCACACGTCTTTAAAAAAATATGATAATATTATATTTAAATAACTAGCTGCTGCCCGCGACTTCGTACGCGGATCCTGTTGCTTATGCCAGCTACAACGGGGTCGTGAAAATAGAATATCTGTAACGTCTGATGTAGAATTCTAAGAGCTCAGGGACGGGAAAACAACTGGATGTGCGATACGATTCGAGACGTTCCAGATCTTACATTTTTGTAAGTCAAACGTTATTTATTCTGATGGGCATTTCCTGCCCATCAGAATAAACAACTTTTGCTAACTCGTCAATCCTATATATGCTAGTGTCGCTGGGCTCTTGGAGTTCCAAAACAGGTGCATAATAACATGTACATAATAATAATACCTTAATATAGACAGAACCATTGACAATATGTAGTAAAAATATTAGACTTAAACTAGATAAGTAATTAAACATAATCTCTTGACAATAACTTGATACGAGCTAGCTAAATATCATTGCTATAATAAAATAAATTTTATAAATGTTTTCATATAATCAATACAATGTGTACCTAAATATCTATGTTACTAGAAATAATAATGTATACAACTATATTACTACAAACATGTTCTGACTATTTATAAGCGCTTTTTTAAAGACTATGTGAATAAAAACCTTTTTTATTTCATTTTTATTTTTTTATGGTGTTCTGGATTTTCAAATTGAACTCTCAGCAAAAAATGCTCATCACGTGGACCAATTTTTGCTATGGTACCATTTTTGTATCTCTTATAATTTAGCTGGTCTGTTGTGGTTCTACATCAGGTCTGCGTCAGGTCAAGTTTCCAAGATAACTCATAGCCTCTATTTTGCCCAGACTTAATGCCTAAACAACAAAAAAAATATTTAAACCCATTAGAAGTTCCAAAGATTAGCGTGTACAAACAAACAGACAGATCTTTTTTTTATTTCGTTCTCTATTACTGTTTCTAAACCCCCTCAATTATTATTTTTTTAATATATTCAATGTACAGACACAGTTTTTTTACTGTTTTATTATAAGTATACATATATTATTAAAAACACGGCCTTTTAAAGCATATTTTATGATAAAATGCTTCACTGACTCACTAATTAACAGAAACTAAGTTTAGGATAATTTTCCATTGGCCTACAATTTTGACATTTGGATAAAGGAAAAAAAGAAAACATTATCGATTTCTGATACGTATTATTAGCTGCCAAGGAATGTCAACGTAAAATTGAGCTTCTCACTCTGTAAGACCAAAAGCATACACACACAATAGAGGTCAAAATAGCCATGTAAAGACTGTATCTATCAAGGAATATAAACTTCAAACTTCTTTATTTGTCAAACATAGGTGTACAAAGATCTTATGTTATAACATTATACAGTGTGCGCTATGTTTTGCCAATAATGACATACAATTTTTTTGCACATCAAGCTACCCCAATCTGTCAAATTTCCCCAATTGAAAGTGAACCTTATGCTTTTGTGATAGAGTTCATAATCTATAAAAGGAATTTGACAGGTTGGGGTAGCTGAATGTGCTGGCGTCTGTACATCAGACATTATAGAATTTTAGGCACAATTATTGTATTACTTTAATTAAATTATCATTAAAAAATCATCTAATGTTGTACACGTTGTAAGTAATAGCTTCCACAAAATGACTTAATTTTTTTTTACTGGGAAGCATTTTATCTTCTCAGGTATTTTATTAGAGATTTGGGGAGAATATCAAAAAAACTCTTTTTTATAAGTGCAGTTTTACATTTCACATGGCATAATGTGTTATTATATTGAGCTCGGATTGGAATTGTCTTTACTGTAGCTAGTTTTTGGAATAAGTCTGTATTGTTTTTAATAAATAATGCGGTTTCAAAGATGTATAAAGACGGTAATAAGCGTTATTTAAATTAATACACTTCTAATCAACCCTACATAATAAGCTCACGGAAACAATAATTGATTTTACAAAACTACTTTGTACACGATGTTCCTTACAGTTTTAGCAGGTGTCGTACCAGAACTACCAGACTGTGCTGTGGGGTGAACTCACACGTGAGCACGCCACGTAAACCTGCCCGCCTTCCTCAAGTCCATTCCAGCGAACTTGCGAGTTTGACTTTGCGATTTGTTGATAGTTATCGCTACACACACTTTTAAAGGGGACTACAGAATTTTAAACTAAAAAAGGAGATCATTTATCACTAACGGAATACGTAGACACGAACATTGTTTCTCCCTGGGCGGATCCAGGCATTATAGTAGCCTCTATAACACGATGCAAAGTTTTGACTTGAAGCCTAGTGCCGTTGCAAAGTTTGGGTGGCTTTAAATTCCTCAGCAACATTATAGGAGTACCCACACGCAACATACTTCCCCTAATATACGCCCTTAGGGGCGGAATTTCCAAAAATCCTGAAATACATAAATTTCTATTTTTAAAGAAAAGGCCAAATACCAATTTTCATGACTTTCACTTAAAAATTACACACTTTTCATACAAACATACATCCACTATTTTATGCCCATGGGTTGGAATTTCCAAAAATTCTAAAATATATTTTTTTTTTTTAGCTTAAAGGCCAAATACCAATTTTCATGCCTTTAACTTCAAAAATGATGGATTTTAATAAAATCTTTCATCCTCTATTTTACCCACTTATGGTTGGTATTTTCCAAAACCCTTCCTTAGTGAATGCCTACGTTATAAAAAGTGCATACCGTCAACATTTCAAGTCTCTAACCCCAGCCATTTAGACTGTGCGTTGATATGCCAGTCAATCAGTTTCTTCTTTTATATATGTATATAGATTTGTGCTGTGAAAATTATGAGAGACAGGGTTAATTTACTAACATTCAAATACATATTATATATATATATTGGAATTTTTTAGCTTAATATGTACCCCTGTGTACATAATTAAAGGTGTCCAAAAAAACTAAACGTTTTAATAACCATATTTTGGATAACGACAAACTTCTAGGCAACCAAGACTTTATTTCAAAACAATTCAGAACATTCAAAACCCTACGTAACTCATACAATCAGCAAACACGGTCACATCGTCAGAAGTAATGCCGTCACATGCACAACGACATCTATCGAAATAAAAATCACCTATCAACCTAGTTAATTCAGAAAGAGACGTCATAATATGCACAATGTCATCTATCGAACATTAGTTTAACTATCAACATTAGTTCATCTTGAAGTAGGTAACGAAATGTGTGTTATTTTTCTTCTTGAATACTACTTTAAAATCTATCTTTTGATAGACTGAACCGATTGCAATAAACAAAAAGTGAACGTTACCTCAATTATCGCTCATTCGTTGTGTATAAAAGTTATCTACATTGCTTTCGTATATTTTACGTGATGCCCGAACATACAAACAGACAAACAGATAAACTGACAAAAATTCTATAAATGCTGGAAATGGGTTCTATTGGTTGTTCTTTAACACCATGGCTATTTTTTTATTTTTCTTTGATGTACAATAAATATTTTTCAACAGTTTTATTATATGTATAGATTTAATGAGAATAGCCATAATAACAATTAATACAAACATTAATAAGGACGAAAATGATTTTCTACCTTACATTAAAAAAATTGACAAGACGGTTATCAACCTTTTATCGAAAGTCTTCGACCAGTGTGTGTTGCCAGTGATGACATACGGAACAGAGACGTGGTCGCTCACTATGAGCCTTATTAGAAGGCTCAAGGTCACCTAAAGAGCAACGGAGAGGGCTATGCTCGGAGTTTCCCTGCGGGATCGAATTAGAAATGTCGAAATCCGCAGGCGAACCAAAGTCACCGACATAGCCCGAAGAATTGCAAAACTGAAGTGGCAGTGGACGGGGCACATAGCTCGTAGATCCGACGGCCGTTGGGGCAGAATGGTTCTCGAGTGGCGACCACGAACCGGAAGACGCAGCGTGGGCAGGCCCCCTACAAGATGGACCGATGATCTTGTGCGGGTCGCTGGAAACTGCTGGATGCGAATAGCGCAAGACCGGCAATTGTGGAGATCTTTGGGCGTGGCCTTTGTCCAGCTGTGGTCTTTCGGCTGATATGATGATACAGACATTAAATCAAGTGAACCTTCATTTACATTATAATATATAAAATTCTCGTATTCCGGTTTGTTACCAAACTCCTCCGAAACAGCTGAACCGATTTGTATGATTTTTTGTGAAAATATCTGGTAGATCTGAGAATCTACCAGATGATTAGGGTACCCCTAAATATATATTTAGGGGTACCCTAATCATTTAGGGTAGGTATGTTCGATTCTCAGATCTACCAGATATTTTCACAAAAAATCAATTTCAAAAAAATTTCATATATATGTATATATGCATTTTACACGTGCAGTCTGTGGGCTCATTATACGCAGAAATCGTACAGCGCCCTTCGCGTACAATATAATAATGCGTTCAGGATATTGATGGGGTTGCCCCGCTTTTGTAGTGCATCAGGGATGTTTGCGGATGCTCGAGTTGATTGTTTTTATACAACTATGAGAAAACGATGCGCTTCCCTGGTGCGCCGCGTACGGGCCAGCCCCAACATTATCATGAGCTGTGTGGCCAGCAGACTCGATTGTGTTTATGTGAGTCGCTGCTGCAAGCTGTCCACCTCAGTGTTGGGAGAGTGGCAGTGATTGTGTGTGTGTGTGTGTGTGTGTGTGTGTGTGTGTTGTTATAGGAATACTAATATAGATGTAAGAATTATTGTTACTAACAAATATGAGTCATGTTACTTGAGTTAAATAAATTATTATTATTATTATTATTATATAGACAAAATTCTTGATTTTTATTTTCACATATTTTCACAAAAAATCAATTTCAAAAAAATTTCATATATATGTACAAAATTCTTGATTTTTATTTTATTACGATTTATCATTGAAAAATATATATAATTCTTATTTGTTATATATTTAGGGGTACCCTAATCATTTAGGGTAGGTATGTTCGATTCTCAGATCTACCAGATATTTTCACAAAAAAAAAATTTCATATATATGTATATAGACAAAATTCTTGATTTTTATTTTATTACGATTTATCATTGAAAAATATATATAACTCTTATTTGTTATATACCCTTCTACTACCAGACCCTATTTATTAATAGCAATGTTAATATTTTTGTACTGATTTTGATGATGGAATGTATTTTTGGGCATTTGATCGGGACGCTCGACGATTACCTTAAAAAATCGGTTTTAGATAAGATAAGATAATTGTTTATTTCACCACATAACATAAAATTATAACAATAATAGGTGCGTACAGTTAAATGCAATACATTTTTACATAATTAACTTGTTTGTTTTGTTGCAATATATTTAGCAATCTTTGTTGTGGCTAGCACCTTAGCGAAGTTATTCGGAGATAACTTGTATTAAAGGTGCTAGGCCCAACTTTGTTTATATAGTTCCATCATTATTCATCAACAATTTATAGGGTGAAAGTTAACATAAACATTTTATTTCTATTGTTAAGGCAGTACAATGTTTGCCGGGACAGCTAGTAAAAATATATATGAGGCGGAACATAAATAGTGGTGGAAATTTAAGCAATATACACACATCAACACAATCTAGGGATATTGAACATTTCATTGATTATCTAGAAAACTATAAACATTTTGTTATGACTGTAAATGGAAGAATTAAAGATAATTTCATGGCCGATATTTAAACATTAACAACACGATGCGATTTTGTTTTTCTAATTAATAAAAGTCTTAAATTAATTAAGCCATAGAAAATTACTGAGTGAACAAAAACATTTTATTCTTATAAAATTATTCAATCGAATTAAATGAATAAATATCTTACCAAATCTGATAATCAGTAATCGGTATTTCCTCCTCTAACATTAATCACACAGCGGCAACGATTTTCCATACTTAAAATTAAGGTGTCAATGTCTTGCTGGGGTATGCAGTCCCAAGTTCTTTTTAAATGTTCGAAAAGTTGTTCTTCTGTTGTCAAGTTGGGCGGAAAATCCCTCAATGCTCTTCGCTGTAACATGTCCCAGGCGTGTTCAATTGGGTTTAAGTCTGGCGACTGTGGAGGCCAATCTAATACCTGAACATCGTGTTCTCGAAGGGCGGCCCTCACCAGCCGCGCTGTATGGGAAGGTGCATTGTCATGCATGAGCTGAAATTCTTGCCCCGTTAGGGCCCTGAGCGGGACAATGACACGTTCTACTACCTCCTCACGGTATCTATGGGCAGTCATGCTGCCCTGAATCCAAATGAGTTGGGTTCGTCCGCCGATTCGTATTCCTGCCCACACCATAATTGTCCCGCCTTGGTAAGAGTGGACCTCCTGTGGATGTCGGAGACGGCTGACCCTGCCTGGAGTTCTCCAAACGCGTGTTCGTCTCGAATCTGGATGAAATCCATAGCGGGACTCATCAGTGAACAGCACCAATGACCATTGTTGATCACTCCATGTCAAATGTTCTTGAGCCCATAAAAGTCGCCTACCGCGATTGCCACGTCGCAGCGCTGGGACTCGTAGCGGTCTGCGAGCATGAAGACCAACTTCATGCAGCCTCCTTCGCACGGTTTGGTCGCTCACCAGCAGCTGCTGACCCTCCTGGAGCCTTTGCACTAGTTGCATCGCTGTGATATTGGGTAGTCTTCTGGCGGTCATTTGGAGAAATCGATCCTGTCTCTGAGTGGTAACACGATATCTACCTGTGTGCCGTTCTGCCACATCTCCAGTAGCGCGATAACGTGACCACAGCCTGGATACCACATTTTGGCTTGTGCCCAGAGACTCAGCAACGACGCGTTGAATAGCACCGTTTTGTAACATGCCAACTGCCCGTAACATTTCATCTCGACTCAAATGATGGCGTGGCATGACGCTAAAAAGCTTACACAACCAATTGAGAAAAGAAAATAAAACAATTTATCAGGTTTTCTTCAATTAACACGCAAAAAAAATTCTTGAAATTAGATACAACTCAAGATTGCGCTGTGCTTTGCGTGTTTTCATTTGTTTCTCATTTTAATTTTTAAATTTTGAATAAAGAATAGACAAGGTTTAAATCTGTAAATAAACTTTTTAAGGAAACTAAATAGGTTTTAAACAATAAAGCCATGTTTGATTTCAAAATAACGTATCCCTAGACTTTGTTGATGTGTGTACATATATATGAAACACTAGCTGTGACCCGCGGTGTTACCCGCGTTAAATTTTATAAATTTTGTTTGCTATAAACCTCACGGAGCCCGAGACCTTTCCAACGAATGCAAAACCGTGGAAATCGGTTCGTGCGTTCTGGAGTTATAGCGTCAGGAAGGAAAACCCGACTTATTTTTATATAGTAGACTAGCTGTGCCCCGCGGTGTTACCCGCGTTAAATTTTATAAATTTTCTTTGCTATAAACCTCACGGAGCCCGAGACCTTTCCAACGAATGGAAAACCGTGGAAATCGGTTCGTGCGTTCTGGAGTTATAGCGTCAGGAAGGAAAACCCGACTTATTTTTATATAGTAGATATCAAATTAATTAAAACCAGTTGGTGAAATGAAAAAAAGAAAATATTTTATAAAAGGATACTTGGGGCGTGATCTACAATGATATAGAAGCCAAAAAATATAGATTTTAGAATTTTTGTCTGTTTGTCTGTATGTATGTCTTGCCTTTTAGCACTAAAATTTACCTTGCTCAATCACTTCTACTTCCTCTTCTTGACTATGCCGATATCTGTTTCCTCGATGCAAATGAAGAACTTCTCAACAAGCTCGAAAGTCTACAGAATCTATGTATCCGATTCATTTACGGCCTCCGAAAGTATGACCACGTGTCCGAGTTTCGGTCGCAGTTGAATTGGCTACCTATTGGGAGACGTCGAGATTGTCATATTCTGTCATATTCTATCATTCCTCTATTCTATCCTTCATAACTCCAATACTCCCACATATCTCCGTGAACGCTTTGAGTATTTAGTCCCGCGAGAAAAAATCTGTCGTTTAACCATCTACCTTCTACTTCGAATGTCTTCTCACTCCTCAAGCCGGTATGACGGATCATTTACGGTTCGAGCAGTGCGTTTGTGGTTTGTCGCCCTTCCACATTCAATTCGCGCTACAACATCTCTTGACGTATTTAAGAGAAAAACAAAAGAACACTTCTGTCAATTAACTAAGTAGGCAGGCAGTTAATATTTATGTATATATTATATGTTTATTATATATATGTTATATAATTAGGTATGTAGTTACGTAAGTAACTTAGTATGTAGTATTAGTAAGCAGGTTTATGTATATATTTATTTACCACTGGTAAATTCTGTTTTGTTTTTATTTTTGTACTATTCTTAATTCAAATTGTTGTGCTCTATTTGTAACCTAATACATATAGGCTCTCACTCTGACAAAGGTTTGGAAGAGAACTCATAGTTGAGTTAAGCTCGCCTGTGTACATGCTATGTCTAATGTCTTATATAAATATGTATTTCTGTGTGCAATCAAGAATAAATAAATTGAAAACAAAATAAAAAATATGTCCGGACTAAACTCAAAAAGTACTGCATGAATTTACTTCAAATTTTGCATGAATATTACTAAGAGGACGGGTCAACATATAGGCTACATATTATCACGCTATCGCCTACGGGGGAGGGGCTGTGATAATTTATAAAGTTTAACGCGAGAAAAACCGCGGGGCACAGCTAGTGTAATATGTTTGTTCGGCTCCCCATGTAACATGCATCATCCGATCGTGTGAGAGAAGTTAATCTATGTGAATATTTATACGAGTTTCAGTTTTATATGCAAGATAAGCCCTTAAGTAAACTAGTTGGATGGTCGGTCCTAGGTAAATAAAGTACTTTGTACAATTACATAATTCAAGTAATTCACAAATCACGTGACATGGGTATTATTTTGATCTATTATTTATTAATTAACTCTGACGCCAGCACATCAAGCTACCCCAATCTGTTAAATTTCCCCAATTGAAAGTGAACCTTATGCTTTTGTGATGAAGTTGAAAATCTATAAAATAAAATTGACAGATTAGGATAGCTTGATGTCTGTACATTACATTAGACATTGTCTCATAAAACCGTATAAACGGTTTGTCTGGGAGAACCATCGAGGTACAATTTTTGACAGGTATACAGTAGATCATAGAGCATACAGTGAAAGTAATCAAATGTCTATATCCATAGCGGTCACCGTAGCCTAATTGGTAGTGCTCCTGCCTACGAAGCTGGTGGTCCTGGGTTCGAATCCCGGTAAGTGCAAATATTTGTGTGATAAGCACGAATATTTGTTTCTGAGTCATGGATGTTTTCTAAGTATATAAGTATATATCTATCTATATAAGTAGGTATGTATATCGTCACCTGGTACCCATAGTACAAGCTTTGCTTAGTTTGGGGCTACGATGATCTGTGTGACATTGTCCTTAGATATTATTATTATTATTATACATCTTAGGTCAGATAAACTTTCTAGTAAATAATATCTTAGATTTTTTATAAATTAGCAGCGTTATGTAGAGTATGTTTTATGTATCATTTTCTTAGTTACTTTCACTATAAAGTGTAATATTTAAATGTAATATATAAAATTGTTGTGCGCCGTTTCAATGGGTTTTTCATGACAAAGATTCCCTAGAAGAGAACTCATAGTTGAGCTAAGCTCGCTTGTGTAGATATATGTTTCTGATTAATAAATTAAAGCGTTATAAAACCATGGACTTAAATGATAACTTATGTAGGTTGTAGAATCATATTATATACCTAAATAGAATATCTTATCAGATTCTGCCCACATAAATTAATCCTAACTAATATTATAAATGCGAAAGTAACTCTGTCTGTCAGTTTGTTACTCTTTCACGCCAAAACTACTGAACATATTTGAATGAAATTTGGTATACAGATGGTCTAGACCCTGAGAAAGAGCATAGGCTAATTTTTATAGTTAGGATATCACATAGGCCATATTTTATAAAGTTTAACGCGGGTAAAATCGCGGGGCACAGCTAGTTAATTATAAAGTCTTTGCATTTGTTAGTGATTTATAAAAGTAGTACTCTATTTATTATTATTTTTTTTAACGACAACGCCCGCACTAGAGTATTTAATCTCTGTGTCGCGGGGTGCTTTACAACCATATAATAGACGGACACAAATTACATCCAGACTCACAACAACTATTTATGTGTCACACAAATTGTGGTCATGCGCGGGACTCGAACCCGCGACAAGAAGCGGCTATTATATTAGCCGCTGCGCTACACGTGCAGTGCACTCTATGAAAATCACACGACATTTGTAGTTCTGTCAAACTGGGTGTCTTTATGTTTTATATATATATATAAAACATTATAATATATATTTTAAGTTTACCGATGTACATAAATATGCTTATTATCTGAGATAATAAGCAATTTACACTTATATGTTTATTATTTTATGAGATTATTGGTAATTAATTATAATTAAAAAATAATATATAGTTTATATATTTAAAGCTTAAAACGTAGACGTGGACGTTTTATATAACGTTACAGTTAGCCTAGTAAGTTTTTACTGCTTCACCGGACAATAGAAGCGAGCGTGGGCTAGAGTAATCTCATCATTATCATATCTGCTGAAAGACGCCCACTGCTGGACAAAGGCCTCCCCCTAAACATCTCCAAAACTTCCGGCACAACTGTGCGGCTGAAGGCCAAGAAGAATAGCGCCACCCCATCACATCCCGTGACGACCGTAGAAGTGAAAAAGTGTAAAAAGTGACATCTAGTTTGGCAGATAAAAAAACGAAAAGTCAGTAAACCAGCTCTATACGCTATAAAATTGTTTTTGTATGTTTACAATGTCCATTTGGTTGTTAACAATGTGAATAGTGACATCTATTTTTACGAAAAAGAACTACACGGTCAGCTAAATGTAAAAAGTGACATCTAGTTTGGAAAATAAAACCGAAAAGTCGGTAAAACAGCTTTATACGCTATAAAGTTATTTTTGTATGTTTACAATATCCATTTGGTTAAAACCATGGTAGAAATGCAAAACGTTAATACCCACGTCGCCGGCAAAGTCTAGATTTCCAAGACAGCGACTACGACCTGGACAGTTCTTATCAGAGTCTTCCAAACAGTATAAACAAAGATGAAATAACTGCGATCAAGAATCAACTCACAAAATTAAATGCCCAACTTCAAATAACAAATACCGAGATAGACAATTTAAACCTTGAAAATAGCGCGCTAAAGGAAAAATTATCAACTTTCCAGCACAAAATTAATATCTATAAATCAGTAGACGCTTTTGAACTAAATGGGACTAACAAATTAATAGCTTCCCCACTAAAATTTTATTCTCCACAGTATCAAAAACGCCAAAGGTCGTGTGATATGAAAATCAGCTTGACAAGGACTTCTTCAAAAGAACTAGAAATAAGCCCAAAGCATGACGATAGCAGGAGCCTAAGTTATTTTTAGAACAACCTTTAACAGATAGCAAAGGCTTACAGGATAATATGATATATCATCAGCCATCTTATCGATCAATCTAGGATAAATGTAGCATCGACATGGGTACAATAGTAGACTCTGAAACAACACAAAAGGTGGATTTAGAGCATACAAATAAACAGTTCAGGTTGCACAATAATTATTCAGTGACCTCAAAGTGTCATGATTTCACGACAAAGAAAATTCAATATATTTTTTTTCTGGCCAAACAGGTCTTGATATAAGAAGACGGCTTCTAGATCTCCTGGGCAATTCTGTCAGAGTGACATCTTTAGTAAAGCCAGGAGCTCCCATGGTTGAAGTTTTAAGTACATGTGTGCAGAGTGTAAAGATTTGACCAACTCTGACTACATACTAATACTAGCGGGTTCTAATGCTTCAAATCCTTTGAATTTACAGTCAACCTTGTATCATACTCTGAGCCAAGTTGGGCACACTTATGTCTTAGTTGGGAAAGTCTATAAAAACAAATATCGTTGTGTCAATATGCTGAATAATGCTTTGAAACTGGATTGTAGTAATTTTGTAAATTCAATATTTTAGCCATTGGACCAGAATCACTTTCGCACGAAATTAATCATTCCAAAATATATAAATACAATACAAGCAAGTCGACTAATTCATAAGGAAATACTTCGTTTAAAATACAGATATGACTTCGTAAACTATGCTGAAGTTAATAGTAATATCCAGTGTGGGATATTTGGCATTGTACAAAAGTGTAAATTTGATAATTATACACAGACGAACATTGAAGCTTCATCAGGGCGTTCTTTAGCAGTTACAAATACCATCGGCACTCAGACTGATAACCTAGAATATAGTGAAAACTTTTTTCGTGTCTAAATTACTCAACCACTCTCGTGGTATGCTACCCTTGTCTAAAACCCTTAATAACTACATCTCCCGTAGTATTTATCTTCAAAATTTATGAGGAAAAAGAGGAATTAGAAGTTTATTTGCAAGATATTCATCTTGACAATCTATATGTGTGCATAACGGAACATTTCTTGAACATAGAGTCAGCTCTTCAATTCAATATAAACAATTATAAAATGGTGTCGTTCAATGCTAGAAAGAATAAGAAAAGGGGTGGTAGCCTCATTATGGCGAGGAATGATATTGTTTGTGAAGAGGTACCTTTTTGTCAAAAATTATACAAATTCGAAAGTTGTGCGGTGTCAAAGATGTTAGTACTAACATCGACATCTTCTGCTGTTATAGAAATCCTATTGACCAAAATTATGAAACATTTCTATCTAAGTTGGAACAATTACTGGTACACTTCTTTAACAAATAATATGTTATTCGCGGAGACTTCAACATTGACTTGCTTAAAAGCGACACAAAAGCTTCAAATTTTTTGACATTACTGACATCATACAATTTTAGACCAATAATTAATGAGGTGGAAACGGAATAATGCGAAATCATGTTTGGATAATTTTTTGACTAACTTACCAGATGACGTTATCAATGAGCAGTTTGTTGATCATAATTGCTTGGCTGATGGACATTAACAACGTAACTAGTACGGAAAACTTAAGGGTGTATACAAAATCATACATTAGAATATACAGACTTGTCCTAAAAAAGCTAGACGCATTGCAGTCAGTAAAAAACTAACCAAAGCTAATAAATCTTCAAAAGCTATATGGCAGTTTGTAAATAGACACAGGAATAAAAAACCAAAACGTGAGAGTAATAAAAACATACTCCTTAAAGTTAATAATACGATTATATCAGATCCCCAGCAAATTCGAAAAAAGCAGCACGTTCGACGAGGCAGGTACTGTTATTTTTCTTATTTAGGACAACGTCGAGAAACAAAGAAAAAATAGACATAGTATTGAATGAAAATACAATAACATTGAGTGGTAGCGTAAAATTCTTAGGTATTCACATCGATGAAAGCCTAAACTGGAGAAAAGAAGTCACAGCTATAGAAAGCTCAATCAGTTCAGGTTGCTATGCCTTGAAAAGAATTCGAGATGTGATCGCTATTGAGCAATTAAAAGCGGTATATTACTCGCTCGTAGAGTCGAAGCTTAGGTACAGTATCATTCTATGGGGAGGTTACGCGTACAATATAAATACAGCTTTCATTATACAAAAAAGGGCCATAAGAACCATGATGAGAGTTCCACAGTGGATATCGTGTAAGGAGTACTTTAAAGAACTTAAGATACTAACGGTCCCTTGTTTGTATATTTTAGTTCTTCTTACTGATCTCATGAAATAATGAAATTTATTCAGCACTTGGGTGTTTACATACACTTGTACTTGTCATTTTGAATTAGTCCGTCCGTGCAGTCTGTTTCATCACATATATTTTCAATATCCTTAAATAAATAATAAATGGCAAGTTACTAAGCTATTAGTGTACTAGTATTGTATAACTATATATTGTATATACTATACTAGTATTGTACTAGGCGTAGGGGTCTACAAAATAAGATGCAACCTCATTTAGAAGTAATGCGTCTTGCAGCAGGTTATCAGTCGGTGAAACTCTTTAATAAACTACCTGTTCACTTGAAGTCGATTTAAAACATAAATCAGTTCAAGCAGCAGTTAAAATCATATTTGTTAGAGAAGTGCTACTACACCCTTGATGAGTTTCTCCGTGTTACATATAACTAGACCTATTCATTCATGCTAACTATTTTTATTGATATTATATTTTCAATTTTTGACATCTGTATTGGTATGTGCAATGTTTTTATTTTTGACCTTTGTATGGGAATTTGTAATGTATTTGTTTTTAGCATAATTATTTTTAGTTTTTTTATATATTAACATAAAAATTAAATAAATTGTTTAATATTCTTCAATTGACATACATCATATTATAACTATATATATATATATATATATATA
This sequence comes from Pseudoips prasinana, assembly GCA_951640165.1. Classification (NCBI taxonomy): domain Eukaryota; kingdom Metazoa; phylum Arthropoda; class Insecta; order Lepidoptera; family Nolidae; genus Pseudoips; species Pseudoips prasinana. Next base: position 7,587,696 of record OX621234.1, read on the forward strand.
TCTGTTTTGACATTATATTATACTTTTAACACTATTGTAATGATGAAAATGATATACTCTTTTAATAATCATTCTTTTTGGTAACTGTTTTATTAATGCATTTCTCTTGTAATTTTATGATTTCTATTGTACCTTTGTTTGTTTTAATTTTATAATTTAATGTAAATTTTCAATACAATGTAAAAATTGTTAGTGAAATAAATGAAATGAAATGAAGTCGTCCTGAGTGATATATCTATTTACCAGAGAACGGGCAGCAGCGTTTTTCTGATTACTATGCCTACCTTACTGCGATCGCCAACCCATTTGCCATGCGTGGCGATTGTGGCAGATCATCTCAGAGCCAGCAACATAAAACTACAAACTAAGTAGTGAAGGGCACCTCATTTGGGGATCTAACCTGGACTCTGGGTGGTTCCTGACCTAGTAATGACGGCAGTAATCGCCGAATCATTAGTTTTTGAGATGTTTTTTTTGCAACTATCCCTCTACGTTTATAAGCAAAAAAGCATATCTCTTATCCGATTGTAGATCGGAGAGGGCATTTCTTCGATACGAATGCAAACTAAGGGGCATTTTTTTGTGGTTACAGACATTGAGGACGATGGTGGTACTCTCGCCCGACGTGTACGGTATATCGGTTTGTGTATTGTGACTTAGACTTTATCATAGTCCTAACTAGTCTTTAGAGCCTGTGGTCCATAAGCATGAGGTGATCTCTGGAAACAATGGTTTTTTTTAAAGAAAAATAGAACTAGATGTTTAGTATTATGCACCAATGATCTCATCAATAATTTTATTTTTATTTTATTTATTTAGGGATAATTAACAGCTACAACATAATACATACACATAGGATTTACAAAATTATTAAGTATTGTTGCTGTAAAATGAAAGACTAGTGGACTGTAATACTAGTTTATGCAGTACAACATAATATAATTAAAACATGGACTATATATAAAATAATCAGTAAACGCGCGTGTCGTCGCGTCGGTGCGGTTCGTCTGCCGAGAGTGTCCACAGATATCTATTATACTAGTCTACGAAGAGTGCCCGTCAGACCGGGCCACAGTGGAACGAATGTATGGGAGCGGTTGGACGTAGACATGTCCGAAAAATAAGAGTAAAATTATGACAAACTAATGATGCCATCTTATTCGATTACTTAATGCCTTCATAAATTGTGGTGATGAATTTCTTCATAACTCCCATATTTCGGGAGTAATTTGAGAAAATGTGAAATTTTACTATGAAAATGAGTGTATCGAGCTCTCTCCCTCCTGATTCCGGGCTTGTTTCAAGTAGCGGTCTCTAATATCGTAATGCTATTACTAAGAGCTATATTTAATACTAAGACACATAGTGCGCCAAATGTGCACTTTCTGGGATAAAAGGAAATGAAAATTAAAAAAAAAAAACGTTTTTTCCCCATTTGTATTTACTTTAAACCGCAGACAGACTTATTAAGAGGTCTATAAATATATTATATATATACAGAAATATATATTAACAAAAATATTCACAAGAACTGATGAGAGTATGACTTTTAAGTAAGTTGAAGATTTACGAGGACTAGGATGTGTACAAGTTGAAGCATCAGATTTAGCAGGAGAAATTATGGGCTCGATGACGTCACTTATATTTTCTGTAGAAGGTTCCATATTTTCATTCTGTAATTCCGGCCATTGAATTGCAGCCTGTAGCCAAATCTCATGTTTCTTCCGAAACTTATCTGTGCTTCTTCCAGACTTTGTCCATTTTGCATAAATGCGGTAGCAAAATCGACGACACCAGTCTTTTAAACTTGTTTCAGCACTTTCACATAACTGAACACAACTGTTATCTTTTAAAACACTGAACAAATAGTTAAAATCGCGTAAATCTTTATGTGCGCGTGCGCATAAAGCAACGTGAATATCAAGATTTGTATTAAAATTTGGAAAATACATTGCGAGATTAGCTTGGATACAACGAGGTGTAAATCAACACTGATTTTAAAGTTACTAATAGTGACCTATTTATATAAAATCCAGGTATCCCAGGTATCCTTTGTTAAATATTGCAAGGTAATTAGTTATTGTGATAATTAGTAAATGATGCATGCTAAATTAGTGTATTAAGAGCCATTTAGTAATTAAATAATAGCAATGTTCTTATCAGTAATCATTAGTGCATCAGTTTTATATGTAAACCTTAAGTCCCTAATTATATATCCTAATTAGCTTATATCTTCTCTAATTGGCTGCTCAGAAATGTTATTGTAATAAGGTAAACCTTTAGAAAAACGGTTTTAATCAACAAAATAAACAAAAAATAAAAAAATTGTGTTATAAAATAAACATCACTCTTTATCCCAGAAAGTGCACATTTGGCGCACTATGTGTCTTAGTATTAAATATAGCTCTTAGTATTAGCATTATGATATTAGAGACCGCTACTTGAAACAAGCCCGGAATCAGGAGGGAGAGAGCTCGATACACTCATTTTCATAGTAAAATTTCACATTTTCTCAAATTACTCCCGAAATATGGGAGTTATGAAGAAATTCATCACCACAAGTTATGAAGGCATTAAGTAATCGAATAAGATGGCATCATTAGTTTGGCATAATTTTACTCTTTTTTTCGGACATGTCTACGTCCAACCGCTCCCATACATTCGTTCCACTGTGCGGGCGAGCACCTGCGTCCGCGCGCCCCAGCCGATGCCAGCCGACGAGACCCGATGATGCACGAACATCCTCCCCGCCTTGAAGCATTCAAAACAAAGGAAGTGGGCACACGTGGTAGGCCCGCAGCAATGTCCCTTAAAAATAATGAGTAAACGCGCGTGTCGTCGCGTCGGTGCGGTTCGTCTGCCGAGAGTGTCCACAGATATCTATTATACTAGTCTACGAAGAGTGCCCGTCAGACCGGGCGAGCACCTGCGTCCGCGCGCCCCAGCCGATGCCAGCCGACGAGACCCGATGATGCACGAACATCCTCCCCGCCTTGAAGCATTCAAAACAAAGGAAGGGGGCACACGTGGTAGGCCCGCAGCAATGTCCCTTAAAAATAATGAGTAAACGCGCGTGTCGTCGCGTCGGTGCGGTTCGTCTGCCGAGAGTGTCCACAGATATCTATTATACTAGTCTACGAAGAGTGCCCGTCAGACCGGGTGAGCACCTGCGTCCGCGCGCCCCAGCCGATGCCAGCCGACGAGACCCGATGATGCACGAACATCCTCCCCGCCTTGAAGCATTCAAAACAAAGGAAGTGGGCACACGTGGTAGGCCCGCAGCAATGTCCCTTAAAAATAATGAGTAAACGCGCGTGTCGTCGCGTCGGTGCGGTTCGTCTGCCGAGAGTGTCCACAGATATCTATTATACTAGTCTACGAAGAGTGCCCGTCAGACCGGGCGAGCACCTGCGTCCGCGCGCCCCAGCCGATGCCAGCCGACGAGACCCGATGATGCACGAACATCCTCCCCGCCTTGAAGCATTCAAAACAAAGGAAGTGGGCACACGTGGTAGGCCCGCAGCAGTGTCCCCTACTTCGTCTTTAGCTTCACGAAGCGCGTAGCTCCGTCGCTCCCAGAGAAGACCTCGGTCACTCGTACCAGTGGCCACACCAGTGGCAATTGTCCCCACTCAATGAAGAGGTCCAGTACGCCAACAGACAGCTGCCCTGTAGAAGCGGCTTATTTCGTCTACCTGTAGCAAAGAAACATACTCCAAATAGAATGTCTGCCAAAAGTGCTGTCTGGCATGTTCTAATCTATCGTAGTGCTCCAGCCGCTCAATGATTACGTCAGCCACCTATGGATGCATAACAGACGTGAATGGCCTGTCAATTATGAAGTGAGAAGGAGTTAGGGCAGTTAAGTCAAAAGGATCAACGGAAAAATGAGTGAGAAGACAGGAATTAAGTACAGCCTCTATTTGAAACAAACAGTTGACCATTTCGTCAAACGTAAAATGCGTTGTACCAAGAAGGGTTGAGTGAACGGAAGCTTCCGCAATACCATTGAAATGGGGTAAGTAAGGAGGCGCGACAGTAAATCCGATGCCTTGTTGACCTTAAAATCAAAATTAGTATTTGGAGGAAAAATAAAATTATTGCATGTATCAAATTAGTGCCATTATGAGACAACATAAATTTGGGCTTGCTACGACGCGCAAGTTAAGGCAGCCAAGTAAGCTTCTTTTGTTAGATCTGTAACAAGTTCGACATGAACGGCCTTGACGGTAAGGCAAACAAATATACAGAGGTAGGCCTTTATAAGCTTATACCCCCTCCCCTTGCGAACAGCTAACAATACTGGCCTGGCATAAGCTACGCTGCAATAAAATGGGAATTTTAAATGAATCCTTGAGGTGGGCAATTGACCCATGGACTAAATAGCTTGCCTTATTTTTGAAACATACAATTTTTTATTATTATTTTAGCCAGCCAAGTCTCTGCCACCACGAGGCCAATACAATTGATGAGCAATATGCAAGTGATTAATGTAATAAATTAAAGTCTGAAAATGAATTTATTAATAAAATTATGAAATAACTGATTATGTGATTTGATTAAATAAATTAAGTTATTATCTATGACATGAGATATACTATTTCTGGTAGATCCTGTCTCACGCTTTTATTGGGCATATTTGGCCTGTACATTTCATCTTTTGACCAAAATTAAGGACCTGACCACCACAAAGAACACTCGCTGATAAGGTCAGCCTTCAGCCCCCGAGAAACAAGATCTGTCGGATTACCCTAAGACGGCACGTAGCTCCACGCACACAGTCTTGTTCCTAATAAAGCCCCGCTTTTTTGCAGACGCCGTATATTAGGCAACAGTATTAGGACAAATGACCTATTCTTACAAGGTAACTCAGAATAAGTTCAAATAATAAACTGGAGCACATAGCGACGTTAAGGTACTAACAGTATAGCCCTATACATATATTTTTTAAATATGACCAGAAATAACATATTTATTCTGACGACAACGCGTAACTAAGTTTAAAACGGTCATCCTGGAGAGTTGTACCCACCATCTGAATGTTGTTGAACGAATATTCAGAAGGGGTTGCAGCAAAGGCATCGAAAACTGCCCGGAATTTAGTCTATACCGTGATGCGGTATGAAATTCAGTGGTAGCACCTGAATACGGTCTCCTTGAAGAGTGATGCTCTGTCATGTCTCAGACGCTCTTAATCCTGCATGAAAGCAATATGTCTCTCTTTGAAGACAGGATCGATCTGGAACTGACACTCTAAAGGCACAGAAGGACATTTAACGTGTTAATGTGTTAATATGTCTCGCCTAACACACTTGGATCCTCACTCAGAAGCATGGTGACTACAAATCGCCCTGAATCATCACGGTTTGTATTAAAAATAAAACTTTATTTACAAGCCCGTTCCTAGTGAGCTAATAAATGTTTTGAAGGAAGAGAATCAAGTTCCCAAAAATTATTTAAATTATCAAGGTCACTTAATAATAGGTGACATAAATGTGATTGTACGTTCATAGATGAATGTAATGGAACGCCCATGAGTTGTAGTAACCCCGTGTGTATAGTGTGGGAACTCGATGATTACACATTAGCAGTTAATCCAGTTGGGGTAGCTCTCCATGTGATATCAGGTAGATTATAATCACCTACAATATAAACATTACTAATATTAGGCCCGTTTAGAAAGTCTTGCAGTAAGTCAAAATAAGACATATAAGCATCAGTACAGCCCCATGGCGCTATGTATGCAACACAGATGACGTGTATTTTTGTTTTAAACGTCTATTAGGGAATGCTATTATAAGATGTTCAATGCTCATAGTGTGGTGTATTAATTGCACACTTGTACACTTACCTACAACATAATAATCAAAGCTTAACGATCCTGACTCAAAATATAAGGAGTATATACAGTAATATTGATGACCTTGAGATAAATTTGTCTCAAATAGGACATGAAGTAGATGTCCTAGTATTAACAGAGTGCAGATTAAACTCCGATAAACAAATACCTGTGTTAAATAATTATACTTCCTTTAATACATCTCGACATTTAAATCAAAATGATGGCGTAGTCGCCTATATTAAAAACTGCCACTTACCCCAGGTATTAGAAATAAACATGACTCATGCCTCAGCTTTGCAAATTACTATTTATTTTTTCACAATTATTGGTATTTATCGGTCTCCATCGAATACATCCGCCGATAATTTCATTTTATCGCTAGATAAATACCTGCAAACTATACATTCACATAGTAACACTATTATTACTGGAGATATAAATATTAACCTAATAGAGAGACCTGCCGAGACATCACAAACGAGAAGTAACAGATTGAATTATTTAAATATGGCGGCTTTACATAGTTTTCTTCCAGGGCACTGTTTACCTACGAGGATTGACAACTGCCTCGACCACATGCTACTTAAGTTAGACAAATCTAAATACTCGGCTTTCGTAGCAGTATTAAACACGTCTATTACGGATCATTCATCGGTATTATTAAACATATCTTATACTTGCCAAGAAAAGTCTTATCAAAAAACTAAATCTAAGACTGTGACCAATTTCGAGAATGCCTACAAAGATCTTGTAAAAATGGAAACTTCTTTTCTCAATGCATATAGAGACCCAAACATATTAGTTAACGCGATGATAGATGTGATTAGGACATCTCTCCACCAAAACACAAAAATTGTTTCATTCTCTAGCTCTAAGCGTACTCTAAAGCCTTGGATATCCACGGGGGCATTGAAATGCATTGGACTTAGAAATAAAATGCAGCTACAGGCAAAGAGAGACCCTTTTAATGTTATCCTAATTATAACGTATAAGCGTTATCGCACATTTTGCTCCAATCTTATTAAGAAACTAAAAAGGCAATATCATAAGAGCCAAATTTTGATATCTTCGAAAAATCCGAAGCAACTTTGGAGGAAAATAAATGATATAACCCATTATAAAAAACCCAAGGCGACTAGTACACACCTACTTCAAATCACACCACACCCTCTCGTCTCGTTAAACCGCGTAAACCACTTTTTTGTAACTATTGGGAAAACACTGGCGGAAGAAATCATCACTTTAACTCAACTAGAATATATACCCCTCATAAACAGCTTACATGCACCATCTCAAGTAAACTCATTTGTGTTGTTGGAGACTGATTTGGCAGAAGTGGATAGTACACTCATGGCACTTGACTCGGGAAGTGCTTCGGGGTGGGATGGCATACCAATAAGCTTCCTGAAGTTATCTCGAGACTTTGTAGTTCCTCTCATTTGCAAATTAACCAATTTGTGTTTTGAAACGGGAATATTTTGTAACGCGTTAAAACGATCTGTCGTCACGCCTGTGCACAAAGATGGGGATAAAAGCGATGTTAACAACTATCGACCAATTTCCGTCTTACCGTAATTTTCCAAAATAATTGAAAAAATCATAAATAAAAGGCTAATAAATTACTTGATTAAATATAACATTCTTTCCGATTCACAATATGGTTTTAGACAGGGGCGGTCAACTCAGGACGCAGTACTAGCGCTTACGTCTGAAATTACAGATATGGTTGACAAGGGATATAAATGTGTTACGGTATTTCTAGACCTAAAGAAAGCTTTTGACACAATATCTGTACCCATTCTTGTGCAGAGACTTGAAGCTATTGGGATCAGAGGCAAGGCTCTTTCTCTTTTCAACAGTTATCTCCGGGGCAGGAGACAACAGGTTAAAATTGGCAACTTGTACAGTGACGAGGAAGACGTTGTTTTCGGGGTACCACAGAGCTCTGTGCTCGGCCCGCCACTGTTTCTGGTGTATATTAATGAACTCTGTAACCTACGAAACAGTGGCGGGAAAATCTTTTCATACGCGGACGATACGGCTATTGTCTATTTTGGCAGCACTTGGGAAGTGGTACGTAATAAGACCGAAAATGGTTTAGCTGTTGTAGATAAGAGGCTCAAAGAAAATTTACTAAGTCTTAATATTGCTAAAACAAACTATATTTGTTTCTCTCCAAGTGCAAGGTCTAATGTATGTAGTAACTTCAATATTCGGTTACATGAGTGTGAAAATGGCTTGAATCAAAATTGTGACTGTCAATCCATCAAACACGTACCGACTACAAGATACCTGGGGGTTATAGTTGACGAGAGCCTGGCATGGCACTCACATATCGAAGTTATTATGTCCCGAGTTCGAAAATTGATATGGATCTTTAAAAATCTGCGACACGTGATGCCTCAAAATACACTAAGCAACATTTATATAGCACTCGCGCAGTCAGTAATAACATACTGCTTACCAGTTTGGGGAGGAGCCACTAAAACTAAATTACTTGAGTTAGAAAGAGCTCAACGATCACTTTTAAAGGTAATGTATTTTAAACCATATCGATACCCCACAGTCGATCTTTATAATATTAGTGGCCTATTATCTGTAAGAAAACTGTACATTTTAACAATTATACTTCATTTACACAAACACATCCCATTTAACCCAGAAAACTTAGCTAGGAGGCGAAATAATATTGTAGCTCATTCGCCACGGGTACGCACAATGTTTGCAAGGCGCCAGTAGGTATGCCAATCAGCCTACATATACAATAAAATTAACTGTGAGCTAAAGTTCCACTACGAGGTCTCGCACAAATGCAAAAAAGTGATAACCGAGTGGTTAAAATCTTTAACTTACGAAGAAACAGAGCATATTCTAGATAGACTTACATAAACACTTATTTCCTATAACGTACCACCAGAAAACAGGTAAACACATACAATAACACAAACACAAACTCAACCTCGCACACTACTATACACACACATACATACATACATCCACTCACAATCAAACAATACACAGAGCTGCAAACTAGTTTAAGTTATTATTGTTTCTCTTCTATTTTTACTTTTATTTTTAATTTCTAAGATTATGTTTGTTAATTTTATCTTATTTTTTATTTATTTTTAATGTAATAGTTATATTCATCTTTCTCAAATATTGTTAAGTATGGAATAAGGGAAGGAGCGAGACAACCCCAACACAAGTGTTATTAATTACTTACTGGGGCTGTTTCATTCACATTTGCTGATGTAACCATTTGAGTAACAATAAACATTTTTCATTTTTTTTTTCATGTTTTTCTTTAACGTTCTCAAGTGAATTAGCCTGGAGTCCACATAGCACCGGAACCAGTACCCCACCTCCGTCTAGCCTTCCCGTGGCACTACGATTTCGATCACACCTGAATACAATATATCGTGGATCAATAAACTCACTATTAGTAATGTCTGGTATTAGCCAAGTCTCAGTCAGTATAATTATGTCATATGAAGACGCCGAAATATTCATGTATAACATATGCATTTTAGTTCTGATACCCCTACAATTCTGGTAATAAATAGATATGTTATCTGTGTCATCCATTATGAAACGTCACAACAAATACATATTTGCTATATATTATTCTGTAAGCGGTACATAGTAAACTTGTAATTGTCGAACGTGTTCAAGGCGCTTTGTAACGTAAAGGTAAATAGAAAGTTAGAGAATTGATCAAAGTAACTGTATACAAACATGTCATAGTGTGTACGATCTGGGTAATATTTGAAAAATTTAATGTAGTTTTATATTCGTATCTGACAATAGTAACATAATTATATTTAGTAAGGATGTTATTTGTAACATGTAAACATTGCTCAAAAAACATATTTTTGGCATGCATTAATTTAATCATATCATAAATAGTAGGAATGTTGCTGCGTTCATAAGTGTTACAATAGAAACATATTATACCTAAAACTAATAAATTAAGATTATTACGATATACTGGCTATAATCTTATCCAGGTCTTTTTCTCCGCGTATTGCGAATGCCACTTTACCGGCATCTTCACGAACAAGTATCGTAGCATTTCGGACCCATACGTACTTGTAGTCATATTTCTTGGAGGCCTCCAAAAATAAATGTTTTTTTCTTTAGAGTTAAGTGTTCATTAATATATATGACGACGCCGACACAGTGGTCAGGCCAATATAATCTGTTCTCAATGAAGCTACGTTACGGAAGGCACTGAGCAGATTATCTCTGTGTAAGCTGGTTGTGAACCTAACTATGATATTTTTAGGTCTTGAGTTTAGTTGCAGGGCATGTGGAACTCTGTAAATTGCTACAATACTTTGTTTTAAAATGGGGCATTTTAAGGCAAGGCCAATGGCTTCAATGAGGGCTGGTAGATCCTCGTTGCGTCTTTCAGACAAATTACCTTTTTTTTTTTTTTTTTTTTTTTTTTTACATGGTGGAAATGCATTAAACTTACGCATACCCGCCGCTTGGGGAGGCGACGGGTTATGTGGGACTCACTCGGGCTAGTCCCGGGATACGCACTAAAACCACCATGGTAGCCAGCCTCACAATGCCTGTAGCGGGGGGCCTGGGTACTCGTGAACGATCTCGCCAGTACCCCCGCTGTACACTGAGCGTCTGAGACTCCTCCGGGGACGGGAGGGGGCCAAATGCCTCCTCCCCTCCCCTTCACGCACAAGCGCGTTTAGGCAACCTGAGCTACAGCAGGTTACCTCTTCCCGGGACCGCTTATGTAAGACGAGTGGAGTTCCCCTCCTCCAAACGCCAGCGGTCCCAGGGGCGACGTCAAGCCGGGGAGAAGCCAGCCGGACGCCGCATACTCTCACGCGCTGAGATTAGATCCCAGCGCCGGCGCCGATGAAGCGGATATTAGTGTCAATATCCAGTTCATCGGCGCCGTCTCGTTCTCCTACGGGAGGGATCGTTGCGCTCCCTCTCGCGCTCGGAGGCCTCCTTCTTGAGCATAACAGCTTCACAGAATGAGGCCACCGCGTTCCATCCGGTTGTCGCCGCCAGCATAGCCGAAACCACTGATGGCAGCGAGAGGTCCAATCCTATTTCAGCGACCAGGACTCGCCTCTCGGGGGCCCAAGCTGGGCACTCCTCGAGTGTATGTTGGGCCGAGTCCGGGCCGCCGCCACAATGGTGACACGACGGTGTCGCCTCTCTACCTATTCGACACAGGTACTCACCGAAGCACCCGTGTCCGGTGAGTATCTGTGTCAACCTGAAGGTTAGGCTGCCCCGTTTCCGGAGCAGCCATGCGTCAAACCACGGCAGGACCGCACCGACAGAGCGTTGGCGCGAGCCTCTTGGCAATTCAAGCCGCTCGCGCCAAATCTCTAAGGCCTGTCGGTGCGCGTCCCGCCGCACGTTTGTCGAGTCCGGTTGTTGGCCGCCGGCATCCGAGCGGGCACGGACGAGATCGTAAACTCTCGCGTCCATGTCCGCCAGGATATCCAGTGGCGGGAATCGTCCTAGTAAAGTCGCCGCCTCGAAGGAGATCGTCCGGTATCCACGGACCACTCTGATGGCAACCACCCGCTGCACGCTATTCAAAAGAGCTTTGCAGCGGGAAGCTCTAGCCAGTCTAGACGACCAGACGGGAGCACCGTAGAGGGCCATAGACCGGATAACCCCACAGTAGAGGCGGCGGACTTCTTCCCGGGGTCCCCCAAGGTTGGGCAGCAGACGCTGGAGTGCGCCCGCCGCTCCGCGAAGTCGGGGGACTAGCTGGACAAAGTGGGCGTCAAAAGCCCACCTACTGTCCAGCGTCAGCCCGAGGTATTTGAGGGTTTGCCCAACTGGGACCGCCTCACCACACACCTGAATCCGCGTGCTGGGAGGTTCCCTACCCCGACGGAGGCTGTGGAACCAAAGCGCCTCAGTTTTATGAGGCGCTACCTGAAGGCCCAGCCCGCGGACACTGCCGACGACGCAGGCCACTCCCAGTTCGGCAAGCCGTGCCACATCCATGAAATTGCTCCCCCTGGCCAACACGAGAGTGTCATCCGCATAGCAAACGACATCTACGCCGAGGGGGAGCCTCGTCCTGAGGACCGTGTCAAAAGCGAGGTTCCACAAGAGGGGTCCTAAAACAGATCCCTGTGGAACCCCGCGATCGACCTCCCTTGACATTCCCTCTCCGCCCCGAGCCGTGTAAACGATGAGCCTATCGCTCAGATACGAGCTAACAATCCCCTGTAGGTAAGGGGGCACGTTGTGGTAAACCAGTGCCTCCCTTATTGCCCACCACGGGAGGGAGTTGAAGGCGTTGACAATGTCAAGACTGACAGCCATCGCTACCCCCCCCTCCCGAGTGACGTCCTGTGCCAGGGATTGGACCCGCCGGATTGCGTCCACCGTCGAACGACCGCGACGGAATCCGAACTGGCAGTCCGACAGGTCAGGCCCATCCCGTGACAGGTGCCCGCTGAGACGGGAGGACACTACTCGCTCAAAGAGTTTGCCCACCTCGTCCAGAAGGCAAATGGGTCGGAACGAAGAGGGAGAGTCCACATTTTTCCCTTTCTTTTGGATGAGGACGAGCTTGGCCTCCTTCCACTTAGACGGGAAAACCCCAAGGTGGAGGCAGCGAGAGAAGAGGCGACGCAGCTTACTGCCTAGCACTGACAGGGCCAGCACCCAGGCCCGACCTGGGATACCGTCGGGCCCAGGGGCAGTGTTTCGCGCCGCGAGTCGCCTTACTGCGCTCTCAAGCTCGTCCTCCGTCACTTCCATGTCGGATGTCCAGTCCGGTGTAGATCGCGGTGGAGCGACCGAGTCACCGGGCTCGGCCCTTGGGAAGAGGGTGTCTACCACTCTTCCCACGAACTCGGGGTCGAGCGTTTCGGTGAGTGGAGGGACCCATGGTCTGAGCTTGCCCATAACCATCTTGTACGGGCGCCCCCATGGATCCCTGTTGATCCCCTCGATCAGCTCCTCCCACGCCCTGGTCTTTGCCTCCTTGATGGCGAACTGGAACGCCATGGTGGCCAAGCGGTATGCTCGGTAAGCCTCTGCAATCTCGTCGACCGAGGCACGCCGTCTCCTTCTAGTCCTAGTATAACGGCGGCGCGCAGAGACGCAGGACCCCCGCAGCCGCGCTAAGTCCGCTGACCACCAGTAGACGGAGGACCTCGTTGTCGGCCTGGCTCGGGGCATGGCGACGTCACAAATAGTGGTCATCTTTTCCCCGAACCATGCCGCCACCACCTCCGGAGAGGCTTCGTCCTCCAACTCTTCCCAATCCGCGACGAGGGCAGAAGCAAGAAGCAGATCTCTGTCTAATCGCTTCAAGGCCCATCGTCGCGGAGCGGCATTTTGTTGGCGTCCCAGTTCGCCATTTGGGCACCTGCCCGACATCTCAATGAGAATGTGCCGGTGATCTGATAGAGTTGCGAGCTCCTCAGCCACTCTCCAGCCTGATACCCTGCGCGCAGCAGGGACAGTCGCCCACGTTAGGTCGACAACCGACTCCCCCTGCCACCGCACGCAAGTACTGGTTGATCCTTGGTTGAGTAGCTGAAGATTAAGTGATGCAGCCCACTCTATCAGTGCTTCCCCTCTCAGGTCGTCACGAGCGTCCCCCCACACCCTGGAGTGTGCATTGAAGTCGCCCATGACGAACAGTGGACGTGAGAGTAGACCCTGGATGCAGGTGCCCAGTCTGTCGATGGTGTCCTCGAAGTGGGCAAGGCCGCAGTTTGGAGAGATGTAACATCCCACCACTACGGCGTCGCCCCATTCGATGACAACAAAATCTGTCCCACCATGGATGAGGCGGCAATGGAGGCCACCCGATGCTTCCGCCCAGTAAATAGCGACGGAACCCCCGTCCACCCCGAACCACCTCGGGTGATCTGGGATGGAATAGGGCTCCGATATCACCGCAAGGGCAACTGACCACTCCGCGAGCGTCTGTAGCAGGAGATCCTGCGCTGCACGGCAGTGGTTTAAGTTACCCTGCAATATCTTGGATGGGGGCGGGAATTTTAGACCTCCATTGTCTCCTGACCAGCCAGCAGCGCGAACGAATTCGCTACTGGCGTAGTGGGTGGACCCTGCGGCTTCTGCACTGTCCGGCTTTTGGGAGGGAAGCACTTACTTCCTCCCATCCTGTGTTTGCCAGCGACGCCAAGGTCCGTACAGATCGGACACTTCGGTTCGCTGGCTTTGCAGTTTACGGCCTTATGGCCCTGGTCGCCACAGACATAGCAGCATTTGCTGCGATCTGTGGGACTACTGCACTTGGCCTTAACGTGGCCAAACCCGAGGCATTTGTAGCACTGTAAGGGTCTAGCCTTGAGTGCCTCGACCCTTGCTGCTGACCAACCAACGCACACGCGTTTGCCTGCGAGCTTATTGGCCGCCTCTAGCGGGCATCTGACCCACGCAGTGTTGAGCCCAGACGCATGGACTCGGACAGGCCCTACTTTAAAGTCATTCGCGGAGCAACCGACGGTGCCCGCTAAGGCCACCGCGATCGCTGCGGGAGTGACAGTCTCGTCCAGGTCAAAGACGCGCATTTCTGCGGTCTTGACAGGACGCGAGATCCGAGCGTCCGTATCCGCCAGAACTTCCCTTAGTTTGGCTGCGAGGGCATCGGCTCTTGTGGTATTGTCGGGCCCGGAGACTCTCAAGACCAAGCCACCGTTTAAGGCTCTCTTCTGGAAGATACCACCTTCCAGTCCAAAGTCCTTAAGGCAGACCTTCTCCTTCGCCGTCCTTATAAGGTCAGCAAGAGGAGTCTCTGACCCTTCTGCCCGCGTTATTAGCACCGCTGCCGTTTTCGGTGGACGAGGGAGTTTCCTCGATGCACCTCCGGGAGCGGTGTTCGGTGTGGCCACTGCCTTTTTGGCCTTAGCCGCAGATTTGCGACCAACGACTTTCGCCCATGTGGTCTCTCCCGCATTCGCATGCACTGCACTAGACTGCTGGCTCTGCGAAGCGCCAGCAACCTGCGCAGGCGCAACAGGCACACCTACTCTCTTACGCTGCCTCTCCCTTTCCCGCTTCTTTTTCCTCTTGTCCTTATTGGACGAGGTAGAAGGGGTCGGGAGTGGCGGCGGTGCTGGAGCTTTTGGCTTTTTCGCCTCGGCACCACGAGGAGGGATGGCCGCAGCCTTCTTCCCAAGTGGGGGCCTGATGGCCCTTCCTGGGAAGAGCTCCGCCATGAGGGCTGCACGGAAGGAGACGAGTTTCTCCTCCATAATGGCAGCCACCTGCTCGGCGTTGGAGCCGCTCTCTCGTCCAGTGGCCTTTGGCTTAACTGCATCCGGCTTGGAAGCCTTCCGTGGCACACTGGTCGTTGTAGCAGCATTCGCCTGGGTCACTGTGGGAGGCCCCTGACAAGAGCGCAGGGTCTCAACCTCCGCCGACAGTTTGGCGAGACGTCCCTCGAGGGAGGAGAGCTTCGAACGAAGCTCTCGGTTCTCCACCTCCAATCGCTCAGCCTCGCCCCCGTACGTCCGAACGTGCAGTTCGGAGGTGGCGGCCTGCGCCTCACGCACACTTCGCCTAATGGCGTGCTTCAGCGGCCCTTGGATGTTCGAGGACCTATCCGTGGCCTTCTCCACCACGGACAGAGCCTCGAGCAGCCTAGCCCCAACATCAGCCGTAGGCTGATGTCTGAGCTCCTCCGCTATGTCTTCAACGCGGGGCAAAGATTTCTTAGCCCGCGTATTTGTAGGAGGGAGGAGAGGGTTGAGGATATCCGAAATATCCCCATCCAAGTCTCCCCCCTCGTCAATTCCTATTTTTGCCCGCACAATCTGTGTGCGAGCATTTGGAGCCACAAGGGATCTCCGCTTCCCAAGCTTTGGCCCTTCTGCCGGCAATGACACGCAGGAAGCGGCCGACTTGTCGCTTCCCACGGAATCGCTTCGAAGTACGGACTTCGAGCGTGACCGCGACCGCGAACGCAACAGCGACCGAGAAGTAGAACGCGGTCGCAGCTGCCTCCGCGGTGGAGCAGTCTCTCTGGCTCTGTCAGCCAGACTTCTTTCCCCTTTAGAGACTCTCACCCGCAGCTCGCTAGCTGCAGGTGAGGGTCCCTCGACACTCAAAACTGGGCACACAAAACTGGGCGTGTGCGCCCTATCCGCGACCTCCGCGGTAACATGTCCAATAGTGTCCCCCCCAGATACGGTGGGACAGCCGGGCCCAGAAGGACCCGGGAGGGATTCTCCGGCTAAGCCGGTACCCTCCTGGGGTAATGTTTTTCCAGTAGACATCCTGACCTTATACCCTGTAGACCGGTTTACCCCCCGGTAGCCCCCTCGCCGGGTATGCTCAGAGGTTAAGGGTTTGCCGAATGCTATCGACCGGATTAACGCACCGGCCATTCAGCCCATCACCGTCCGACGAAGCTTAGGCTTGCGTCCTCCGCTGTCCCCTCCAGAGTATGGAAGGGACAGCAGAGGCGTGAGATGTCGGAATATTGGCCACGGACGGTGGCTTCTCCCCATGCAAGCACAGGAAGAAGCCAGCGCCCACGCCCAGGGCACACCAATCCGAAAAAACTACCGTTCCCACCGAATATAAATATTCGAATGGGACCAATAGCCTCGGACAACGAGGAGGTTTTCCGACCACGTGCCCCTCAGACAAATTACCTATTTCAACGTTGCACTGGCGGACCTGTTGTTCCAGTATATGAATTATGGTCTCGAGGGCGCTGACAATCGATTCCATCGCGCCAGACTCATCTGTTCATCCCGTTCATTTGTATTATAAGGGCATCATGCTCCTTCTTTTGATCTTCAGTAAGTATCTTAAGATTATCTACATCTATGCGGATATTAGCAACATTCTGTTTTATAAGTGTTTGCTCTGTTCTTAATGAAGTATCTTCCTTTTGAATATTCGCCATAGCAGATTTTATATCTTGTCGTATCTGAAGAAACTCATTATTCATTTCATTCCGCCAGAGGCCAAGGGTTGTATGTAATTGACTGGTAAAGTTTTCAAAGTCTGTACCAGTAAGTGGCCGGTCAGATGTTTGTTTGGTTTGGTCGATATTGCTAGAACCAATGCAGGCGCTAGCAGCACTGCGTTCTTCCAAGTGATCACACGAAACGTCCATAATATTTTCATCGGACACTTGCTGAGTGTATTTACGCACCGGAGTATTCACATTCGATTTATTACGCCTAGTGACGTTGCTACACGCCGGGCACTTCCAGGAAGCTTTATACTCATTGCTTAACTTTGCATACTGGTTGAATGTTACGTTGGGGCATTCATAGTGATATTTTCCTTTACACAAGGAATCAGTAGCAGCCACAGCTCCCTGGCAGCAATTTATCGTTGAGTATTCACAAATCTATTCCTCTAAATACTTAAATAATTCTTAGAGATATGTAGCTCCGCAAGAGCGCGATAAACGTGGCATAAAGATTTAATGCACAATTATAGTTATGTAGCAACGGTATAGGCGTAGCACTGCAGCTGTGCGGGGAAGCGGGAGACGTCGTCAAACTCGTAGCACTCGTAAAGTCGTAACGGCTTCGGTATAGTGGGGGCTGTGAGCGTAGTCGCAGGTAAGACAAGCCAATTAGTCGCTAATTTCGTTACGTGTACTCCACTTGATTTGGCACAGCGGTAAAAGCGTAGACTCGAACACAGCGCAACCGAGTTCAAATCCACCAGTCACAGGATTTTTTTTCTTAACAGGTCCTGATGTTTTCTTGCTATCTTTCTCAGGCACCGCCCAACAGGTGGAGTTAGTCCATAAGAAGCACACAAGATGAACAAGGAATTCGAAGTAACCAATCACGAATAAAATAAGATGTATTTAGTAAAATAGTTGCAAACAAAGTCACACGCGACTGCACCACACGGCACTCATGGGAATTTGACCCCGAATGTACCTATTTATTAAAAGGTCAGTGACTTTTTGTATGAACGATGATTGTTCTATCATTGTTCCTAGGTACAAAAAATCACTGCTTTAGGTAAATCTTTTGATAATTGTGTATGTACTAAGAAATAAGCCTAAACTATAACAACGAATATGTAACTTACTTTTTTATATAAACCTTCCAAATGTTTATATTCGTTGTATAAAGAAAACTGGAACCCTTTCGACTCGCACTGGGATGGGTTTTAAGATAACATCCTACGGTTGCAGTTATTCACTCTATGGTCTGAAATAGTTGGAGAGTAGGATTTTTTCTAGCGTTCTCATTAAAGACCTGGTCAAAATAGATTGATTTTATAAAAAAAAATCTGTCACAAAACCATAAAACAGAAGATCTTCGATTGAATTTTGACAGGTATAAGAACACTCATGCAAAAATTTTCTCACGTATAACATTTATTGTATAAGAAAAATTACAAGTGCTATATTAAAACAAAATGGAAACTTTAAATAGGATCACGAATACATTTGAAAGCGTAAGGAACAATTTAAAAAACAAGAGTTCCTCAGACCGTCTCCAAAATTTGAAGAAAGATATCCAAACCCTTACTACAGAATTAGTGGTTCTAGGTAAAGAAAACCAAGATCAATTTATTCGTTCCCTCGCTATGGAGGGTTATTTGGCCATCCTCTCCGCCAAAACTATGCCTCTTTCTCTCGTTGAAAAAAGGAACGTAATGCAATCATCATTTGACAAGCTTAAGCCCCATGCTCTGAGAGACGAATGTCTATTTATTCTCTTACGTGTTCAAAATCTGCTGTGCTATTATCTCATTCAACTAGATCAGATTAACATAGCCCGTGACATCCTCGAAAGCATGGAATATCTGTACGACCAGATCAGCAGGTCTGAACCCGACAAGTTCCTTGACGCCGAAGACTTATTCACCGCCGAGCCCTTGAGCAACATCAAGCGGGTGAATCCAGAGAAAATTGACAAAGTTATCACCAACAATGTACAAATGCAAGCATTTTTGTATAATAAACTAAATTTGCCTCATAAATACACCGTATACAATCACACAGCCCTTCGACGACAATTGGAGATGAAGGAAGGAACTCCGCAAGACTGGGCCCTGAGAACTGCGCGGCTCGGCAACTACTTCACATACTTAAACCAGATGGGCAATGCTAAGCACCACCTTTGCGCCGCCTACCATGTACTTAGAACCTGCCACGACAATTGTAAACTTATGCCGGAGGAATTCATTCTGCAGAAGGCAGACTTCGAAATTCACTTCTTGGAGTTGAGTCACCACTGGGTGAAATATGGATTGACGCTTTTCAAATTATCAAAGAAGAAGATTCTAAATAAATATTTTACACAGCCGTCGACGGGATCGGATTTGTGGAAGACTGTAGACATTCTGGAAGAGAGGCTTGACACCTCGGAAAAATTAGACGAGGAAAACATGAAAGACCTGGGAGCAGAGAAATCTGGGAAAGGGGACTTTAGCCCAGAGATTTTGTTTACATTCCCCACGTTGGATCTTAAGGAAATACAGAACAAGGTGCCGCTGGAGTTCGTCTGCAGCGTCGAGGAGGCAAGGAAGCTATTTGCTTTCACGTACAAGTGGCTAATGAGAGCGAAACATTACTACGACTTCGAGCATCACTCGGCGCAGTACATATCCTGTTCTTTGCAACTGGCGGAATTGTACGAGCACTTAGCTTTCTTCGAAAGAAACATAGACAATCAGTACAGTATTCAGAAGAGGCGTTCCAATGTTTTAGAAACGCTTAATTCACTTTTAAAAACTTGTGATAATGTGATGTCGGTTCAGATCGACGTTATCCGCGAGCTTTCGCAGGTGCAACTGGAACTCATGGCACTCAACTTACAGAAGCTTTGGCGTGAGGAGTCGCACACTAACATTTTCAATTTAGATACTGACGCGGACTCTATCATCAATTCTCTGGATTCAGCATCGAATAAGACATTAACAGAGAAAACTTTGAACACGTCTAGTAAGAACATGTTTTTGAGAAAGATGGAAGCGGCCACTTCGATCAACGGAAAATTGTTTAGACTGAGCGGCCAGTTGGTTGCGCGCACGCCGTCACAGCTTAGCTTCAGCACGGGAATACTCAAAAACTAATGCACTATAAATAATCTTAATAGCAGTAGGTGCAATCTTCGGAGATTTCCTTCGCGATTTCAACGCCCTTGTTTCCGGATCACCTACTCAATTTTACAAACTGAAATAACATATTGCTGGTTTTATTATAATTAAAGTAATAAATATACTTATGTTTGTAAAATTATCCAAACATCCACCAGAAGACTTTTTGAACTACCTATATAATATGTATCTAAGTCGGGGTTAAGCTGCCTTTCTTTTTAAATGTTGGTGCAAACATTCAAACAAAACGTAAATAGGTACCTAGTGCTACTTCTACGTTCGGCAGGTCAGGCTTTGTCCTGATAAAGTTACCGCCCTGGCATGTAAGTTCGTTGGTGGATCCTTTGTGCCAATCAATAGTTTTATATGTTACGCCTTAGTTTCCTTGGATAATAATAAATAGCCGTTTAAGGGGGTTCGAAAGGTTCGAACCCGACGTGGTCAGTCTGGCCCTCACCGGAACATGCGAGGCGTGAATTGAAATATTTGTTTGTGTAAAGATGAACCGTATTGATTCCGTTATAAAGTATATATTAACTTTGTAACAGAAACACGCTTCTATCTAGCGAGAGGCTTATTGGATCTAGTAAGTATGGCGGGACTGTAATTTTAGAACACTGCAACTCCATCTATCGTTGTGTCCTTCTCTCTAATCAGTCTATCTTTCATTGGAATGCACTACCTCTCTAATCGGATGGACAAAAGTCGAAAACATATTTGCGATTAATAGTAAACTTTTGGAACAGACACCAGCACATCCAGCTACCCCAGTCTGTCAAAATTCTTTTATAGATTTTCAACTTTATCACAAAAGCATAAGGTTCACTTTCTATTGAGGAAATTTGACAGGTTGGGGTAGCTTGATGTGCTGGTGTCTGTACCTATAGGGTCTTCTTTGATACTTTGTAATAGTTTTAAGGTATGTGCACCTACCATGCTCTCTCTGCATCACCCTAAGGTTCACTGGGAGAAAATGCCATGGGAATCTTAATATCATATAACACGTCGTTTGGGAGGGTGTTCCACAGCTTAGCCGTGCGTATGATGAAAGAGAAAGCTAAGCGCTTCGTACGGCATAAGGGGATGTCAACAACATAGCGGTGGCGAGCCTCCCGACGCCTTGTAGCCCGATGAAAAAAGGGCGAAGGAGGGATGAGTTCATGGAGGTCTTGAGCAAATTCTCAAATAATATGAGATGAATAATTATTGGGGTCATTTCAACATATAACCCTTCACATATGTACATACACGCCTGTTTCCCAGAGGGTTAGACAGAGACAACGAATTTCCATTTGTCACGATCCTCTTTTCCTTCTTTTACTCTCTTTATGTTTTTTATAAATCCTCCTCTCCAGGTTTTGGGTAGGTACTTCTTAAATTGTCATATTATCTACAAAATGGAACTTATACATGTAGACATACTGTAGTCGGAACCCAAAGAATAAATAAGGTGAAATATTAAAACAACAGGTTACTTAAATAATATATTTTTTACACAATAATTCGACATAAACAAGAGGCCTTACACTGGTATATGTGTAATAATAATATGGAAACAATTATGTCAATTTTATCTCAATGTTTACGTTAATTTCAATTTGAACATATGACTTCATGCAGCACCAAACAGTTTTATTCTTAACGACTTATTAAAGTTCTATGACTTACTCGGTTAGAAAAAAAGGTCATTTTCATGGAGACGTGGCTGGAACAGCGTCGCGTGGTAGGTTGAGGTGATCATCATGTCAGCCTATTGTCGTCCAGCAGTGGACATTGAAAGTCCTCCCCAAAAGATTTACACGAAAGAGTTGTGTGCATTATTTGGAGGGATATCCCATAATCACCACGCTTGGCGATCGTAGTATGATAGTCATAGTACACAGAGAGAGGCTGCTGCCCGTTATCTGATAGATACTGCCACGGGACGACTTCTACCCCCCACGGGATGAAATGGGGTGGCGATTTTCTATGCCGTCAGCCATACAGCCCTTTAATTAATATTACTTCTTCTTTAAAAAAAAATTGGAATTAACTTTTGTAATCTGTCAAGAAAATCTGTGTGCTGTGGTGACGGCATAGGATATCATCACCCCATCTAATCCCGTAGGGGGCGTAGAAATCGACCGAGGGAATACCTAAAAGAGAACGGGCAGCAGCGTTTTTCTGTGCCAACTCAAGCGTGGCGATTATGCCATATCCCCCCATTCTTTGGGGAGCTTTTTGTCCAGCAGTTGACGTACTTTGGCTGACATGATGATGATGATCTGTATGACTAATGTATGCTGCAGTTTGCACCCCATCTCACTCCATTGCAGCAGCAGCAGCAGTGTCTATCTGAGTACTATGGACTGTAGAATCATACCAGCCGAATGATGTACACTGCTGGACAAAGGCCTACCTAAAAGAATTCCATAATGGAGTTGTGTCCATAATTTGGCGATATGCCATAATCGCCACGCTTGGCAGACGGGTTGGCGATCGCAATATAATGGTCTTAGTACACAGAGAGAGGCTGCTGCCCGTCATCTGATAGATACTGCCTCGGGACGACTTCTTCGCCGCCCATGGAACGAGATGGGAATATTTACTATGTACTATTTACTATATAAACAGTTACTTCTTGATACCATTCTATGATAAAATGATGATGATAAAATAGATGGAAGTAATCTACTATATAAAAATAAGTCGGGTTTTCCTTCCTGACGCTATAACTCCAGAGCGCACGAACCGATTTCCACGGTTTTGCATTCGTTGGAAAGGTCTCGGGCTCCGTGAGGTTTATAGCAGAGAAAATTTATAAAATTTAACGCGGGTAACACCGCGGGGCACAGCTAGTTATCAATATAAGTATGTCTTTACAAAATAAAAACACCTAGTATGTATATCAGTTATCTGATTTCTATAGTATAAGCTCTGCTTAGTTTGGGATCAAATGGCCGAATGTCCCAGGATATTAGTATATTATATTATTAAGATGGGTTACCGCCAAAGTGGTTTAATTTCTGAGCGTCTGCGTGCTTCGGAGAGCACGTTAAGCTGTCGGACCCGGTAGTGGTCAGATAATGATAGTCGCCAATTTTTTTTTAATTCATCGGCATCATCCTGATATCTTCCACAGCCACCCCAAAATGTTACTAATATTGCCATTTGGAGCCGCTTTCCATAGTTGTAAGTTATTCATGTTATTATTAAGGAATGTCTTCTGTAAGGTGGAGTTACTTCTTCCCCAGTCGGGATGCTCTTTAAACGAATGACGACCGTGCCCTAACTCTCTTAGAACTTCTACTTAATGAAAATCAACGTGCCCTACCTCTCTTAGAACTTCTACTTAATGAAAATCAAGATATTTTTTTAAGTGGTAGTCCATCCCTTATAACAGCTAGTTGGTGGTTAAGGGCATCTTGCCAAAACCTCAGCATCGATCGCCGCATAGGACTACTATTTGTGTGATCCTTTTACAGTTAGTATGAGTCTGAGTGTGCTTTATATACAGTTATCTGACGAATTCAACCGACACCTACGAGTTGCTCAGACATTAAACCACTGTACCTATTACCCATCTGCAGACTTCTCGCGTTAATCGCTGCGTGGCTGACGAAAAATATATTGTTAGCCAGCTCTTCCCTCGCTCAACACAAACATCATAAAACACTTAATAAACATATTCCTCGATTAATTAATGATTGTAAACATGCTCATAAATGATGTAACATTCCTCTTTTAATAATTTCTTCATAATTTATAGTACTGGCCCATGTGCCTTTATTTTTGTGTGCTTTGGTTTTTATTTAAATTTGACAACAATGTTCATGTTGACTTATAGCTCTCTGATATTTTTGGGATAATAATAATAAATAATATCTGGGGACAATGTCACACAGATCATCCTAGCCCCAAACTAAGCAAAGCTTGTACTATGGGTACCAGGCGACGATATACATTCTTATAGATAGATACATTCTTATATACATAGAAAACATCCATGACTCAGAAACAAATATTCGTGCTCATCACACAAATATTTGCACTTACCGGGATTCGAACCCAGGGCCACCAGCTTCGTAGGCAGGAGCACTACCAACTAGGCTACGGTGACCGTCTGATCCGACCTGATTCGATTTAATTGTAATTTTTTACCGTTTTACACGTTGGAATTGGATAATAAACCCTTGATTCAACGTCTGCGTAGTGTTATTTTGCTTCCGTTACAATATATAAATATAATATTATCAACCCATCCCATCCCGTGGGGGTCGTAGAAATCGCCCCAAGGGAATTTCAATTTGCCGCGTCCCTCTGTCCGGAAACCCGCGGCAAAACATCGGCCAAGCGTGCCGATTATGACTTATCCCTCCAAATGATAAGACACAACCCCATTGAGGAAATCTTCCGAAGATGCCTCTGTCCCGCAGTGGACGTCATCCGGCTTACATGGTGATGATTATGATGACTTACTGTGAGACTCAGCACCACCAAGAGGCCTTAGCACTGCCTTGCCTCGCTAGCCCTATTTAGATAACCAGTCATCATTGGGACGACGCGTTCGAGTTACAGTTATCTTATAGGTTCGGCAAATGAGCCGCCTCAGGGTTTAAAACCTCGGCCCAGAGTGGTTACTGACATGGAATGTGCGCAGGATTGGAAACAACCTCTTTTTCATGATACATATAACTATACATTCTAGTTCACGTACCAGGCGACGCCCCGTCGCCATGTATATACAACATGTAACGTAATTGACGCACACCCTCAAATACTCCAATTAGAATATTATGTTGTAATCATAATACATACACTGAATTTTTAGTTTAACATGTTTATGCATTGTTATTTACTAACTTAGTTTCTTAAAATAAAGTTCATTTTTCTTTATTTTGTATTAAATGATGGAATTTGTATGAATACAAATAAAACTTCGATTTTAAAAGTCTTATTACTTTGACTTACGGTCCATTTCAATTCGTTTTGACTGTACAGGGTTAATATGTCAATAATTTCCGTAGTTTTAATATTATGGAATAAAAAAATTACCTTTATTAAAAATTATATAAATCGATTCAGTAAACGATTATGTACAAACTTTTTTCAGGATGTGCGTTAGTTAAGTTACAAGTTGTATAGTAATAGACTATCCTTTAACTCACAGTTCAGCGATAGCAATTGCTCGAAAATGCTATCATTCATATTTTACATAGTTACTATGAGGTCTCACAAAGTTGACTGACAATAGAGACCATTAAACTAAAAACAGACAGAAGTTAAATAAAAATATTCATAAAAAAATTATTAAGACACTATTTAGCTTAAATTAAGCATGGAAAAACAATTACATTTCAATCTTGACAAAACCTTTCACAAGTTGATTATTATCTCAATATTTTATAAGTAACTTTGAATTAATAGTCTTCATAGAAAGATTTATAGGCATTTTAAAAACATACTGAGGGTTGATCCTTTTATTATATCCATTCATAATTAAAAGCGAATCATAAAGTAATCTTAAATTAGTTGACTATAATATCCACACTAAATATAATTAGTTACTTTCCAGCAGGAGTTACAGGCAGCTATTATCAACACGTGCTCACACATGGCGTGCGAGCGAGCGACTGCATTTTTTATTAATTCATATTTTATTCATATATTATTTCGTACCTCATGTTCTTTATATTATATCCAATGTATTGATGTGAAACATCTATAGCCGCACGTAAAACAGATTTCTGGCGTGGCGACGCATGCCGTGGCGACGCGTCGCCACACTATACGATAGTAGTGTGTACGGTGTGGCGACGCGTCGCCATGCGCAATCGACTTTTTATTTTATCATTATGACATATTTAGTTCCTATCACAATATGTTCTTTTCTGCATATTACTTTTACAAAATAATGTCGATGTTTCACATCTGCCAGGCGTCCAGTGACGGCTCACATTTTTTTCATTCAGTCTGAGTGTGTACAATAAAGATTATTCTATCTATCTCTTTCATACATATTTTGGCGAACTACCCGCGTAAATCCAACCCGCTCGCACGCCGCCATTCTACTGCGGCCTGCCACAAAGGCTAGTTGTCTGAGTGCCACATGTCTCTCTCAAAAGGTCAATAAAACCGGTCAAGTGCGAGTCGGCCTCACGTACGAAGGGTTCCGTACCATTATCAATAAAAACGAGCAACATCGGAGTTGCCTTAAATATTTTGTTTTTTAGTATTTGTTATAGCAGCAACAGAAATAGATCATCTGTGAAAATTTCAACTGTCTAGCTATCACGGTTCATGAGATACAGCCTGGTGACAGACGGACAGGCAGCGAAGTCTTAGTAATAGGGTCCCGTTAAACCCTAAAAACGGTATGATATAATTACACCTCGTCTATAACGCAATTAAATTAAATTGACAGAACTAAAGACCGTCGGATTAATTGCAGAAGGACGTTGTTAGAAAGAAATTACATTAAAATTGGTCGTTGTTGGCGTTGGACAGAATAGAGCCCATTGAGTGCTTTTTAGTATTAATGCAAACCATTCTTTTTAAAATTAAATACTTGCTATTTTACGAGCAATCTGGGTCACCTGACGGTAGGTGGTCACCCCCGCCCATAGGCAATACACTCGCAACACCAGGGGGCTGCAAGTGCCTTTAAAAAGGAATAGGCTCGCTGTAGGTTGCCAATGTTGTTAGAGAAATGGTAAACAGATCCCCAAGTACAAAACATAAAATAGCGCCAATGCAAATTTATTTCTCAACGTATTACAATAACGTTGATTTTTAAATCAACAATTTATTTGATTCATCGTGTAATTACTGCCTCTGACAAACATCTCTTATTTATCAACATAAAAGACAAAATGCAATCAAAGTATAAATGCATTTCATATCAGACATATCAACAAATATACGTAACAATAATAATAAGTATACGTTCTATAAGTAATTGTAACATCGATGTACTAATTGTTACTATAATTAATTACAAAATATACGGTACGAATTTGGAAATAACATTTGAGTTATGTCGCATGGCAAATATCGTAACAAATCTTAATAATAAACAATAAACTAACAGTACACACATCACAAAATATATTATTAATCAATAACAATTATTCTTAGGAATGTTATTTTTACGACACAAGCTAATTGGAGAAAACATGTAAAATATAAGTAAACAATATAAAACAAAAGTAATTATTAACATTTATAAGAGAAAGGAGTCAATTAAGTCTAAATTAATATAATAATCACACTTAGCAAAATCTCCATGGAAACTCATACAATAGACCAAATTTTGTCAAGTGTAGTTGTTTCATAGTACATAATCTAAACAGCAATATCCCAAAATATATTTAGTGCTCCAATAATATTTTCTTGACACACAATTATGATTACGTAAACATAGAAAGCATTGAGTGCCTCTCAATTAAATAATTTAGGAATGTATTGGTTCCATACATTTAAAATGTATTATAACATTTTGATCAAGCTAAGACACTGCTCACAACACAGTAAAACAATTATGAAAGCATATACTCGACAAATATTATATCAAGCGATGTATGGAGAGTTTCTCGAATCTTAATGAAAGTTCAAGAAATAAAACCCAAAAAGCAATAGTACCTAAACATTGCTATTCGTAAGAGGTCGCCATTTTAGGTGGTGAACCACAAGCTCTTACAGCAATACGATATCAATTTTAATAACAACATAATTCATAATTTTAGTAATATTAGCTAACTTGTAAAATCTTTGAGCCAAGGTTGAAACAGCGTTGTACTGTAAGCGATGTAGTAATACTCCTGAACAGGGTTAACAAATAGAAAAAAAGGTATCCTTCAAAACTTTACTTCTGTATATACTATATATTACAAATAAACATTTTCATTTCATTTTTCATATAAATATTATTTCATTTCATATAAAATTCCAAGCATTATTGTTGAAACTTTAAGCAACTGAAAAATGTTAAGTTTAATTTTCTTTTTCTTTACATCATATTACAACTGATTTAGTAATATATATCATTAACAATGAATTAATAAGTACATTACAGCAAAATCGAAAATTATTGTAATTTTTCGAGTTGGTAACCCTGCGCCTGAGTGTATTCCATAAAGAAAAGAACAGACAATGGAGTGATACATTCATAATTTAACAACATTTTTAGAAAGTTATTCATACTTCATGTAGCCTTAGTATAAAAATATGAATATATTAAAAATACTTTGTTTCATATAAAAGCTTTGTTATATAGGGAGTTCCGTTTTTAAACGATCTCGATTTATTCAAGACCTCTCACTAATCAAAATTATTATTTATTTTATGTTTAAAATATACGTTAATTTATTTTCTTTACTCTTTGTATGTACAGACGCCAGCACGTTAAGCTACCCCAATCTCTCAAAATTCCCCAACTGCAATGGAACCTTATGCTATTGTGATAAAGTTGTAAATCTATAAAAGAAATTTGACACATTGGGGTAGCTGGATGCGCTGGCGTCTGTACTAAGGCAGTGCAATTGCGATAGGCAGTGACCTATTTCTCTCTTTGTTTTTGATTGAAATGTATAGTCTGTTCTTAATAGCGCCGCCTATATCTTAACCTGGTAGATTCTTCACGACATTTAAATGAGGACCAAAGTTCTTTTTTTTTAGCAACGTATTCGAATGATACTGTATCACTTGTTACAATATTACTATGTGATGCACCTTTTATTTTAATGCTGTGTGCCAGTAATTTATAAAAAATCAAATGTGTATTCTAAATACTATATTGCTAAAGATTGTATTTTCGTGTACTTACTAATAATATCTTTCATTTAGAAAAGGTAAGGTAAAATTTCACATGGTACACTTTCATCCAATGTCCTTAACATGACATGACGCAATCCCACGAAATGGATTAGAATATTGAGGGGGAGGGCTTTGTCATGCTGTGGACGTCTTTTGGCTTATATGATGATGATGATGATGACGACCACTTTTACTATAGCGACATGTCATTTGCTATGAAAATAAAGTAACTTCTACAACAGCCGTTCTTGTGCTACCCTCATCCAGCGGCTTCCCACGACCCTTGCAAGAGCATCGGTCCACTTTGTAGAAAAACAAAAGACGCAGCGTGGGCAGGCCGCCCACGCTGCGTCTTTAGGTTCGTGGTCGCCACTCAAGCACTTTGAGTCCTTTATTTCACTTAGTGGTCACTTAGCTACAATTTTGGGGATACGTCATAATTCTTTTTATCATGACGTTTACAGTTAGGACGATTCGGCGAAGCTATTCTACGACCAGCGTTTTCTTGTGATAAGTGTTTATGTTCGACCATCTAATACACGCCTCGTCTTTTTTAATACAACATGTAACGTAATTAACGCACACCCTCAAACACCCCAATTAGAATATTATGTTGTAATCATAATACATACACTAAAATTTTTATTTAACATGAATATACATTGTTATTTACAAAATTAGTTTCTTGGAATAAAGTTTATTTTTCATTATTTTGTATTGAATGATGGAATTTGTATGAATACAAATAAACTGCGATTTTAAAAGTCTTATTACATTGACTTACGGTCCATTTTAATTTGTTTTGACTGTACAGGGTTAATATGACAATAATTTCCATAGTTTTAATTATTTTGGAATAAAAAATTACCTATATTAAAAATGAAATGAATCGATTCAGTAAACGATTCTGAACAAACTATTTTCAGGGTGTGCGTTAATTATGTTACATGTTGTATATATGGACGACAAACGAGTAAGTGGGTCACCTGATGGCAAGTGATCACCGCCGCCCATTTACACTCGCAGCACCAGAGGAGTCGCGGGTGCATTGCTGGCGTTTAAAAGAGTCAGCAAACGAGACAACATGGCGACCTTACTCACACGCAGAAACACAACAAGGAATAAACATTTATGTCTTCAGAGGCTCTACCGGCTAAGTCGCCGAACATCGATTTCTTAAATGGCGTTCAAATAAATAAAAGTTAAAAATGACTTAATCAATCGTTAAATCGGCTTCCATGAGCACATGTCGTCACATGTGCTCATGGAAGCCGATTTAACGATGGATTAAGTCAATTTTAATCGGCTTAGTCGCCGAACATCGATTTCTTAAATGGCGTTCAAATAAATAAATGTCAAAAATGACTTAATCAATCGTTAAATCGGCTTCCATGAGCACATGTCGTCACATGTGCTCATGGAAGCCGATTTAACGATGGATTAAGTCAATTTTAATCGGCTAAGTCGCCGAACATCGATTTCTTAAATGGCGTTCAAATAAATAAATGTCAAAAATGACTTAATCAATCGTTAAATCGGCTTCCATGAGCACATGTCGTCACATGTGCTCATGGAAGCCGATTTAACGATGGATTAAGTCAATTTTAATCGGCTAAGTCGCCGAACATCGATTTCTTAAATGGCGTTCTAATAAATAAATGTCAAAAATGACTTAATCAATCGTTAAATCGGCTTCCATGAGCACATGTCGTCACATGTGCTCATGGAAGCCGATTTAACGATGGATTAAGTCAATTTTAATCGGCTAAGTCGCCGAACATCGATTTCTTAAATGGCGTTCAAATAAATAAATGTCAAAAATGACTTAATCAATCGTTAAATCGGCTTCAACGTTGACAATCGATTCCGGACCATTTATTAGACGTAATAAATGGTCCGGAATCGATCGTCAACGTCCCTGTAAGTACTTCCCCAGTTGGGTTGATTGGGTCGCTCTATGAGCGACACGCTCCGTCCTACCTCTTTCTAGTAAATGTTTTTATATTTTTGTTATATTACAAATAATTGACTATTATAATGTATACCGAATAGTGTGCGTTAGACGTATTAATAGTTATCCTTATAATCTAACCACCAATATGACTTGTATTGGGTATTTGCGTATAAAAATATGTTTTGTGTTTCCACACAATGGAATTTTAGTCGTCCTAAAGCCGTAGGCATTTTCTGCATTTTTGTAAAATCATCTTATAGTTACTTCAGACCTTGTTTCTACAATTATAGTATAGACGATATATAAGATTAACTTAAGCCGAAAATTATCTAACTTGGTACCTTTCCACACACCAACGAAAGCAAGTGTCAGTACATAATCCTTTTCTCCAAGTTTCCTTTCTTAAAAAGACCTTGTCTCCAAGTGTTCTTACTTAGAATTTCCTTTTATCAAAATGTTTAGTATTTGTCTTTTTCGCAAAATGTTTATCAGTTACAAATTACCACAAATATCTACAAATGAAACATTACATCATTATGTAACAAGTTAGCAGTTGTAGCAATGGAACTGGACTTTACTGAATAAAAGAATGAAAAACAAAATATCGAAATGCATTTAGCAGGAGCACCATGTGTTCTTTTCACGGTGCCATTTTTCGACTCTGAGTTCTGGATGTTGACATATTTTTCTTAATTACAACGAAAGGGAGGACAATATCATTTCATGAAGCTACTTTCTACTCCTTTCAAATGACTTGCATCATTGGTACGCTATGAGCGTGTCAATACTAGTGCAGTGCGTATCATTTCTATACTCATGTGCACTGACAACTACCCTATCTCGGTTACTCCATACTCCAATCCCTGCCTAGGTTACCTGGAAGAGATCACATTTAGTAATAAGGCCGCCAATTGTACCATTTTTAAATGTATGCTATTGTATTCTTATATTCTGTAATGTTTTGGTGTACAATAAAGAGTTATCTTATCTTATCTTACTAAGACAGTATTTTTATAGCGCAATGCGTATGTGCATATTTACACCCTGAATGTGTATGGATATTCATAAAATCCATTTTGGAGGGTGAACACTAATGACGCGTATAATATTCCTACAGGAATTTATATTCTTCCTTCGTATTGGCTATTGTAATTCTATTTTAATGCATAAAGCATCTTCTACTCGGTTGCAAACCGAAGTCCCAAAAGAGGTCACCCTGGTGGTTGCTATCCGTCTAGACTGCACAACTGCAGTCTGATGCTTTAACGTACCTCACGGCTTCGTATCTCACGGCTTCGTACCTCACGGCTTCGTACCTCACGGCTTCATGACGACAAAAACCTCACGGTGTCTAACGTTTTTATGCTAATTTTTAAGAATTGATAAGTAGATGTGATATATATTTAAAGGCTTAATATTAATTTAGGTAATCACTTTATGTCAGCATTCTCCTCCAAACTATTTATTAATTTTTACATGATTTTGTGAATTTAGTATATTATTAAACCTATTTAGTGGCCAAACTTTGTCTTAATTCTGTATGTAAATAGTTCTTTCCTCTATGGTCCTTACAAACACCAACGGAACTCCCCTTGTATCCCGCATGTCTACCTACCATCCCGCCGCTGGAGTACCTCGAAGAGCACAACGTTGGAATCAAAGTCACTCTCTTCACTCGGAGGCCAGGTCGGATCTTCTAGTAACGGTTCGTCAAGTTCACTCTTGGCTTTAGTGGGTCGAGGTCTGATGTTTTCAAAGTCATCGTCAAGCGCCGCCATGGTACCAGCCACGGATTTGATCACCAGGACCTATAGGACAGACAATTTATTAGTCAACTACCTGTAATATTCTAATAATATCGTGGAACATTATTTACACAGGGCCTTCTGATCCCAAACTAAGCAGAGCTTGTACTATGGAAACCAGATAACTGATATACTACATATACTTTTGATGTGAAACATCTATAGCCGCACGTAAAACAGATTTCTGGCGTGGCGACGGATGCCGTGGCGACGCGTCGCCACGCTCTACGACAGTAGTGTACGGTGTGGCGACGCGTCGCCATGCGCAATCGACTTTTTATTTTATCATTATGACATATTTAGTTCCTATCACAATATGTTCTTTTCTGCATATTATTTTTACAAAATAATGTCGATGGTTCACATCTGTCAGGCGTCCCGTGACGGCTCACATTTTTTTTTATTTTGTATAAACATACTTACATACTTAATTACACCCCGACTCAGGGCAAACAGACATGTTCATGCACACAAACATCTGTCCTGGGTGAGAATCGAACCCACGACCTCCAGCGTGAAAGCTAGCATTTGCCAACCATGCCAACAGGTCAGGCTGTGCCCCGCGGTTTTACTCGCGCAAAACTTTTTAAATAATAGTGTGTTATTCAGATATATATATATACTATTAAGTCTCATCCAAATCCGTCCGGTAGTTTTCGCGTGAAGAAGTAACAAACATACACACTCACAAACTTTTGCCTTTATAATATTAGTGTGATTAAGCTAGCATTAATCGCAAAGCACAACGTATACGAATCTCAGAAATGGGTAATAATAAATTTAATCTTCAAACTGCAACTGAAACATCTGCATCGGCCATCTGTCTTGAAAACAAAACCGATGACTAACACATACAGTGTTAGTAAGGGAATCCTCAATTTTATCTGCTAATGTATTGTTCGTAGACTAACGGCAGAGCCTATATATTTAATAGTTTGCCTTCTCATTTAGAGAATAGCTGTGATACCAAAAAATCATTTATAAAGAACCTGAGATTTCACTTATTAGGTATTGTTCACAAGAACCTTTACGATAACTTAAGCAATGTATAAATAATTAATAGTTAGCAAACAATGTTAAATACACTATAAGTTAAAAAAAGGGAGCTACATCTGCCAACAAACTGCTATGCAGTTTGGCAGAAGTAATTTATTCATTGTAAATTGATGTGTTTATGGAATAAATCATTTTTCATTTTCATTTCATTTTTCATTTTCATTTCATACCCCGGTTTGGTAGAGATGCTGATTCGCAACGCTTTACTTTATGTTTTCCCATTTTTGAGATTATCATAACATTAATTACAGTTGACAATATTTCCTTGACGAATTGGCTTATATGAAAAAAAAAAAATATAAAGAATGTCTTATGCCGAGTCAGTGAACAAGTGCAAGTGACATAGTTAATCATTCGCTTTGCTGCATGATATTAAATGGTCTTGCACCGCCGCTTGACGTTTGGGCTTGGCGAGCCAAGTTTCATAATATATTAGTTACTAGATGCGCCCCGCAGTTTTACCCGCGTTAAATTTTAAATTATCACAGCTCCTCCCCCTAGGAGAAAGCGTGATAATATGTAGCCTATATGTTGACCCGCCCTCTTAGTAATATTCATGCAAAATTTGAAGTAAATCCATGCAGTACTTTTTGAGTTTAGCCCGGACATACATACAGACAAACAGACACACAGACAAAAATTCTAAAAACTATATTTATGGCTTCGATATCGATTGTAGATCACGGCCCCAAATATCCTTTTTAAATAATATTCAATGTACAGTTTTGACTTTCCTACGATTTTATTATATGTATAGATAATTGTGCAGTTACAACTGCATGCGGTTCAGGAAGACTTAGACTCGGTTACGCAAATTCACTATAATTTACGAACAATTCCACTGCGCTGACTTTTTCCCCATACTGACAAGCTATCGCAAGGTGACACACATCCTATTCTTAGATAAATTAACGATCTTTTGGACCATATGCTTTATCGTATCGATAAAAAGCCCCCTCAACGCGGAGGGGGCCGCGTCATGTCATTAACGTAGAGCGAAAGTTGCACAAAACTCCCTAAAATGATGATCTCTGCCCTCTCCCCGCCAGTAATCGCCCAGAGTCGAGGTTCGAACCCCACAGGGGGTGCCCTCCGGCGCGGGTTACTTAATTGCTAGACGGCTCGAGCCCTCTGCTCGCCTCTATAGTCCGGTGAAGTAGTGAAAGCCTCCTAGGCTAACTATAGCGTAACGTCAATAAAAAAAAAAAAAACCATATGCTTAATGTGGCCGATGGTTCCGAGCAGACACAGTAACAATAATTTGTACCTCGCATGTGATCTATTTTTTCTTTGTTTTGTGTCAAACTCAAATTACATATTATGTTAAAAATGTTCTCAAGTAAGCGAAATTTGTAAATTCTTATTGAGAAATAAAATTCTTTAACCTCAAATAGGATGGCAAACGAGCCAGTGAGTCACCTGATGGTAAGTGATCACCGCCGCCCATGGACACTCGCAACACCAGAGGAGCCGCAAGTGCGTTGCCGGCTTTTAAGAAAACGAATAAGCTCGCTTCTTGAAGGTTGCCATGTCATACCAGGGTCTCTACCGGCTAAGTCGCCGAACATCGTTTTCGTAAATGGCGTTCAAATAAATAAAGGTTAAAAATGACTTAATCAATCGTTAAATCGGCGTCAACGTTGCCAATCGATTCCGGACCATTTATGTCGTCACATGTTGTCATGGAAGCCAATTTAACGATTGATTAAGTCATTTTTAACCTTTATTTATTTGAACGCCATTTACGAAAACGATGTTCGGCGACTTAGCCGGTAGAGTCCCAGATCGGAAATACCTCCGCAGCAAATTGATTCCACAGAGCGGTAGTGCGCGGCAAAAAGTTTCTTGTGAAACGCACGGTGGTAGATGACCATTCATTCAGGTGAATGGCGGAATGTGGCGGCAGGTATAAGCTCGAACAATTCCTCTGAACACTCCCCGTGATAAATGCGGTAGAGGACACATAGATCTAGCTGACAATATCGGGCATATAGATTACTGATCAATAGTACCTTATGCGTGATGTGTCCGATGATGCCGAGCAGGCACACGGCGAGCCCCACCACGTTGATAGAGGAGAGAACGTCGCCGCTCACCTCCACCGCAAGCACTAAGATGCACATTTCCTGGAATTTTAACACAGCACTGTTACTTACTTACCTACTAATGGTATGTTACTCTAGTGTCAGAGTTATTCAAGCCAACCCAGTCGGCCTCTGACATGGCATAACGACTGTTTTCTAATGACTACAACCGGGACCGACAACTTTACATACCCTTCGGGACGGAGATTCTCAGAAATTAAACCGGTTTAGCGTTCCCCCATCTATGGACTTACCACGAGCCTAGTTGCTTAGTCAGAGCATCTAGCTATGAGCGCCTCAAAACTGTTAGTATCACTATATTTAGTTATACATAGCCTATTTTTTTATAAGAAATAGTTCCTTCCTCCTTGTCCCATAACAAAATAAATATCTTGAAACGACTGAACACCGCCATCTGATCACAAACTATAGACAGAACTTGTACTTTGGCAACCAAACAACTGATAAACATCTATATTTCAAGGCGAATATAAAGGCGTTTGTAAGTGTAAGAGTGTGTATGTTTGTTACTTCTTCCCGTCTAAAAGGCTGGAGCGATTTTAATAAAATTTGGTATAGAGTTAGCTGACATCCTAGATTAACACATAGGCTACAATTTATTTATTATATACCATCCAATAAAACAAGAACAAGATTCTATATTTCTAAATACATACATACTTTACATAAATTACACCTAGACTCAGAAGAGGTGATCGTTCTCATCGCCCAAAGATTTGTCATGGGTAGGGGTCGAACCTACGACCTCTGGCTTAGCAGTCAGGCTCAAGACTTCCATGAACTTATCCCTCCTTCCCCCTTTTTTCATCGGCCTACCAGCCGTCGGGAGGCCCTGAGAGGAGGCACTGGAGGCTCTATGTTGTTGACATCCCATTATGCCGTACGAAGCGCTTTGCTTCCTCTTTCATCATAGGCACGGCTAAGCAGTGGAACACCCCCCCGAAGACTCATACAATATGGGTTTATCGAGGTTAAAGTGAACAAGCATATTATGAGTACGCGCGGTACACCTTCGACCACATCTTAACTTATCATCAGGTGGGATCGTGGTTAAACTCAAACACATAGAGAATTAAAAAAATGTTCTCATTACCATCTGGTCTTGGGACCAACGGTTTAAAGTGTTCTCAATGCCAAGGGCCCTTCTTTCTATGATTAATCTGTTGTACAATTTAAGTAAGTATTCTTCTTCATAGTATATAACTTGTTCTGTTTTTGTAATTGTTTGTAGTGTACCTAATTTCCTTTTAACTCTTTTTTATACCATATAGAAATATTATGTATGGCGTCAATCACTGGGGCCAACTAGAATACCAGCGCTACAGTAATTTTTGCTGTAGCTTATGCTGAACTTGTCACCCGTTTATGGTACACAGCAATTTGTTTCGTTTTTAAGCACCTTTTAATTAATTTGTATTTATTTATTTATTTAGCACACCAACAGAATAATTACATAGAAACAATACATATTACACTAATAATATAGCACTTATGTAGTAACTACTCAACTTACAGGTATACATGGCATTGATTTTGATAACATTTAAATTTGGGATTCACAAACAATAACCTACAACGTTACCTAAACTGATAAAGAGAAAAAAAAGCAACTATTAAATTAAATTAAAACAGTATGAATGTGTATTATAAATAAAAGTATTTCATGCTTTAGTTTTAGTACAACTAACCTTAAAAATACCCTACTTAATGCTTA
The DNA here is from genome assembly GCA_951640165.1 of Pseudoips prasinana. Lineage (NCBI taxonomy): Eukaryota > Metazoa > Arthropoda > Insecta > Lepidoptera > Nolidae > Pseudoips > Pseudoips prasinana. The sequence goes on from OX621234.1 coordinate 7,625,035, forward strand.
TGCTGAACTTGTCACCCGTTTATGGTACACAGCAATTTGTTTCGTTTTTAAGCATCTTTTAATTAATTTGTATGTATGTGTATTATAAATGAAAGTATTTCATGCTTTAGTACAACTAACCTTAAAAATACCCGAGATGGACAGTGTAAGACTAGAAGTGTATGTGACGACCAGGAACTCGCTGATCTCCATCGCGAACGCTATGGTTGCACCCACGGACACCTTCAAAATGGTGGGCATAAGCTTCTCTACGGGCAACTTCTGCAAGTGGTCGAAACAGGTGAACCCTGGAACACATTGAATGTATTAACATTACTGTTTGTAGGTATACTACGTATATAATGTATTTGACATTAAAAGTAGAAAAGAATTATATTTATTACTACATAAAGAAAATACAAGAAGCAGGTAGAAACAATCAGAAATTAAAGAATAACACTAATAAAAAAAGAATATAGCTACTACAAAAAATAAATTTACTATTATACAACCTCCAGATATAATATAATATTCTGGGACATTATTACACACACTGCCATCTATCCCAAACTAAGCGGAGCTTCTACTACGGAAACCAGATAACTGATATACTACATACTTTATGCTACTTTTCTTTTGTAAATACATACTTATATAGATAACTACAGCCAGACTTAGGACAAATAGACATACTTATGCACACAAATATCTGCCCTGGGTGGGAATCGAACCCACAACCCGGGGCGTGAAAGGCAAGCATCTACCAAACACGCCAGGGGGCCTGTCTAATATATTGATCCCCTGTGGGGATTCGTTTCTAAATGCCCCTAGTTCAGCTTTATGCTACATTTATCGAGTTAACAGCAGCGCTGATTTTTCACTTCACTAAGGCCAGTGTCGGCTATGGATGTGCTATCAGCTAAAAGAAAGAAAAAAAACATATCAATATATGTTTTTTTTCTTTCTTACTAGGACGGATATAACAACCAATTGAAACAATAATAAAAAAAAACTTGTGTGTACTTATGTACACGCGTTAGAAGTTATACTTCTTAATATACAACTTGAACATATTATCAATTTTCATACCACCTAGATCATCATCGTCATGCTGTTATTTTTACGATGCGCGCGCATCGTAAAAATTCACTCTCATACATTTTCATACCACCTAGAACTAACTTCATGCTGTTATTTTTACGATGCGCGCGCATCGTAAAAATTCACTGTCATACCACCTAGAACTAACTTCATGCTGTAAAATTTTTTGGTGTCGGTGTGCGCGCGCATCGTAAAAATTCACTCTCATCATTTTTCTCCATCGCGCCAAAAGAAGTATAACTTCAAAAATACATATTGAACAATCTTATAATATAAACAGTCAGACAAACAGCTTTGTTCGTAGTAATGCTTGCTCTTCATGCCATAGGTCGTGAGTTTCATTCCCATCCAGGACAGATATTAGTGTGCATGAACATATCTGTTTGTCCTGAGTTAGGGTGTAATTATCTATAAGTATGTATGTAAAGAAAAGTAATATAATATGTAGTATGATAGTACTGGTTTCCATAGTACAAGCTCTGCTTAGTATGGGATCAGATGGCCGTGTGTAAATAATGTCCCAGGATATTATTATTATAATTGATACAATAACAAAAAATTCAATATTTAACAAACTTATAATATAAACAGCCAGACAAACATCTTTGGCCGTAGTAATATCTCGATGAAGCTGAAATTGTGATAGCGTCCACTCGTGAGGTCCACGGAGATAACTCTCAGTGGACCACACAGAAAGACGCCCTCAAAAATATTTGAATAGCAAAATAAATTATAAACTGAAAAGGATTTAATTTAATGAAGAAGATAAAATATAGCTAAGTATGTCGGATACATAATAAAATATTAATAATAATCATAGAATTGACAGGCCTGTTGGCGTGGTTGGCAAAAGCTTGCTTTTCACGCCGGAGGTCGTAGGTTTGATTCCCACCCAGGATAAATATGTGTGTGTATGAACATGTTTGCTGTCCTGAGTCCGGGTGTAATTATCTATATAAGTATGTATTTACAAAAGAAAAGTAGTATATGTAGTATATCAGTTATCTGGTTTCCATAGTACAAGCTCCGCTTAGTTTGGGATCAGATAGCCGTATGTAAATAATGTCCCAGGATATTATTATTAATTAAAACAAATTAGAATATAGATGAGATTTATACAATTTAAATTAAATACCATAATATAAATACTACATTATTTTAAGATCTAATAGACATTTCATACAGTAACTTTATTGTGTTTTTGCCTGTTATAGCCTAGACGTCCGCCACAACCAAAATATAACTTTATTATGTAGATATGCAACGTGTCTAGTTCCTGTCTATCAAGGCGATCTACTCTCCAGGAAATGCACAAGTTGCTTTTGACGTTGCAACAGATACAGACTAGGTGTTAAATAAAGAGGTTTTTATTTACGTAGGTAGACCTTAAAAAAGCGCTTGTATATAGACAGAACATGTTTGTAGTATAATTAAGCAAGCATAATTATTTTGAGGTATATACAACTATGTAACTTGATTCACGCACATCCTGAAAATAGTTTGTTCAGAATCGTTTACTGAATCGATTTATAACATATTTAATATAGGAAATTTTTATAAATTTATATTTAATTAAAACTACGGAAATTATTGTCATATTAACCCTGTACAGTTAAAACAAATTGAAATGGACCGTAGGGCAAAGTATAAGACTTTTAAAATCGTAGTTTTATTTGTATTCATACAAATTCCATCATGCAATACAAAATTAAGAAAAATACAATTTATTGCAAGAAACTCATTTAGTAAATAACAATGCATATACATGTTAAATTATATATATATATATATATATGTGTGTGTGTATTATGATTACAACATAATATTATAAGTGGGGTGTTTGAGGGTCTGCTTTAATTGCGTTACATGTTGTATAGATATTTAAGTAGGTACATGGAGTCTCTCAGCAAATTTTCGATATTAAAATTTAATTTATGATTTCGCTAACTTATGTTGTTTGTCAAGCCAAAAATCTAGTTTCCTAGATCAACAAGTACAAGTTCATCTTAGTTCCCAAATGCTGACAAAAATCATTACTTAACTATCGTACGTTTATTTGAGGGTACGCTGTAAGAATTCCTCTTAACAGTTCTGGTACGGAAACTTTTTTTTAATTTAGTAAGGCAGGGGGAATGCCTACGAATGCTACCCTCAAAGTATCTGCAGATGGGTAGGTATGTTGGACTCCCACCGACTAAACCTACCCTACCGTGGACTTCTTCTGGCGCCTCCGGGAACGCGGGTATAAAAATAATAAAAATAAAAAAGGTTTTTATTCACGTAGACTTTAAAAATGTAAATAGTCAGAACATGTTTGTAGTAATACAGTTATTATTTCTAGTTGCATATTACAGATATTTAGGTACACGGAATGTTAAAACATTTATGCAATTTATTTTATAATGGTAGTGACATTTAGCTCGCTTGCATAAGTTATTGTCAAGAAGATTATGTTTAGTTGAATTTTATAATATTATATATTGAAATTTATATTTTACTACATATTGTCTGAATGGTTCTATCTATATTAAGGTATGAATTCAGTATTATTATTATAACGGACCTTGTGTTTAAAACGACCGGCCGGACCAATGCGCGCGTATAGACAATTAATTCTCATAACCAATTGCTTTTACAGGTCCATCAGTGGTTGGCGAGGTTAAGCAAGAGGCACTCGGTCAGTCCTTAAATGAAAGACCGTCAAAGTGGTTTGATTTCTCCGTTTGGCCAGGGCACGTTAAGCTGTATGTAGGTACCGGTTGTAGTCATAAGACAACAGTCGTGAAGCCATGTCAAAGGCCTACTACGGTGGCTTAACCAACTCTGGCACTAAGGGCTAAACGAGGAAGTAAGTTATCTTTAACCATGACCTTATCGGAAATACCGTACATCTAAATTTACCAAACAACGTGTTTAAAAGCTCCCGATTTATAGTAGAGTAGCTGTGCCCCGCGGTTTTACCCACGTTAAACTTTATAAAGTATCACAGCTTCTCCCCCGTAGGTGATAGCGTGATAATAGGTAGCCTATATGTTGACTCGACGTCTTACTAATATTCATGCAAAGTTTAAAGTAAATCCATGCATTACTTTTTGAGTTTAGCCCGGACATACATACAGACAAACAGACAAAAATTCTAAAAATAATATTTTTAGCTTCGATATCGGTAGTAGATAACCAAGTAGCCCCAGTATCCTTTTTTTTTTAAATATTCAATGGACAGTTTTGACTTTCCTACGATTTTATTATATGTATAGATAACAAAATTATGTTACCGTGTGTTAAATTCAATGGTTTCGCATACATTTAAGCGACGACAGCTAGATCGAACAAGAAGGTTACAATGACGTCATTAAGAATCTCTAAAACAAGATGAATAATTACATGCCTACTCATGCGTCATATGAATTGTACTTGACAAATTGTTGTGCGATTGATGCTTCTGCGACGAAACTGTTCTGTGACTGACCATAGTTCGAATGCACGTGTTAAGTTTCATTATCTATAGCCAGCCGAAACACGCCCACTGCTGGACAATGGCCTTGCAAAGGATCTCCTCAATTTTCCGTTTTTCATTATCCGTATTCAGCGGGTTCTAGCGGCACTTATAAGATCATCGGTCGATCTTGTAGGGCCATACCCACGCTGTATCTTCCGATTCCTGGCCGCCACTCAAGAACCGTTCTGCCCCGGCGGCCCTCGGTTTTACGACCTATGTGGCCTGCCCGGTAACCTATCATGTAGCTTTACATGATTGGTTAACGTTTACAACAAAGAAAAGAGTATCAAGATATTTGATAAAGCTATGTGTAACAGAATTCACGACTTTTGCGAAAAATATTAAATATTTGTTGAAAGCCGAAAGGACCGATCTACGATACTAGCTGAATAGAAATTTATGGAACAGGCCCTTAATATAATTAACGAAAAAATATGCTGTTTCAATACTGGACATGACAAAGTCTAATACAACATCCTGTTAAGAAAACTTCAAGGAATTGGCACGATAAAACCCATAAGTGGCTTACATCACTTAAAAATAGAGAGCATCAGGAATACTTTAAACATCAAACCAAACAAATACAAAATATTAGATCTAATAGTAGAATTATCAACGTTTCAATACCTCAAGGTCGCTTGGACGTCTTCTATTTCTCATCTACATAAACGATTTGCCAAAACACATAACCGGGCCGTGCGTACTATTCACAGACGATATCTCACTACTAACTTCTTGTCAAAACAACACAGACGTAAATGAGAAACTATATCCAATGCTCGATAAATGAGTTACATGGATGCGACCACAACCTTGTAACAAATTGCTAAAACAAAAATCATGGCCTACCACCCCCACCAAAAAACCCCTTTAGATATTAATTTTACTTATACATACATACATAGACTCACGCCTGTTTTCCAGAGGGGTAGGCAGAGACAACGGATTTCCATTAATAATATAATTTTACTTATAATACTTAAAATTGGAAGTTGTTACCGATTTCATTTCGCTTCGCCTTTCAAAAGATACAAATGTCAAATGAAAATCGCACACTATAAAAATTAAGTCCAAATTATCAAAATTCGTATATGCCCTTCGCGAAGTGAATAAAACTATGCATAGCTTAGTTTTGGTGTGGTGCTGTGGGGGGCTAGCACAGATGCTCCCACAGTTTTCACAGTTAATAAATAAGGAAATTAGATACTTAATATTTAGCATGAAAATTAATACAAAATTTACTATCAATACAAATTATACCAAAAATATATTCGTAATAATAAGTTATGTTATATGTTAATAAATACGAATATATTTGGATGTCGTTACTTGCATACAAGGTGACACATTATATAGTCTGTAAACAAAATGTCAAAGCTGTATTCCAGCAAATTTAGACATTTGTTTAGTTGACGGGCTGGTGGGCGTGGTTAGTAGATGCTTTCCTTTCACGCCGCATGTTGTGGGTTCGATTTCCACCCAGGACAGATATTTCTTTGCATAAACATGTTTGTTTGTCCTGTGTCTGGGTTTAATGATCTATATAAGTATGTATTTACAAAAGAAAAGTAGTATAAGTATTACATCTGGTATGAATAGTACAAGCTCTGCTTCTTTTGGGATCAGATGGCCATGTGTAAATAATGTCCCACGATATTATTAATTATTGAAACGAAGTTCCTTATCGCGCGTTGGGAAAGGGGGCTCGACGGAAAAAATTAAGTCGAAAAGTGGTAACGAAACTTATTGCTTTTTTTATTTTATCTTACTGAAATTAAACCTACTGATTAAGTTTATATTACATTATATTTGTTAATAATTAAAAAATATATATATTACAATTCTTTCACTAATTAATCGAAAGGAACGAAGTCCCTTGACACCTCTCAAGTTTTTTATTATTTATTTATTCATACTATATATGTATAGATAATGTTTTACTCGATTTACTGAAATATTATAATATCAGATTCTTCTACTACCATTTCAACAATATAACTTTACTTCATAACAACGGCTTAGAACAAAACTAGATAAATAAAAGCATTTCGCACCGTATAAAAAATATAATTATAAAATTAATTAATAAATATCGAAGAAATCACGTAACAAACACACAAAACACAATATATACGGTCAAATTGATAACCTTCTTTTTTAAAAAAGCAAGCCCTGAGTTTTTTTTGGCTTTCTTCTCCGGGTCGTCCACCTAGGCAGCGAGTGAAAGCCGCAAGCTAGCTAGTGTAGGTTCCGCAGCGGTGAGGATCGCGTTGGCCCCTTAAAACGTGATCGGTAAACCCGTGCAAGTGATCAGACCCGCATTTCGAATTCCATCTTTTTACTTCAGCGGCCGCCTGAGCTGTGGCCCCAACCCCATAAGGGTGCTCTTAGGTATTAGTCGCTTAAATTAAGCTACTGGTTGAGAGCCTTTTGCGCTAGCCAACTGCTCTGTGTGCTCAGTTCTTTAATTTTAATATACTATTGCTAAATGTAACAATCATAACTTAGTAACTTGCTACTTATTTAAGGATTTAATAAAAATATATGTGACGAAACAGACCGCACCGACGACTACTTCGAAATATGTTTATTCCTTGCTAAATAATAATAAATAAAAATATGGTTTATTTCTCTCGTAAATGTTATAATATATAAATGACATTGCGATGTATAAACAATTTTTGCTGAATTAGAACTTTAGAGAGAGCTGGAGTCTGTACTAGGCTCTAAACCTATATGACAGATCTCCAGGCATTCTCCAATCTTGCATGTCGCGCAAGAATTTTATTATAATATTAATACTGTATTAAACTATGTTTATGTATTGCATTATGAGCGTGACAAGTACAAGTGTATGTAAATACCCAAGTGCTGAATAAATTTCATTATTTTATCATTTAAAGCCGGTGAAATTACCTATATCATAAAAACTCACCTTCAAACATGATCGTAAAAGGCAGAAGGGACACAAACATCCAGGGTTGTACATGGAACACCATATCCACTGGATTGTGCAGCCCCAGCTTCGACTTCTGCATCAGCAGCTGGGCGAAGGTCCACCGCAGGCCAGCGGCGAAGGACGCTAGCAGCAAGAACAGGAAGCCGAGCAAGTCGAACTGCGTCGCTTTGTACGTGAACATGATCAGTCCTGCCACGATCATGAACACTATGCCCACCAGCGACCATGACTGGAAAGAAATGTAAAAATATTTATAATAAAAATAAATAATAATAATGTCCTCCTATCCGAATATCGGCCACGGCGGCCAGTCTCAACAGAGATTAACCATCTGCGCGGGACATATTATAGTGCTCAAGTGTGTGCGCAAACACAGGAGCACTTTCTATTTCATCACTCTCATGATCCGATGGGACGCCTAGCGACACGACCGGAAAGGACTGACGGCTTTACGTGCTCTCCGAGGCACGGAGGTATGATACCACCAACCCCCAGACTTCGGGCTGTTGCTGAGAATTTTTTCTTTTTACAGAAAAGTCCCGAAATCACTTTTGGCCCGACCCATTTGAACCCAGGGCCTCGTTCTCTTCGGGTGAACACCCTACCGTTAGACCAACGAGGCAGTAAATAAAACCGGCCAAGTGCGAGTCGGACTCGCACATGAAGGGTTCCGTAGCAGCAAGTATTTCAGTTGATTAGATGAAAGCAAATTGCGGTTAATAACGTATTAAAAAAACTACTTGCTAGATCTCGTTCAAACCAATTTTTGTTGTTAGTTTCTATGGTAATGTACATCATATATATTTTTTAGTTTTATCATTCTCTTATTTTAGAAGTTACACGGGGGACACTCATTTTACCACTTTGGAAGTGTTTCTCGCGCAAACTATTCAGTTTAGACAAAAATGATATTAGGAACCTCAATATGATTTTTGAAGACCTATCCATAGACACCCCACATGTATGGGGGGGGGGGGTGCGAAGTACAGACGCCAGCACGTCCAGCTGCCCCAATCTGTCAAATTTCTTTTATAGATTTTCAACTTTATCCCATAAGCATAAGGGTTTGTTCCGCGTTCGCCTCGCGAAGTTTTGCCCCACATAAAAAATTCCGCATTCGCCATACATTTTGTTCCTTTTTAGCCCCAAATGTAATATTTATTTTAAAATTAATATTTTATTCCTGTTTCGTCCTATTTTCCTTTCCTCATTCGCCTCGAATACTTTTTGTGAGCAAATTAATAGAATGTTAGTACAAACAGCATGAAATGTTTTTAAAGACAATAATTATTTAATCATAAACTAGGTGGGATACTATGGTAGACTTAGTGGTGGCCTACTTGGTATTGGAGAAACAGAGATTGAAAACTATGATAAATATTATGATTAAAATATTGATAAAGATACCTACACATTTCTAACTTCCAGCATATAATAGATCAGTTCCACCCGTACAACAAAATACCCATTTAAGATTTGACTTGAATGGAAACCAAAACCACATATTTTGGCCTAGCTTTGCGTTTGTATATTATCTAACCAAAGCACTAACAGGCCTTTCATAATAATAATATTATAACACGTTTTAATTTGCTAACCATACTTTGGTTGGCACTAGAAAGTAGGGCGAAACAGGAATCAAATTTAATATGGGGCAAAAGAAGAATTCTTTGGAATGTAGGACGAAAAAGTGGGGCAAATGTGGAACAAACCAGCATAAGTAAAGTACAGAATCGCTAGCATTATCTTTAAAAAACCAACTAATTTGGTTGGCCTATTGGTGTAATGGTTAGCGTCTGCTAATCCAGAAGACATGGGTTCGATCCCCACCCAGAACAAATCTTTGTGTGGTGAGCACGATTATTTGTACTGCGTCTGGGTGTAACTTATAACAATAATTAATATCCTGGGACATTATTTACATACGGTGATCTGATCCCAAATTAAGCAGAGCTTGTACCATGGAAACCAGATAACTGATAATTATATATATTTACTAGCTGTGCCCCGCGGTTTTACCCGCGTAAAATTTTATAAATTATCACAGCGCCTCCCCCGTATGTGATATCGTGATGATATGTAGCGTATATGTTGACCCGACCTCTTAGTAATATTAATGCAAAATTCGAAGTAAATCCGTTACGTACTTTTTGAGTTTAGCCCGGAGATACATACAGACAAACAGACACACAGACAAAAATTCTAAAAACTATATTTTTGGCGTCCATATCGATTGTAGATCACGCCCCAAGTATCCTTTTTTAAAAATATTCAATGTATAGTTTTGACTTTCGTACGATTTTATTATATGTATAGATTTCGTAAATACATACTTATATAGATACACCAAGACTCACGACAAACAGACATGTTCATGCACACAAATATCTGTCCATGGTGGAAATCGAACCTAGGACCTGCGGCGTCCACCAAATAAAATATATGTTTATTAGTTGTCTGGTTACCACAGTACAGACTCTGCCTAGCTTGGGATCATATGGTGTAGGTATTCATAATGGTGCCTTAGTTGCCCAAAATAATTATGTCAATAACGTCATCCGACAACAAGCCGGTTAAAAATATAAGAAGTAAAACTCAGTTCGCTCATGTGCGGCAATAATCATTACTACAAAGAAAACAAAATAATCCCGCGAATAACGCCATTCATTGATTAGATATATATATGAAAGTTCTTTGCCGATCGCACAGCCATAATTCACACCCAATCTTAGTACACGTATGTACATATGTATATCTGATAAGAACTTAATAGGTCTTTACCTATGAAATTGCCGTTTTGTATGAAAAAATTTAAACGAATTTTTTTCATGAATTTTTTTATTTGTATTAATCGAAGTAATCACCCATGCAATCAATGCATCTTTGCCATCGCAGTGGCAGTTTATTGATGCCCTTCTTAAAGAAATCAGCTGGACGGGAGGCAACAAATTCTTCAAAGGCATTTTGTACTGCCTCTCGGGTATTGAATTTTTTTCCCGCCAAGAAGTTATCCAAATTCTGGAAAAAGTAGTAGTCTGTAGGCGCAAGGTCTGGTGAGTAGGGCGGATGACGGAGAGCTTCCAACCCCAGTTCTTGCAACTTGGAGACCGTCTGCTGTGCAGTATGAGGTCGCGCGTTGTCGTGCAGGAGCAGCGGAGACGAGCGATTGACCAATGCTGGTTGGAGATGCGCCAGCTTCTCCATCATTGTGCTCAGTTCTTCACAGTACACATCTGCAGTAATGCTCACCCCGTTTGGTAAGAAGCTGTGATGAATCACACCGGCGCTAGACCACCAAACAGTGACCATCACTTTTCTAGGGGTAAGTTTTCGTTTAGGGCATTGTTTAGGTGCTGAACCAGGATCCAACCAACTTGCTGAGCGCTTGCGGTTATCAAACAGAATCCATTTTTCATCGCAGGTAACAATGCGGTTCAAAATTCCTTCATTTGTGTGTCTGTTGAGCAGTGCAAGGCACGTCTCGACGCGTACTTCGCGCTGGCGATCATTGAGTTCGTGGGGCACCCATTTGTCAAGCTTTTTTACCTTGCCAATTTGACGCAAATGGACCAATATTGTTTTGACGCTAACGTCGAAAGCTGCTGCTAATTCAGCCGTAGATTGTGTATCATCAGCTTCCACAACCGCCTTTAATTCGTCATTGTCGACCAAAGTCTTCGGACGACCGCGAGGTTCATTTTTCAGGTCGAAATTTCCAGAACGGAAGCGAGCAAACCAATAACAGGTGGTGCGTTGGTTTGTAGTGTTAGCTCCGTAAACGTCGTTGATGTTGCGTGCCGCTTGTGCCGCGTTGCTGCCACGACGGTACTCATATTCCATAATTACTCGAATTTTTAACGTATCCATGATGACGAAAAAGATTGAAATGCGATGAAAATGTAACACTAATCAATAAAGAAATGACTACTTTTGGAAAAAAGAATCCATGTTTTTAAAATAAAATTAATTTGAAATTAGAATTCTTAGCCAAACAAAAATTATTTTGATTTGAAATGGCCAGTACTGCAGAACGGCAATTTCATAGGTAAAGACCTAATATCATGTTTCAGATATCTTTTTAAAATGAGTTGTATAAATTTAAGTGCGGATGGGAATCGAACTCACGAAGCACGGAGTATCCGGCCCCATATGCGATAACCCTCCGCCACAGCACCGTAGTGCTCAGACTTGAATTTAAACATTCCATTATCGGTAAATTTACGAGTATCAATTACGTAATTGACATTTCAGTTCAGAACTCAATAACAACAGTAAAATACTTAATTACAATTGTATTGATAAAGTGATATAGTTCCCTCCGATACCAATTAGCATGGTTACAAATAGCCTAACTTTGAAGCCATCGCCCATCTACTGATAGAATAATTAATATTACATACATACATACATAGACTCACGCCTGTTTCCCAGAGGGGTAGGCAGAGAAAACGGATTTCCATTTGTCACGATCTTTGCACACCTCTTTCCTCAATTACTGTCATTATATTCTTCATATATGCTCACCAGTTTAGGGTACTTCTGACCTGCCTTTTCTTGAGAATGTCTCCGATTAGGTCAGAGAATGTTCGACGAGGTCTTCCCCTTCCGGTTTTCCCATTCACACAAGCCAGGTATACTTCTTTTGTCAATCTTCTTTCATTCATCCTTTCTAAATGGTCAAATCATCTCAGCATACCTTTTTCAATTTTTGTGACTACTAATTAATATTGTTAGTACCTACACACACAATGAAATAACACTGAGCGGTGAAGCTCAGGCATGTCCCGGGGAATCGCTTTAACTGTCTTGGATCCCGCAACGTATGTAATCAGAAAGAAAAAAGGAAGAGTTAGAAATGAATAGTTCCACTTCTCTCCAAAGCAAAGCGGGAGACATAAAGAGATCAGAGATTATATAAAGAGGCTATAGCCTCATAAAACGAGAGAATTGCAACTAGAGGAGCCAGCTGCAAAAGCACCGAGGATCTATTTAAGGGTCCTAAGTGAGCTGTTATATTTGATTCTAATAGTAGGAATGTTCGAATGCAGCAATTGAGAAGGCGGTCAAGTCATTGATGTAATCTGCAAATTGATGTAATATTCGTCATTCTCATAATACGATGGGACGGATAGCGACACGACCAGAAAGAGGTACGGTACAGGACCGACGACTTTACGTGCTATCCGACGCACGGGCGTGTAGTACCACCAACTCTCACACTTCAGGCTAATACTGAAAAAAATATTGTTTACAAAAAAAAAACAATCTCTTTTTGTCTGACCCGGGACTTGAACCCAGGACCCCATTAACTACGGTTGAACACGCTACCGCTAGACTAACGAGGCATTCATAATAATAATATGAAGGCTAGACAACTCTTGTCTAGTGTTCATATTTCGTCCTTCGCCTCCATACGTCAGCCCATAATTATCTTATCCAAAGAATACCTAGCTGGTATATTTTAGTTCGAGAACTATAGGCAACCATTAGCACTATGACAGCAGCCGCCCATGCAGTGTCACGTTACATGAGAAAAGTATTATGCGCCGGTAAGCAACTGTAACAGGAGCAAAATAACAGAGCAGCCGTTGAATCAAGGGTTTATTCACTGGGTTTATTATCCAATTACAACGTGTAAAACGGTCAAAAATTACAATTCAATCGAATCAAGTCGGATCAGACGGTCACCGTAGCCTAGTTGGTAGTGCTCCTGCCTACGAAGCTGGTGGTCCTGGGTTCGAATCCCGTAAGTGCAAATATTTGTGTGATGAGCACGAATATTTGTTTCTGAGTCATGGGTGTTTTCTATGTATATAAGTATTTATCTATCTATATAAGTATGTATATCGTCGCCTGGTACCCATAGTACAAGCTTTGCTTAGTTTGGGGCTGGGATGATCTGTGTGACATTGTCCCCAGATATTATTTATTATTATTATCCCAAAAAATCAGAGAGCTATAAGTCAACATGAACATTGTTGTCAAATTTAAATAAAAACCAAAGCACAGAAAAATATAGGCACATGGGCCAGTACTATAAATTATGAAGAAATTATTAAAAGAGGAATGTTACATCATTTATGAGCATGTTTACAATCATTAATTAATCGAGGAATATGTTTATTAAGTGTTTTATGATGTTTGTGTTGAGAGAGGGAAGAGCTGGCTAACACAACATAATATCTAAAAATCTTTTTTTAGACCACCTACTTTAACACTATTGTGAAATACTCCCACGTACAACCCTGAGATAAAATTAATACGTGCGACGTTTTTGTCACCCTATCACATTATCTCACTAATATTATAAAGGCGAAAGTTTGTGAGTGTGTGACTGTGTGAGTGTGTATGTTTGTGACTTCTTCATGTCTAAACGGCTGGAGCGATTTTAATAAAATTTGGTATAGCGTTAGCTGACACCCTAGGTTTAACACATAGGCTATAATTTATAATATTTAACGCGGGTAAAACTGCGGGGCGCAGCTAGTAATATTATAAAGGCGATATAAGTTTGTGAGTGTATATGTTTGTTACTTCTTCATGTCTAAACGGCTGGAGCGATTTTAATCAAATTTGGTAAGGAGTTAGCTAACACCCTGATTAACACATAGGCTATAATTTATAAAGTTCAATGTGGGTATAACCGCGGGGCACAGCTAGTAATATTATAAAGGCGAAAGTTTGTGAGTGTGTGACTGTGTGTGTATGTTTGTTACTTCTTCACGTCTAAACGGCTGAAGCGTTTTTAATAAAATTTGGTATGGAGTTAGATTATCATCTAACTCCATACCAAATTTTATTATATTTAATACTAATATAATAATTATATTTAATTATAGCCTATGTGTCAATTCAGGGTATCCCCCTGAATTGACACATAGGCTATAATTTATATATTTAACGCGGGTCAACCGCAGATAAGTAGGTAGTACCTAATACACTGCTGCCCGACTACCTGGTGTATCCCTTAGTCGCCTTTTACGACAGCCACGGGATGATATGGGGTGGCCCTGTTATCCTTTCTGGGCCGGAAACCACACGGCTATAATATTTTAGTATAATCTATAGTACCTAGCGAGAATATTCTAATAATAAATTGTCAGTTAAGGAAAATTTAGGTATCTATACATATATTTATATAAACGACGTCACATCTGCCTTTCATAATACTAGCATATATCTTTTGGCAGATGACTTAAAAATTTCAAAAGCCATTAAGTCTCAACAGGACGTAAACCTAATGCAAGAAGATATCGACCGATTGTCTGTATGGTGTTGCCACAATAAAATTTCATTGAACATTCAGAAATGTAACTACATAAAATTTACCAGGAAAGTCCATACAGTTAATTCGTTGTACCAAATAAACGGAGTGACCGTACGTGAGGTAGATGTAGTTCGGGATCTGGGAGTCATCTTGGACGCTACCACATATTGAAAATATTATCAGGCAATCCCAGCGTATGCTTGGATTTGTCATTCGTAATGGAAAGGTATTTCAACGCGTCTACACTAAATTAGTTCTGTACAATAGCCTTATAAGAAGCATCTTGGAATACGGCAGTGTAGTATGGATACCTCACTACGCAACCAACTCACTGCGATTAGAACGAGTCCAAAAAAGGTTCATCCGACATCTAGGGTACTCAAAGGGCAGGCAATTTAAAAACCTTTCTTACCTTGATAAACTAGGCTACTACAAAATGAGTACCCTGGAAGCCCGAAGGGAGCTCTTAGAATTGAGATTCGCGCATAAAGTCCTTAATAACAACATTGACTGCCCTCAATTATTAAAAATGTTCAATTTAAAAGTACCCCGTAGACCACCTCGAAAACCTATAACACCCCTTGCTCCACCTCTTCGTCGTACAGTGTTTGGTGTTAACTCGCCAATTCCCCGCATGTGTAAACTTATAAACCAGTACAGCGACCTGGTTGACGTCCACTCCGACTCAATATCGACATTTGTCCGAGAAGTCAAACGCATGAACTGTGATCAGTAGTGATTAGTTTCTAATTTTTATATTTAGAATTTAAGTAAGTAATAGGTATGTATTCATTTTTAAACTGGTGATACAAAAAACACTTTGCAAGTAGTGTTTGCCTATAATTGGTTGTGCAGTTAGACTTAAGACCCAATGCATGTAAATTTTTTATCTCTATATAAATTTGTAACAACTGTTGGTGAACCTTAATTAAATAAATAAATAACAAAATCGTAGGAATGTCAAAACTGTACATTGAATATTTTATAGTTTTTAGGATTTTGTCTGTTTTTCTGTATGTATATCCTGGCTAAACTCAAAAAGTACTGCATGGATTTACTTCAAATTATGCATGAATATTACTAAGAGGTCAGGTCAACATATAGGCTATCACCTATCACCTACGGGGGAGGAAAAGTGATAATTTATAAAATTTTACGCAGGTAATCCCGCGGGGCACGGCTCGTATATTATACTTTCCTTAGTATAATATATACCTATATATCATAGATGTTTAAAACAAATTATCTACAGAATGTGGAAAGTACAACATAAGTACAATTTATTTAAAAAACATACCATATTTAAACACGACGTTATTTGAATAGGACTTTTCAATAACACTCTATGTGAGAATCATTTATTTCCCACTAGCTTTGCCCGCGTCATAGTCTGCACATTTTGTATTGACTTTGTAATCGTTACATCAGAATATCTCTAATATTTTGTCTCTAGCCGCAAACTTATAAAACATTCTCAGAAACCTTACATATTTCCATACAAACTTTCATTCTCTATTCCGAATTGTTATTTTACACCCTTGAGGGTAAAACTTTTAAAAACTTTGAGTGTCATAATATTTATATCAAAAGCCTACGAAATAAGTTTCAAGCTTCTTCTAGCTCTAAAAATGACGATACTTCCTAACAACTTTTCATCCCCCCTTTCAACCCCTTACAACCCATTTTTCGAATTAAAATGTAACTTATGTCCTTTCTCACGTTCTAGACTATCTGTGTACCAAATTTCATTTAAATCGGTTCAGTCGTTTTAGCGAGAAAGAGCGACAGACAGAGTTACTTTCGCATTTATAATAAAATAAGATAAGAGAACTCTTTATTGTACACCAAAACATTACAGGATACAAGAATAGAATAACATACATTTAAAAATGGTACAATTGGCGGCCTTATCACTAAATGTGATCTCTTCCAGGCAACCTAGGCAGGGATTGGAGTATGGAGTAACAGTGATAGGGTAGTTATCAGTGTACATAACTATAGAAATGATACGCACTGGTATCATTACAAAAAACAGAGTTTTCTACGTAATATAAGATAAATTACATATATATATTATATATTAATAAAATATAATAATATTAGTAGGAATCAAGAAGTAGGGAGAGTGTAAACTTTGCGCTTATCGAAGAAATTATATAAAACAGGATAATATGTCTATCGGTCAATCAATCATTACAGCGGTAAGAAGTCCACAGTTGGACAAGCGTCTCCCAAGCATCATTGTGGGGGGATATGCCATAGTAGTATGCCAAGTGTAGTATTTGTATGTGTTTGTTACCTTAATATGCTATTTGTATTGTACTACAGAAACTATTCTAAGAAATAAAGTTTTATTATTATTATAAATTCAAATATCTTCATGTCAAACATCATCATCATATCAGCCGAAAGACGTCCACTGCTGGACAAAGGCCTCCCCCAAAGATCTCAACAATTGCCGGTCTTGCGCTATTCGCATCCAGCTGTTTATTGTCAAACATAATAAATAAGTATGTTAATTACAGTTTAGTTGTGAAACAGTACACCTAAATAAATATTTCTCGAGTAAAGTAATAGTCGCTACGCTTGGCAGACGGTTTGGCGATCTCAGAAAGACGGTCATAGTATACAGAAGGAAGCTGTTGACTGGCCACTGGTAGATATGCCCTCGTGCCGACACTAACCCCACGGGATGGGATGGGGTGATGATATTCTGATTTTCACCAGTTACCACACAGTGCCTACGGTTGTTTTAAATGACGGTCACCGTAGCCTAGTTGGTAGTGCTCCTACCTAAGAAGCTGGTGGTCCTGAGTTCGAATCCCGGTAAGTGCAAATATTTGTGTGATGAGCACGAATATTTGTTTCTGAGTCATGGAAGTTTTCTATGTATATACGTATTTATCTATCTATATAAGTATGTATATCGTCGCCTGGTAACCATAGTATAGATCATCCTAACCCCAAACAAGCTTTGCTTAGTTTGGGGTTAGGATGATCTATGTGACATTGTCCCTAGATATTATTATTATTAAATAAAAATTCAATTTCAGCAATTATTCTAAGTAATTGTCAATATGATTATTCAAGATTTTTAATACTAAATCTTAATAGTCATAGTTTTCGATATATTTTACTACATCTTGTCCGAATGGTTATGGCTAGGAGTCTATTGATGTAAGAATTCAATATTATTATTATGACGGAATTGTATGTATAGCAACAGTCACGCTCGCACCCGTACTGATAAGACCCAGGGAAACAAACTCAGCAGGTTCATCTACACATCTGCAGGTTTCAACATGGCCCTGTAGAAACGGTCCGGCGAAATGTACACGGTTTTTTCTTTCGGTCCACGTAATGCAATTGATGATGATGTCCTCCTAGCCGAATTTCGGCCACGGCGGCCAGTCTCAACAGAGATTAGCCATCTGCGCGGGACATATTATAGTGCTCAAATGGGTGCGCAAACACAGGAGCACTTCCTATTCCATCACTCTCATAATCCGATGGGACGCCTATGCGACACGACCGGAAAGAGGTCAGGTACAGGACCGACGGCTTTACGTGCTCTCAGAGGCACGGGGGTATAATACCGCCAACTCCCAGACTTCGGGCTGATGCTGAAATTTATTTTGTTTTCACAGAAAAGTCCCAAAATCAGCTTTTTAGCCGACCCGGGACGCTACCGCTACACCAACGAGGCAGTCAATTACTCAGTAAGCGAACACAATATCTGCTCAATCGGTTGTCTTTTTCTATCAACAAATTACTAACTAATTAAAAAAATGTTTACGATATGCGCGTGGTTTTTTGTTCTGAAGTAGCTAATGAGCAATGAAGCGTAACGGATAGATGGCTAAAGTCTTCATGACTATTAATCTCAAGGTTAACTGAAGGTTGTGAAGAGGTTTCGTCGAGTAATTTCGAGGTCAGTATCGTTGGCAAAAAAATTATTTAACTGAGCGCGGAAGGAAATTTAAATTGAGTCCATCCTAGACCTTGTTTATTGTTCCGATTGATTGGAGGGTAGTACGCGCTAAAACATTTTTAAACTAATAACACTTTTACAATTTTTGTATAATCCAATAAATTTAAACATAATTCGTTCTCGTTACCTTGAAAAATAAAATAAAAACTATTTTCAAAGAGCAGTTTAAATTTTCCCATTGGATTGGAAACTTGCAAATTTAATTGTCTGGCGGGTCTCGAAGCAGCACCCTACCCCAATCTGGGGTTGGCGTTCTGTGTTAAGCTACGAACGATACTTATTGGCAGATCAAATTAAGGTTTCCGTTGTTAACGCCCTTCCGGATATAGGATATTAATGGATTAGAGTTTCCGATATCGCATTTTGAAGATTAGATTTCCGCTTTCCATTGTGAATCCTAAATCCTAATAAACTAAAATTTAAACGATTAATACTTGTTCAAATCGCTTGTGGTTCAATAGATATCGATAAAAATCACTAGAACGTTTATTAACACTACTAATATTATGCACGTTAAGACGTAGACAAGAATGTAAAAAATAAATTGAATCCATGAAAAGCACCTACCAAAAATATTGATAGGTGCCTTTCGTGGACTAGGCTAGGTGCCATTCGCGCAGGTGCCATTCAGATGGGTGCCCTTGGTGGACTACCTCGAATAATCTTATATTCCGTGATGTGATGATATGATTCCGCTTTTACAATTTTAGTACAGACTATTAATGTTTTCAGTAAATAAACACGACGATAACGGGTATATCCCTCGGCTGATATGTTATCACTCGATATTATTATAACGTTACTTCTGTACCGTGACCGCTATCAGTATTACAAGTCAAGACAATCGCTCTTTGGGCTGCAATTAGTAAATACTAAAATAACATTAACCTCTATTTCGAACTTTGACTATAGAATATATAATAATAATAAAAAAATCTTGCTGGATTACTGGGTCAAGCGCTTACAAATAGCGGCCATCGCGAGGAGGTTCCTTACCTGTCGCCTTGCATGCCTACCGGCGGCTTAGGCCGTTAAACCACGCCGCAGGAGGAACTATACTTTTTGCATATTTATTTACTTATATATTACTAGCGGCCCGGTAAGTGCTTCGCTACGCTTTTAAGTATTAGTACAAATTGTTTGTATATGGGAGTATAGAAAGATGTTGATTTTATTTCCTCGACGTACAAACCTTCCCTGGACATCCACGAATACTTCAAGACCAAAATTAGCCAAATCGGTAAAGGCGTTGTTGAGTTATAAAATTACAACGAAAAGTGGCATTGATTTATATATATATAGATTACATGTCAATTTTCTTTATTATATTTCAATTTTATAATTATAAATATGTAACAAATAAGAATTAAACTAAGTGATGATAAATATCCTGGGACAACTAACACAAAGACATCGGATCGCAAACTTGGCAGAGCATAAACTATTAAGCTTAACGCGGGTGAAACCGCGGGGCACAGCTAGTAAGTATATAATATTAGCTATGATAAGCCGCAAGCGTGCACATGGTTGTAAAACAGTGGTTTTATTGTTATATCGCTAAACCCCGTTATCCTAGTCAGATAAAATATATTTTAGCTCTTCAAAAGATTGATTAAAATAATAAAACAAATAAATAAAATATTTTGGGACAGTTATCTTATATGATCGCAATCTAGGCAGAGCATGTACTATGGCAACCAGACAACTGATAAATATCCTACTAATATTATAAATGCTAAAGTTTGGATGGATGGATGGATGTTTGTTACTCTTTCACTTAAAACTACTGAATGGATTTTAATGAAACTTTACAAAATATAGCTTATACATCAGAATAACACATAGGCTACAATTTATAAAGATATTATGTGAATTGTCAAAAATATGACGATAAGTGTCAAGTAAGTTTGTAGGAAAAATCTACCATCTGCGAGGTATTCCGACGTGCACTGCCAAAACCGCTAGAGGTACACATACTACTAATATTATAAATGCGAAAGTTTGTGATATGGATGTATGTTTGTTACTCCTTTACGCCAAAACTACTTTAACGCGGGTGAAACTGCAGGACATATCTAGTACTTATATATTTCTAAATACATACATATTAATGAATATGTGAATAGTACAACCGGTAGGGGAAGACCTCGTCGAACATTCTCTGATCAAATCGGAGACGTACTTAAGAAAGGTCAGGTCAGAAGTACCCTAAACCGGCGAGCATGTATGAAGAATATTATGTCAGTAAACGAAGCGAAAGAGGTATGCAAGGATCGTGACAAATGGAAGTCCGTTGTCTCTACCTACCCCACTGGGAGACAGGCGTGAGTCCATGTATGTATGTACGTACATATTATAGATAAATGCTAACCAGACACAACAAACAATCGTGTTAATCACACATAGATTTCTCCCGGGTGGGAATCGAACCCACGAGCTCTGGCTTAGCAGTAACCACTGGACCAGCGTTTAGTACATACAAAACACACACAAATACTGTATGGTGAATGGAGACAGCTGCGAATATCACCAACACATCTAATCCCGTGGTGCACGAACACGTTATATCTAATCCCGTGGTGCACGAACACGTCATATCTAATCCCGTGGTGCACGAACACGTCATATCTAATCCCGTGGTGCACGAACACGTCATTCGAGTTATGACGCCAACGAGGAAAAAGAGTCGAATCGAGGCATTGTTTCCTTTTATAAAACTGGTGTAAATTCGAGTTTTTTATTGTGTAAACTAGCCCCGCAGTTTTACCCGCGTTAAATTTTATAAATTATCACAGCTCCTCCCCCGTAGGTGATAGCGTGATAATATGTAGCCTATATGTTGACCCGACCTCTTTCTTAGTAATATTCATGCAAAATTTGAAGTAAATCCATGAAGAACTTTTTGAGTTTAGCCCGGACATATATACAGACAAACAGACAAAAATCTAAAAACTATATTTTTGGCTTTGATATTCAACGTAGATCACGCTCCAAGTATCCTTTTAAAAATATATTCAATGTACAGTTTTGGCTTTCCTACGATTTTATTATATGTACTTATAGATATCGCTAAATGCCGTTATCCTAATTAGATAAAATATCTTTTAGGTCTTCAAAATATTAATTTAAATAGATTTAGTACATAACCAAAACACACACAAATGCCATATTCCCGTGAGACGCGAACACGACATACGAGTTTTGGCGCCAACAAGGAAAATGTCACATCAAAGCATCTTATTCTAAAACGAGTGTAAATTCGAGTTTTCATGTGTAAATATGGAGGAAAACCTGCTCAGGTGCGGATTTTTAAACATTTCCAAGCTAGAGTGAGAGTGTGGTTCTGTCCCTCAAACTATGGCACACTTGTTGACATGTCCTGCGTGCCCTAATGCCTGCACGTTACAAGAACTAATGGTACAGGAACTGACAACGCTCAACTCGTAGCTGAATTCTGGGCTGACTTAATTTAGATTGCCATCGACACGCTAAGAAGAAGAAGAATGTGGAGGATTTTTAAACATAATGCCTTCCAGTGTAGTAAAGTGGCATATTAACGTCAAATATAATTTTCCGTGTTGACTTTCAATTTCAGTAGAAGAGTCTAGTAAAGGCTCCACTACTTTACTGGGGTAGGGCAGGACTTGACTATAACTTAACTTGAGTTGAGTTGGACTTAATGACGAAAACGCTGCATAATTTTGAATACTTCCAGATATCATAATTGACACTGGCAAATACACTAAACGAAAAAAGAAACATATTCGTCCCGTACATCTATCAGAGAACAGGCAGCAGCGTCTCTGTGATTACTGTGACCATATTTCGTATCGATGAAATGCCCTTTTCGATCCACTGGACCCGGAGGGTGCCTCACGAGATGCCCGCGTCTACGCGTTTTAACGTATAGCGACAGTTCCTCAAAACGTCCCTATGAAGTAATGAACATCTCATTCATCTCCCCGTCAGTAATCGCCAAAGAGATTCCAAGCCCAAAGGAGTTGCCTTTCGATCTATGTTTCAGGACCGTGTAGTGTCCTCGAGCCTAGTTTAGGCACCAGTCTCTTGAAATATAAGTGTACGGAAATATGTATACTTGTTAAATGTAACAATTATGTAAACAGTGTATATATATCATGGTGAATTAATTAATATTATTATTATATGATATTCTTTAATTTCTCCCTTCCTGGAGGGGTTAGTTACTCATCACACCAGCCGTATTACTATTAGTGAAATCTTCCTACCTACCTGCCTACAGCCTGTAAATATCGTGTTAACGAAAAAAAACCATAAGTACTGCTATCGCCAACCTGTCCGCAAACAGTAGCGATTATGGCATCACCCCCAAACGAATGGACATCATTAATTGAGGGTAGTCTTTATCCAGCATTTACAATGAGAGAAACATTCTGTCTACACGAACAAAAATGTAACTTAATTGTATACTCATTAACTTATGACGGTGTCACATCATAAAAATAACAGGTACAGATAGTATTGATTAAAATACGTTAGTTAATTGGAGACTTCGTTTGTGTGTAATGATCTGTTACGGTAATTGTCATAATATTACTGTCACGAACGGTGGGTCAGTGGATCGGATAAACCACTAGGTTTTGCGAGCGGAAACTTTATTGACGTCGACAGCGGTAATTGGTGTAAAACTGGGAACACGGAACAAACTTATACGATTTTAGAGGGGTCCAGTTGTAAGCACTGCGTGAGAGTTCACACGTGGCGCACTTACAGAGTCCCCGCGACGAGCACTGTGTGGGAGTCCCGACGTACACAGTTAACTGTACACTTCGCAGTTTCATCGATCACCTGGCACTGTTTATTTTCACTTCACTTTTACTTCATCTTCTATCTTTACTTTAACTTGAATTAACACAAACATTACTAAGGTTCTTTTTTTAGATCCTGTGCTAAAATTCCAATTCGAATTGACATTCTTCTGTCCTTTCTTCACCTATGTCTTTCTTTTCTATTTGGAATATAATCGCACTATCACTTTCTTTTCTTTCTCGAATCACCTAATGTCAATTTTGGATTAAGAATTAAAAATATCGAAATGTCACAATAGCTACCAAAAACCTTTAGTAGTGCTGGGGAACAAACCTCAATCTTAGCGGGATAAGACCTTACTCTAGACCGTCCGTACCTTGGCTCTAGAGGCACGTTGTATTGACAATATATCTCTTTCTTCTTCTATCTTATTCAGAAGCCGGTTTAGCAAAACATCATATCAGTGTTATCACTATAGTATAATATTTATAAGGAGTAGGTGGCGTAACTTAAGGAGCTTAATTTGCCTATAACTCCGAACCACATCATTTACACAAAATAAAGTTATCCTTCCCATAAAAAACGCTTCAAACTAGCTGCCTTAAAAATAGAAATAAAACCAGGAATCTCATCGCAGCGCAACCTAACGGATCCAATTGTAAATCTAAATCATTCAGGAGCATAAAATACAAAAAGAAGACATTACCATCAGCAACAATAATTAATTCCAAATTGCTATTAATAATTACTAGCTGTGCCCCGCGGTTCTACCCGCGTTAAACTTTATAAATTATAGCCTATGTGTTAATCTAGGGTGTCAGCTAACTCCATACCAAATTTTATTAAAATCGCTCCAGCCGTTTATTATTAGATTTGACTAGCTGTGCCCCGCGGTTTTACCCGCGTTAATTTTTATAAATTATCACAGCTCTTCCCCCGTAGGGGATAGCGTGATAATATGTAACCTATATGTTGACCCGACCTGTTAGTATTATTCATGCAAAATTTTAAGTAAATCCATGCAGTACTTTTTGAGTTTAGCCCGGACATACATACAGACAAACGGACAAACAGACAAAAATTCTAAAAACTATATTTTTGGCTTCGATTTCGATTGTAGATCACGCACCAAGTATCCTTTTAAAAAAATATTCAATGTACAGTTTTGACTTTCCTACCATTTTATTATATGTATAGACTAGCTGTGCCCCGCGGTTTTACCCGCGTTAAACTTTATAAATTATCACAGCCTCTCCCCCATAGGTGATAGCGTGATAATATGTAGCCTATAATAATATGTTGACCCGACCTCTTCGTAATATTCATGCAAAATTTGAAGTAAATCCATGCAGTACTTTTTGAGTTTAGCCCGGACATACATACAGACAAAAATTCTAAAAACTATATTTTTGGCTTCGGTATCGATTGTAGATAACGCCCCAGGTATCCTTTTTGAAAAATATTCAATGTACAGTTTTGACTTTCCTACCATTTTATTATATTTATATATATAGATTAGTTACTTATCTATACATATAATAAAATCGTAGGAAAGACAAAACTGTACATTGAATATTTTTAAAAATGGATACTTGGGGCGTGATATACAATCGAAAAAAAAATATCATTTTTTAGAATATTTGTCTGTTTATCTGTTTGTCTGTATGTATGTCCAGGCTAAACTCAAAAAGTACTGCATGGATTTACTTAAAATGTTGCATGAATATTACTAAGAGGTCGGGTCAACATATAGGCTATATATTATCACGCTATCACCTGCGGGGGAGAAGCTATGATAATTCATAATGTTTAACGCGGGTTAAACCGCGGGGCACAGCTAGTGTTGGATATAGTTACAAAAATGTTCCGGTCCCAAACTACAAAACAAGATGAAATCACTGTCACTTCACCAACTTATTAGATTTATGTTTATGTCTATATAATAAGCAACAAATATATATGATGTCAAAATAAACACGGCTTCGCACAATATTAAAGGACATTGACCTTCGTTGCCATAACGAGCAATCTTGATTGAACACAAAAGCATAATCTGAAATACAATTCGCCACGCTTATTTCATTACAAACTATGAAAAGTTATATTATGCCAAAAAATTCGCAACACGTAAAGGATTCCTTGTTTCCCATCCAACAATAATAATGGTAAAGATAAGAAAAGAAATCTGTTTATGCTTACTGCCGAAACAAAACCTTATTTGGACGTGTATGCCAAATCAAATGTCAATCAATCGAATAAAAAAGAAATGTGTAAATACTCAAACGTTCATAATATATATGATTAATAAATCGAATATTCGCTACTAGACAAAATAGGTTAGATTAGAAGTGCTTCCACAACAGAAACAAATCAAATGTTAATTGCTGAACAATACATTGGATTATATTTTCGATATACTCAACGTTCGATATAATGAACGGCCGAGTAATTAGACATTCGATTTATAGTGCTCAATCAATTGATATTCGATTTTATATGTCAATTAAATTTCAATCTAATAAAATTCACTGAAATAAATATTGAGACACAGTAATGCTTGAGCGGGGTTTCATCTCATTATAACATTAGAATGCCGGATGTAACATCCGCGAGTGCTCCAAGTATGATAAAAGAGAACACTATGGACTCCATTGTTTTTATTCCGTGAAATAAAAATACCCGAATTGGGTTTGTTGTTTAACTGAATAATGGAATGGACATAGAGATAATAGGAATTGGTAACATTCTCTTTCATACTAAACTGTCGATGCACTTAAAAAAGCTAGGAAAATATAATTTCAACTTCACCAGCCGCTAGTTTCTACAGAATTGTCTATTGACAGCTTTTACGTCAAATTCCAATCAACGAAATTTCTTCAAACTTAGACGTATAATTTACTGAAATGGCAGATGCACGAACTGACTGACTGCAGACTGCACATAAGAACTTACACAAAAGTTTGAAATTTTGAAAAAGTTATCGCACTAATATTATAAAGGTGAAAGTTTGTGAGTGTGTGAGTGTGTATGTTTGTTACTTATTCGCGTCTAAACGACTGGAGCGATTTTAATAAAATTTGGTATGGAGTTAGTTTACACCCTGGATTAACACATAGGCTATAATTTATAAAGTTCAACGCGGATATAACCGCGGGGCACAGCTCGTGTTATATAATTATTTCCATTTCGGCCAAGACTGATGAAAAATGCAACCTTTCAGAAATGAGTGTTGCTTCGACTAAACATGTACCTAGCGCAGCGGTTAAGACAATCGCCTCGCTAATTTGCATTCCGGGTTCAATTATCGCACAGGACCATTATTCCTTTGACGTATTAATAGTCGTTCTGATTCTGGCTTTACTTTGTAACCGTTAATAATATGTTTGCCTGCGACAGAGGGATTTAAATCCCAATTACAAAAAAAACTAAATAGCATAAGGTCGCATCGTTATTTACAATAAGTATATGTGAATCAATCGTGATTTCATTTATACGAATGAGACAAACTATCTCTAAAGGTGATCAATGTCAAAGCCATTTTAAATGATTATTGCCTAGTGTCGTGATTTATTCGAACTCCAGTAGATAACATAAAAATACTCAATGTTTTATGCAATACATACCTTTTTCTCCAATCCCAGAAGAATAGCGAAGCCCAAAATGAATATGATGGTTGTAGATTTAGTCATCGTATACAACGAGATCGTCACTAGCTCTAGACCCCAGTTGGAGAATCCTACGTCTATCCCACTGGCCAGGCCCGTGGGTGCCACGGACCGGACGCAGGTGATGAAAGACAACATCAGCTGAGGGGAGCCGGTGATCAGCCGGAGAACCAGACGCACGACGACAGAGAGCAACCACTTCACTATGAGGTGGTACATCACCACAGTAAGTGGGAACTTGAAGTCCTACGAACAAAACACTAAGTTAAATAATCGCTTTTAAGAAAGCTGCTATTTTGACTGGGTTTATGCTACCTACCATGACTACATAACATAACCACTCTATGGTACCCAAGGAGTAAGCTAGCAGCTAGCAAGCTCCTTGGGTACCATAGAAACCTTGAAAGGACGTTCGAGAGCAAGATGGAGACATCCGCTTATCCTTGGGTCCAAACTGGACCAGAGTCGCAGATGACAGACCTCAATGGAGAAAACTAGAGGATGCCTATGCCAGAGGCACGCCGAATTGAGAGAAAATGTATAGAAATAAAAAGGCTTTATTATATTATTATATGCTACCTATGCTATTCTATAGATGGCGTAGTACCTCCCAACGCCTGGATATTATTAGAACTATTTTTAAAATGCATCAGCCAGATTTGTGTCTATCTATGTAAGTTTATAGCCAGTACTACGAAGTTCGTCTAGTTAAAAATATTTTAATACATTTTGAAGACTAAGAATAAATACTATATAATAGATCCATATATACGATTCAACTAATTTCGCTCATTAGAAAAATCACGTCAGAATAACATAGCCACCCCATGCCACATCCCATGAGTGTCGTAAAAGGCGACTAAAGGCTACACCAGATAGTCGGGCAGTAAGACCTCCTGTGTACTTAGTACCACCTAACTGCGGTCGCCAATTGCCTCCAAATATGTTTCGCTATATAATGTCTCTGACATTTGCCCGAGAATAAAATAGTCAAAAAAAAACTGCGGTCGCCAACCTCGCATGCTAGCGTAACTACGCAAAACCCTACAAATGGCAACCTAAGGCTGATTTCAGAGTGACGCGCGCGGCACGCGCTTGAGGCCAGCGCGTCTCAACAGCGGCGCGTGCGAGAGGCGTCACTCTGAAACGCTAGCTGCCAGTAGAAGAGCTCGGGCAGCGCTGGCCGACGGCGCGCGTGTCACCGGCGGCGCGTTTGAACTGCGTGACTATGAAACGCAACTACTATCTAGTGTAATTGAAAGCGCGCGCGTTTGGACGGCGCCGCTCGCCGGCACGACTCTGAAATCAGCCTAATGGAAACCTTTGGGTGAGGTCTATGTCCAGTATCGTCCACGATATCAGGCTGATGATGATGAAAATGATGATGGGAAAATATAACGAAGTCACCTCTGAAATATACTTTAAAAATATAATGTCGAAAAACACAATGAAATATTTTTTTATAGAGTTCTGGACATACGAGTATATATTACACAGATCTGCGGGTAAACTTAATTATCATTTGATTTATGATAATTGTGATTAATTAACTTAACTACGCTGTAAAGTAATTACACCTTATTAGTGTGTAAGCAGCATGTGTCCGTTCACAATATTCTCAAGAATTTATAAGTGGAGTTAATCCATATGGACTAATGATGTCATCTTATCTGGCGCGAGCGATTTGGTGAAGGTGTGGTAGGATTAAGTTCAAATAATAATGAAAAAAGGAAATTAGTAAATAATATTAAAAAAACTTGAGAGGTGTCAAGGGACACCCGGATGGAACGAAGTTATTATTTATTATGTACAAAAAACCTGTATGCACTCAACAAAAATAATCGTCGCGACACCACACTGTTCAATGCGAAATAGAAAGACGAAACGTAAATATCTGGCTTGCTTTCTATAAGAGAGACAGACAGAGAAACATGCGCACGCCGCACGGTTTACAATAGCTTACTATAGCAAAAAGTGTCGTTACAACTTTCGTCTTAATTTTTTCCGTCTAGCCCCCTTTCGCAATGCGCGATAAGGAACTTCGTTCCAAAAACAAACACATTTAATTTTCTGTTTATAATGTCAATATACCAACTTCTTTAGTCATCATCATCATATCAGTCGAAAGACACCCACAGCTGGACAAAGGCCTCCCCCAAAGATCTCCACAATTGCCAGTCTTACGCTATGCGCATCCACCGACTTGCAGCGACCCTCACCAGATCATCCCTACTTCTTTACTTCTACTTATAACAAAACTTGTACAATACAAATACTCTTTATTGTACACCAAGATTTTCATGTAAACAGTTGTATTTAATATAGTACAATGGGCGGTCTTATCGCTAACTGCGATCTCTTCCAGACAAACTTAGGATGGACAAAATCAGCAAGAAGAATAATTAAATGAGTAATAGGGGTGTAGCCATGGAGCTATTACAAAGACAGCTCCATGGGTGTAGCAACTTAAGTAGTAAATATAAATAGACTAGTCTAGTAGATTAAGAGATAAAAGTGCGAAAAATAATTTTGAAGTAACGGCGTGAATCTTGGAAATGACTGGACTGCCGGCTGGCAGATACTTGATATTATAAAGAATAATAAAAAAATAACTTTTAGGCGGCTAAATAATAATAATTTATACGGAAGGAATAGCTTGCGGCACTTAGTAGGAAACGTGAACCTTGTCAGTGTGTTAATATTTATTATGAAGGTACAGTCGCCGCCGCATTGGCATACACTTAAACTTATCAGCAACTCGTAGGTGGTAAGAGCGGTACCGTAATGTAACGCCGACTGTACTTTCACTAGGTATATTTAAAGAGACTCATTGAAAAACAAAACTATATGAACAGTGAGCTATTCTAGACTGTAGTTCTGGCTTGTGTCGACCGGGGCTTTCAAAATAGTTTTACTTTTATGAAGTAAAACTATGTATTTTGAAGAGTTAAGTATGCAATTACAATTGTCTATTGCAAATATTATGATGTGTCCACAGGGCGTTCAAGCCAATTTTTAATACAGCGACTTAATTCGTTCCCCTGACCAGATTTCCCTATTAAAAAACTTGTAAAGTCTAAAAATTTCAACGTTACAAGCAATGGGACAATGGGATGTATTCTGAGGGGTTCTTTGATTTAATGCTCACGGTTCTACCATCGCACCACTCGCCACAGACAGGACGTTCATCCTCAAATCCTCGAACCTTTTCGATCTCGTACGGTTCGCTTTCACCGAAAATTCCTCCCACGTACGTTGAGGCCGAGGAATGAACACCAAACAAGATGCCATACCATACAAAATGATATTGTGGTTACTAATATCATTATTTTCTATGAATAGGTTGCGCGAGAGACACTTCCAAAGTGGTAAAACGCAATTTCTCCATTGCTCGAGAAGCGGTTATTGGTAAATCTTTAAAAACGATATGGAATGCTTCCGGAAATGTCGCAAACAAATTTTGTTCCAAACGCTTGTCAAATAATTCAGTAAGTCAGTAGGTAATTATATAATGTTACGATGAATATAAAACTGGTAACATCCAATCAATAATCCTAACTTATCCTAACTTATAATATTATAAATGCGGAAGTAACTCTGTCTGTCTGTCTGTTACTCTTTCACGCCAAAACTACTGAACGGATTTGAATGAAATTTAGTATACAGATGGTCTAGACCCTGAGAAAGAACATAGGCTAATTTTTATTGTTAGGATAACACATAGGCCTTATTTTATAAAGTTTAACTCGGGTAAAACCGCGGGGCACAGCTAGTAACTAATAAATAATACCTATTCTGTTGAGAATATCTTATTTATGCCAGACCGGTGGGCGTGATTGTAGTTACTTGCTTTTCACGCCGCAGGTCGCATGTTCGATTCCCGGCCAGGATAGATATTTGTGTGCATGACCATGTCTGTTTGT
Organism: Pseudoips prasinana; assembly: GCA_951640165.1. Classification (NCBI taxonomy): domain Eukaryota; kingdom Metazoa; phylum Arthropoda; class Insecta; order Lepidoptera; family Nolidae; genus Pseudoips; species Pseudoips prasinana. Next base: position 7,656,207 of record OX621234.1, read on the forward strand.
CCGGAGTCTGGGTGTATTCTTAATCACACTAATATTATAAAGGCGAAATTTTGTGAGTATTAATGTTTGTTACTCATTCGCGCAAAAACTACCGAACGGATGTAGATGAATCTTTGTAGTAATATCCTACTAATATTATAAACGCGAAAGTTGGTAAGTATGGATGGATGCATGTTTGTTACTCTTTCACGTAAAAACTTCTGAATGGATTTTAATGAAACTTTACAATAATATAGCTTATACATCAGAATAACACATAGGCTACAATTTATAAAGATATTGTGTAAATTGTACAAAATATGACTTCAACTTCAACTCTTATTTGTGGCTACAAAATATGACGATAAGGGAAAAGTATGTAAAAATCTACGGTCTGCGAGCTATTCCGGCGTGCACTGCCAAAACCGCTAGAGATACACATCCTACTATATTATAAATGTGAAACTTGTGAGTATAAATGTATGGATATATATTTGCTACTCTTTTACGCCGTAGCTTATATTATATCCGAGTAACACATAGGCTATAGTCTATAAAGTTTAGCACGGGTAAAACCACGGGGCACAGCTAGTTCTTTATATAAATATGTATTTACAAAAGAATTGTAGTACATGTACCTATCAGTTATCTGGTCTTCATAGTACAAGCTCTGCTTAGTTTGGGATCAGATGGCTATGTGTAAATAATGTCCCATCAAACAAATGATAATCGATAATTGAGTTGCACTGATCGAACAAACTAGGGCTCTACCGGCTAAGTCGCCGAACATCGTTTTCGTGAATAGCGTTCAAATAAATAAAGGTTAAAAATTTCTTAATCAATCGTTAAATCGGCTTTCATGACCACATGTGACGTCATAAATGGTCCATAATCGATTGTCAACGTTGAAGCCCAATTAACGATTGATTAAGTCATTTTTAACTTTTATTTATTTGAACGCCATTCACGAAAACGATGTTCGGCGACTTAGCCAGTAGAGCCCCTGGCCAACAGACGTACCATTCTTATCGAGTTTCTTAATGGCAAGCGGCGCAATCATTTTCCTATTGTTCAAGTATTTCTATAGTACGATGCAACCGCTTCATTTCGTACAACCGATGACGGCCATTTATACTACATTACTTTTCAACTGGCCTGTTGGTCTAAAAGTTAGTGTCCCCCAATGCTAAACCGGCGGTCGTAGGTTCGATTCCCACCCGACAAATCGTTGTGCGATGAGCACAATTTCTTGTTTTGTGTCTCTGTATAATTTATCTCTAATATTTATGTATATAGAAATGTAAAACGTATATTTTTCAATGCCATAGTCTAAGGCTGAGATCTATAGAGCGTACTTAGACTTTGCTCAGACTTTACTTAGACAGAAGTTAATGCATGTAACGAAATTACAATTGGTGTTTTGACTTTGTCTGTCTTAGCTTATGCTAAGCATAATCTTAACTTCAAAAAGTCTATAAATACCAAATCAAAGTATAAGCTTAGCATACATTTAGCTAAGTCTTACGTAAGTAAAGTTTGAGCAAAGTCTAAGTACGCTCTATAGATCTCAGCCTAAGTCTAAGCTCTGCTTGGGATCAGATAGCAGTGTGTAAGTGGTGTGTGTTGTCCATGATATTTATAAATAATAGCCTGTGTTTTTCGGATATAAAAGCTATATTACTAGAAAGTTTCATCAAGATCTGTTTTGTAGTTTATGCATGAAAGAGTAACAAACATCCATAGACACAAACTTTCACATTTATAATATTAGTAGGATTTAGCAATTCAGCATGTCATTCCTTATACCTGTTTTATAATAACATACTACCGTAGTTATTCCTCTTAATAATCCATGGATATTAAGAGTAGGCCATCATTGTTTAACATAATATAGATATTTGTCATGGCATTCTTTTATTTAACATTAGGTTTTACATTAGGAGGCTTTCACTGATTAACAGGATAAGGCCACTACTATGCATGAACTTTCATCAGGAAGAGGATGTTATTATATAATATTATAGTTATTATACATATATATTAATGTTATTATATATAATTCAAACTAAATATCTATGTTACTAGAAATAATAATGTATACAACTATATTACTAAAAACATGTTCTGACTATTTACAAGCGCTTTTTTAAAGTCTATGCGAATAAAAACCTTTTTTAATTTATATTAATTTAATTTTTGACATTTTTGATTATGTAGTTATGTTACACATTCTTGATGTTGTCTATGAAACCATTTTTTTAAAGAACTTCATAAGGTGGTTGTCATTATAATTGTATGTTATGCAATTTCTCAGATTTTTATTGATTCTTTTATATAAATGTCGTTCAAATTGCTTGTCATAACAATTAGTTGGAAGTCTCTATCTAAATATCTGAATGTATTTATCATTCAATGAGATATATTGCTTTCTGTATAAATTATTACTTTGTTGACTCAGTTCGTATAAAGAAATATGGAGGTCAGTTCTAGATATGTAAAACAGTAAAACAACGCAAATCATTAACCTTCATAAATGATAAAAAGCATGAATAAAAAACAAAATCATCATCAACCCCACCACATTATACATACATTATGCAATTCAATAAACTTTTTATTAGGGTCTGTGTGGCTGGTCGCAAAGAATACCACCACCCCATTTCATCACATGGGGTGCACAGAAGTTGACCCAAGGAAATATGTCATTTCTATTATTAATATTCAGAAAATGGACAGCAATAAATCTCTGGGTACTGTGACCAATGAAAGAAATGTTAAGATATTAATTCTCAAAGATTACAATAATCACTTCGAGGAGAAAAAAATTTACATTAATTATAATAACTTAAAAATTAATTACTTTACAAGGCACCCATTAACGGAGTGTTGCTGTTTATAGTATACTAGCTGTGCCCCGCGGTTTTACCCGCGATAAACTTTATAAAATATGGCCTATGTGTTATCCTAACTATAAAAAATAGCCTATGTTCTTTCTCAGGGTCTAGACCATCTGTATACCAAATTTCATTCAAATCCGTTCAGTAGTTTTGGCGTGAAAGAGTAACAGACAGACAGAGTTACTTTCGCATTTATAATATTAATAGTTAGGGTAGCAGTTGTTGTGGTTGCCAAATGCTTGCTTTCCATGCCAGAGGTTGTGGGTACAATGGATGGATATTTGTGGGTCCACATGGGTATTGGATTTTTGATCTATCTAATATCAATACAAACTACAGGGTCTGTCATATCCTGATCTTTTCAAATTAATAATAATATAATATCTAGGGACAATTGTCACACAGATCATCCTAGCCCCAAACTAAGCAAAGCTTGTACTATGGGTACCAGGCGACGATAGACATACTTATATAGATAGATAAATACTTATATACATAGAAAACATCCATGACTCAGAAACAAATATTCGTGCTCATCACACAAATATTTGCACTTACCGGGATTCGAACCCAGGACCACCAGCTTTGAAGGCAGGAGCACTACCAACTAGGCTACGGTGACTGTCATATTTAATTCAAACAGTATCTCGAAAAGTTAAGTTTATGACATGACCTACATGCTAAATATTTCATTTTGTGCAGTCCAGGTTGCCTGGAAGAGACGACTTTAGGCCACCTATTGCTAACTGTAATGTTGTTTATTTTCTGAATTGTAAATTATTTGAAGCAAAAAGTCAAAGTAATATTTATTGAACATTGGTAATATGGTACATGGTATAAAAATTGTGTTGTATCACTATGTTTTGCCTTGCAGGGTGTGAAATTTTAAAGAGCAAGCTAAATAAAAACGTGTCATAAATAGGGTAGAGTAATAAGTAGATGGGACATTTCTTATTTTATGTTTTTGTCATCTAAAAACTCATTGATAGAGTAGTAAGTCTTTTCAATTAAAAGTTGCTTAAATTGCGATGTAAAATGGTTTATGCTACTAATAGTTTTTAAAGTTTTTGGTAATTTATTGAAAATAAAGTGTACTTATTATAAAACCTTAGAAATACCCAACTCAAGTAGGTTCTAATGAAATCTATTAAAAGCAACACAACTGCAAGTGGCACAAAAACAGCAAACAGGAAAATAATAAATAAAAAACCTGTTCTGCCATCCACAACCAATCAGTTAAAAAGAAATCTGCCACATCAAATTATTCAAGGTTGAGAGCTGTATTATTTTATCAGAACATTTTCAACTTCTTTCTCCTTCTTTTTATAACATGAGCTATACCAGAAGTGAAGGAGGCTAGACCAGACAATCAATCCGAGCAAGAGCTCAAACCAGACTAAGGGTAAGGGTACCCTGTATTTAGGGCTCAAGATTTATAGCTCCATGTCCTCCTTTGCTCCGTGCTCCATTTTACATGGCAAACTATATCTTAAGAGAAAAATAAGAGTGGTTCAATAGAAAATTAAGTACTTAATTTTCAGTTACTAACCACAATTATATTATTATATATTGGCCAATTACATACCACGCGACAGGTGTAGCACACCCAAAAAAGAGCTATAACAGTAACAGTAGATCACTAAAATTAAAAAGTAAACATGAAGACTGATAAGACAAGCCTTACCGTCAGAAGCCATCTCTGGTAGAACGTGAGGCCAATGGAGAGCGAGAAGTACAGGAGGATAAGCCCTAAGGACAGGAGGCTCTTCTGCACACACACATCAGACCATTTCGCTTTCGGTTTAGTTGTAAACACATCCTCATCTAAATCGGACTTTAACGACAGCTGTTCATATTTTGCGCCTGGCATGGCTAGCACAGGACGACGAAATTATTTTAGGAAACTCACTATGGCGCATATCAGCTGAAATTGTTGTTCAAATTAGTTCTAAATTATTAAAAAACGGGATAACAACTAAATTCCCCGAATGACTTTATCTGATCAAGTGAAGTTGAATATGCACAACACAACTTGTCATCGGCTTACCACAGACTAAATAAAAAACTTGACAGTGAGTCAAGAGCAAACCTGGGACCAAAGGTAAAATATCTTTGAACTTGACAACAATGCTCGAAGGCGTTCAAAAGCAACCTTTTACCTTCAAAATTATGATAAACTAGCTGTGCTCCACGGTTTTACCCGCGTTAAAATTTATATATTGTAGACTATGTGTTAATTAGTATACCTACGGAATAGAGCAACAAACAAGAGCTGTCAAACGAAACCGAAATAGGATGACATTTGTGTGTGTACAAATGTTTATGTGTGCGTGTCAATGATGTATCTCATGTCGATTTTTGCATTAATATCGATATCGATAATATTAATCAGTAATGTGTGGTGACGGCATAGAATATCATTACTCCATCTCATCCCGTGAACTGTGACCATCTTACTGCGATCGCCAACCCGTCTGCCAAGCGTAGCGATTATGGCATATCCCCCCATTCTTTGGGAAAGCTTTGGTCCAGCAATGGATGTAATTTGGCTGACATGACGATGATGAATCAATCTCAGTGATAGTACTAAAATAGGGTGGGATGGGATTTTGCATGGCTGAAACCACGATTCGTAAAGTGAAGTAAGAATATTTAAGAAAAACTCCGAAGAAATTTTAAATAATTTATATTTCGCATTAGAGTTGTCGGTTGTCTCTTAACTCTTCGCTGTTTGACAATTTAGTGAGCGTATATAATTTGAACGATTAAAATGAAGATTAAAGATTGTCAATCACTAGATAGGTGAATGATATACTTAGAAATATAGTTAGAAACGCGCGTCCGTCTCAATAAATTCAAATTCAAAATTCATTTAATCCGTAAAACAATACATTTATGTGGAATCATCATTTTTTACCCTACTGTGCAGTACAAGACGTGGCAGCTACTGAAAACACTGCCAGTAAAGTCAGTAGGAAACCTTTTTTAAATAAAATTTACTTAAGATTTATTACATATTGTTTGTGTGTTGACTTAAACCAACTCAATCCCAAGCATTTTTGTCACTCAAATAATCAGTAATGTTGTAATATGCTATACAATTTTGCTTTAATAATTCTTTTTAACTTATTCCTAGACAATTCTCTAATATCATTGGTAGGTTTGTTATAGAATCTTATACATTGCCCAATAAAAGAGTTTCTTATTTTGTGGAGATGGGTTCGGATTATGTTGCAATGCTGAATGTATGTATGCAACATAAGTTTACTCTTATATCTATATTTATACTACGGTTAGGATGTTAACCACTTTGAACTTTTCTCTTAGACACTCTCGGGTCAAGATTATAAATGGCTCTAACAGCTTTTTACTGCAATATAAATATGGTGTTAATGTCAGCAGAGCTACCCTAGAGAATTCCATAGGACTATATACTATGAAAATAACTGAAATAAACTATTCTAGCGCAATTCTAATCAAGCGCCAGGCTTGCGTTCCGAGGAGGACTCGATTGAGACATATTTAGGAGAATTTGGGATTACTTCCGTTTCTAGGGGATTCACATCTAAACATCACATAGGTACTTTAATATCAGTAATACATATTAGTTTATCGCGTAATAGACAGTGGATACGAAATATCGATAACTTGATTCAGCCCTAGTGTAAACAGAAAATTATTTCTTTACACAAAATATTCGCAAATTCTGCATTATGTGTATTAAATCTTTGCTTCTTACATTAATAAATGTTTATAGAAGACAATGAACACACTTAGTGCCTAAAATTCGAAGCGCATCGGCAAAAATAAATACTAAATTAGGAGGTGTCGATTTGGAATAATTTACCTCTGCATTGAACAGTTTTCAGGGTTATTTATCTGTGTGGTACAACAATCTGTCATTGAACAATTCACCATATTTCTGAAGAAATATTTTTCAAAAATATCCACGATTTCACGTAAAATTAGTAAAGTTCTCAGGAGTCAAATTCGCAGCGTGCCGATAAGTGCCGAAGAACTGTCAAACAGAGGCCAAAAACAGTTCTGTTGCGTCGCATCACGCATCTCTTTTTATCATACAGTGTTGCAGCTAGTGATATTTCGCTCGCTCAGCCCTTTGATGCTCTATTCCGTAGGTATACTAACTTTATGGTTAATACAGGGTGTCAGCTAACTCCATACCAATTTTTTTTAAATCGCTCCAGCCGTTTAGACATGATGAAGTAACAAACATCAAACTCACAAACTTTCGCCTTTATAACATTCGTGTGAATAACATCAGTAGAAATAATTTCGATGTCACTAAGAAAATCTAAATTCAAATTAAATATAGCTTAAGAAATATTTAAATTATGAATATTTTATTTACAACTTATCACGAAAAGCGTGCCCATGAGTGATACGAGTACCCACCGTATTCTATTAGTTAAAAAAATAAGTGCTAAGTTCTAATGAATGAAGTAATATGAACACCCACTCAAAAAATGCTGCTATATGGAAGTAAATTTTAGTTACAACAACTCAAAGATAGAAGTTGTAAAACGATTAAATGTACTTGGTCTTGTAATAAATTGCTCATAAACACAAGTTGGAATCTTCGAGCATTTAGAAGTCAATGCTTGATGGTTGGAATTTACTAGATAATAGGCAACAACAACTGCAAAGGCACCATTAAAGAATGTGAATCATGTCAAAGAATTATTGTTGAATATTTTCGCATTATTCTTGTCTTTCCCTCAATGATGGTTCATTTTACTAACTAAATGTATCGTTGTCTATTGTGATCAAGTGAGCAACGACATTTATATCAATACAGTGATCAAAACACAAATACCATTACATGAATGAATGAGAATCTAAATACTATACGGTCAACTGATGAGACCCATGGATGCGGCCATATTGCGACATGCGATAGATAGATGAAAAATATAGATGATTCGTAGAAAAAAAATCACTTTAAAAAATCGGTAATAATTAATGTTAAGGAGATTTTTATCAATCGATTGATTTTACCATAATCTATGTTTTAATGTTTTCTCTTCTCATACTATGTGTCTAGATTACCATAGCATATTAGAAGCACGCTATCTGTTATAGTTAAGTATTCATCCAATATACTGACATGTCTTACAACAAACAGTATATATAGATAGATAGAGGGTCATTTACTCGGAGGAATAACAAGTTGCTTGTTATTCCTTCGAAGTTATTTAGGTTATTTAGTTATAATTACTATGATGGCAGCCGTGCCATCATAATAACTAAATAAGCGCTATAAATGAAACGTTGTTTAATATTTTGTTGCCGTAGTTTGTTGATTGATCACTTGCAACACTCGCAAACCATCTTATTGTTATGGCTCATAAAGCCGAAGAAGCCAAGGCCAAAAACAACTAAAAAAAAATCTTATTGTTAAACGTAGTTTGTTATATTCTCTTTGCTTATTGTTACGAAATTGTTTTGGTTTCATCACCTTCTGTATTATACGCCATAGAATTAAATAATGATACGACGATTCGAGGATGAACGAAGAGATAACTAGCAATTTGAGGAATTACTTTCATGACAAAATCGTATAGTGTAGTGACGCTTTAATAAAGAGAAATTGATTCGTAAACAACAAAGAAATAATACAAAATGACTGACTCGAGTTCGTTTTCGTCGTTGTTTGCTTTGGTGGATAGCCACTTATCGAAGACTCAAGTGCAGGATGATGGCGACAATACAGGGAGTGCCTCTATTAATATTCCTTCACTACGAGGTATGTCCGAGACACATCTGCGCACACCACTAAGACTACCAAGATTCAGCACGAGTGAGAGCCCTATCAGTAGTATACTCTCTACACAACTGGCCAACATGTTCAAGGCGCAAGAACTTAAAAAGCAACAAGACCTCGAACAAGAAAAACTTCAGGAAGAAATGAAAAGGATAAAATTAGAGGAAGACAATTGTGTGATCGATCTTATGAAAGCAGTGCAGAGACCTGGTCAGTCCCTCCCGCGCTTCCAGGAGCCCTTGAGTAGTGGTAGTTCACATGAGTCACTCCTTGACACATCAGAATTTGTGGTTCCTCCAAAAGAGGAAGAGTTGCTACCATTGAAAACAGACATGAGATACATATTGAAACAAAAGATAAAGAGAGCAAAATGTTCAGCCTTTGGTAAAGTATTAACATCAAGGTTGAGACCAGTTGCTGCACCTTACTTACTAGAGATTATTGACTCTTCAGTAGAGAGATTTGATTTCGCAACCAAATCTCCTTGTGATATATTAATGGAGAAAAGGAGAAGACCTCATCTATACAGCCAGAGTGAAGACCACTCATAACTCTTTACTTTTAACATAAAAATGTATTACCAAGAAGAGCTCTATGAGAATAGTTTTTTTTAATATGACGGATAACAAAGATGAATTTAATTTGTCATTTGAATGAACAGTGTTTTAAATTCATTGTACATGTGTATTAGGGTGTCCCAAGACATAAGCGAAAAAAAATATTCGCAAATTCTAATATGCATACCCCCTAACTTTATTTGAATTGATCTCGTAGACTCAAATAATAAATATTATTGTGATTGGACAACGATAACCCGTGCCGACTTGATGCCAAACTTTTGACATGAAAATTTGTACTGACTTACTGTATGAGGAATTAAAAACTTAATTTTTATTACTTAATTAAAGCTCTAAAATACCCAAATAGGAAATTATTTATTAATTAATTTAATAAATAAATTAAATAAAACAAAAAATATTATTTTTGATAATTTTTTTTTAAACATTTTGTTTTTAGAGTCAGGATAAATTTTTCGCTGTTCTTGTATACAATGTAATAAAAATTATTTTTGTTTGTACTCAACAGTGATTAATCCATGAAAGTCTTGCATTAAATTAATCGCTCTTTCAGCTACATTGTTTACTACCCCCAGTACCGAAACTTTTTTCAATAATCATCTACGACTATTTCTTTTGTCAGTTCAGTTTGGTAAAACTCTACCAAGTTGTCAATTTTGGAGTCAGCCAGGTGCTGTATAAGATTTTCTCTATAGTTCTGTATTTTATCAGCATTTTATGTTATTCTGTTAATACTTTTCCAGTATTAACAGAATAACTTCTAGAGCAGAATATCAGGGCTTCTAGTTACTCGACTGATTTTTGCTTGCTTGCTTCAAATACAAGGGGTATTCGAAGCTTAAAGCAAATATTATAATTTTTTCTTAAATTATTAAGATTAATTAATATGCGTGATGTCGACAAGTGAAATATAGCATTTCTCTGTTTAGTTTTTGTTCAAAAAGCACATAGGCACCATTTGTACAACCTGTATTTGAATAAGTAGTATCACAACAAAGACTTAGCACTTTATCTTTTAAATGCCAGTCTACAATCGTGTTCCCAACTGATTGTGCTTATTCACTTCCTGTACAACTCTCTGGTCTTGGTAAAGCAAAAAGTTATCCTTTGTTTCATAAGAAATAAGTGTACAAAGGTGTTTTTCTTTTGATTTCCGAGCATTTAGAGCAGAAGAAATCTTGCCGTCACTATGAACAGTCACAACTTCCGGTACCTTATTTTGGAAATAAATATTTATGGCTTCAACATGTTCTTTTCATTTTTCTGCGAATATTTTGAATGGAAGACTTACTTATCTTCAATAGTTGCTTTAAGTAGAAACACAGAATCTCACCTATCTAGTACTGCTACTAATTTTGGAATACTAAAACTCTCCGCAGAGGTGTTTTGCTGGATTGCGTGTTCTCGACAAGCTTCAGTAGGCACGTCCTCTTGTAAATATAAGTTTTAGATTCAGTTGTTGATGAGTTGTCTTATATCAGTACATAAGATGTTGTCAAAGGACAAATGTCTAGCACGTCGTTTTTCTTCTTCGATAGTCCGGAGGCGCGCTCTTTCCTCTCTATCAGTTAATGTTTTATCCAGTCCTGCTAAGTGACTAGATCGGCCTGGTTCTATTTGACGCTGTAAAAAGATTCTATCCTCATTTATTTTTATGAATTGAAGTGCATCGGCGTGTCATCTCAAAGAAATTATCTAAGTAATTGACAAAGTCTTGACGGCGCTGCTTAAATTCGTCTTGTGTTTTTTATACATTTTTTTGCAAGCCCCTCCAAACTTGATATAAATTTACAAGTTTTTTCTCGCAATTATTAGGCAATGATTTAGTAGGCGTATGCGCTTTTTCCCAATATAAATAATACACTCACAAATAGTGACATTCGCACTCTAATTGACAGTTCAATTCACTACACGGATATTGTAAAATATAATTGCTGGAACTTATCCCTAAGGCTGATTTCAGAGTGACGCGCATCAAATAACGGGTTCAAAACTTTTATCTAAGGGTGATTTCAGAGTCGCGCCGGCGAGCAGCGCTGTTCAAACGCGCGCGCTTACAATTACACTAGATAGTAGTTGCGTTTCACTGTCACGCAGTTCAAACGTGCCGCGTGTGAGACAAAGCGCGCGCGACCCGAGCTCCTCTACAGAGTTTCAGAGTGACGCGTCTCGCACGCGCCGCTGTTGAGACGCGCTGGCCTCCGGCGCATGCCGCGCGCGCACTCTGAAATCAGCCTTAGAGACAAGTACTGGCATGTATTGATGTAACTCGGCAAGAGTTACCGAGGTGCTACCTTCTTAAAATTGTATGTATAATAGTTTTGACAAAAAGGAATAAATTAAGAGGGTATGCGTTCAAAAAAAACGACGTTGATTTTTTTGGGACGCCCTAATGTGTATGTATGCACTAAATATGTTCGTATGAACCACTTGAAGATGTATGAAATACTCTGTGTTGAGAAAGTTTCTTGAAATATGGTTTTCATTTGAATTTTTAATGTAGTCAGTTTAATATTACTTGTACTTTTGTATATTTGCACTAAATATATTTGTTTGAACCACTTGGTAAATGTTATTTGTCGAACAAATCATCCTATTTTGTTAATGCATTTGACAATATTTAAAGTTCAAATTTAATTTTAATTTTTTGCAGTTTAATATTTTATAGACTAAGCAATGTTTTTCAGAGAACTGCACTTCTTAAAAAGTGACGGTTGGCAAATAGACTGTATGTAAATTGCTCATTTGTTTTATGAACTGGTTTAGGTTATTTTTTCATTAGAAATGCTTTTGAGTGATTGACTATTGACATACATACATTTTTTATTTATAACAACAATTTTTTTTTAAAAGACAATGTCCGCATTCGGAATTTATGCCGTGTCGCGGGGTACTTTACAAACATAATAGACAGACACAAATTACTATTTTAATTATAATTATTCGTATTTTTAATAATAATTCTTAATTAATTGTCTATTTTTTTAATGAACTTTGGTTTGGACAAAAATGTCACATAGATTTTAATTTGAAATAACAATATTTGGTATTTGTAATAATAATTCTTAATTTATTTTTAATTCTTTCATTTAGACCGCGGTTTGGGCAATGTCACATAGATTTTAAATTTGAGACAACAATATTTAGTATTTCTAATAATAATTCTTTAGGTAATATAAAATAATTTCACTTAGAATTTAAGATATTAGTTTAAGACTTAATCATTAACTATATTTATCAAGCTAGTATATTTTTTCAATGATGATGTATTTATTATTTATATTTTAATGCAAATACATTGTTAAATTGAAATTCTTCAATCTAGTATTTAGTAGATGTGGTGTTAGTTTTAGTAACTATTTTATTTTGTATATATTGTAATTGAAATTCATATTAAATAAATGGATTTCTTTTCTTATTGGTTTGTCTTATTGTAATAATCTTAATAGACTCCCAAAGTTTCGTATCAACCTACAAATAAGGTCACTATTAAAGAAGTAGTAGTAGTAGTAAGAAGAAGAACTATTCTGGTGCATGCAGGAGTGGCAGAAACACCAGCACACGTACTGCTACACTACTAGAGTGTTGCTTACCAATGGGCAAAGTTCCTGAATCATCCGAAGACACTGCAGGAGGCCCTCAAGCCAGGCTTTCGTGGTCTCCTGGACCTCTGGATGGAACTAAATGGTTCGAGTAGCCAAACAAGAATCGCATACAATGGCCCAATTAGGAGGCTAAGTGCGAAAACCTATCACCTACACTATCTAAGCAGGAGTGGCACATTGGTTAGGTAAGGTAGTACCTTCTCAATACATCCTTTACAATTCAAGCAGCTTGTCAGTGGAGACCTCTACCATCACCTATACGATACCCTCAGTCCATTAAAGAGAAACAAGAAGAAAGACCATTATCTCTCTTTGAATTACAAAAGTTGCCATTCTTTATTATTCTCAAATCTCCATTATATATGGTGTATATTTATGTATATTATGTAATGATAGGCCTGTTGGCGTGGTTGGAAAATGCTTGCTTTTCACGCCGGAGGTCGTGGGTCGATTCCCACCCAGGACAGATATTTGTGTGCATGAACATGTCTGTTTGTTCTGAGTCTGTGTGTAATTATTTAATTACAAAAGAAAAAGTAGTATATGTATTATATCAACTCATCTGGTATCCATAGTACAAAGCTCTGCTTAGTTTGGGATCAGATGGCCATGTGTAAATAATATCCCAGGATATTATTATTATTATCTACTATATAAAAATAAGTCGGGTTTTCCTTCCTGACGCTATAACTCCAGAACGCACGAACTGATTTACACGGTTTGCATTCGTTGGAAAGGTCTCGGGCTCCGTGAGGTTTATAGCAAAGAAAATTTATAAAATTTAACGCGGGTAACACCGCGGGGCACAGCTAGTTTATAAATAAAAATAAATCAGGTTTTCCTTCCTGACGCTATAACTCCAGAACGCACGAACCGATTTCCACGGTTTTGCATTCGTTGGAAAGGTCTCGGGCTCCGTGAGGTTTATAGCAAAGAAAATGTATAAAATTTAACGCGGGTAACACCGCGGGGTACAGCTAGTTATTTATAAATGTATTTAATATATGCTTTGAGTATTTTAACTTTTATTATCTAGTTGGCTAAGAATGAGTAAGCTTACGGTACATTTACAAGCCTAGTAGTTAATCATGCGGAAACAACTGAATGGACTTGGGTGATTTTGGGGCACAGATAGTATAAAATGTTACCAAAAATAGAACACTTTATCTTAGAATCATGTTACGTTCCTATAGAAACCTACATGAACCTGTTTGACAGTTGCACTGTTTAATAATCACTGTCATGTTGGATTGCCACTGCCACTGTCATGTTGGATTTAACTATTGTAGTGTTTTGTTTCTCATAAAGGTTTTCTGTAGACTCAATTCTATAATAAATGCAGTCATGTCACGGACAGCAACTAGTATGAAATCAACCCTGGAGACTGCAGATTAGTAATACAATAAAAATATGGAGGTACAGAATTAAAAAATTGATGAAGTATATACAATTTTATTTCAAAATCTCAATATTCACAAATAAATTGCTTATTAGTCTTTTATACATATTCCTGAGCGACTTATTATGCCCAGCCGTAAGGAGAAACATGAAATGTCTATTTTTAAACCATATAAATAATAAGTGTTATTTTTGATGTAAAATCCAAATCTTTCAGTCTAGAGTTAATTGTTTTAGAACTCTTAGAATACATTGAGACAATGTCATCACTTAGTCATATAGCCATATCATTCCCGTAAAGCAGTATTAGTAGAAATCTCGAGGTGGACAGATGGATTATTTTTATGTATGGATATTGTCCTCATTTCTCGAACCTCAGTATTCCTGGTCACCCCGTTTTAACGTTAACAATTATTAAAACAAATGAGTGCTTATATTTCAATTATATTAATTGACATATCATCATCATGACATGACTTTCGGCTGACAGGATGATGATGAATTGTGATTTCTTAATTTTATTTTTGTAATTATTACTAAGTTTTTTATACTTACATAGTATCAGATTAAAAAAGTATAGGAAGTACATATGTATATCTACTAGGTTTTAATGAAGGCGACGCCCCATTTCCTGATTCTTCCTTAATTTACATTATTATAGAAATAGCCTCCCGCACTGGCTGTAGTCTTTGTGAATACACGTAGAGCGTCATTTCCACAAAAAATCTCTAAAAACCTACACTCAAATACATCTCCGCTTCAGCAACCACCCTGAACCGCAATTCGAACACCAGAGGTGCCCTCTAGCGTAGGTTTCTATATATATTTGTTTGTATATTAATCCCAAGACATTTTATTACATGTTGTTAAAGTTAGCCCAAGAGGCTTTCAATGCTTTACCAGACAAACCCAAGACCAGAACATACAATTAAATTATACTACACATAAATACAGAGTCACCGATTGTAATTGGTGACTGATACTTAATTTTTAACAAGGACATGAATTCAAAGAGTCCGTTGTGTGCTCGATGGGTTTGAACTTGTAACCACTGACGCCACAAAACACAGAAAAAATGTCTAAGCGAAGAACCCTAACGGCCGAGGTTGGCTCGGGAGGTTACTACTTCACTCAGGACGCGACTAATAATAAATAATAATCAAAAGAAATCTCTCTCATACTCAAAAACTGAAAAACCAGCGTATAAGCATTAAAAGCTAAAAAATAATTTATTTCTAGTATTGTCTGATGTCACTAAACAGCAGTCTATAAGCGGTATGAACAAACAATCATGAATGTTTTTTGGTACCAGTTTAACTAAATTCAAAAAGATTTTATAAACTTTACAACCCGCTAGTGACTTGCGGAAGGTCAAACTTTACAACCCGTGAGTTACTAGCGGAAGGTCAAACTTTACAACACGCGAGTGACAAGGGGCATATCAAACTGCGAGTGACTAGCGGAAGGTCAAAGTTTACAACTTGCGAATGGTTAGCGGAGGGTCAAACTTTTCAACCCGCGAGTGACTAGCGGAAGGTCACAGTTTACAACCTGCGAGTGATTAGCGGAGGGTCAAACTATACTTAAGTATACTTATAAGGAGAAAAAAATAATACCTAAAATTTTTAATTAAATAAAGGAAGGAA
This sequence comes from Pseudoips prasinana, assembly GCA_951640165.1. NCBI lineage: Eukaryota > Metazoa > Arthropoda > Insecta > Lepidoptera > Nolidae > Pseudoips > Pseudoips prasinana. Next base: position 7,672,092 of record OX621234.1, read on the forward strand.
CAATATATTGCGACTTTAAGACCTTGAATAGGTCTTTAAAAAATTTAAAACTCAGATAAATAACTTAAACATAATGTTAATTTACGAGAATATTATGCGATTTAAAAAACAATAATAAAGATCTTCGATGGGCGAGTTTCACCATGATCTTTAGATGGATTACGGCTAAACTGGTTGCATTACTGTGCGTATACGTGTCCGTACCCTGCGAGGACACATTAAGCTGTCGGTCCCGGCTGTAGTCATTAAACAACAGTCGCTACGCCATATCAGAGGCGGTTTAACCCCTTATCGCACACAGAGACACATATGGCTTTGAAATTTAATTATATTATATTCATTTATCATTATCTATGTATATAATTTACTTTTTTGTAGTTTTAGTTTTTCTTTCTAATGCAGTTAGTTAAGTATATCCATACGTTTATTAAGATTCTTAAGCTACTATGTTGTAAATTTTAATATTGAATAAATAATTAAAAGTTAATTTCCATAAAAAAACATAGATTCTTTATAGTAAATTTCTTATTTTAACGAAATTTTATTTTTTTTGTAAATGGTAAGTGCACGCTGTCAAAATATTACAGAGTATATTCAGCGTGTCCGAATGTTTAAATGCAATAAAGAGAGAGAAAAAAAACAAAATACTGACCCTTTTATGGTATTCTCTCTAGATTTAAACATTCGTACAAAAATCTGAAATGAATTTGCATATTCTTAAATATGGAATAATTGCCATTACTGTGATTGTCTTGTGTTATATACTTAACTATTTATATATAAAAAATAAGACATGTTTTCAGTGTGTGCTTTTTCGTCTCCTTCGTAAATCATGCAATATGTGGATAAGCTGTCAGAAATGCTTGTATTTTACCACTACCACGAAAAAGTATACATTTTCGTTTTCTAATCTCAAAAGAAACTTATCGTCATGATATTATTTCCTTTCTTAAGGGGCCTTTTACAGTCCACTAGCGCCGCCAATCGAAAAAATGACATAACTCGTAAATAGAATCAAAAATACAAAATGTGGTCTATTATTATTGTAGAAAAGGCAATAACGTAATTTTATAACACATTGTCGACACTTGAAATATAGCTGTTCAGCTAAATCGTGCATTTGTAACAAAAACGGCCGTTTATGTTTTGAATGCACGATTTAGCTAAACAGCTATATTTCAAGTGTTGATAAGGTGTTATACAATTACGTTATTGCCTTTTCTACAATAATAATAGACCACATTTTGTATTTTTGATTCTATTTACGAGTTATAACATTTTTTCGATTGGCGGCGCTAGTGGACTGTTATAGGCCTCTTAATACAAAATAGAACTGAACCATCGGTTATTCAATAGCTAAGGTTGGTAATGTCGTCCCAAGAACTGTTGAGGCTCGTGGAGTTTCCGCGTTGCCTGGTACACGTCGCGCTCCTTGTCTGGATATTTGGTTGGCAAATTCGGCGAGTGCAGATTCACCTTCGCTGCATACCTAAATAAAATAAAATAAAAAATATTTTTATTCACGTAGACTTAAAAAAAACGCTTGTAAATAGTCAGAAAATGTTTGTAGTAATATAGTTAAGTAGGTATACATAATTATTTCTAGTTACATATAGATATTTGAAACATTTGCACAATTTGTACACGGATTGTTAAAACATTTATAAAATGTATTTTATAATAGTAATGATATTTAGCTAGCTTGTATTAAGTTATTGTCAAGGAGATTATTATTATAATTAAAGTGAGACCTGAGCTGATATTTAAGTAAACTAATTGTAGAAGGCTGTTATTGCTACATATGGGTTAAAAATAAAATGCAAACATTTGCCTTTACATCAGTTTATTTCTACGTAATATAGTAAATAATAATTGTTGCTGCAATTCTCACTGGGTGTGGTGCCGGTGAGCTTGTGTTCATACCGCGCATACCACTCATCCCCAACAATTTCCCCTTCAATTAAAGCGCACCCAGTTCCCTGTGACTACATGCTTTGCCATGATAATAAACAAATCACAAGGTCAGACACTTAAAGCCGCTGATATACACACATCAACAAAGTCTAGGGATACGTTATTTTGAAATCAAACATGGCTTTATTGTTTAAAACCTATTTAGTTTCCTTAAAAAGTTTATTTACAGATTTAAACCTTGTCTATTCTTTATTCAAAATTTAAAAATTAAAATGAGAAACAAATGAAAACACGCAAAGCACAGCGCAATCTTGAGTTGTATCTAATTTCAAGAAGTTGCATTAAAATTTTTTTTGCGTGTTAATTGAAGAAAACCTGATAAATTGTTTTATTTTCTTTTCTCAATTGGTTGTGTAAGCTTTTTAGCGTCATGCCACGCCATCATTTGAGTCGAGATGAAATGTTACGGGCAGTTGGCATGTTACAAAACGGTGCTATTCAACGCGTCGTTGCTGAGTCTCTGGGCACAAGCCAAAATGTGGTATCCAGGCTGTGGTCACGTTATCGCGCTACTGGAGATGTGGCAGAACGGCACACAGGTAGATATCGTGTTACCACTCAGAGACAGGATCGATTTCTCCAAATGACCGCCAGAAGACTACCCAATATCACAGCGATGCAACTAGTGCAAAGGCTCCAGGAGGGTCAGCAGCTGCTGGTGAGCGACCAAACCGTGCGAAGGAGGCTGCATGAAGTTGGTCTTCATGCTCGCAGACCGCTACGAGTCCCAGCGCTGCGACGTGGCAATCGCGGTAGGCGACTTTTATGGGCTCAAGAACATTTGACATGGAGTGATCAACAATGGTCATTGGTGCTGTTCACTGATGAGTCCCGCTATGGATTTCATCCAGATTCGAGACGAACACGCGTTTGGAGAACTCCAGGCAGGGTCAGCCGTCTCCGACATCCACAGGAGGTCCACTCTTACCAAGGCGGGACAATTATGGTGTGGGCAGGAATACGAATCGGCGGACGAACCCAACTCATTTGGATTCAGGGCAGCATGACTGCCCATAGATACCGTGAGGAGGTAGTAGAACGTGTCATTGTCCCGCTCAGGGCCCTAACGGGGCAAGAATTTCAGCTCATGCATGACAATGCACCTTCCCATACAGCGCGGCTGGTGAGGGCCGCCCTTCGAGAACACGATGTTCAGGTATTAGATTGGCCTCCACAGTCGCCAGACTTAAACCCAATTGAACACGCCTGGGACATGTTACAGCGAAGAGCATTGAGGGATTTTCCGCCCAACTTGACAACAGAAGAACAACTTTTCGAACATTTAAAAAGAACTTGGGACTGCATACCCCAGCAAGACATTGACACCTTAATTTTAAGTATGGAAAATCGTTGCCGCTGTGTGATTAATGTTAGAGGAGGAAATACCGATTACTGATTATCAGATTTGGTAAGATTTTTATTCATTTAATTCGATTGAATAATTTTATAAGAATAAAATGTTTTTGTTCACTCAGTAATTTTCTATGGCTTAATTAATTTAAGACTTTTATTAATTAGAAAAACAAAATCGCATCGTGTTGTTAATGTTTAAATATCGGCCATGAAATTATCTTTAATTCTTCCATTTACAGTCATAACAAAATGTTTATAGTTTTCTAGATAATCAATGAAATGTTCAATATCCCTAGATTGTGTTGATGTGTGTAGACCTGACAACCGGCTATTCTTCTCATGGTCAATTTTATGTTGCTTTTTCAAGGGTCAGCAACGCTTCCGGTCTTTATTTATTAGCTCACGAAGGAAAAGTCCCAAATATAGTTTTAAATTTTTTTGGTGTGAAACATCTATAGCCGCACGTGAAACAGATTTCTGGCGTGGCGACGCATGCCGTGGTCTTTTTTTAATTTTTTTTTAGATCCTAGCACAATATGTTCTTTTCGACTTCGACTGCGACTTATACTTCGACTTGGACTTATACTTCGACTTCGACTGCGACTTATACTTCGACTTCGACAGCGACATATACTTCGACTTCGACATGACTTCGACTTTGACTTCGACTGCGACGTATACTTTGACGTCGACATCGACTTCGACTGCGACTTATACTGCGACTTATACTTCGACTTCGACTTCTGCATATTACTTTTACAAAATAATGTCGATGTTTCACATCTGCCAGGCGTCCCGTGACGGCTCACATTTTTTTTAAAGTAATTTTCAATATTATTGTTAATTCAGTGTTCCCCTGGGATCCGCTGCAGAATTACGGGAGGAAAAGTCTCGAATAGTCCCGCGCGTTGTTTTACCGGCTCTTAGAATTCGACATCAGCCGTTTCAGATGGTCGATTTTTACGAGCCCGTTGTAGCTGGCATAAGCAACAGAGTCCGCCTAAGAAGTCGCGGGCAGCAGCTAGTGCAGTAAATAAATGTATAAATGTGAATTAAAAAAGCTGTGAAGAAGTTACCTTATACCAGCGATGTCGATCTCATAGTGTCCACTGAGCACGTAGTCGTTGGCGATGCGTTGCGGGACTCCATTCTCGTCCAAGTTCTCCACGAAGCCGAGACATACCTGGGGGATACAATAATACTTCAGATGATTTTTCCTAATAATCCTCTTATGAAAGGTGAAAGCATCAGTAAATTTTATCGAAATATATTATTTAGCTAAACTATTACTATGATGACTGCACGTGTGGCGCAGCGGTTAAAACAGTCGCCTCACCACTGTGTGGCATTCTTCGGGCTATGACGTCTATGTTTCGCCTGCGGATTATGACATTTCTGATTCGATCACATAGGGAAACACCGAGCCTAGTTGTCGCTGGACGTGGGTAGCGCAAGACCGGCGATTACGGAGATATTTGGGGGAGGCCTTTGTCCAGCAGTGGACGTCTTCACTGCTGGACAAAGGCCTCCTTCATCCTCTGTGTGATCGAATCAAAAATGTCATAGTCCGCAGGCGAAACATAGACGTCATAGCCCGAAGAATTGCCAAGCTGAAGTTGTAGTGGTAGCACATAGCTCGTAGAACTGACAGAAATGTCCTTCAGTGGTAAAGTCAGGGTGGACACGCCCCTCATAAGGTGGGCCGATGATCTTATGAGGGACGGCTGGTATGATTATTATTATCCTACCTGTTTCTTAAACGTGAACCCGTAGCTCGTGGTGGTGGTTTGTCCGCAATAGTTGCCGTCCCTGTAGATGGGTTCCCCGCCCCACGACCATAGGTCGAGCTCGTGGTCGTGGTCCGTGAGCAGCAGCTGAACGTATTGCCGACATATGCCGTGCTCTTTCTGCCGGAGCAAAGCTTCGCGGCCGATGAACGGGATGTCTTTCTGTTAATAAGGAAATTACGATACATCTAGGATATTCGGCGTACTTAAGGCGTCCTACGCACTATGAAAGAAAGAAAGAAAAAGAATTATTCAAAAACATTGCACAGACAACAAAAATATAAATTAACAATAAAACGAAAGTTAAAATAAAAAGAAAAAAAAACTTGTGTGTACTTATGTACACGCGTTAGAAGTTATACTTCTTAATATACAACTTGAACATAGTTATCAATTTTCATACCACCTAGAACTAACTTCATGCTGTTATATTCACTCTCATACCACCTAGAACTAACTTCATGCTGTTAAATTTTTTGGTGTCGGTGTGCGCGCGCATCGTAAAAATATTTTTCTCCATCGCGCCAAAAGAAGTATAACTTCAAAAACAAAGGCACTTGTTGTCCGTGCAAGTCTGAAATGGCACCACCTCAGCATTTGCTAGAACATTTTATTGTTCTAGCGCTGGTAATTGGAATTGGATGGTGCCGAGTGTTTTTCACGGAACATTAACTTAAGTATACAAATACTCGAACAAATGAATGATAAAGTAAAAAAAAACTTCACTATGCGGCTAGCCCCAATGCGGCCAGCCGAGCGGCTGACCGTACTCAGATATTTGTACGAGAAAATAGTTTTTATTCGCACTGTGATGCGGCTAACCGCAAAGTGCGTAAACGCTTTGTAACAAAAACGTGTTGTTCTAGTATAAGTGCCGCGTGCATTTATTTAGTTATAGTTGATGCAATTTAATACTTGTCTGCTGTTTTGAGCAAAATTTAGCGACTATTTTTTATAGTAATTAAATATTTAAATTTGGGTACAAACGCCAGCACATCAAGCTACCCCAATGTGTCAAATTTCCCCAATTGAAAGTGAACCTTATACTTTTGTGATAAAGTTGAAAATCTATAAAGGAAATTTGACGTATTGGGATAGCTGGAAGTGCTGGCTTCTGTACATATGATACGTGTTTTTCATAGGTTATGAACCGATATCGATAAAAATATATACATTTTCGGGTCTATACCATAATCACCCCGCTTGGTAGACGGGTTGGCGGTCGCAAGTCATACTTTACAGAAAAACGCTGCTGCCCGTTCTCTTGTAGGTATTCCCTCGGATGATTTCTACGCCCCACGAGATGAGATGGGGTGAAGATATTCTATGAAACTATACTCACGTGGAACTTGACTCGCCACGTCCTGCCGCACTCCAAAGGCGTGGTCATGGTGTCAAGGTCCTGTCCCCAGAACGCGAAGAACTTCTCGACGCGGAGGGCGCGGGACGCGTAGTAGCCAACGTGAGAAATGCCGTACTTCTCGCCCACCGTCATTATACGGTTGTATACGTGGAGAGCGAACTGGGGAAACGAAGAAAAGAGAAATCCTGTTTACTCATCCTCTACTTCTATCTCTACTATCCTCTACTACGAGGTCGTGGATTGAAATCCTGGGTTGGGCCAAAATCAGCCCGAAGTCTGGGAGTTGGCAGCATTATACCCTCGTGCCTCGGAGAGCACGTAAAGCCGTCGGTCCTGTACCTGACCTCTTTTCAGTCGTGTCCCTAAGCATCGCATCGGATCATGAGAGTGATGGAATAGATAATGCTCCTGAGTTTGCGCGCAGAATGGTGCACTATAATATGTCCCGCCGAAATGGCTAAACTCTATTGATACTGGCCGCCGTAGCCAAAATTCGCCTAGGAGGACATCATTATTATTATTACTCAACCACTTAAAACTGCATGTTAACGGGGACAAGATCCTCGCTGAAGAAGCCCGCGTTAGTATATGTAGTACATCAGTTATCTGGTTTCCATAGTACAAGCTCTGCTTAGTTTGGGATCAGATGGCCGTGTGTGAATAATATCCCAGGATTATTATTATTAGCGACAGCAAATAAAGGAGAAAGAAACAAGAAGTGGAGGATGGCAAACCATTATACGTCCGGCATTGTTGAGTAGTTTCCACTGAAACTAGCCGCTATCGCGCTATTATTGATTGATTGATATATATTATTGATTGACTGCCTCGTTGGTCTAGCGGTAGCGTGTTCACCCGCAGAGAACGAGGTCCTGGGTTCAAATCCCGGGTCTGGCTAAAAAATGGTTTTGGGACTTTTCTGTAAAAAGAAAAAATTCTCAGCATCAGCCCGAAGTCTGGGAGTTGGCGGTATTATACCCCCGTGCCTCGGAGAGCACGTAAAGCCGTCGGTCCTGTACCTGACCTCTTTCCGGTCGTGTCGCATAGTTGTCCCATCGGATCATGAGAGTGATGGAATAGAAAGTGCTCCTGTGTTTGCGCACACACTTGAGCACTATAATATGTCCCGCGCAGATGGCTAATCTCTGTTGAGACTGGCCGCCGTGGCCGAAATTCGGCTAGGAGGACATTATTTATTATTATTTATTATTGATAGAAACAAAACTTCTTTCTTTATGGCATGGGCAGTGGTTAGTTGGGTTAGTTGGTTACCCTGGTGACCTGTGTGAGTTGTTCAAGCTGCCCAATAGGCCTCCGACATGGCTTATGGTCTGTTATCTTACGACAACAACCGGGACCGGCAACTTAACGTGCCCTCCAAAGAATGGAGACGCTTGAAATTAAACTACACTGACGGTCACCCATCTACGGATATACGGCGTGCATAGGTGCTTCACTTTGCGCACAACTGGCTGAGAGCGCCTCAAAATACCAAACAAACGTTGCAGGATATTTGAAAAGTCTTACCTCATTAGGTATATAGAGCACATATCCCAGTTCCCCCGTGTGCGTGAGATTCATGGCTCTGATCCCGTTGGCGAGCCCCACATCTATCTCCTTGAAGGTGAAGAATGGGAAGTTGGTAGGCGCCAGATCAGTGTCCGTTAGTTCCGATAGCAGACTCCTCGTGAATGGACCCATCACGCAAATGGCTGTAAAATATATCCAACTTAAAGTTATACAACCAACTTTCATCTTCGTTCAGATATATCCCATTCTATAATTTACTTTTATAATGTTTGAAAATCGAAAAGTTTTACATAAATCATTAGTGCATCTCCAATGTTTTCACAATTGAATGTATTGATATATATATATTTGGAATTCCAATTTTAGTTTGTAGTAGTCTCATATATGATGACGCCACCGAGAATATATTTTGAAATAGCATATCAATGTTTGATCTCTAGTATGTGATTGCGTCATCGAGAAGTTATTTTGAAATAGCATATGATGTTAAATCTCTCATGTGTGATGGGACCATTGAGACACTTTTTTGAAATCTATACTAATATTATAAAGAGGTAACGTTTGTGAGTTTGTGACGTTGTAAGGGGTAATCTCTGGTTCTACGGAACCGATTTTCAAAAATATTTCACGAAAAGAAAGCTACGTTATTGTGGAGTGTCATAGGTCATCATAATTTTTATTAATCCCGAACTTTTAACACGAAGTATTATGCAGGACAAAAATATTTATAACGCGGAACGAGGTCCGCGGGCACTGCTAGTAGCATATACATTTTTAAACTCTTGTATGTGATGACATCATTGAGAAATTATTTTGAAATACCATATCATGTTTAATCTCTCACATTTGATGGCGCTATGAAGACAATATTTTGAATTACCATATCATGTTTAATCTCTAGTATGTGTTGACATCACCCAAAAGATATTTTGAAATAGCATATAATTTTTTTATCTCTTGTATGTGACGACATCATTGAGGAGTTATTTTGAAATAGCATATCATGTTTAATCTGTCATATATGACGGCGCTATCGAAACAATATTTTGAAATAGCATATCAATGTTTAATCTCTTGTATGTGATAATTTACCGATTATAGCATGTTATTTTGAAATAGTTTTAAATTATAGCATATGTGTAAATCGTATATATAAGCTATATTACTACAAAGTTTGATCAAGATCGGTTCCGTAGTTTTTGTGTGAAAGAGTAACAAACTTCGATACATCCATACTCGCGAGATTTACTCAATTGTATACTTTTGTATTAGATTAGAAATAGAAATATTTTAATTTAGCTGTTTTATAATTTTTAGACAAAAATGATGTTTAATACCAAAATTATACTATAAATTTGTTCTGCTGTCACAGAGACACATCTAACAGAATCTATCCTCTTACTATTTCATCATATTGCTAACAATTTAGAAATTAGTCATCCGACCACATTACAATAGTAATAATAAATTCATTTATTTCAGGTAATTTACACCAATTACAACACAATAATAATTAAAAATAAAATAACATACTCACAAAATTTCGCATTCATAATATTAGCAGGACTTTGATAATAAATTGGTAGGACTATAGTAGAAATAGAAATTATTTTTTCGTCCAAAATTGACGTGGCACAGATATAGACGGTAAAAATACATGCACCAGTACCTTAAGCACTTTGTAAGCATATTTATAGGTACATCACTAAATAGAGTTAGTACAGTGAAATAGGAAGAAAAACAAGTGCATGCAACAAACATGACACACACACACGCACGCACGCACTCACGCACGCAAGCACGCACTCACGCACGTACATCACGTGCGTTTGTGCGATCACATGTTTGGTTACTAATATATAGGTACTTACCTGTGTACATAGACGTGACGTCAGAGAGCGTGACGGACCCGTTGCGTGGTAGGTGACGCTTAAGCCACGCCTTGCAGCGGGTCTGCTGGATGGTCGGCGCTATCATCATGTAGCTACAACAAATATTTTAAAGTAGAGGAAGCCATATTCACCACAATGATACATTCGAACGTACTTAGTAGCTAAAAATGTTAGGACCATCTTTGTTTTTAAAGTACTAAACTCCTTTAGGCTTTCTTGAGTTGGAGAGTAAACTGGTAAATGGGTGACGAGAACGTTACGTAAAGTGTGATCGGGCGACGTGAACGGAAGTTGAGAGGGAGTTATAAGTTAGTGAAGATAGAAAGAGAGTTTCGTTGATTGCTGTAAGGGCTAGGGAGAGGTGCCAGAATACATTTTCTTTCTCTCTTTATGTCATAGACAGATATATATAAAACTTAAGAAGCTTTACTTCAGTTGTGTAGTCTAAAGCACACATTTTTTTTTAATGCTGTGTCCCACTATAAAAAAAAATGCCTGTAACGAGACGGACTAAATATAGGTCAGGAGTTACTTTTTTGAAGTAAAACTTCTATACGCACGCTTGATTTGGGAGTAAGCGGGTGAATATGTGACGAGAAGTTAAGAGGGAGATATAAGTTAGTGAAGAGAGAGATGTGAGCTACTTTTCTCTCTCTCTCTTATTTTCTCATAGCTAGTTATTTTTCGTATATCTAAGATTTACTTCTACACAAACAGTGTTCTTGCGCGGGAAGGTCGTCTGAAATTTGATGGAGTTATTTCTTTGGAAGTAAAACTTCGATACGCACGCTTAATTTGGGAGTAAGCTGGAGAATATGTGACGAGAAGTTGAGAGGCAGATATAAGTTAGTGAAGACAGAGAGAGAGAGATGTGAGCACTCTTTTCTCTCTCTCTTATTTTCTCATAGCTAGTTATTTTTCGTATATCTAAGATTTACTTCTACACAAACAGTGTTCTTGCGCGGGAAGGTCGTCTGAAATTTGATGGAGTTATTTCTTTGGAAGTAAAACTTCGATACGCACGCTTAATTTGGGAGTAAGCTGGAGAATATGTGACGAGAAGTTGAGAGGCAGATATAAGTTAGTGAAGACAGAGAGAGAGAGAGATGTGAGCACTCTTTTCTCTCTCTCTTTTTATCTCATTGCCAGTTATTTTTCGTATATCTAAGATTTACTTCTACACAAACAGTGTTCTTGCGCGGGAAGGTCGTCTGAAATTTGATGGAGTTATTTCTTTGGAAGTAAAACTTCTATACGCACGCCTGATTTGGGAGTAAGCTGGAGGATATGTGACGAGAAGTTAAGAGGGAGATATAAGTTAGTGAAGAGAGAGAGAGATGTGACCACTCTTTTCTCTCTCTCTTTTTATCTCATTGCCAGTTATTTTTCGTATATCTAAGATTTACTTCCACACAAGTAGTGTTCTTGCGCGGGAAGGTCGTCTGAAATTTGATGGGAGTTATTTCTTTGGAAGTAAAGCTTCTATACGCACGCTTGATTTGGGAGTAAGCTGGAGAACATGTGACGAGAAGTTGAGAGGGAGATATAAGTTAGTGAAGACAGAGAGAGATGTGAGCACTCTTTTCTCGCTCTCTTTTTCTCATAGCCAGTTATTTTTCGTATATCTAAGATTTACTTCCTCACAAGTAGTATTCTTGCGCACGCATAAAACGCACGCACGCTTGACTTTAGTAGGAGAGCTGGCACGCATTTTTGGGTAGGTATTTGAGGCAAGCTGAAAACTTGTCCTATAACTCTTCAGACACACCCCAACACCCCCATTTCAGCTTGCCTCAAATACATTTTTTGGTTAAAAAAAATGCAAAAATTTAGGGGTTTGTTTAGACCCGCTACCCGCCAGCCAGGTCTGCAGTTCCGTTTTGGGGTGTGTCTGAAGAGCTATAGGACAAGTTTTCAGCTTGCCTCAAATACCTACCCAAAAATGCGTGCCAGCTCTTGGACTACTTGGGGAGTAAGCTGGTGACGAGAAGTTGAGAGGGAGATAAAAGTTAGTGAAAATAGAAAAACAGAGAGAAGAATGAGAGAGAGATGCGAGCACCCCTTTTCTCTCATAGCCAGATACTTTTCGTATATCTAAGTTTTACTTCAATCATGTGATCTAAAGCACACTTTTTTTTAATAATAGTCTTTACTCACTGGTTATCTGATATCCTAGCCATACTGCAGTCGTTTTCGTAGCCGCCACGTTCGTTCTGCATGCCGGTGTGGATGATACTGCCCACTGGCACGTCTACGTCATTGGAGCACAGGTACTGGAGAAGATCTACTACCTCTCCGCCTTGAGACTGGGGACAATCAATATAATGAAATTAATTCAGCATTTGGGTATTAACATACCTACACTTGTACTTATCAAGCTCAGAATGCAGTACATAAACATAGTCGTATACAGTATGAAAGTTACAAAAAAAAATATTATACCGTCCATCAAATTAGATATAAAACAAATATCTGCGTGCCGCGGTGTGACCCGTTGTTTAATATAAATTAATATAGTATTAATTATTCCACGACTGTTTTTCTTAAATATCACATCATTGTTGATTAATAAGTAAGTAAGTATTTATGTCGCTTAAAAACGTGGTACATACAGGATGTTTACATAAGGTTTAAGTTCACACATATTGTTACCAGTAAAGTAAGGGAAATTAGACTCTATTACACAAAAATGAAGCTCATTTTTACTCGATTATTTTATTAGCGTGCCGCGGTGTGCCGTGTAGTTAAATATATGTTTAATACAGTTAACAGACGGAGTTCCTTTCGCATGTTTAATATTAGTTTAGCGGTTGGTATGTACCTGTATATCAATCTTAGTGAAGGACGAGTAGTCAGCGAGACCGACGCGCTCCCTGCATGCCCAGTACTCCCGCTGTACCGTGTCGAACCAATGTGGTTTGCCAAAACTCTTGGTGGACGCTATCTTGAACGGACGCGGCTGACCCGGTGCTTGCTTGGGATCTGTATCAATATAATGAGGACTTAGGACATTTAACACACTGCCAGCTGATCCTAAACTAAGCAGACCTTGTACTATGGAAACCAGATAACTGATATACTACATAATTATAATACTAATACAGACAAACTAATACAGACATGTTCATGCAAATAGGACATCTAACACACTGCCAGCTGATCCTAAACTAAGCAGAGCTTGTACTAATTATTTATTTATTTATTGGCTCACCAACAATTGTTTACACTTATAAAATTATAAATTATCTCAAACAATATCTATTAACAATTTTTAATTATTAAAGGCCTAGTGTAACAATTTTTTAGAGGTAAGCACCTCATGCACTACTAACAAATCATTTATTATGCTTATGTACTAAATTATACAATAAAGTAACAATAATAAATTTAAAAATATACAACTATATATATAAATTTAATAACTAGTGTAGCTAACTTTACTTATCTAAAATATTCACTAACTGTTTTGCGGAACTTGGCAAGTGAGTAGAAATATGTCAACAATATCGCTGTAGGCATTTAGAAGTTTACAAAGCCGAGGGATGATGGAGCTTGCACCAAGTACTGTTCTACGGAGTGGAGGTTGTAATGGAAATATACTATGGAAACCAGATAACTGATATACTACATAATTATAACCAGACTCAGGACAAACAAACATGTTCATGCATACAAATATCTGTTCTGGGTAATAATCAAACCCACAACCTGCGGCGTGATAAGCTAACATTTACCAGCCACGCCAACAGGCCCTCCTATTTGATAACTGCGTAGAATAATTCTCTGTCCGCGTGGTATTAAATGTCCAGCCATTTGAGCCCGGCCCTTGTTCGCGGGTTCAATTCGATTTGTTTTTTACATAAGTATCAAATTGAATGATTTTGATTCTTGTTACAAACCAGGAGAGTTCAAAATATGATGGTAACTATAATGCCACTAACAGTAAGATGGTTAAAGGTTTAATACCTGTGCCCCAGAAAGAACGTGGGTTAACGTTCTTTCTGGGGAAACGTTCTTTCGTCAGTCAGGAGAAGACCTATGCCCATCATTACAGAAAGTCAAGAAGCCCATTAGAATCTGAAGCCGTTCAAGCGATACAGAACGGCGGAACGCCGTCGAAGATTTCGTCGCTGAGATGAATCTATCAATACATAACACTCCTGATGCACCGCCTACTTATTGTAGCCCTACTGGCGAATCTTTTATTGACGTCACTTTTTCAAGCTCAAACGTCCGAATAGATGGATGGCGTGTTTTGCCTGACGCTTCATCCAGTGATCACCGCTTAATCGTGTACGAGTTTGTTCCTCGGTTGGCACAAAGACCTACGGCTATTTACGGTAACTATAGATATCGGCTCAAAGGGGCCGATTGGGATTTTTTCAGAGCTCTTTTTGCCGCGCATGCCAGGTATTTCACCCGGGATGAACTAACAACAGAGGAATGTGCTGTAATGATGTCGGACACTTTTACCTACTGTGCCGATATTGCCATAGGCCGCGTCCCTATCACTAATATTCGAAGATGCGATTGGTGGAATAACTACTTAATTAAAGTTCGATGTGAATTTCGGAGTGCACGTAAAAAATATAATAAACTAAAAAAACGTAAAATTGTAGGCGATGTTTTAAATAATGCATATATAAATCTCAAAATAGCTCGTTCACGTTACCGCTCGTCAATAGAGAAATCCAAAGGCAATCTTATTAGAAAAATAGTCGATAAATTAGATAAAGAAGGCCCGTGGTCGCCCCTATACCATGAGTTTAAAGCAAATAGGTCTATAGATTTAGCTTATATTCAAAACATAAAAATCAATAATACCTACACCAGTGGCATAGAGGAGACCACGGAATCCTTACTTAATTCGCTCATACCTGATGATAGTTCCTTGAACGATAATGACTACCATAAGCAGATTAGACAGTGGGCAAACAATCCACCCGCTACCTATATGTCTAGTCTTCCTACAATTAATGAGTTTATGAATACTGTGAAATCGCTACCTGTTAACAAAGCTTCAGGTGAAGATAAAATATCCAACAAAATGATAATAGAAGCCACAAAACAATCCGGTGATTCAATACTAAAAGTTTGTAATCGTTGCATATCTGAAGGGACTTTTCCGCGTTCTTGGCGCAGCGGTTTTATTCGTATTATACCAAAAAATGGCGATAAACTGCCTGAAGACCCTAAGTCATACCGACCAATAACGTTACTGCCTTCCTTAGGCAAGCTTCTAAAACGACTTATTGTACCGCGATTGCTGCCGGGAGGACCAAAATTTCACGGAAATCAATTTGGTTTTACTGCGGGTAAATCGACAGTGGACGCAGCTATCTCAGTGAGGAAAGCTGTAAACTCGTCCGAATGTAAATACGTTTTGGCCATATTCCTAGATATTTCAGGGGCGTTTGATAATACTTGGTGGCCAATTTTGTTACAAAAACTTAAGTTACGCGGTTGTTACAGTAATATATATTCGATAATCATATCTTATTTCGTACATGGCTCTGCAACTCTTAAGCTTGGTCACTTCAGAGTCACTAAATCGTTAACCATGGGTTGCCCCCAGGGCTCAGTGCTCGCGCCGTATCTCTGGAACTTGGGTTTTGATGACTTCTTGACATTACCCTTGCCATCACGCTGCTCTCTAACGGCATATGCTGACGATGGCCTCTTACTTATACAGGGTAACTCCAGGAGAGAGTTGGAAAATCTGGCTCAAACTTGCTTAAGTATGATAAGTGAATGGGGTAAAAGAAATCGCCTTACATTTGCTCCTCATAAAACCTACCAACTCCTTCTTAAAGGTGAACTAAAATCCCCCCCGGGCGTAAAACTTAATAATGTTACTGTAAAACGCAAAATATCAACCTGTTATTTGGGTTTAGTTTTAGAAAAGAATTTCTCGTTTATAGAACATATTACATCAGTTGGGGAAAAAGCTAAGCGAAACTTTTTTGCACTTACAAGGATATCGACGGCAACCTGGGGCCTCTCTTTTAATACTCTTAAAATCATTTACGGGGCAACCTATCTCGGGTGTATATGCTACGGCTCGCCTGTGTGGGCTGATAGGGCTACCATCGGAGCTGCTCGCCGTAAATTACTACAAAGCCAGAGGTTGGCGTTGATATTTCTGTGTAAAGCCTATAGAACAGTGAGCACAGAGGCCCTACCTGTCCTAGCGGGTGTACTACCGGTTGATCTTGAAGTACAAAGACGAGCAGCAATGTATTATTCTACGCGCGATAATTTAGAAAATGATTTCTTATCATTACGCGACCGTGCGAAAATAACCAGGCTATTTATGCCAATAGCTGACTTAAATAACGAACTACTAAATGAATGGCAATGTAGATGGAATACGTCAACCAAGGGTCGCCATCTGCACCAGTTCTTTCCGGACGTACGCGAACGGTTAAATAAAACTTGGCTAATCATAGACCATTGTGTTGCACAATTTCTTCGGACACGGCAATTTTAAAAGTAAATTGTATAGTTTCAAATTAGTATCTTCACCAATCTGTCTGTGCTCAACATCCAGTAACGAATATGAACAAACTGCTCACCACATCCTGTGGGAGTGTGATCTCTGGCAAAATCAGCGTGATATTATGTTAAACAGCTTGCAACCAATATCTGGAGTAGTTTATTATACGGATCTTGTAGCAACAAGGAACAACTTCCGTGCGTTTAAGCGTTTTTGCCATACCTACTATTGGAATCAAATATAACAGCTCACTTAGGACCCTTAAATTGATCCTCGGTGCTTTTGCAGCTGGCTTCTCTAGTTGCAAATCTCTCATTTTATGAGGCTATAGCCTCTTTACATCATTCTGTCTCCCGCTTTGCTCTGGAGGGAAGTGGAACTATTCATTTTCTAACTCCTCCTTTTTTCTGTTTCTGATTAAATTCGTTGCGGGATTCAAGACAGTTAAAGCTATTCCCCGGGACATGCCTGAGCTTCACCGCTCAGTGTCATTTCATTGTGTGCCACTGTTGATCTTGGCTTACAGGAGTTGCAGTGGTGGGTAAGAGGAAGGGACTAGTCCCGTAAAAAAAAAAAAAAAAAAATCTGAAGCCTAGTCTAACCATCTTGGTTCCACTATGTGTTTTATCAGCAGACGCTAGTGGTTAATTCACATATATTTCACGACAACAATTAGTAAATTAGCAGAACTTTTCAACGCCCCAACAGATTTTCCTGAAATACATGCGTATAGGATAATACATCCACCAAAGTTCATTGGGAAGGGGGGAAGGGTGGGCAATGCATAAGTAAGGTCATTTATTTCGACAGCTTACCATTAAGTAGGCCGAGTGCTTGCATCCAAACGGGGTAGCATAAATAAAAACAAACGTATAATTAAAATTTATTTGAAAATTACTCCTGGATATATAATGGTCTGCTCTAAAATCAAGATTGCAACACGAAGTCTTTTTTTTAATAATGTGATATAATAATAATATCCCCAAACTAAGCAGAGCTCGTATTATGGAAACCAGATAACTGATATACTACTTTTCTTTTGTAAATACATACTTATATAGATAATTACACTAAGACTCAGGAAAAACAGCCACACGTTAATGCACACAAATATTTGACCTGGGTGGGAATAGAACCCACGACCTGCGGAGTGAAAGGCAAGCATTTACCAACTGCGCCAACCGGCCTGGTTAGTAAATGCTTGCCTGAATACAATAACAAATATACTTTACGGAACCTTTGCAAGATATATAGACAGAACCATTCAGAAAATATATAGTAAAATATAAATTTCAATATATAATCTTATAAACTTCAACTAAACATAATCTCCTTGACAATAACTTAATACAAGCTAGCTAAATGTCACTACCATTATAAAATAAATTGTATAAATGTTTTAACATTCCGTGTACCTAAATATCTGTAATATGTAACTAGAAATAATAACTGTATTACTACAAACATGTTCTGACTATTTACAAGCGCTTTTTTAAAGTCTACTTGCATAAAAAGGCGGATGGTCAATACCTTGAAATAAATAAAAATAAATAAAAAAGTATTTTTATTTATTTCAAGGTATTGACCATCCGCCTGAACTTATATAGGGTCAATACCTTCATTATTATTCAGAACAGATATAAGTTGAAATAAATACTTTTTGAAGTAAAACATCTTTACGCATGTTTGACTTGGAGAGTTTGACTTGGTGAATGAATGACGTGAGCGTTACGAAAACGGTGCTCGGGGGAGGCGAACGGAATTTGAGAAGGAGATATAAGTTAGTGAAGATAAAAGGAGAGACAGTTACGTTTCGTATATTATTGTAGGGGTAAGAGATGACGAGAAGCCAAGTCAGAAGTACCCTAAACCGGCGAGCATGTATGAAGAACATAACGACAGTAAACGGGGCAAAAGAGGTGTGCAAAGATCGTGACGAATGGAAATCCGTTGACTCTGCCCACCCCTCTGAGAAACAGGCGTGAGTCTATGTTAGAGCCTGTGCACACCACGTTTTTGAAACGCGCGTCGACGGCGCGCTTTTATCCTACAGAGCAGTTTGCTTTTTGTTTGTATCGATACAAACGCGCGTCTGTATCGCTAAAAACGCACCCTAAGAATGGGAGGTCCGAGCGCACATTTTCTTTCTATTCTTGCTTGCTTGCTTATCGTATGGGCAGTGGTAACCCTAGTGTCAGAGTTGCTCAAGCCGCCCAGTAGGCCTCTGACATGGCTTAACGACTGTTGTCTAATGACTACAACCGGGACCGACAGCTTAACGTGCCCTCCGAAGCACGGAGACGCTCAGAAATTAAACCACTTTGGCGGTCACCTATCTATGGACTGACCGCGAGCCTAGTTGCTTAACCCCGCCGATCGCTTACAGACCAGTGAGAGCATCTAGCTTTCTATCATAGCCAGTACCGTTTCGTTTTACTTCAGTCGTGTAGTAAAGCGCACTCATTTTTTTAATGGGCTTCTTCTTTTCTACGTTTTTCTATACTTACCAACATTTTCGAACCACGTGGGTCTCTCATAGCCCATGACTTGGCCGAATACGGCCCCATTGTCTCGCAGCGTTGGGTATATGGGCGACAAGCGCAAGTTGCGCCCCGTTTCAAACTCGTGGAAGGGATACGGAAGACCATAGTGCACACCTGTTTGTGAAAAAGTAAGAATTCATTTTTTCATTTATGCTTGAGGTATCACAGAGTAAGGGACATAGGGTCCAAGATTGTCATAGTCCTTTTTGGTGTTGCGCAGTACACAGACAGTTAAGAAGAACTCTTTAACTGCCTGTGAACTGCGCAACTCTGTCTGTCTGTGTGTCTGTCGTTATATCTGTCTGTCTGTCTGTGTGTGTTTAAGAACTCCTTATCTGTCTGTGTACTGCGCAACTCTGCGGTCTGTTTGTCTGTCGTTCTATTTGTCTGTGTGTGTGTCTCTCTCTCTCTGTGTGAGTGTGTGTGTGTGTGTCTGTCTATTTGTGTCTGTCTGTCTGTGTCACTTTGTTTGTGATACCTCAAACAATGCAATGCTGTTTGCATTGCATTGTTTGAGGTATACGTACGGTATACGTATATATTGAGGTAAACGAATGAAGAAATTTCTATTTGGCACTTATAGTTCATAGATATGGCATATGCCTCCAAATGATGGACACAAGACTGGATTTCTTTTTGGGGAGGCCTTTGTCCAGCATTGGATTACACTTTGTCCAAGATCATCCACTAATATTACGTGGACTGCATGTATAAACTTTAAATTTTTTTCTTTCTTTTAATTACTATGACTATCTTACTTAAGCCATTTACCAATCACGTCAACAGCTGGCCATAATGTCCGGTCGCTCTTTGCAGCGCAGGCGCATCCACTAACATTAAGTGGATCCTCTAGTGTATCCTTAATAAGTCGTCCACTGCTGGAAAAAGGCATGTAATCCTAACAAATATATCCTTACTCACCGGGTACTTCCTTAACGCGGTCTCTAAGGAACCGCTTGTTATTATGAAGTCCAAGAAACCGGTTAATTCCCAGTTCGTACATATCGTACTTGGTGTACCCGTCCACGATCTCATCGGCCGCGGCCTCGGCGACACCACCCGCCGCCGACAAGCCAACAGTCTTCATGCCGGCAGCAACATGGTAGTTGAACATCTGCAATCAATGGGAACATGAAGCATTTATGACGCTTGATGTACCCACAGCACATCGTTTTTTTATTACATCGCTGCCTTTTCAATAAAGAAAAAAACATAAAAAACACACTTTACAGATATTAAAATCGATAATAAATTTTATTGTATTCATTTTAAATTAAGTTAAACATGTGAAGTTTTGACAAATATTTATTTGTAAGTATATTTTATGTTGCAGTGCCCTTACAGGGTTTATATTTGGTACTGTATTTTATCAAAAATACCTATGTAAAATCCATGAAGCAATTAATAAATTGAAATTGAATTTGGCATCTATCCCCTCCCCGACGAGTCCTGGTGATCTGACGCACATTTAGGACAATTGCCTTGAAGTTTATTCTGTCAGGTGGACTTAATAGTGGGAAAGGAACTTTAAAAACTTGCATATAAACATTGTTTACAGGTATTAACGCAACTAACCTTTATTGTTATTTTCCCGACGATTTCTGACAACCAAGTTGCTTTGATCGTGGTCACGGGCTAACCAACGATCAATGCAACTATTGCGCTGACAACTATTTGTGTGACCCATAAATAGTTGTTCTAAGTCTGGATGTTATTTGTGTCCCGCGACACAGGAATTAAATTACATAATGCGGGCGGTGTGTTTAAAAAAAAAACTTGTAAACAATGTTTATATATAATAATGATACGCGAAAGTTTAAAAGCGTATATTTAAAAACATGCAGTTCGCAGACACAAAGCATATCTATACACAGAAAAAGTGTACAGTGTTCTAAGTAAATAATAAGTTTCACGCTCCAAATTACGAAATCATTAGCTCAGCAATGCATATGAAATATTCACACACAAATAACATTATAAAAGGTGTAAAATGAACAATAATATTATTCACACACGGCCTTCTGATCCCAAACTAAGCAGAGCTTGTACAACGGAGACCAGACAACTGATATACTACATGTACTACTTCTACTTTTCTTTTGTAAATACGTACTTATATAAATAATTACACCCAAACTCGGGATAAACAGATTTGTTCATGCACACAAATATCTGTCCTGGGTGGGAATCGAACACACGACCGGCGTGAAAGGCATGTAACTACGAACGACACCAACCGGTCCCGTCAATATGTGGACATACCACTTGACATGACATATCTAATAAATAGTATTTAATCTCATTTCATTCATTTTCATTTATTAATTCGTTAACAAAATACATTGTGTCCGAAATACAATACACTTATAACTAGCAATTTTCCATTACATAAATAAAATCTCAAAAATGGGATACATAAATTTAATCGTCCGGCGGGTCTCGAACCTGCACCATCTACCAATCCGGGGTAGATGGAGCAGGTTCGAGACCCGCCGGACGATTAAATTTATTATTTCCCATTTTTGAGATTAGATAAACGCTTTGCATTGCGAATAATGCAATAAAATTTAAAAAAATGTATTTATTATTAATTTAATGAAGAAATATATGATTTGATATTTCGATCGCGGACTTAATTAGCGAGATCGCGGTTGTAGAAATTGGATTTAACTTTAGTTTCTTGGGGGAATATACATATATTGTTTACAACGGAATTTTATTGAATTTGAATAAACTCACATTAGTAATGAAATATGAACAAGAATCTCGCTTGGACCGAATATCTTTGTAACATATCTACGCCGGTGAGAAGGTAAATTAAATTTGATAAATTGGCCAATAAGTTAGATATGCTATATAAGAAAGTAAGACATGTCGCAGGTAACCGCTAAGTAATGTATATTTATATATATATGTATATTTGCGAAACGCAGATCAAAATCAAAATCATTTATTTGCGTACTAAGTGTACAAACAGGTCTTATTACTTAATAGTGGTGCTTAGAACTTAGCGGCCTTTTGCAGGCGTCGCAAATTTGAGAGATAACATGTTATTTCAAGTATGGTATAGCTAAATTTATAGATACAAATTAGTTAATAATGTAATAGTTAAAATAATGTTAGTAAAAATATCTATTCTGTCGCCATATTAATTCATATTTATTATTAGATAATTTTATTTATTAATATTGTTTTGTTATTGTGTTTTTTGTGTTTAAGTATTCTTCAACGGAATAGTAACATTTTTTAATAACAAAACATTTTAGTTTTTTGTTGAATATATAGAATTTGGTTTCTTTTTTAATTTCTTGTGGTAATTTGTTATATATTCGTATTGCCATGTATTGTGGACTTTCATTTAATATTTTTAATCTTGATGGTGGTAGATAAAGTCGATTTTTGTGACGGGTATTGATGTTGTGAGTTTCCTGTACTTGGGTGAACGTATGAATATGTTTATGTACAAATATGCATATGTCATGTAAATAAATGGATGGAAGTGTTCGTAGTTTGTACTCTAGAAAGTAGGGCTTACAACTTTGTCTGTTGTTTATATGAGGTAAGATTCTTATACATTTATTTTGGATGACAAATAATTGTTGAATGTTAACACTGTTTCCCCATAACATTATTCCATATCTTAGCCAGATGGCTTAGCTAAGCGAATTTTCTAATAGTCTACTGCCTGAAGTCCTGGGTAGCTCTCATATAAGACTATCTAACACGGTATTAAGTCAATGAAATTTAACTTACGTCTACAAAAAAGAAAAAATCGTTTCACAACTACTAGTCTAACTAAGCAAAAGATAAAACAAAAGGAACTTCTAGTAATTCAAACTACTATTATAATGGATACTAGCTGTGCCCCGCGGTTTTACCCGAGTTAAATTTTATAAATTATCACAGCTCCTCCCCCGTAGGTGATAGCGTGATAATATGTAGCCTATATGTTGACCCGACCTCTTAGTAATATTCATGCAAAATTTGAAGTAAATCCATGTAGTACTTTTTGAGTTTAGCCCGGACATACATACAGACAAACAGACACACAGACAAAAATTATAAAAACTATATTTTTGGCTTTGATATCGAAAGTATATCACGCCCCAACTATCCTTTAAAAAAAAAATTCAATGTACAGTTTCTACTTTCCTACGATTTTATTATATGTATAGATAATATCAATAAAATAATGCAAACTACTTTTCTACTTCTAACACGCAATAAAACGGGTGCCAAATGAAATGTTAACTTCCTAGTAGTAGTTACCAGACCGTTGTAAATTCCACCATCTCTAAATATGGAAGCGAGATCCTTCAAAACGTTCGATGACACGAATTTAGCTTTAATGCCTCCGCTCTATTCGTGAAATCAAACGCTCCGCAAGGCTCAGTCTCTTCGTTCTTCGTAACTGGTGAACCTCAACATGTAGTAGTACCTTCTATATTGAACGAGGGGAATAAAAACTAATAATCGACCCATTTTCTATTTAATGTGCAGCAAAGTTGATTTTTGACCATTGCTGGAATTCTCAAGGCACCTCTTTGCGCACGTCACTTGTTTCGGTATTTTAGAGGCCTTCAGGGCGGCTTGAATAAGCCTCGACTCTAGAGTTATCATAGAACCGGCTGAACAAGCCGTAATCTACTGGATGCGAGTAGTGCGAGACTGGCAATTGCGGAGATATATGGGGGGAGGCCTTTGTCCAGCAAAGTCTTTTGGTTGATATACTTATAAATTAAGAAAGAGAAAGACACCGAGCAGTTGGCGGACGCAGAAGACATTCTGGTTGAGTGTCTTCTGCTTACGCTGACGCAGAAGATACTCAAACAGAGTGTCTTCTGTGTCCGCGTAGTTTAACTTAGCGACAAATACCTCAGGGCACCCTTATGTAGTTCCACTAAAGTAAAAAGAGGGAAGTTCTAGGAGGGTGTGATCACTAACATGGGATCACAGATCAGGGGTTATGTAGAAAACCTTACTCTAGCTAACCTGCGGTTTTGTCTAGCTAACTAGGTGTAAAATTCTGAAATAATTCCTTATCGAACAAAAAATTAATATTTAAACAGGTTATCAATGAACGGAGTTATCACGTAACATATAAAGGGTTATTCGTAAAACACCAACCACCTCGCAGTTCTACGACTTTTTTGAATACAGATAAAATTCTCTCCCTACTTATTACAGCTGATCTAGTTTCTGTGTAAAGTCGATATTTTTTGCCTGTTTTCGAAAAAGTCGTAGAACAAATGTTGTTTTTTATAGTGTTAGTAATCTACTCGTACTAGGTTGTTGGTGTTTTACAAATATCTCTGTATAAATTCAAAAAAATAAACAAAGTATAATTTGATGATTGTGATCATTATTGTAGAGTGTTTTGTCAATTGTGAGCTTCTTATTCCCTTCTTCCAATTGGTTGTACAACAACAAATGGCGGTGTCGATGATTTATAACGAGTTGAACGCGTTGCTGAACTTTTTTCATTTCTCCAATACACAAATGAACAAAGTAAGGCAACGCGTCCACTCGCGCTGGCCTATTTTTGACAATAAATATTTTAATTAACAAGAAGAAATGGAACCCTGTTTCAAAAAGACACATCACTTCTGCCGTACACAGGCTAAGACGCCTATTTAAAAGGGATATTTGTCATGGAAAATGCTTCTATATCCAACCGTAATAAAGGGTTATTTACTTTGACAGACGCTTTTCGGTAACGGCGATTTAGTAAATGCACGGCAGAGTTGGACAATTACATATGCTGTGACAAACAGAAACCTAAAACAACAAGAACCATTTTTCAGGGCGTTGGTAATATTTTGAGGTAGTTAAGAGGCCAAGCACCCATATTCTTCATTTCCCTCCCTGGATGTTAAGAGCAAAGAAACCAATTTTTTTAAGTATTATCCATATTTGCTAAGATTATGCCAAGCCACTTTATTTTTGTGGAGATACTTATTTTGTACAAGATCATCAATAAAAACAGTCGAAGTACGAGTCGGCCACGCACTCGAAGGGATCTGTACCGTCCATAGACTATAATTTTAAGTATGAACCGATTACCGTTTAAATGATACAGCCATTGTTAAGATTGCGCAAGTGATATTTATATTTAACAGAGATTTACATTCTTCGCTTGTCTTATTTTACGCAGTAATAAATTTCGCAAATCTGATGCTTGAACCTTTTTATATTTATCGGGAATAAGGAGAGGGAGGGACCCTCTTACCCACCACTGCAACTCCTGTAAGCCAGGATCAACAGTGGCACACAATGAAATGACACTGAGCGGTGAGGCTCAGGCATGTCCCGGGGAATCGCGACAACTGTCGTGGATCCCGCAACGAATTAAATCAGAAAGAAAAATGGCCGAGTTAGAAAATGAATAGTTCCATTGCTGGTCGAACCGTAAAATATATCACGAAGGAATCTGTAGAGTGTACAGGCATATGCAGTATGAAATTCAATATTAAACAGTTATACATAGTAAACCACCAGATTATAAATATCTTCAGGAATTTACCTCAGGCGCTTCACCTACTATCCACTTGCAGTCCGGAGCGAATGCCTCCAATCCGTTGCAGAGTTTGTGCAGAACAGCCTGGTTAAGAGACGGCACGCGTTTCAGTATCTCTTGAAGTAGGACGTGGAAGTGGTCCCAGTCTTCTGGGACGCAGCGTTTCGACATACTCGTTACTGCAAAAATAACATTTAAGATAACTCTTTATCGTTCTCTTTATTTTTCTGGGTTCGATCCCCACCCAGGACAAATTTTTGCGTGCATGAACATGTCTCTTTGTCCTCAGTCTGGGTGTAATTATATAGATAAGTATGTACTTACAAAAATAAAAGTAGTATGTGTATTATATTAGTTATCTGGTTTCCATAGTACAAGCTCTGCTTAGTTGGGATCAGATGACCGTGTGTAAATTATAATATTATATATTATTCCGGACTAATATTATAAATGCGAAAGTAACTCTGTCTGTCTGTTACTCTTTCACGCCAAAACTACTGAACGGATTTGAATGAAATTTGGTATACAGATGGTCTAGACCCTGAGAAAGGACATAGGCTACTTTTTATTGCGAAAAGGATTGCAATAATGTAAATGCTACCCAAAGATACTATTTCACGCGGACGAAGTCGCTGGTAACAGCTAGTATATATATATATATATATATTGTACACCGAGCAAAATAAGATACAAGAAACAAGGATGCATCACAGAATTGTACAATTGGCGGCCTCATCACTAAATGTGATCTCTTCCAGACAACCTAGGCAGTGATTGAAATATGAACCTAGGAATGTATCCCCTATAATCCCATGTAAATTAGCATTCCATATTTGCGGTTTCTGTATTCGCGTTATAGATACGGAACGTATCCCCCGCGAATTAAGAGCTTTTAGTGTATTCCGAACTATCCCACCACCCGGTGGGATAGTGAGGATATCAAAGTCGTAATTTGTAGCCAAGTAATATTAAATACAGTAAAAGCTCTTTATTCGTGGGTATAAGTACCGTATCTGTGGTAAGTATTGACGATATTTGCGTTGTTGCGTTTCGGGGACTTTAAAAACACACAAAAATTGTCGATTTTAAAAAAGATTTGTATATTTTTATACTTTAGGTTATGAGTATTATGATTACTTACTTTCTTCCTCGTAAACCGGTTTAGCAATCGGCTCGAAGCCACCAGCCAGGATACAACCGTCACGTTCACGTAGGTATATATGCCCATCCGGATCTCGGATCACTGAAACAATATTGTTTTTAGCATTTCCTTACACTTTAAACTGATAGATCTCGTCAATTGGAAGAAACGTGTAAATGAAAAACAATTGAGTTGTGTATAAGTGTTGTGAAGTCCATTCACCGAAACTATTTTCCAAACGATCACCGTAGCCTAGTTGGTAGTGCTCCTGCCTACGAAGCTGGTGGTCCTGGGTTCGAATCCCGGTAAGTGCAAATATTTGTGTGATGAGCACGAATATTTGTTTCTGAGTCATGGATGTTTTTTTGTATTTAAGTATTTATCTATCTATATAAGTATGTGTCGTCGCCTGGTACCCATAGTACAAGCTTTGCTTAGTTTGGTGCTAGGATGATCTGTGTGACATTGTCCCTAAATATTATTATTATATTATTATTATTAAACTATAGCTTGCAGTTCTAATAATAACTAAGCATGAATATTTTATTTTTCTTTTATTTTCCTATTCTATAAAAAGAAAACGCCCATACTAGGTAAATTAAATAATTTAATAGAACAACTATTTATGGGTCACGCAAATAGTTGTCCTGCGCGGGAATCGAAACCGGGACACGAAGTGGCGAGACGACTGTCTTAATTACTGCGCCACACGTGCAGTCTAAGCTTTAATAAATATGCTAGCGAATAACTACTAAAGAAATAAACTAGGACTTTTTAGTATAACCTTAACATTAAACTAACTGTATAAAAACCTGTAAGTGATACTTTAATGTGATAAACTGAAAATCTACAGAAGAAACTAACATATCCAACAATCTTGATTCAAACTCATCATTGTTGTTCGAACGGAATTAAGACTACACAAAACATTATTATTTTATTTCTAATATAATTTGACATTAGGTAACTCTTACCTAATGTCAAATTATATTAGAAATAAAATAATAATGTTTGCTGAAAACATCGGCAGATTGCCATAAAGAAAAAAAAACAAAATAATAATAATGTATTTTAGTCTTAATTCCGTTCGAACATCAATGATGAGTTTGAATCAAGGTTGTTGGATATGTTAATTTCTTCTGTAGATTTTCTGTTTATCACATTAAAGTATCACTTACAGGTTTTTATACAACTGATTTTCAGTTTATCACATTAAAGTATCACTTACAGGTTTTTATACCACTGATTTTCAGTTTATCACATTAAAGTATCACTTACAGGTTTTTATACAACTGATTTTCAGTTTATCACATTAAAGTATCACTACAGGTTTTTATACAACTGATTTTCAGTTTATCACATTAAAGTATCACTTACAGGTTTTTATACAACTGGATTAACATTTTAACGAGAAACGGTACAAAATGTTGAACACACTTTTTTCTATCGTGTCAATGGTAAGAATTAGATTTTATCTTCCCAAAATTGGGCAACGCTGATCGCTTTGGCTAAAGGGATCAGTATACAAGCACTAAGTCCTGAAGGGAACAAGAGACTGGACAAGAGGGAGAATCGGATAAATGTGCCATACTTTGGGGTGACACGCCGCACTCGCAGATGTTTTGTGATGTGGGAACGTAACCCCTTTTGCACATGTTTTCTACACACTAATATAATATATTCCAACATTCAAATACTTGAAGTACGTAATGAAATGAAATGTATTTATTTGCTTCGAATGTACGTTAACAGTGCAGGTCTTATATTTAAACTAGCTGTGCCCCGCGGTTTTACCAGCGTTCAATTTTATAAATTATCACAGCTCCTCCCCCGTAGGTGATAGCGTGATAATATGTAGCCTATATGTTGACCCGACCTCTTAGTAATATTCATGCAAAATTTGAAGTAAATCCATGCAGTACTTTTTGAGATTAGCCCGGACATACATACAGACAAACAGTATATTTTTGGCTTCGATATCAATTTTAGATCCGCCCCAAATATCCTTTTAAAAAAATATTCAATGTACAGTTTTGACTTTCCTAAGATTTTATTATATGTATACATACAGAACTTGTACATTCTATCTTACGACATGCAAAATGTCAAAATAAACAAAATATGATACAGAAATTGAAAATAAAATATGAAAATTGTGTTCTTATAATTAACAATAAAAAGTAGGTATTCTTATAATAAATTGTATTTGAAATTAAGTATTGGCAAACGAATTAAGATGTCATGATAAAAAAAAATAATGTCATTACAATATAAAACAAAGAAAAAGAATAATTAAAGTATAATAAGGTAGGCATAAGAGTACATAATCAGATTTTATTATCATTTAAAAATTCTGTCACCGAATAATAACATTTCTCAATAAGCATTATTGAAAGTCGCTTTTTGAATATTCTAGTGGGTTGTTCTTTAATGCTATTTTGTAATTTATTAAAGACTAGCTGTGCCCCGCGGTTTTACCCGCGTTAAACTTTATAAATTATAACAGCTGCTGCCACGTAGGTAATAGCGTGATAATATGTAGCCTATATGTTGACCCAACCTCTTAGTAATATTCATGCAAAATTTGAAGTAAATCCATGCAGTACCTTTCGAGTTTAGCCCGGACATACATACAGACAAACAGATAAACAGACAAAAATTATAAAAACTATATTTTTGGCTTTGATATCGATTGTAGATCACGCCTCAGGTATCCTTTAAAAAAAATATTCAATGTACAGTTTTGACTTTCCTACGATTTTATTATATGTATAGATAGTTATCGCCATGCAAAAAATGCTCTTTTTTAATAGTGCTGTTTTAAAACTCCCTGTCAAATGTATAATATCACTTATGATGATGATATATTATGACTTATGATCGGAGTACGTAGAGCTATTTTAAATGTATATATTAATATGGGCATTACACCGGTAATCCAGGAAATACTAAATTGTGAACAAATCTATAAATTAAATCAGTAAAATAGATTTCCATTTTACTTTATCCTACCACCGCAGCCTGTTTAACTTTAGTTTAGGAATAAGTAATACAATTATATGGGATTAAATCTAGTTCTCTTTGGGGGAGGCCTTTGTACAGCAGTGGACGTCTTTCGGCTGATATGATGATGATGATGATGATGAAATCTAGTTTATCTAAACCATTGGGTTTGGGATTGGGCCATTTTTCATACCAGTACGGATAAAATTAATAATTATTAAAATGTATAGGTACAGACGCCAGCACATTAGGCTCCCCCAATCTGTCAAATTTCCTCAATTGAAATTGAACCTTACGCTTTTGTGATAAAGTTGAAAATCTATAAAAGAAATTAGACAGATTCGGGTAGCTGTTTGTGCTGGCGTCTGTACCACATTAAATGTATTTTCCGTACTTGTAATGAAAATAAAATTTATTTCTTCTTCATTACTGGTGTACGGACAAACCTGATTAGGTTTTTGATACACCGGGAACAACTTATGTAATTTTTATAATGATATAAATGGTTAATAATAAATAAAAAATAAAAAAAAATTCTTCTTCTTCTAAACTAAGTTTATTTAATACCCGTGACACGCATACAACACATGTGTAAAAGTCATTACTAACCTTATCTATCATAAAGTCTATTTATATTTTTGAATACCAGTGGATTTTTCATCTTAGGCAAGTCCATACTATGAAAACATGTCGCAAATACCAAAAATATTCTGCCTACTCCGGTCACTGGTAATGGACTTATGAGCATGCATAATATTGTATACAATATATACAACATGTAACGTAATTAACGCACACCCTCAAACACCCCAATTAGAATAATATGTTGTAATCATAATACATACACGGATTTTTTTATTTAACGTGTACTCGTATATGCATTGTTATTTACTAAATTAGTTTCTTGGAATAAAGTTTATTTTTCTTTATTTTGTATTGAATGATGGAATTTGTATGAATACAAATAAAACTGCGATTTTGAAAGTGTTATTACTTTGACTTACGGTCCATTTCAATTTATTTTGACTGTACAGGGTTAATATGACAATAATTTCCGTAGTTTTAATTATTTTGGAATAAAAAATTACCTATATTTAAAAATGATATAAATCGATTCAGTAAACGATTCTGAACAAACTATTTTCAGGATGTGCGTTAATTAAGTTACATGTGTGTATATATAGAGTAAGGTATGATGTGAACCAGAACGCTTACCTGGACACATTGGATCGAGGTTCTCAATCGGCTTGGTGTGTAAGTAGTAATGCTCGCACGGCAACAGAGGCACCTTAACTTGGGGGCGAGCTAGTTGACCAACCTGTACCAGAAACATAATAATATAATATCCTGGGACATTATTTACACACGACCATCTGATTCCAAACTAAGCAGAGCTAGTATGATGGAAACCAGATAACTGATATACTACATATACTACTTTTCTTTTGTAAATACATACTTATATAAGATAACACACCCAGACTCAGGGTAAACAGACATCGAGTGTATCACATGCCTGAAGTAAAATATCTTTATGTATCTAGCTATAAGAGAAAGAGTGAAAGGTGAAAGAAAATGTCTGCTCGCACTTCTCTCTTGCACTAAATTAATATACGAAACGCAAATCTCTCGCCTTCTATCTTCACTAACTTATATCTCCTGCTCAACTTCCGTTCGCCTCACCCGATCACACTTTTCGTAACGCTTTCGGCACGCATTCACCAGCTTACTCCCTTAGGCAAGCGTGTGTAAAAAAGTTTCACTAGAGCTTTGGGCCGGGGGCATTCAACCGCCCTTTTAATTTATTTTTTAATATTTAGGGACAATGTCACACAGATCATCCTAGCCCCAAACTAAGCAAAGCTTGTACTATGGGTACCAGGCGACGATATGCATACTTATATAGATAGATTAATACTTAAATACATAGAAAACATCCATGACTCAGAAACAAATATTCATGCTCATCACACAAATATTTGCACATACCGGTATTCGAACCCAGGACCACCAGCTTCGTAGGCAGGAGGACTACCAACTTGGCTACGGTGACCGTCAATTATGTGTGGTTCATTTTCCGTACTATCAGAGAGGTTCCTCATCATCAGCCCAGAGAGGACTTAAATACATAGAAAACATCCATGACTCAGAAACAAATATTCATGCTCATCACACAAATATTTGCACTTACCGGTATTCGAACCCAGGACCACCAGCTTCGTAGGCAGGAGGACTACCAACTTGGCTACGGTGACCGTCAATTATGTGTGGTTCATTTTCCGTACTATCAGAGAGGTTCCTCATCATCAGGAAAGAAAGACGGAGGCACATTAATGACTTCTTTTCAAATGTTTCCCTTCCAAGAGAGAGGGCTCGCACGCACTCACTCACAAGATCAAAAAAATTAAGACTGTTTCTATTCTTTAAAAATTGCTTGTGAATAGCTAGCAGAACATGAATGGAGTATTAGAAACTAAATGAATTGTAGTTAATAATTTATGAATGACATACATACTGCCATCTGATCCCAATTCTAGGCGGCTGAACTGTAGCAACCGGACTACTGATAAGCATACTATATGTTTCTAAATACATATATATTACAGATAAATTACACCCAGACACTGAAAAAAAGATGTGCTCATCGTACGAAGATTTGCCTTGGGTGGGGATCGAACTCACGACCCCTGATTTAACAGTCGGGTCCCTAACCACTAGACGAACCGGACGGTAGAATTACAAATACAATAGCCAAATAATGGCATCTGCCTTTCATGGGCATGATCGCAGCTTAAGCTTTCTGTGGTTTAGAGTTTGATTTAATACAAACCACACATCTAAATATTATGTACATGTACCTAGAAATTATGATATAGTTTACAATATTATTAAACAGCCGCAATAGCCCAGACTAGGAGATCATCAATCCTAAAAGAAATATTAATTAGCAAACAAGATGAGTTTAATCCACAAGAAGCTATGTCTATGTGTGACCGTACATGGCATTCATTATCGGCTGTTCCGGTACGACATCAATTAGTGTGCAATCCCAGACGTTCATTATGAAGCTTCAAATCAAAAGCTAATTAAAAGACCCTCCCCCTATAGGGGCGGCGTTGTGAAACCTAATCGGGTATGTTGCAGTGTCGCGATCGATACGCGCCGTGGACACAGGACGTCGATGCATACGCCACAGACGAGCACTCAACGCTTCGACGATCAATAGATTTTAAACGAGACAGCGTTTTTATTCCGTAGGCAATAGAAGCGGTTTTCTTTGTGCTGGTGTGTCTACTGATATGCTGGTCCATCTACCCCCTAATGTCAATAATTGTATTTCGAGGGGACAGCCGTCGCGTCGTAAACGAATTATTGCAAAGTTACTATGGGTATGTTGTATTTTAAATTGCTTATCTGCCTTCAAATTCGTGACAACATGTAGGTATAGGATTGCTTTGGTGGTATGACGTGTGGGGAGCTTGAAATTCATTGTCAGGGAATCAACACGCCATCAGATGAGCAAAAATATGAGGCACTTCCTAACGCTGAAGAAGATTCCTAAGGATGCTAACTATCGAGATTATATCGCACTTTTTCGTGTAATGTTTGAATAGAAAAACGATACTTAAACAGTGTCATATTTTCCTCTCTAACTTTACCGTTTAGTTTTACTTTCCATATAGCCAGAATTTTTCAACAGGACTTTCGTGGGAATTCGAAATAGTCTTATTGTATTATTTATTGATTATTTAAAAAATCTTTATGGACATTTTTGTACAAAGGTCAATGCCATAAATTATCTTACAGTTGACCTTGAGGTGGGGCAGAAAAAGATTGTATAGATGTTCGGAGAGTCATTACTTTTGCAAAATCTGTTTAACCGCAAAAGTGACGTTGTTACGGCAAATATATGTGCAATGTCTTGTCTTTTAAATCCAGGGAGTACAAAGGAACAATTCATTGAATGAGAAAATTTAGCTAACACCGGCTCTTAAAAACAAAATTATTATATAGACCGACGCTGAAGATTGCGATCGAGTTATTGTATATAAGGTGTGGCTAGATAATAGCTATTCATTTAACAAGCTATTACATAAAAAGACATAGATATTTTGTCCAATAGAATCATTAAAATATAAAAAAAAGATCTGAAACTGAGGATACACACTTAAATATTATGTTAATTCATGTACCTAATTAATAAGACAGAACTAACCTGACGGGCCCAAAATCCGGCACAATTGACGAA
This sequence comes from Pseudoips prasinana, assembly GCA_951640165.1. Classification (NCBI taxonomy): domain Eukaryota; kingdom Metazoa; phylum Arthropoda; class Insecta; order Lepidoptera; family Nolidae; genus Pseudoips; species Pseudoips prasinana. Next base: position 7,705,940 of record OX621234.1, read on the forward strand.
GTATTCACACTGAATGGATCCCTTGTCTGTCTCCACGCCGCACACTTTCTCTTCTTTCGACAGCACGGCTGTGACGGCACAGTCTTCTATCACTCCAACGCCTACCACAGATTACATAATCAGTACCACTCGACAAGAGACACGTATGTGTGAGACGTTATAGGTCGTTGGTATCTTTAAATACTAGTACACGGCATGAAGGATCGATTAATGATTAAAAATGCATGATGGGAATCAGTTATTGACTAGTCGTACGACGTAGATACTATCCCATCGTGCTATGTACTACCCTATTTAAAGCACGATTTTTAGGGCTTCGTAGCCAAATGGCAAAAGACGGAACCCTTATCGATTCGTCATGTCTGTCTGTCTGTCCGTCCGTATGTCACAGCCACTTTTTTCCGAAAGTATAAGAGCTGTACTATTGAAACTTGGTAAGTAGATGTATTCTGTTAACCGCATGAAGATATTTACACAAAAATAGAAAAATAATAATAATTTTGGGAGTTCCCCATACATAGAACTGAAAATCAAAATTTTTGTTTTTCATTGTACCCATACATGTGAGGTGTATATGGATAGGTCTTCAAAAATGATATTGAGGTTCCTAATATCATTTTTTTTAAACTGAATAGTTAAAAATGAGTGTCCCCCCCCACCCCTGTAACTTCTAAAATAAGAGAATGATAAAACTAAAAAACTAAATATATATGATGTACATTACCATGTAAACTAACAACGAAAATTGGTTTGAACGAGATCTAGTTAGTAGTTTTTTTTAAATGCGTCATATATCGTAAACCACAATTTACCTTTCATTTAATCAACTGAAATACTTGCTGCTGCGAAACCCTTCATGGGCGAGTCCGACTCGCACTTGGCCGGGTTTTTATTTATTGTGTACGCCTGTACAATATTGCTGGTGGCAAAATTTAACTGATAACTGAGACATGAGGCATAGGACGTACTGACCGCCACTTTGTAGACTCGAGTGTTTATCTTGTAAAAGTTCTAATAACACTTTAAACTAATCCGGGTTTCGAATCCAAGATTCTCGTACATTAATGAAGCTATTATTCTTAATCAATGCAAATAGTAATGGATATTATTGTCCCTGATTAACGATGTCGACGTGCTAGCAGGCTTGGTAAGCCTCACTTGATATACAAGAATTTGTATGGGCAGTGTTCACCTTAGTGTCAGGGTTGTTCAAGCCGGTCCAGTAGGGCTCTGACATGGCTTATTAACTGTTGTCTAACGACTACAACCGCGATCGATAGCTTACCGTGCCCTCCGAAACACGGAGACCCTCAGAAATTATACCACTCTGTCGGCCACCCATCTATAGACTGACAGCGTGCCTGTACTTAACCTCGCTAATTACTTAAGATCCGGTGACAGCAACGGGCTGGGAGAGCCTATATAATATAGCCTATAGCCATGAAGGATATGTTTGATATTCAAGTTTACAATGTTAAATCCCTCATAATTTCCCAACTCCTGAGTTTACCTTATTGACACTGACGAAATTAAGAAATGCATATTATCCAAAACACTCACCATTATCAATAGCTTCTCTCATCAGGGACATGCATAACAGATGAGGATCGCCGACTCCATCACCAGGGATCCAGAGGCCCCCGAGTACATCTTCTACGTTGAGGAGAGGCCACAGCTCTTGGCACTGCTTCGGGGACACGAGCTCGCATGGAATGCCCCACGACCTGTCTGAGCAAGGGTTACATGATTATGGGCATGCCGCCGCCACGGCTAATGCGTGATCCCCAAAAGTAATCACTTTTAATTAGCTTGCTTGAGCAGATTATCGTTAAGGTGAGCGTAGCCACCCTGCTTTGTCTCTGGATTAATTCAACTTTAAATACACGAACTAGATACTTTTTTATTAAAAAAAATGTTACTTTAAGGGATTGCAATTAAAAGTAATTATTCACTATCGTGTTACTAATGGCTTCAAAACTGAAACAGAATTAGTAAAATAAAGGCTCGCCACTTTAATATTGTTTAGTTATTTAACTACTAGCTGTGCCCCGCGGTTTTACCCTATAAACTAAACTCTATAAATTATAGCATATGTGTTAATCCAGGGTGTAATCTAACTCCATACCAAAATTTATTAAAATCGCTCTGGCCGTTTAGACGTGAAAAATTGACAAACATGCACACTCACACACTCACAAACTTTCGCCGTTATAATATTAGTGTAATTGCCTTAAAAATCGCTAGCTGCGATGCCGATTAGACATTGATTGTAGTAAGAATCTAAACATTTTGAAATGAAACGGTCAAGTCAGCAAAAAGCAATGGTGTTCATTTACTTACTTGACCATTACTCTTCGAAATCCTTGTCTCTATATATGTACTTAACTATATTACTACAAACATGTTCTGACTATGCGCTTACTTTTTTAAAGTCTACGTTATTCACCTATTTAAAAGTAAAAGTATGAAAATGGACAATCAAGATGAAATATAATTACATGTAGGAACAGATTATGCGTATAATGAAGCGTAACCAATTAGTGTGAATGTGATGCATGTTTGAGTGAAAGTAGTAAGAGTGAAGGGGATAGGTCGTATATGAGAAAGAGGTGGAAATGTACAGGGGAAACAGGGAGTCACGTTTGTAAGATGCCAGGCGGAAGAACGAAGAAAATAAATCGAAGAGTATATGAAGAATCCATCTTTTATTTTGGCCTCATCTGAACTAATCCCACATACATATTAGCTTGTGTCAATCATGTCGTCAAATCATGCGACGCACGTATTAGATAGACATTAGATACGCAGAGAGTGTCAGCTGAAAACACAACCAAGATACAAAGCACTAGCATTACATTTCAATAACGAATACGTACACAGATTGGCTCTTCATTCTTCGATAAACTGTCATCCGGTCCCTCGTTCGTGCCAGCAACAAGGATCCACATTGCTTCCATCCTGTGGCTCGGCCTTTAGACTCCAGCTCTTGCAGGAGTCTGATGGAGGACTGCGTCAAGCGGACTTGTGCGAGGGTTGGCTTGAAAGCACCTACAAGACCTGATGAGTGCCACCGGCTGCCGATTCCCACCCTAAAAGCAATGAGCACTTACAGTATTTGTTTTGGGTGACTTTATATTAAATTTTATATACATTTTAAATTCAAATTTCCTTTATTGCTTGTTACAGGTTGTTTACAATTATATAGTTGTTATCATGTGTTATAAGTTTGCTGTAACATACCCATAAGGTGTACAATATTTTCTAAAACTAAAGATCAATAACCTATAATCTCCTAATTCCAGATAAACACATATATTATCAATTTACTAATTACACAAATCAAGAAAAATTATATATATCATTAAATGTCAATATTATAAGCATCAATGTCATAGTTATCTAGCAATTGTCAAGTAACATTATAATAATTAAAAACTCGTTGCGCTTAAGTTAAACACACAAAGTTATATAAAAAAGGTACAGTTTCACACATGTTTGTCATTGATATAATCCTTCATAGAATAGTATGCCTTACAAATTAAAAATTCTTTTAGTTTATTTTTATATTCATATATTTTGTCAATTTTTTTAATATGATTTGGCAGTTTGTTATATATTTTGACCCCAATCACAAATACACTTTTTTGAAACAAAGTAAAGACAGTAAAGACAGCTTTACTGCGATCCTGTGCTAAGATTAAACCCACAGTCTGTACGTGCTTGGTATTTATTTACCTTACATCTGGACCACATTATTGGCTGTCATAGTTACATATATAAATATAGAAAATTTATTATAAATTTTAATGTAGTTCGTATAACGTCAAAAATATTTTTTTTTTGTTAGTAAAACGTCAAAACAAATTTAAAAAATGTGTTTTGTAGAACTTGAAAACGAATATGTACTATGTAGTTTGTAGAACGTCAAAACGATTTTGAATACGTATGTAGTTTGTAGAATGTCATAACAATTTTGAATATTGAATTTGAAGAACGTTAAATCAATTTTGAATATGTATTTTGCAGAAGGTCAAAACCATTTTGAATACTTTTATGTAGTTTGTAGAATGTCATAACAATTTTGAATATTTAATTTGAAGAACGTTAAATAAATTTTGAAAATGTAGTTTGTAGAACGTCAAAACAATTTTGAATACTTACGTAGTTTGTAGAATGTCATAACAATTTTGAATATTTAATTTGAAGAACGTTAAATCAATTTTGAATATGTATTTTGCAGAACGTCAGAAAAGTTTTGAATATGTAGTTTGTAGAACACGAAATAAACTTTCAATATGAACGTTGTAGAAGGTCAAAAATATTATTACTATGTCGTTTGCAGAACTTCGAAAAATGTTAGGATATGTAACAATTTATGATTTATATATTTAATACATATATTATCTCGTTACTAATTTTACTATTAGTAACGAGATGATATATGACACCAATAATAAATTTCTAACCACCTTTATATATCCGGTCGTATTAATATTAAAGAAGAAAGTTATAACTTTCTTAAACCAATCACTACTTTTTTTTTGTATTACCCGTACTCACCGGTATCAGTGATATCTCATCGAATTGTACCACCGCTTATTTACTTTATTCTTGGTTTACGCACTGACAGACGCGACGTCGCGGCGTTTAATGGACGGCGAGACTTCGCTAAGCGGAGAATGGGATGCGTCGCGGCAGATTAGCGATGCGCAATGCAACGCCCGATATTACCTGTCGTGCCTTGTAAACTCGTACCCCGTAGTGGTAATGAATTATTGTGAAAGATTTTCAATGCAGGTTAGTATGACCAGGTACCAGGTTAATAAGTGCGATTTTTAAGAAAAGAAACCTATGCAAAAATTTTGTTATAATTTGTAAAAGTTGATTCCCAAAACCATTAATTTCTAAAAGGTATGGTTAAAAAGTTATAAGGGTTTGAATAATGCGCGCCCATATATGGTGGAATAATGTGGGGCACAAAAAATATCTTTATTATTAATTAGTTTTCTGTGTTAGTTTTCTAAATAAACATATTTTCTTTCTTACTTTATGGCCGCTATAAATATAGAAATGTTATAAAATATTAAATAGTCTCCCGTTGGCACCGAACCCTACATGTTAGACGTCGACTCGCCCTAAGCCGGTTTTTATTTATTCTATACAGTTACGGTTGGTTTCACCCGTCACCGGTTTCAAATTCAACACGTTAGGGTTGTAACTTGTTACTATTCTGCTCCCTTGCCTTTATTCTTATTTTGATTGGGGTCAGCTGCCAGTCTAACCCGACTGCCCTGTAGAAATGTTCTCTTTAGAACCGGGGCCGTTAACGTGTTCTGCAAGGTATGGCGTACTCTCTCAACAAACCAGCCACACAAATTTATCTTATCCACGGCGATACGCGGCAGCGCGAAATTATTAGTATATAAATATTTTAAAAAGGATTCCTACTGCGTTTTCTGGCAGTGTTTCTCAGTAGCTGCCACGTCATGCACTGCAGTGTATACGGTAGGGTTAAAAAATTGACGATTCCACACAAATGTGTAATATTTTAACGGAATAAATGACTTTTGAGTTTGATTTTGAGAATTCCACATCAATTCACACATTGTGGAATATAGGTTAAGTAGGTTAAGTTAAATTAAAACTGCGACCATACAACGCACGACCCGAACAAGCCAGGCAAACGTACCGCGGTAGCGACCGGCGAGTGGCAGAAACAAATAAATTTATTTTAAAGGCCGGCAAATCACATATCGGGTCTGAATACATTCGAAACTATGTATCTATATCGATATGGCGTATTAACACACTACATGAATCGCGTTTCAGAAGGTAATTTAGGCTTTAGGGCTACAGTAGTGTGACTTGTTAATTTTGTAAATGTGCGGATGCACCCACCGTTTTTTCGTCTAGCAAGAGCTTGAATGAAATTGAATGGTATTGTTTATTTATTATATTATGATTCACTGAATGACAACGGTTCTGTGCGTGCATTAGCCTACATAACAGCCAATCACAATGTAAGTAAAATACAAGACATAAAAAAAAATCGTAAACTGAAAGCAAAAGAAGAAAAAAGCAAGCCCGGAGTTTCTTTGTGGCTTTCTTCTTCGGGTCGTCCACCTAGGTAGCTAGAGAACGCCGCAGGTTAGTAGGTAGGTTCGTCAGCGTATTTATTTAAGGATTTCAGAAAATATATGCAATTAAACACCAACAAAATTGCATGTTTTCAAAGCTAAGCCATACAAATGTCTTTTTAATAATAATTTAATAAAGAAATAATGACTGTTTTTTTAAAACATAAAACCGCTGTCATATTTCTATTGATCTGTACAAAAGTTATTTGATTGGTACTGAGACATCACGTAACATATATACAAAACATAAAGACGACGTCATAAAAGAAAATAATAATACTAATAATGGAATAATAATAACGACGTAAGAGAGCGCTGTGTTGTGAAAGAGGGTGTAGGCACAAATATTGAAATAGGTATACTGAGATATGGTGTGCTGGTATGGTATGCACATTTCGATATGATGAATGAAAGAAGGTCGACAAAAGAAGTATACCTGGCCTGTGTGAATGCTACAACCTGAAGTTTAAGACCTCATCTATACATACAAATAAATAAAATTAGAGTGTCTGTTTGTAATATTGAAATAACCGGTTTTTACTGTATTAATATGAATATATATACGGTACATACACCAAAATAACATTTTTTACAATTTTTGTCCGTCTGTCTGTCTCTCTGTTTGTTCCGGCTAATCTCTGAAATGGCTGGACCGATTTTGACGGCACTATTATTGGCAGGTAGCTGATGTAATAAGGAGTAACTTAGGCTACTTTTATTTCAGAGAAGTCTTTTATTTTACAAAAAAAAACGAAATATTCTAATTAACACGCGGACGAAGTCGCGGGCACAGCTAGTAAGCGATAAAAACATACTAATTATAAAAGTACAATTGGCGGATGTATTTAAATCAAATTATATGATCTACCTATACACTATATATCTGTTGGTCTAGTGGTGAGTTACCCTGACTGCTAAGGTTGTGGGTTCGATGTCACCCAGGACCAATCTTTGTGTTATGAGCATGATTTTTTTTCTGTGAATGGGTGTAATTTATCAAGAATATGTATGTATTTAGAAATACATAAGTGTTTATCAGTTTTCTGGTTGCCATAGCACAGGTTCTGCATAGTTTGAGAACAGACAGGTGTGTGTTAGTAGTCCCATTTAAGATATTCATAGGTTGTGCAATATAGGCTCTGGACCTTTTCAATTGGACGTATTCATTTTTATATTATATTTTTTTTTATTTTATGTTTTTACCTCAAAATTCATTCATTAATGAACCAATTTGAACAATTTTTTTCCTTTGTGAGGCTATACATTCCATTATTAAAATTAAATTATATGTATATATATATATATATACCTACATATATTTTGGCTCAATCAGATATTTTTATGAAAAACCAAATTTTATTAACTATTTTTACATCTTTTGAAGTGGTATTTTTCACTTCTAATTTAATATATATATAGTCATTAAATAACTCACAAAACTAACTGAAAAGTATACATTAATTGAAGTTATTGCCAATAATTAATCTGTCAGTCAATTATAAATACATTACATACATAGACTCAAGCATGTTTCCCTGAGGGGTAGGCAGAGATAACTGATTTCCATTCGTCATGTCATCTTTGCACACCTCTTTTGCCTCGTTTACTGTCATTATATTCTTCATACATGCTTGAGACAAATAATGTAAATAATTGTGCTTATTACATAAAGATTTTTCCTGGGTGGGGAATGAACCCACAACTTCTATCTTATCCGTCAGGTTCATTAACCTCTAGACCAAGTGTAGACCAAACTCAAATAACATAGTCAGTTTTAATGAAACATTGAACTAAAGATACTTTCACAAAAATGCAAGCAGACATAGCAAATAATATAATATAAATACACAAAAATTCTTTGAATTTACTTCATCTTTTTGAAGACTGTTAAATATCTTGAACTTGATCATCATCATTATGTCAGCTATAAGATATAGACTGCTGGATAAAGGCCATCCCCATTTTCCCGGCTCTGCTACAATGGGGCATGAACCATCTCGCACCATGGCTGGTAGAGATCTACCAAGCCTGCATAGCGCACAGATATGTGCCGCTGGCATGGCGCAGTGTGAAAGTTATCTTCATAACAAAACCCGGGAGAACTGACTATACAGAACCCAAAGCATACAGACCTATAAGCCTGACCTCTTTCCTACTGAAAACCCTTGAGTGACTCTGTGACAGACATATTCGAGACGGAGTCTTCCGAGCAAAACCTTCATAAACAACAGCACCCCTACTCTACAGGCAAATCCACAGAATCTGCTCTGCACAGCGTGGTCGCTAAGATTGAATGTGCAGTAGATCACAAATGCTCGTCGCTGGCTGCCTTCCTGGACATAGAAGGTGCCTTTGACAAAACCATATTCCACAGTATCAGAACGGCCCTTGAGAGGCATGGCGTCAATCCAACCTTAACTGGCTGGATAACGAACATCCTCAGCTTGAGGGCGGTACAAGTTACAGTAAATGACACTACAAGGGCCATCGTGGCAAAAGGATGTCCACGAGGTGGCGTTCTATCACCACTTTTGTGGAACCTTGTTGCAAATGAACTGATCGAAAGACTCAATAATAAAGATTACTTCACCGTCGGCTATGCCGATGATATCACCATAATAATAAACGGACAACACGAAAACACACTGTGCAATCTCATGCGCCAAGCTCTAAAAATTGTAGAGGAATGGTGCAAGGAATACCAACTATCGGTGAACCCCACAAAAACACAACTAATTCTATTCACAAAAAAAAAAGAAAACTAGCGGCTCTACAGCTACCACACTTTTTCGGTACACGAGCCTTTCATCTGAAACCAAATATCTGGGCATATATTTGGACAAGCAATTGAACTGGGCAAAACATACCGAATATATCACCAAAAAAGCCAGCATATCAATGTGGCAGTGTAAACAACTGCTTGGAAAAACCTGGGGCATTAGCCCTAGAGTCACCCACTGGCTATACACCTCTGTCATCAGACCAATTATCACATACGGCTCAGTAGTCTGGTGGCCCAGGACAAATCTTAGCACAAACCAAAAAGATCTTGAAAAACTGCAGCGACTGGCATGTGTGGCGATCACTAGCAGTATGAGAACAACACCCATCGCCGCTCTACAAGCAATGCTAGGACTGCCTCCCCTACATCTTTTTGTGCAGGAGGAGGCGACCATAGCAATCTTTAGACTCAGCATGAACGGCACCCTAAGCAAAGACCCTAGAATAAAGCACACACGAATTCTCGAAGATGCTTCAAAAGGCAACCTATGATGGCATCAACGAGCAACAAAATCCAAAAAACACACAAAATCCATACGCACTACAATATACAACTCACAGAAGAACTGTGTGACCACCCAAAGCCAAATGAAACAAGAATCTATACTGATGGGTCAAAAACCGATTCCGGAACAGGAGTGGGAGTTTTCTCAAATGACCTGAACATCAAAATATCCAAACCCCTAGGGATACTCAACACTGTATACCAGGCTGAATGTGTTGGTATCATCCTAGCAGCACACGGAATAAGGGCCAGAAACATCACAAACACTCGTATTCATATACTTTCTGACAGTGCCTCAGTACTCCGCATTGGAACACGTTGCGGCATACTACAACAATATCATAACACTACAATGGATCAAGGGTCACAGCGGATCACTAGGCAATGATGCTGCTGACGAGCTTGCCAGGAAGGGTTAGAGCACGACAGCCATTGGACCTGAACCAACTGTGCCCATACCTTTCACCCAAATACGTAGATGGTTACAGAGCCACACATACACACAATCCGAGAAATGGTGGTCATCAGCATCGGGCTGCAGACAATCCAAAGAAGCAATGCCATGCTTGGATGGTAAGCTAACGAGGCGACTACTGCGGCTAAACAGGAAAAGCCTGCGCGTCGTGGTGGGGACCATCACTGGACACTGCTCACTAAATAAACACTTCCACACTATAGGAATAACTGACAGCCCTCTGTGCAGAGCGTGCATGGACGCTGAAGAAACGGTCGCACACGTGCTACTCGAGTGCACAGGCATCACAAAAATCCGGAAGGAATGAATGGAATGAAGGCTGCCATGGCTCACGTACAATGGTCCACATCAGGACTAAGTGCGGAAACCACACCCACTAGCATATTAGTGGGGACAAATGATGATGATGATGAAAGGCCATCCCCAAAGCTAAAACACCTAAATAAAGTATATGTTAGACAGAAGTTGATTGTTCAACATGTGTTCGATTGATGAAGCTCTGGGTTAACATAACAGGGGGCTACCACCTATTTCACTAGTCTTCATTATTGTTATGTGTGTTCAAATAAATGAAGGTTAAAAATTACTAAATCATTCATTCAATCAGTTTCCATGACCACGGCTTGAGCCCTCTGCTCGCCTCTATAGTCCAGTGAAGCTGTGAAAGCCTCCTAGGCTAACTATAGCATCCATAAAAAAAAGAAAAAAAAAACTTGTGTGTACTTATGTACACGCGTTAGAAGTTATACTTCTTAATAATATAAAACTTGAACATAGTTATCAATTTTCATACCACCTAGAACTAACGTCATGCTGTTAAAGTTTTTGGTGTCGGTGTGCGCGCGCATCGTAAAAATTCACTCTCATCATTTTTCTCCATCGCGCCAAAAGAAGTATAACTTCAAAAAAGTTTCCATGACCATGTGCTATCTCATAAATGGTCTGGAATAGATATTTAACATTGAAGCTGATTGAATGAATGATTTAGTCATTTTTAACCTTTATCTATTTGAACACTGATCACATGACCAGAGAATTAGGTGATAGCACCCTATGGGTTAACCCTTTACCGGGCTGTGGTCATATAATTGCCACCATATTTTGAACTCTACACGCTTGTAATAAAGTTCAAAACCAATTGATTAAAAATATACCTACTGCCTTATAAAGGATTAAAGGAATATTGAAATTTTTCTAACATGAAAAAACAACCAGTAACAGACCAGTCTTGAATGTGGAATTTCAGAGTGCTTATAAAGCTGTTAATTCTGCTCCTTATCCACATCATGATAGATAGCTGGCAGTGTCAGAGTGTAGAATAGACAGTGCACATGCAATTACACCGCAATATGATATCCTGCATAGATGACTAGTCTCCTTACCATTGACTACCACAGCCAAATGGCACTGATAGCAAGATGTGTGCTAGTGTCTCCGTGCGTCAGAGGGCATGTCAAGCTGACAGTTCCAGTTGTAGTCGTTAGTCCACAGTCATTAAGCCATGTCAGAGGCCTAATGGGTGACTTGAACAACTCTGACACTAGGGTAACCACTGCCTTTACAATAAGTACTAGTAAGTATAACCAAAAAATATATATTAATAAGTCAGATTAATCATTAATCAGCTTAAATAGCTTGGTTTAAACATTTAATAATGTGATTCTGGTAGATCTCAGCAACAATGAGAAAAAGCCAAGGAAAAATAATAAGCAATTAGTAATATTATTAAATAAAAAGTAGACATTTAATGATTACTACTAATAACGCTTATTTAAAGTATTTTGAGAAATATAGAGATAATAAATAAAAGTAATTCATATTAAGTACAATTGAAAAATTTTCGCCACAATACTTAACCAAATTATTGTATTTCAGAACCAACCAATTTAATTCTAAGACATGTAATTCAGAAATCATAATAATAAATGAGATACAATTGGCTTTGTTAATACTCAAGGGTGAGTTAAACAAAAACGTCGCAAATATAGTAATTATTTTAATAGAAAATTCTTGTTTAATATACTTAAATGTTAATACATATTCAGTAAATAAAGTTGCGTTCTTAATTCCAACAGCACCCGTTTTGTGATATCGAACCGGCGCGCAGCTAAATGCGTAAATCTACTTACTTTTCTTTTTCAACGACGACAGTCTTGTGACCCCAGCCGCGGCGCGCCAGGTGGTACGCCACGGCTGCTCCCATCACTCCTCCGCCACATATGACCACCTTCGCCTCCGGAGGCAACGCCGACATACATCCATCCAGACGCTCTACATGATCTAATGCGTCCAATCTACTGGAAAACTGTCGCGATGCTATACTTATACATTTATACGTGTTCACGCCCTTTACCCCTCGGAAACCACTTATTAACATTGTACTTCTTACGTACTTAAAAATATTAAAATCTTAACCCGAATAAATGTTGCATTTACATAATAAAAGAATTTAGTAAAAAACAATCTAAAAATAATCACCGATTATGTGAAATATTTATTTTGACATTATTGTGACAGCAGAATAGGGTTACCTTTTCTTGATTTCAGTTTCCAATTTAAGGTTAAGGGGTTTTTTAGGAACAATAATATATCTGGTGCGGCGTTCCACGCATTCAGTGATCCACACCAAGAAATACTGGGATTATTCTATTGAAATGAGTAGTATGGCGTATCCATCACCTGACACCCCATATTTACATAACTATTTTTTGTGTATCGCTTGTATTAAAATGTTAGCAGTCCCTAAAACAACAACAACCTTTTTTTAGTGATGATTATAATTTCTCAGCAAGTATGTATAAACACTGAGTACGTAAAAATCTATCACACTTTGGTACTCTAAAAGATTATTTTAATTTTAGATATTAAATTAAGAAACTTATTTCAAACTCTCTACGATTCTGAAATAAGTTTCTAAATTAAGAATGTAGGAACTAACTAACGATTCTTATTCCATGCGACAGTGGTATGTTAATTTATTAACTGATATGTTATAAATCTTGAAAAGGAGAGCGGTATTCCAGTCATATTATTATTGAATGCGCTCTGTCCCAAATGCTTTGTTAGTTTACATTTATTAAGAAAGGAATTCATAATGCAATGAAGCAAGTAGGTTTTATGAAAAGGGTATTAGAAAAATGTATACCCGCTTAAAATTAAAGTGCTTTTGTGTGTAGGTATATTTGTGTTGCAATAATAAATAGCAATTGGGGCGAGTTTTGTTATTTTTCTGGTTAGCCTAGTTAGTCCTAGCCCAAGAAACATTAAATGCATTATCCTCATTGGATGAAACAATATTAGAAGTTTGGTGCGAACCAAAGATAAGTAAACGGCATGTTCTCGTTGATGAATGAAACCGTTGCTGTAAGTCCCGTGTGTGTAGTATCCAGTCGCGTGCACCTAAGTGACTTTTGTCACTTTTTTTTTTGACCGTTGAGTGCTCTCAAGTGACAAATGTCCCTTTTTTAGTTCAGTATGATGCATCGGAGCAATCTCGTTATTTCTTTCTATCGCGTTACGTTTCTTATCTTTTTCTCTTTTCTACTCGAATCTTAATACATTCCTTCATGCAAGAAATACGACAAAAGTTCCACAATAGTTCATTCGGCTTGAAAAAAAAAATGTCAAATGTCAGTCGTCGATTCTCGCGCGTAAGTGAGGTTAATCTAACGCCTGTAAATTAATAGTTTTGAAGTAAGAAGAATGTTTTTTTTTTATTTTATGGTGTGTAAATAGAGCTATTCCACTGTTAAAAGTCATAAAATATATATGTTACCGATTTACTTTTTAAAATAATCGTATTTCAAAAAGACTTTTTTTTTTTTTTTTTCAACTTTAGTCAATGTTTTGCCCTAAATATAATAAATTAGAAACGAAATGTCAACAAACATTCATTACGACTTGAAAGAGTCATTCACAAGCATGAATAAAAACAACACTTGTTTCGACCCATATCGACTACACCTCAACAAAAAATTGTTTATTGAGCGCGCCCATTTAGCGCACGGCGGGTCGCCATTTATCGCTGACCTAGGAGCACTTCACGCGTTTTTTTTAGCACTCGAGCGGGTATTTATGGATATTTTTTTATTATTATTATCATTTCGTGCTCCTTTTCTTGCCGTAGATTATATATTTGGCTTAATATTTAAGGCCTTATGGTAAAGGTAACGGTAACGAGCAAGAACCGCATGATTGCCGAAAATCAAGGAACTATATTAGACCTGGATACCCTGTAGGCAAACGCATCTGTGTAAGCGTAGAGAAAAATGCGGCAACTTCGAATTGAGCGGCTATTTGTCTCTAATTTTGCTTTTACTATTTTATGAAAAATAAGGCTCAGTCGTGTATTTAATCGTAAATACTTTTAATATTTATAAAATTTATCATCATTATAGTTTTAAAAGTGTAAAATCAACATCTTTTAGCGATTTAAAATATTTTTTTGTTTGAATATAAGAACTTAATAATCATTTTTTTTATTACTATGCCTTATACGTAGCGAAGCACATACCGAGTCGCAAGACTTTTTTATAATTTTCTCTACGTTTAAACCTTCCCTGGACTTCAGCCAAATCGGTAAAGGCGTTGTTCAGTTATAACATTACAACGAAAAGTGGCATTGATTTTTATATATACCAGCCGGATGCGTTAGTGTTTTTTAATTGTTTTAAGTATATACGAGTACCTACCTACTTAGGGACAACAAGCCGCCCGACTTGTCGACTCCGGAAAATGTTATTTCACCGTCGGTTAATTAATTCAGATTCCAACGCATTGTTCTGTAACCTAGAGTCTAGGGCGTAAAATCATAAAATTTGTTTAGCTTTTAATAGAAAAATAGGAAACACGTACTTTACACGTGCATGCTAAATTACCTTAGTTTGGGATCAGATGGCCATGTGTGAGTAATGTAAGGTTCTAAATATTATATGCTTTTAAAGAGCTTTAAGATCTAATAAAATTTGTCCGAGAGTACCTATCTCTCAGATTAAAGTTTATTAATGTCAATATTCTATTTATAATATTTCTGTACCTACTGTTTCTGTATATAGGTAATTATGAAAGTCACTTTATGCGCATAAAAATAAAGATTCATTCTCGAAAGAAGCGCTACAGATTTTGTAAATTACTAGATATATTAATTACATCTCCAAAAAATAAGTAACTCTTTAATGTTGCAGTGTATAAAGTTCTACCTATAACAAACTTCCCAATGGAGGCAGATAATTTTTTACGAATATCCGTAACTGATTAAGATGTAGCCTAAGCATACAAATAGTCCATGCCACTTTTGTAGATATTGTGTAGAAAGCAATCAACAACCTACATGGACTTATTTCTATGACAACCTATCAACAACCGCGGCCCTCTTTACAACTTCGATCTCTAGACAAAGCCGAATTTTCACTTATATTTGTATTAATTTTTATTGTTATTTATACTTACTTATAGTTACAAACATGTCAGTGGTCGAAATAATTCATCACGATGAAGTTATTTATACAATTTTAGATAAACCTCCTCCAGATCCACCGAGAACCCCCAGGTAGGATTTCATGTTGTTTTCCGGAGTAACAGAGGCCATTTAGGTAAAAAAGTGATTTAAATGAAATATGAAATCGCTCCTCAACAATTAATTGAAATGGAATGAGGATCTTTAGAGCACGCTTTTGTCCAGCCATGAACGGCTCTCGGCTGTCATTTAAATGCCCCTTATAACAGGGCATGCTTATCCCTATTTACTATTTCTGCATGTACCTAACATCCTCTACTACACACGTTTTATACAAATTAATTTATCTTATCCATCCGGAGGCAGCCTAAAAAGATGCTAAGATGGTTATAAATATGACTACTTGTAGTGCAAGCGGGTAATAAGGTGTCTGCACCAGCCACTTAATTAGCGATTAGTCTCTCGATATTAACCAAATGTATACAAACAAAACACATCCACAGGACCATTCATAATCCATAACGCTGCTATCCGATGGACAACTTAATACAGCCGTGATTGTTGTTATACCAACAACTAAAGGCTGTGTGCAATAGATTAATGGGGTTGGATCTCATATCGAATCGCCTGAATTTGAGTTAAGTGTGTATGTGGGGGGTTAAGGGCGTTCGTACTAAGTGAAAAAACGCATTTTTTTCTGCCGGAGACGCACCCAATTTATTTGATTAATTTTTTAAAATCATAAGTCTCCATACAACATTGGCCTATATGTATTCTACTAGACGCGCAATCCCATATTGAGAATTTGCTCACCGAGTTGCAGTGCGGGCGCTGCAACTCGCTAGAAAAACATTAACCATGGATATCTCCATAACCATGCGGTTCCGCGGGGTGGGGATGGTACAGGAGGGTAGCCCCCTCCCCCCTCCACCTTTCATTCACTTACGTTTGAAGGCGACTTGATTTGAGATATTTACCGATTCATGTAGGTTCCAGTTTAGAAGTATAATAATACCGTCCATTTGATGGTAGTCAAACACTGAACAGAATTTGTATTACTTGAGTATTATAGTATTTTGATGCCAAGCAGGTGAGCGTTTCATATAATTGCAGGTACGAATCGAAATTAGAAAAGGAGTTGAGAGAAGGAATTGCAAAACGACCTCAGTTACGTCGTACATTTGGTTATGCCGAAACTCCTGTTAGGCCACCTGACCAGTTCCTCAAAAAGGGTGGAGGCATACCTTTGGCGGTCAAAAAGACTGATCATAAATGTGTCGTAAGCGGAACCCTTCCACCAGTTCCAAAACGTCCACCTCCTGGGAAGGAACCAGAAAAGCCTAAGGTCAACTTCCGCGTGATTAATATTAAAAAAGCCATAAAGACGAAAGCAAAACCAGTTCAACCCAGGTAAAGCTACAATTCATCATGTCGATTTAGACACTGCAGATTTAGGGCCTAAAATGTGATCAAATTATTATGATTTCGTCTTAGGAATATTTCAGCAGTGTACGCGAACATTGTCACTAAGCTTGCGTAGTATACAGGACGACGAAGATTCATGTCTCCCTAGACCATTCACCAATCCCCATGTTTACATATGACTGTAAACATGGGGATTGGTAAATGGTCTAGGGATCTTTATCTATGACTTCATTGGTGGAAGGCTGTAGAAAGACATCGGCTTTCCACGTCATGCTATCTATTAACTTCTCTGTTAAACTGTATAGTCGCACACTGGCTATCTGTGCCTCTAGCACGAGTTCCTGCAGTTTACTTACTCGATCACACGTACAGTTTCGTCCCATACATTGAGCACCAGAGTTTTAGTTCTTAATAGTTTCCGCGAGAGGCGCTGGTGCTGAATGTATGGGAGAAACTGTACGTGTGATCGAGTAAGTAAACTGCAGGAACTCGTGCTTTTGGCAAGATACCTAGTATTTTAGGGCAGAAGTTTTGGATTTTTACCGAAGTTAAGATTCGATTGATATTTTTTGGGAGCAATCTCTTCTTTTTGACGTTCTGCAGGTTGGTAGACACAAGAGATGGCCACATCAAGAAAATTAAAGGTTCCGGCGAAGTTCCCGAGTACTGCCTCAGACCGGACTTCGGGCAGATGCCGGCATATCTTTTACGGAGGAACAGAAAGATAGAAAAAGAGATACAAAAGATTAAAATGGAATATGAGCAGAAGGAAAGTTTATGTAAACTTATAAGCGAAGAAGAGCGCAACAAGTTACTTAGTGTAAGTATGCGCTAACATATTTATAATACTAGCTGCGCCCCGCGGTTTCACCCGCGTTAAACTTTATAAATTATAGCCTATGTGTTATTCTGATGTATAAGTTACATTATTGTAAAGTTTCATGAAAATCCATTCGGTAGTTTTCACGTGAAAGAGTAACAAACATCCATCCATACTTACAAACTTTCGCATTTATAATATTAATAAGATTCATAAATAATAAAAATAATAATTTATAACTTGGCGAATAATAAAATATACATACCTATAGTCGTGAGCTCGGATTATATGATAATTATTACTTACAGTAGATATTAAGATATTTGTTACATAACAAAAACAAATACAACATAAAAAAAATGTATGGTTGTGTATATGGTATGTATTTTTTTTTTAAATCTTAGGTAAGTATGTATTTTTTTTAAATATTGTATACCAATAAGATTTAAAAAAAATTAGGTATATCGTGTCACAAAAAAATAGAATATTGATTTTATCATTCGAGTTTTGTCCGTATAATATTCTTTTTATACTAGTTTACAATAGTTTGAACTCTGCTAACTAACAATTAGGTTTCTATTTTATTTATTTATTAAACAAGACAAACATTACACCATTTAGCATTACAAAAATTCTTTACAATGAGATTGATTACGCGATAATGGAGTTTGATATCTTGGTGTTGAAGTTCGATCTATTTATTGTATTTGATGACTTCAGTTCGATTTCTTTCTATCTGATCTATCTATATCTTAAGAATACAATTTGCAACAAGTGAGTTTATGTCAAGCTCAATACTACTAATATTATAGAAGTTCGTAAGTGTGTATGTACTTCTTCACGTCTTAACGGCTGGAGCGATTTTAATAAAATTTGGTATGGACTTAGCTGACACCCTGGAATAACACATAGGCTATAATTTATAAAGTTTAACGGGGGTATAACCGCGGGGCACAGCTAGTTGAATAATAAGTTTAGATTCTAAGCACCTTTTGAAACCTCGGTCCTACATTGTTTTTCATGTATTGTACTATAGAATTGTCGTTGACATGTCTTGAAAATGTTAATTGTGGACTATCTTTCTAACATATTTTTCTCCCATAGGATTTGAAGCACAACTGGTCCTTGCTGCAGAAAGCTTTCCTTCAGCTACCCATGCTTACGGACACCATTCCTAAGATCTTGAAAAAGACTAAAATGGAGCAAGAATTGAAGCAGTTGGAGAAAGACATTGCTTTAGTTGAAAACAATCCTTACATCTACATATTCGATAGATAGGGATGCATACTTAGTTATACTTAAGTCGGCACTATTTTAATCTAATTACTTAATGTAAAATTGTCGATTACGGATTTCTAAATATGAAAATAAAAGCGGTACCTTACCGTTATCTTAACATTGACTTTGAAATATTTTAAAAGCTACTAAAGTCGGAAAATAAGGCCTAGGGGATAAGTTTGTGGTTATCGTGGCGTGGCAACCTCTCCGACGAGTTCTGGCAACCCTACATATAACTTTTATTTAATACTCGTCCAATTAGTTTAGAACAAATAATGAATGCTATAATTCGTGTAACATTTCATACGAAATATAGCAATGAGGTTGATATTTGCAAATAAATTTGTGTGAAATATCAATTGTGAGAGTTTTATTTGCACGTGGAATGTATTAAAGAATGATCTACTCGTGTTTCATGGGCAGTAGGTATATCCGCCGTCGTCCCCAGTATAGCGAGATTGCCCATTACAGTTCCTACTATGCACTTTCATGGATATAATAATAATAATATCTCGGGACAATGTCACACAGATCATCCTAGCCCCAAACTAAGCAAACCTTAGTTTGGGGCTAGGACATACTTATATAGATAGATAAATACGTATATACATAGAAAATATCCATGACTCAGATATATGTATATCAATAATAATAATATATTTACTCACTAGACTTTACACTACTTTGACGGGCCTGTTTTGGTTGGTAAATGCTAGCTTATCACGCCAGAGGTCGTGGGTTCGATTCCCACCCATGACAGATATTTGTGTGCATGAACATGTCTGTTTGTCCTGAGTCTGGGTATGGTTATAGGTATAAGTATGTATTTACAAATGAAAAATAATATATGTAGTATACTAGTTATCTGGTTTCCATAGTACAAGCTCTGCTTAGTTTGGGATCGGATGGCCGTGTGTAAATAATGTCCCAGGATATTATTATTATTATGACTAGAAGTCAGAAGGAAAGACGAACAGTTTGTAACTGTGCTCAGGAACGTCCGTTGAAATTGGTACCTACCTACTGCACTGCTTAATCGTCTGCCACGAATCTTTGTCCCAAATAATTACAACCGCATTAGAAGACACTGGCTTGAGATGATATAACATACCTACATGTATGATCTTTAGGTAGTATAACAGGCCTGTGGCCGTACATCATCATCATATCAGCCGAAAGATGTCCACTGCTGGACAAAAGCCTCCCCCAAGGATCTCCTCAATAGCCGGTCCTGCGCTGCCCGCATCCAGCGGCTTTCCGCAACCCGCACAAGATCGTCGGTCCACCGTGTAGGAGGCCTGCCCATGCTGCGTCTTCCGGTTCGTGGTCGCCACTCGAAATCCTTTCTGCCCCATCGGCCGTCAGTTCTACGAGCTATGTGCCCTGCCCACTGCCACTTCAGTTTGGCAATTCTTTGGGCTATGTCGGCTACTTTGGTTCACCTGCGCATCTCAGCATTTCTGATTCGATCTCGCAGGGAAACTCCAAGCATAGTCGTTTGGGTGACCTGAGCCGCCTGATAAGGCCCATAGTGAGGGACCACGTCTCTGTTCCGTAAGTCATCACTGGCAACACACACTGGTGGCCGTACCTATAAAAGTAAAATAACGAAATAAATGCGTCTAGTGTTGTTAGGTCCAGTTTTACAGTAAATTAGTCCAAGTTTCATGCCCTCTCTACTGGCTGTTCTTGTTTATCGTATGGCAGTGTTTATCCTAGTGTCAGTTGTTCAAGCCGCCCAGTAGGCCTCTGTCATGACTTAACGACTGTTTTCTAATGACTATAACCGGGACCGACAGCTTTACGTGCCCTCCGACGCATGGAGGCGCCCAGAAATTAAACCACTTTGGCGGTCACCCATCTATGGACTGACCGCGAGTCTAGTTACTAAACCTCGCTGATCGCTTACTCACCGGTGAGAGTATCTAGCTATGAGGACCTCTACTGGCTGTCAAAAAAATGTATTGCAGTTTCGCCAAACTTATAGATTACTCTTTCATCTATTAACGGCTTGTCTACCAACGTCCCAACAGAGGTAACCCTGGTGGTTGTCATCCATCTAGACTGCAGTTGTGCAGTCTAGATGTGTGGTCTGTTGGGACGTTGGTTTGCAACCGTGTAGAAGATGCTAATTCTTCCCTCTATACCGATTTTAGACCAGCTTATATTTATAGCAATAGAATAACTGATTACTTTAATAATAATATTATGTAATATATATGCCGTTCACGTTACTATTGATTTATATTTGTTTGTTTAGCTCCTAATTCATTTAATTTAGATTTACGTATAAATTGTCGTTACTTACGAAATTAGTGCAAATGCTATGTACGCCGTTATTGTGATGCATATCAGACAATGTGTTATAGATGTTATTTAACTGTGTACTTATAATATGTATCATGTGGCAGTACTTTAATAAATAAATAACACTTCCTGTTAGTTTCAATTCTTTATTCATTCATGGAATTAGGATATTCCCATACAACTATTGAACTTAGTTTTTTCAATTCAAGTCTAGCGTTATAGCCGGTTTGGTATTTTCATAAAAGGCAGTCGGCCAAGATGCTTGAGTTGCATGACTAGTACCTATGATGCAAGTCTGCTCAAGCTCAATAGCCCGTCTGACAAGTGGATAGAATCTTTAGGTGTTGGTTAACTCAATATTCATCAATAATGTGCTTTATTGATTGGCCTGACTCAAAATAGGGTTTTGTATGCAATGGCACGCCGGTCGGCAATGTGGATACGACGCGTTGTTTGACAGGCGATCATCGGGAGCAATTACTCGTCGTAACTCTGCGTCGTATCTCAGCTTGGAGAGGTATTTCCTTCGTCGTAACTCAGGTGACGACTCCAGGATAAAATATATAATAGGGATAATTTTATATCAGATGTGGATGCGTAGAAATTGTTAAATAAAACACAATTTGGAGAAACCCAACAATTTTATTCCGACAATATTCACAAAAATAATGTGATACTACAATATATTAGCCTAATTGACTAGATTATGCACTAGAATAAGGAGAGACCGAGCCTCTACGTGGATATGTCGCCGTGGCCGAAGTCTAACGTGGTTTACTTAATTCTCAAGTCACCATAAAAATATATGATTATGGCTTTGGAAAGTAGCATCGGCTGCAGTTACTTTTAAAATAAAATTATACTAATAATGGCGCCTAAAACCACGTTATTATTCCGCTAGATGTCGCTACACAGTGCTAGTTACTTCAATATCAATCAACAAATTAGGGTCAGCTATTCTGCCGCGTGTTGTTGGGCTGCTGTCCACCGGTATTTATAAATATTTACTATCGGAAATACCACTGAATCAATTAGAATTAGAAAATGTCCATTACGCTTAGGCTAATCTGCCGAAAACAGTCGTGTACTAATCCACATCTATTTTATCTTTATTTACTATCCCAAATTACCGTCCTGAATATTAACTCTTTACTAATTGTCGAAGCATGCGTCGGTACCGTACAATTCCATTTAGCAAATTGGAATGACGTAACCGGCAATGTGTAGCGCCCCGTAGCGGAAAATCATGGCGATTTCAGACGACATTGAAAATATTAGGTAAGGGGCAAACACGTGGTTACACTCATATAAGAACCTACAATGTTATTAGGTTGTCTTTAATAGTACTTATATATTTATCGGACTGCCAATAAGAATAGAACAATATACCAGTCGAACCACAAAGATGCCCCTTGAATATTATTTTAAAACTTTATTCTACGATCAAACGCTTAGCGTTTTATTGACCAACTACTGAATTCAGAGATGGATACAAAAATATCGATCAATTATTTTTCAGGTATCTATGGGTAGGCTATGTGTCTAACAATTAACAATATTCATAAGATACCAAGGTGCCTTTAGAAAAATTCGCCGTTATACATGGTGTTAACCCTCCGTCCCGATAGCATACGAGGTTTTGTCGTATCTGTTGAATACCAATATAGTAAACACAGCTTCCTAAATCCAGAGATAGCGGTAGCATTCGTCCGCTTTTCGGAGCTGTAAATAAAATCTAGATTCAGAAAGAACGGCCATTTATTACATATAATCCAACAAATTTAAAATCCTATAAAACATTTTTGATAATTTCAAAGCGATATTTTTTTTTTCAGCATAATGTTCATAGAATATTTTATTTTATAGGTGGCAAACGCATTCTGGAGCTTATGTATTAAGTGTCCTAACTAGGCCAAACCTTTCACTTTTATATATTTAAAGACTTTGCTTAGTAGGTATGTGTTTACTAGTATTAACGTGACTTTACGCTTTTACGTATTAAGACATCACATAGTATGTATCTTTTTCAATATAATATAATCAAAAACACATTAAAATTCTCAGACACATAGCCTTACCTAAATAAATACCAACTTTAACTACTAAAACGAATGTGAAATATTAAAATAAACTATATATAATTTTATTTGGCAGAATCTTCTTTAGAGTAACGGTGCAGAATTCAAGGCGCAATTATCTCAATCGCAGTTGAGCATGTTTTATGGGATAAGAGATTATTGTATTAATTTAGTAAAGAATTCGATTCCGCCTAACTGGAGAAACACTTTTACTAATTTATTTGTATCAGTAGAAAAATAGAAAATAGATTTTTTTTTGAAAATATGGAAAATAGACTCCAGAGAATGACTATCACATTTTTGGAAACCGAATACAATAAATTTTATATCCTTTGAACATATAAATGCGCGTTGAATTCTGAACCTTAGTTTGGAAGTAGTAGAGTTCAGTTTACCGGAATCGGTACAATGCTAGCCACGTCCATTCCATACATTTGTTTGTCATATTTCCTTAGCCAGAGGAAAGCGTCAAGTATGAAATCGCTTGGCCTTGCCAGCATCTTTACTAATAAACGTTATTTACATAGCTTGAATATTTTTTCATAATGATGACAATGGGAAACTGATCCCATGTTAGTTGCTACATTACTAAGAACACACAACATTCAAATTGAACATCCATTGGCACAGACTAATTTAACAATAATTAAACTAAGACTGGATTGAGGCTTCAGTTGAATGAACTAGACATAAGTACTAACAATGATGACTATTACGTAACCAGATGGACGGCAGTTTTCCTGTGAAATTTTTTTGACAAAACTGTTAGGTGGAATAAGAAAATAATGATGACATTGAAATATAATTACAAAGAAAAATGACGACAAAGAAATATGACGACATTGAAATATTAACACAAAGAAATATGATGACATTGAAAGAAAAATGAGGACAAAGAAATACGATAAGATATAAAGACGATGACATTGAAATATGATATCAGAGAAATATGATGACAAAGAAATATGATGAGAATAATTCTATTTCTTTGTCGGGCGTGACTATTATATATTTTTATTCTGTCCATTCTAACTGAAGTGTAGAGAATTGGCTCTACATCTTATAGAAAACATTGAAAACACATAAGTATATATTACATAACAATTTAAATCGCATATTAGTGCAAGACTATTTCGCCGAAAATAGAGCAAACTTAGCAAGAATTAAAACACAATTGGTGTCGGTTAAAAGAAAATAATGGGATGGTTGTATGGAATATTTCTAGAAGAAACGATAATATAGTTGCAATGAAAATACAAAAATTATGTAACCGAAATATAATTTCTCAAAATAAACTGACACCGTTTCTTATTTATTTTAATGTCTTACGGCCAGCCAAACATATTATTATAAAAGTACTAGGGTTCAAACGTAAAAGACGCGTACTAAACTACGAGCAAACAGACATTGTCGCAATTTTCAAAAATCTCGTTTTAAGAGAGACACAATGGATTCTTAAGCTTATAATAATTCAGTTACAGCGGTGGTACATTCAATTTAAGGTTTTTCGAAACATGATACTGCATTTAGTCCAACAACGCTTTACGGAAAATATGTGTTATCATTTAATCAGACTTATTTTCGCTTAGTAATTTGCTTGATTCATCAATATATTAAAATATTGTTACGGCTCGCGCCATCTAGTAACACATAAGATAGTTACTTCGCCACGTGAACGTTTACTGATTACTAGCGCCATCTCTTATCAAGGAATAGAATTTCAATGTTACAAAATTTACTGTTCGGTATAAGAGATGGGGCGAGTCTAAAAACATTGAATGATAAGTATAGTCGGAATTAGAATACGAAGCGATAATTTGAATTCAGAGGACTATTCACCGTTTAGAGAACAGAGATTATAGATGATAAATTAAATTAAAAAAAACGTTGATATTGTTCTTTAAATAAAGTTAGTTGGAATTCAAATAATTGATGTCATAATTAGTCTCGGAACCTCCAGCTCGTAACAATATTGACGTGAGTTTTGATCAAGCAATGACCGTTCATATATATACTACGAGTTTTATTACCAACCTCTTAAAGCACAGTATATGTCTCGAAAAAGTTCCTCAGAAATATCCTACATCATTTTTGACTAAGATTTCATAAGCCGATTGGCAATGATATTGCACAAACATAGACAAAATAACACTTACCTAATATATACAAAAATAATTTATGACTACCTTAACCTTAAATTACGGATTGTTATACTTCGATGCTAAACATCGGGGGGAGGGAGTAAGATCTAAGGTTTTTAAAAACCATTCAAAGAGCAGTCCAGACTTATAGCCAATAGATATAGGATTTCCAATGACATCGTATATGATAATTTATTTAAAAATAACCTTAAGCATGCCGTAATAAGTTATTAAACCTTTGCGACTTTAGTGGAAAATTCATTGAAAGTCTTAAGACTAATTTGGCTCATATAGAGCATTACCACACGGACTATTAAAAAATAAAAAAAAATATCATGGCAGTTTTTTTATAGCATTGTCTCATGTTTTGGCATTAATACTAAAATCTAGATCATCGCACAAGGATTTAGAGCCAACAAAAATGTTCACACCCCATTTCCCCGCAAACACAACATTCTTTCTCACATATTACAACTTCTTCAAACTCATTGGCCGGATATATAATCCCTGATATAGTGATACATTTACTTGTAGTGTATAAATTAACAGAATTTACGGAAAGTATAGACACAATACACTTAGGGAAATCTAAATACATGCACTGGTTTTGGTTTACTAAAGACCATTTTTTTTAAAAACATTTTTTTTTTTAAATAAATGTGTAACAAAGCGAAACACGGTTGTTTAAAGCAGCATATAGATTTTCTTATATGTATGATAGCAAAAAGAATTGAGTTTTAACAATTTATTCGGCGATTGTATTATATTAACCCTTAATTGGCCATAGCGTATATTTATAATCGACTAGTTGTACCCTGCGCGTTTCACTACAGCAATATCTAAAATAGTGGCGCCACCTGTCGAAGATTGGTCGTACCAACTCTGAAACCTTTGTGGGCTCATGCACAACACTTTGCTGAAGATCATCACATGGTCAAATGCATAGTTTACGATTCTATAAAGGACATACAGACAAACATTCATTTTTATATATACAATCATTTTTAGTATTAACTGTTATATCACTGTCCAATTAAGGGTTAAAAACAATGATCCAAAGCTATGTATACATTTGCTATTACTGATTATTTATTAATAAAATTAGATAACACACGTAAAAAAATCGTATAAAAAAGTTAATTTAGTCCTCACTGAGTACTATATAAATAAGTTGGTGAATTTAATATCAAAACCAGTGACGAAGTTACCTAGCGGACATAATTGCCAGCGTTACACAGTGGATATTTCACATAAATCAAATGTTACGTAATTTAAATTCTTATATCTATTGTTTTTAAATAACTGGTTTTATAATAAAAATAATCATATAAACAGTTAACTGTTTGATATGATTATTTTTATTTGACAATACCCAATGTATTATTCTGAGAATAATACAATTAGATGACCGACGGGATTATCTCATTCCCAACAATAACATTTGGAATATGCTTAACATAAATTTACAAATGAGATGGACGGCAGTTTTTCTGTGACATTTCTTTGACAATACTGTTAGGTGGAATAAGAAAAAAATATGACAAAGAAAAATGATGACATTGAGATATGATGACATTGAAATATGAACACAAAGAAAATTGATTACAAAGAAACATGATGAGAAAGAAATATTCTACTTCTTTGGCGTGCTTGACTATTATATATTTTTATTCTGTCCATTCTAACTGAAGTTTTAAGAATTGGCTACATCTTATAGAACATATTGAAAACACAAGTATATATGACATAATAGTTTTTAAATAACTGGCTTTATTTAACTAATTGATATGACAATACACAATAATTTATGCTGAGAATAATGCATTTAGTTGCCCGTCAAAATTATATTATTCCCAAAATTAACATCTGGAATATGCTTAACATAAATCTACAAATCTTTTAATTTAAATACTTAATAGATTTGTAAATTGAAAATGTATTTGTAAAATGCAATTGTTATATTTCTTAAAACAATAACCGAAAAACGATTCAACAATATCATACAAATACTTCAGTGATTAGACATAAATAAAGCTTGAAAATAATTGCTATTGAATGTGGCAGAATGATCTCACTCTACAACCTATCACAATTGAGCAAATTCAGTTCAAACGAATGTCAAGAGATCTTTAACATGGTAACATTTAATAAGTTACATATAAAATAGCGGAATAAGTTACTATGTAGAAATACTGATACATGAAAACAATGAGATCTGTCTTACAAAACTATCTTATAATGAGAGAGTAACATACCAGATGCGGAGTTATCCAACGCTGGAAACACAAATGAAATATTTTTAATATCAGGATTTTTATGGCTGGTGTATTTTGTTAAACTACACGTGTAAAGACAATGTGATTAGTTTCCACTTTATTGTTTTGGGAGCTCGATATTTAGGCTTCCATCCACAATGCTTTGTTGATGGAAGACTTTTTTACTGCCTCTACTGGTCCTGGGTTAAAATCGCGGGTCGGGCGCAAAGTGATTCTGGGACTTTTCTGTAATAAGAAATATTTCTCAGCATCAGCCCGAAGTCTCGGACTTGGCGGTTTTATACGCCCGTGCGTCGGAAAGCACGTAAGGCGTCGGTCCTGTACCTGACCTCTTTCCGGTCTTGTCGCGTCCCATCTGATCTAAAGAGTGATTGAATAGAAAGTGCTTCTGTGTATTCGCACACACTTGTGCACTATATGTCCCGTACAGATGGTTAATCTCGATTGAGACTGGCCGCCGTGGCCGAAATTCGGCTAGGATGACATTATTTATTACGTAAATTTAATAGATATTTTTTGCGGAAGAAGCGATTCGGTGAGTTTGAAAAAGCTTCAGTAAACAGGATATAAAATTTACGACCGTTGTTCCTCGTATCGCATCAACTCAGTCTATCACCACCAAAAAGAGCCTGTTTAGGACTACGGGCTATTACCACATGAACCACTACCATGGTCCTTTTCAGTCAATGTCCTTCAGCTTTCAGCTGGTGACGATGAAGGTCGTCGCTGGTTTCAATGTGTCTCACCCGGTAGGGCCTTTCGCCCGGTGCTTGAAGAAGGGAACGCCCACCTGCATCCCCATTTAAAAAAAGCCATACCCCGCGAAACCGTCACTGTTTCTAACCGGCCCCCTCGCCAGGGTGGTGACTATTACCATCGTCGGCAGATTATAATAAGGACCGTACCGTAAACATGGCATTCCACCACATCCATGGAGGGGGTATAAGATAGGTCGCGCTCCATAAGGACATTAGGCTCGGAATTAGAATCCAAAGCCACAACGCGAAATAGGGAGAAGGAAAGCGACTTAAATAATGGATTATTGACAAGTGTTCAGTAAGTTTAATTGTGTGTTTTAAATAAAGTTGTTTAGGTTTAAAATATGAATGACAATATTTAGTAATTATTGTTATAATGTATCTCTGTAATTATCGGAAATGGATAAATAAATATAATTATTTTTCAAACTACTTTAGTCTTAATAATATTTTACGGACAGTCAAGTCAAAATATTACTCACATTTTAGCGGATTTTTTGTTAAGTTTCTGATATATTGAGCCTTTGGCGATCCCAGCGGGACCTTTGGCTAATCCGGAGGGTCCTCGGGCAAGGGGGAATGGTCTGTCAATGGGTTCTCTTGGCTCAGGTCCTTCGGATCTCACGGCTTGCCCAGTACGAAGCTCAGGGTCTGGCCCCGTCCAAGGCATGTAGTCTTTTCTGGAATAATAATGCGGAGTTAATTATTTCTTCACAACATATTTTCTTACATTAAATTAGTAAACATAAGCTTCGCGGTGGACGGTTCGAAAGCTTTATTATTACAGTTAGCTTTCACCCTTACACAATACTTCGGCGTCAAGAAATTGAGGGAGTTCTGTCGTGGGTGAAAGAGGTAGTCAGTTCCTAGTTTAAGTTTTAGAGAGGTAGTGCATAGCGTTATTTTGCTCAAAAAGCAGCCCGTCTGGGGAAGTACCTCCACCTTACAGAAGACATTCCTTAATAATAACATTAATAACTTAATGTTGTGTTTCTGCTTGTGAGTAAGGTCGCCTGAGCTCATTATGGTGGGGGAAGGGTCAGCAACACTTGTTTGCCGACTCTTAAAGGCCGGCAACGCACCCGCGACTCCTCTGGTGTTGCGAGTGTACGTGGGCGGCGGTGATCACTTACCATCAGGTTGCACGTTTGTCGCCCTCCGATAAAAAAACAATCCAGATGTGGTTTTGGGTCTGATATCGTGTCTCATAGGGAACCAGTACCCCAAGTAGTTTGACCAGATCATAGAGTCTCTTGATTCCTGACTATTGTGTTTATATGTTCTGTCACTCTCCAAGGATCGGTCTTATCTCCTCTTTTTTTTTTAAACCCCAACGTTGAGCAAACCCCCTATAATTTTCCACATATCCTGGTCTTTTTTTGACGGTACTAGTCCCTCCCTCTTACCCACCAATGCCAGCCAAGCCAAGCCAGGATCAAAAGTAGCTCACAATGAAGTGACATTGAGCGGTGAGGTTCAAGCATGTTCCGGGAGATCGCTTTAACTGTCTTGGATCCCGCAACTAAAATAATCACAATGAAAGAAGGAGGATTTAGAAAATGAATAGTTCCACCATATCCTGGTCTGTAGAATAGGTCTTCCAGTAACCGTCTAAGTCATCGCAGCCTTAACACTTCCGAGCTCTACCGTGACAAGCACCGCCTCCTTATTATTGTGAAATATATTTCTACGACTTATGGAAAACTATAGGGCGGAATTTTCCCAACAGTGGGACAGCATAGGCTAATGGGAATAAATTGAAAAAATACTTACAGCAACAAACTGTCTTTCGGTCCCTGTCTCAGAGTCGGATTCGGGCCCTTCATTGCGCTACCAAATTGAGACTTAAACTTCGTTTCAACGGTGCTTCTTGACTTCAAAATAGGCCTGCAAAGTTCACAAACGTTTGATCCAACATCTGCATAAATAATATCAATCTAAAAGACTTTGTTAAACATGCAGTAGACCTAATAACTTTCACTAGTAAATAATTAATATATCTAAAGATTTGGGAACTTTAGTGGTTCATGATATATTCATAAAAGGTAAGAATGATTTGAGGAAGCTAAATAATAATAAAATGATTATGAATATGATGACTAAACTCTAACATGATGATCTAAATATTACCGCTAATTTGACTTAGAGATTCCTCTGTAATCTGTAGAACTATCTTCTAGGGATTGTAATTTAAACACACATATAGGTATAAAATTCTACCAGTCTATCCAATTATCTAATTATTATTGCTAAGTTTATATATGACTATAGGGAATTATTCTATAGTTTTGTAAAACTATTTCCTTACATAGAAAGATATTCACACACTTATCTGTTTAAGAAATTGTTTTGTTTTATTTCATCGAATGAAAACTAACATTTGAACGACAAGAACAAAGTATATAATAATAATCTCAAGCTGATAAGTATGTATTTTACAAATAATTAGGAAAGGAACTAAATACTTGTAATGTGGATAACATTATTCTACATGCAAACACACACTTACAAAATACCAATAAGATACAAAAGAACCAGACATATCATAAAAAAAAACACAGGTTTTATAATAAAATAATATCCTGGGACATTATTTACACACGGCCATCTTATCCTAAACTAAGCAGAGCTTGTACTATAGAAACTAGATAACTGATATACAAATTATATTACTTTTATTTTGTAAATATGTACATACTTATATAGATATATAGAGGTTGGTAAATGCTGGCTTTGTACACCGCAGTTGATGGTTTCGATTCCCACCCAGGACATAATTTGTGTGCATGAGCATGTGTGTTTGTCCTGACTCTGGGTGTAATTATCTATATAAGTATGTATTTACAAAAGAAAATTAATATATGTCAGTTATCTGGTTTCCATAGTACAAGCTCTGCATAGTTCGGGATTAGATGGCTCTGGGCGAATAATGTCCAAGGATAATATTATAATAAGCAAGCAATCTCATAACAACACTATTAAATATATAATATAGGTATACGTATATATAGATGGTGTAACATATACATATAACATACAGTCGTATACATACATATACAGTCTCAATCGCATAAAGTAGGTCCCACAGTATACATTCGAGGCAAATGAACAAACGTAGGCTTTAGACAAACTCACATAAGGCATGCTTTTCCAAACCACCTAGATTTCTTGTCAAACCAGAGTATATTAAAGAGAATAAAACATATTACATTAACTCTTCAAATATTATCCACACATATAACATCACAGAAATAACGTACAAGTAAGTTCGCTTAATAAAGGCACATCTTTTTAGTAGTTGCTTATCAAAACTTGTTTCTTATCACCACGATGATTGATAGTACCATGGTGATTATTTGTTCTAAATTAAATAGTTTTATTCGTGACTATGGTAATAATAATATCCAGGGACATTATTCAGAAACGGCCATCTGATCCCAAACTAAGCAAAGCTTGCACTATGGACAGCAGATAACTGATATACTACATATATTACTTTCCTTTTGAATTAATAAATACCTAGATAATCACACCCAGACTCAGGACAAACAGATATGCTCATGCACACAAATATGTGTCCTGGGTGGGAACAAAACTTTGTGCGATGAGTACGATTATTTGATGTGTCTTGATGTAATTTATCTGCAATATGTATGTATTTAGAAATATATATGTATGTTGTGGGTAAGTTGTCCCAAGACATTTATTTACCATGAATAATGGTGTTTCGGATACCTCACGACACGACAGACCTATTTTTTGGTGGTCTTCAATAATCCGGTTACCCTGTGTAATTATATAGCTTTTTATAGAAGCATGCGGTTATTTACAAGGTCTCTTTCCCATCAACGAATACTTTAAATATTATCAAATTAACTTACAGATTCTTTAAAGGATTTTTTTTTATATATAAAGGTATATTTTAATCTCTTTAATATGCACTAGATTTGATTTCGACACAAAAAGTTTTCACAAAAGGGATACAGCCTGGAATTAGGTTTTGTCAGTTACAATACAATATACAAATCACACATCTAACCGTACAACATTCACAAAACACATTCACAAGTGAAATAGTTTACAACACAAGTGCTTTTGTATCACATAGTAAAAGGGTTCACACAAATTAACATTGGCGTAGTATAAGGTTCTAGGTTAGGTCCAGTTTAATTTGGTTATATGCTACTATACAGTTTTATGTTAACTTGTTCAATTAAGCATATCACGGTGATATATATTTTTGAACAATAAAAATGATTAATAATAATAATAATTATTTTTAAAGTTAGTTTTATTACTATAATAATAACGTAAAATCAGTAACAGGGATGGAATTGGAGATGGTTTTCTTTTTATTTTAAGTTGAATTTAGTTATATTGAATTCCTGCATGCATTTATAATATACATACATTTACAATCTACTCGTATGTGTACAGAAGCATTAAAGTCTTAATTCAAATATGAATTCTGTTTTGCTTCTTGTGCGCTAGTCACCTGTAGCCTATATGGTCTTACGTGACAGCAAGACATAATATATCATTGATCTTTTTTAACTTTTCTTTAATCCACTTTATTTAATTACCTGAAATTGATGTCAATTGCTTCAAAATATATATTTCCAATAGATTCAGCAAATACAGGCTGTTATATTTCTATGAGCTAAAGACAACAATGACGCCAGTCTCGGCAATCTCGTGTATTGTATTCTACGAGTATATGCAAAGACAAGACAACATAATCTTACATCCTTTTAAGAAGCGTGGAGACAAATTCGGCAACACATCTCTCTAAAAACGTTTGACAAGACACAACACATGCTCAGTTGGAAGTCACCATGGGCGAAGTTAGAGTAAAATCAGGAGTTATATAATTAATTAAAAAAATCGGCGTTAGTTCAGATGCTGTTTTAACCAATTAGGTAATCACATGAATGTATGTTACATGTGTCTTTATACATATTTCGAGGTAGATGCCAAAAAGAGGTGGTTTACGACCCAACGCGCAACTAATACCCTAATACCTGTTATCATTAAACTCTCGAAATTTGATACTAGTCTTCTCTTTTAAATAACTTGTCCCCTAAAGGAGCTAAACAAACAAATGCTTACGCTTCCGGCAAGGGCCTGGTTCAAAGGATCCAAGAAGAGATTTCATCGATACTGATGCAAACTAAGGGACATAGGCTATAGGGATCGCGGTCATACCCACCGGCGAGTACCTACGATATATTGGATTGTGTTTTGAATTTTGCAGTCAGCTTGAATGTGTTCATAGTGAATGTACCATGGGGCACCCACAGCATGTAGCATTAAAAGATTTTGAAGATCCGAATGGATCATAATGGGTTGAATGCACGGCATGTAAATTTTCACTTTATTGACAGAGGTTTTACTGCGCTCAATTAGGAAGCAGTGAAGTTGGCTTAGAGCAATTGCACCGGATGGCATTAAGATTGGCGTCGAATTAATAAAATGCCGCGTTGTATGCGAGAGACAGTTCGGCTTGGGGGTTGTCAAAAGATTAAAGCCAGTACCGAATCTGAAAAAAATAATCCAGTCTTGGGGAGCCCTGTGTGCCTGTCTTGAAAACTTGAACCATACGGAACGTATAGGCCGTGTATTTAAATGCATATGTGGATACCGTCGTTAAAAGTGGAAAAATGGCGCTAATGACTAATTTCAATTTTAGAATTTCTCCAAAAACGCAGATCTAATCATCCTACGATTTCTGTTTAAGTTTGCGCTAACAATAGTTATCAATACTTAAGAGATAATATATTTTGTATTCATTAGTACGTTCTTAAAAATACATACATCTGCAAAGCGTATAATGTTGCCGATATCCCTAACACAAACATGGGGAGTAACATTTTCAAAGAGGATAAATCAAATTGTTTAGCAGACTTTTTTTAAATCGATATGCCAATTTCAAGGAAATATTTTTTTGTTATGTTTCTCGAAAGGTTATGCGTTTATTTAGTTCATGTACTTAGTCTAGTATTCCAAGCCTTAGCTTCGCCCATGTTGGTTCCATTAAGAATTCAATAGTTCCTTCTGCCCTAACTTGGTGCATGCATGTAATGTAACATACTTCAACTGTTCAGTCCACGTCTTCAGGCGTCGCGAGGCAGGAGGCGCCGGCGGCGGACTCGGCGTGCGCTCGACGACACTGGCGTTCGGGGCGAATGAGTCGCGGGCAGAGGTGATGAGTTACCAATACGAGCATCATTTAAACAAAAAATGGAGGACAAATTGACTTAAAACACTCCCATATTGTTAAAGTACGAAATTCCCAGCTGAGTACCTACCATTTGAAACACTTTTTCTAAGTTATTTGAGACTACTTAATTGACAAAGTAAAATGTTTTTAAGACGTTAGGGAAATTATACATTTTATACTCATAGAATTATCGTAATTTTTGAATGTTGTGTACAGATATAATTGGACAACAGATTTAACACTGTTATAAGAAAATGATATCATTAATTTGTTATTAGTCAGTAGTCTATTTCTGTACCTATGAAATAAAATAAATAAATATATATCTTTCTTCTCCTCTTCCTATCCTTCCTTCCCTTTCTTCCTGTCTCTATTTTGCTATGTTTGGTGGCGTCATAGCCAAAATGACAAGACTTTGAAAACTTAAGTATGAAACGACTTCTTTGAACTTTCTATGACTTATTTTAATAACTCCCCTTTCACTCGCAAATACTACAAAAATTACATTAAAACTCGATATTAAAGAAATTCTACCAATTGTAACTCGGAAATTACATAATTCCAGAGTTAGAG
The DNA here is from genome assembly GCA_951640165.1 of Pseudoips prasinana. NCBI lineage: Eukaryota > Metazoa > Arthropoda > Insecta > Lepidoptera > Nolidae > Pseudoips > Pseudoips prasinana. Next base: position 7,741,169 of record OX621234.1, read on the forward strand.
ATCATCAGAGGTCGTGGGGTGTATCCCCACCTAGGAAAAATCTTTGTGTGATGAGCACAAATATTTGTCTGGTGTAATTTATCTATAATATTTATGTATTTAGAGATATATAACTAAGTTTATCAGTTGTCGGGTTGCCATAGTATAAAGTGTTTCTAGTTTGGGATCAGATGACAGTGTGTTAGTAGTCCCTAGATATTTATTATTTGATTTATTAACATGAAACTATAATAACAAATGATTGTATTGTAGTTTTGTATGAAAGGTTTTATACTCATCACCTCTGCAATAAAATAATGTTTATATGTATGTAATGGTGTTACTGAAATATCACTTTTGAATTCATTCGTTACATTATTATTACGTATAAATGCACGTTGTAAGGAATACCGTAACAAAACCTGGCTACAACGGTTCAGAACATGATTCTGGATCATTCATACATGGTATTCCATATAGAAGCTTAATTGCGAGTTAAGAATACCACGAGTATTTACTGTATTGGTCAACTTCTATAAGGTTGAACTTAATACTACAGATTTATTTATTGATTTAAATATACCAGTTATGAGTTCGCATCAAGACATTACAGGTATACAAAATTGACTTAAAACCGAAGAAAAATGGCAATTAAAAATTATATATCAATTTGAGTAATGAGTATGCATGATATTTAAGCAACACCAGGGTGTGAGAAGCTAAAAAGCGTTGGATTGGAAGTTGTTTGCAATATGTTTAAACATTGACCCCTAAGAGCCTATGCAGACCACGTTTTTTAAGCGCGCCGTCGACGCGCGTTTGTAGCGATACAGACGCGATACGCACGCAAGTCAGACGCAGCCTGTGGACCTTTGCACACCTGTATATATTCAAATCCACGGTTGAATCGATACAAACGCGCGTGTATAGCGATACAGACGCGATGCTAACGCGCCTGTTTATCGATACAAACGCAATGCTACGCGCGTCTGTATCGATACAAAGTGCGCCGTTTCCAAAACACGCGTCGTCGACGCGTTTAAAAAACGGGGTGTACACAGGCTCTAACACATACTTCAAATATTGAGACGCTAATTAGTTTCAGAAATAGTTTGTCTCATTCACACGAATGCCAAATGTCATTCGAATGACTAAGACATATCATCTGCCAAACTGATTCATATCTCAATATTTTATAGTTATATAGGTACGTATAAGTAACGAGGAAAGTTTCTTGCATTTTCGGTCTTGAGTAAAATGTGTTTTTTAAAGCTCGAAGTTATTTTAATAATAGTGAGTACTTATTATGAAGAACAGGAAAATAGCAAGGAACTTCAAAAAATGCTGAAGTGTGGGTGTAAGTCACAGAACAGACGCTACTGTAACGTGGAAAGAATAATTAGTGTTTAGAATATTAATGTGAAATAACTTTTACAAAATTTGAGCGAAAAAAGTATAATACAGCCAAAAGCAATTTGGTTTTTGTGACATCCTTAACCCTTAAACAGACTGTAGCCATTAATTTCAACCTTATTTCTTTGGCATAAGGTCCAAAAACAATGATATAGCAAAGCTTGGTTAAGGGTTAACACACCAAATTTAAGGGGATAAGTTTTCTCGCTCAATTTTTCTTTGTCAGTAGTGATTACTTTGATATGTAATGCATTTGAAAAAGACTATGTATTATCTTTTGTCATCGCTTGTATTGGTAGTAATGGTATCGTTTTAAATTGGTTCCGACCCTGGCGACCCAGTCTTTTACTACACTAAAATTATTTAAAACTCATTTCATCTCACTCTAATATCAACGTTCGTACGAAAAGAGCAGGACATATATAGAACTAACCCAACTTTCTTTGTGGGGTCATTCTCCGGGTCGTCCACCTAGGTAGCTAGAGAAAGCCGTAGGTTGGCTAGGGTAGGTACCTCAGCGGAGAGGATCGCGTTGGCCCCTTAACACGTTATTAGAGATGTAAAAATAATAATGTAATAATGATAATTTAATAACAATATATTTATAATAATGTTAATATTTGCATGTCAATAAATTGGCTGAAGTTGTAAGGACCTGTAATTAGTTATAAGAATAATTAAATGTACCAACTTTACTGCAAATAAAGAATATGAATATGAATGAATGACTGCATATGTCTAGTCACAATTGTCATAAATCTTGAATGACTGGTCATTTACTGTCAAATTCAATCAATTTGACTCAAATACTATTGTCTATTCTCGACTACCACCCAATTATTTATTTATTTAGGTACCCAATTTATATGCAAGTTTAAATGAAGCAACGTTTTATTTTCTATTATATCATGAGAGGATAAAACGTCATCAAAGTCGATGCGCGAGGCGATGCAACGTTGCCAATTTGTCTTAAATGCACGCATGATTAGAAATGTAAAATGATTAACACTATTTATAATACTGTAAGTGATAAAAACAACTTTTTTGTTTCTATTTATAAGTTGTAGACTTTTACCAACAAATTTATAATAAAATACCTGATGTCATTAAGTGTATGCCATTAAAAATGTTCAAAAAATGTCTTCACAAGCTATTGACTGAGAAATGTTATTATACCTTAGATGACTATTTAAATGATAAATCACTTTAATTAATTTGCTTATTTATTAAAAAATATATGATTAATGTATATGTTCTACACCAATGTTTTACCGATAAACTGTTCTGATTCTGACAAAAACTTAAAAGGTAACTAAAATATTACTGAAATCATATTGACTGAAAATGACAATTTTTGACAGTTAATGATCATTTTTGACCAATTTGACCGTAAATGACAGTCAGTCTAATTCAGTCATTTTCAACACCACACGTGATCTGTGATCCCGTGCATGTGATCACACCCTCAATTAGAATTGCGTTTTTAACTCCAGCGGCCCCCTGAGCTATGGCCCGATCCCATAAGAGTGCCCTCAGGTATTAGTCGCTTAAATTAAGCTACTGTTTGAGAGCCTTCTGCGCTAACCAACTGCTCGTTGTCCTCAATGCTTTAATTTTAATATAGTAGTACAAAAGCTTAGTAACTTGTAATAAAACAGTCCGCACGGACGGACTGATTAAAATGATTTTGTTACTTTAATACTGTATTCTATGTTTGCGCATTGTGAGCTTGACCGGGATGTGAACCCAGGACCTCGTTCTCTGCGGGTGAACACGCTACCGCTAGACCAACGAGGCAGTCGTATGTTAATACCCAAGTGCTGAACAAATTTCATTATTTCATTTCAATCGTCAAACAAAACATAACTTAAAATACCAATATTCATTTTGTTGACAGATTCTAACGTGTCACTTTCTTTCCTTTAGTATTTCGCGTCAAAACTAAACCGACACATCGAAAAATGCCCTGTCTTTTTCATACAACATAAGTCAGAAAGAAACGTAATGATGTTAAAAAATTGTTAACCATCTATTATCATAATAGTATCAAAGTAACCACCACGATCCTAACTTATACATAACATCTCATGCGTCTTACCCCTTTTTATTTTCTATTGGGACTTGGCGCCTGACTTCCTTGACCTCAACGTTCACGATTTTCGGAGCAGCCTCCTCTTGAAGTACGGCATTGAGGATCTGTTCCGCCCTCTCCTCGTTATAATCTACACTCTCCAAGGCTATAGATATTACTCGATCGGCTATGCTGTTATACGTCTTTTGGAGCTTCTCTTTTACTGCAATACATGGTAAAACATCATTTAACTTCATTTATGGAATAATGGTGATTTCATTCAATTAAAATGAATGCTCAGCATCCCGAACTGGACTTATTTGCCGATGGATTGGGTCATTTATATAATAAATTCCACATAATTTTAAATAAAATATTATAGGACAGTTAAATATTTAATTTTTTTTTATTGTTACTATTACTTATTATTCTTATTGGCTTTGACATTATTCTTATTCTTATTTTATAAAAATCAGTGTAATTCAATTGTAATGAAATCAATCTTGTAAGTGTTTTGGGTGTTACATCTGTTAGCTTATAAGATAAAATGAATAAATAAATGAAATTAAATAACAAAGCTTTATAAATTATAGCCTTGTACGGTGTGCTAACCGTTAATTAATAGTCAGTGCAATTAAATGTAGGTATGTAAAATGTCAGTGAATGTTCCACGGGATGAATCGTAATGAAAATGCAAGATGTCCGAATCAAACCACGTCTTTATGTACACTAATATGAAAAATGTATAAAAATGTTCTGCTACATGTCATTGCATTAAGTATCAAATATAGGTTGCGATCAAAGTGCAACAACGTGGGCCTTATCTAACATAATTTGCGAAATCTATACATATAATAAAATCGTACGAAATTCAAAACTGTACATTGAATATTTTTTTTAAAGGATACTTAGGGCGTGATGTACAATCAATATCGAAGCCAAAAATATAGTTTTTAGGATTTTTGTCTGTTTGTATGTCCGGGCTAAACTCAAAAAGTACTGCATGGATTAACTTCGAATTTTGCATGAATATTAGTAAGAGGTCGGGTCAAAAAATAGGCTACATATTATCACGCTATCACCTACGGCGGAGGAGCTGGGATAATTCATAAAGTTTAACGCGGGTAAAACCGCGGGGCACAGCTATAAACATTAAAATCATGTACGTGCACCGTACAAGCCTATATGTTAATCTAGGGTGTCATCCAACTCCATACCAAATTTTATTAAAATCGCTCCAGCCGTTTAGACGTGAAGAAGTAACAAAAGTACACAGTTACAAACTTTCGCCTTTATAATATTAGTGTGATAATAATTTGAATGATTGGCGGGCCTGTGGCGTGGCAGGTAGATACTTGCTTTGCACGCCGTAGGTCGTGGGTTCGATTCCCACCCAGGAAATTATATTTATATCTGTGTGCATGAACAATAGTACTTACATTCATTCTTCTCAGCTAACGTTTTCATAATGGTCACCACTTTCTTCTGCGGCTGCGGAGTCTGTTCTTTCTTCGGGAGGACAGTCTCCTTCTTGTTGAACCCCATAGTGATCAACTCTTCGCTCGCCTTCTGCACATTGTTGTCTTTGTTCGCTAGAACGTCGAGGATGATCGTCTCTTCCGCTTTTGGAAATATGCTTTTGAGGTACCTTTAAACATTATGAGATATAGAAAATTTTATTCACCTCCAACAAAAATCCAGCACGAACATATAATTAATTTCAACTAGCCTTAAATGAAAACATACTTTTTTTTTTGTTATTTACATTATTTTATTTTAGTTTGTTTTTTATTTATTTAACTTCTGCAACGCGTGTTTTACACTCACACACTTACTCGTGTTTAGCCTCTTCAGGCGTCAGCTGAATATCGGGCTGTTGGTAGGTATAAACCAACCTAACTGCAGCATTACCGAGCTGCTGCCTTTTCGGCACACAATATTACAGCGGAGAGCATTTATGTATTGGATATGCAGTGGTACAGGTGAACATCACTTAACATTGTTTGTTCTAGTTTATTGTTTTTTTTTTTTTGCTTTTTATGTGTGATGTTTGCGATATTTTTTCTAAGTTGTCCCTTGTATTCTTTGGTTTACTTTTATAAACTGTGTGGTCAATAAATCATATTATTATTATTATATTATTAATGGTGATTTTAAACGTAGTCTTTCAGGAATTCTTTCACGGCTTGATATAATGACGGGTTAGTTGGCGTGGTTTTCCCACCCAGGACAAATATTTATGTGCATGAAACAAGTCTGTTTGTCTAGAGTCTGCGTGTAATTATCTATATAACTAAGTATTTACAAAATAAAAGTAGCATATGTATACACCAGTTTCCATAAAACACAACAATAAATACTCGTAATAGTTACTCTTTCTTAATTATGGAGAGGGGTTGTAAGTCAAAAGCCGTTAACTGTTGTTGTGTTGGGGACCTAAGATCCCCAGGCAGACAAAAAATAAAATTCAATGAATATGGACAGTAAATTCAATCAATATGGCTAATAATATGGCTTTTAAATAGGTTTCAAGGCAATCCATTCATTCCAGTCATGAACATTTTACTTTTTAAACAGTGTTGCCTTGTCACGTGGCTTAACAACAGATATCTTTTCACCGAGACCGACTGATATTATTTATATAAGTATGTATTTACAAAAGAAAAGTTTGGGATCAGATGGCCGTGTGTGAATTATTTCCCAGGATATTATTAAAATACTGCCGCTATTGTCATCCAGCTCATTCAATTGACACTTGACTGATAAAACAATACCGCCAACTGAAAATGGAGAGCTGTTTGTCTAACGTCTCCCGAGACACAAATAATTCACACAACTCGCCCAGACTTGGAACCACTACGGTCCACATAAATAGTTGTCCAGCGTAAGACCGAACACGAAAAATAAGGTTAGGTAAGGGAATAGCTTCTACCTCAACCATTGCCATAGTCTAAATAATAAAAAAAATTGAGCCGTCACGGGACGCCTGGCAGATGTGAAACATCGACATTATTTTGTAAAAGTAATTATGCCGTAAAGAACATATTATTATTGTGATAGGAACTAAATATGTCATAATGATAAAATAAAAAGTCGATTGCGCATGGCGACGCGTCGCCACACCGTACACACTACGATCGTATAGCGTGGCGACGCGTCGCCACGGCATGCGTCGCCACGCCAGAAATCTGTTTTACGTGCGGCTATAGATGTTTCACATCAAAAAGGTACTAACTTTATAAAATATTGTCGACGAAACGATACTTCTGCGTTTAGTGTTGACATTTTGGACAAAGCACTTAAAATTTCACAATCATCATCACTCTGTTCTCGGCCACAGCTGGACATAGGCGTTTCACAAAGGTTTCTATAAAGTTGTCATTTGGGGGGGGGGGAGAGGTTGCATAAGTCACCGCGATGTGCGAGCTGCCAACAACTTGGTGTATGTCTTAGTTTTACGACATCCACGGCATGCTAATTGATGGCCCTATTATTCTCGGAAACCACACGGCCATTTTTTATTTATTCATTCAAAGATTGACGGTATACACAACTAGAACCAAAGCAGCTTCCAAAGACTAATATTTCTTCAATAATGTATCACATCACAAAATACAATGTTATCTCTCTTATCTTACGAATCAGTCGAATATACTCAAATGGATTAAGTTATGATCCATGTATCGATTGCTTTTTATCTAGGGTGTTTTGATAAGATAATACGATTAGGTAGGAAGAGCAAGTAGTAGGAAATGCCAGCGTGACATTACTGTCAATCAAACAGATAACCTAATTGTATTTAGGAAAACGGCCTGTTTGTTATAGAGTCTATTTGAAGCGGTTAGCAGCGAAAGTAGGTACAAATTTGTACGAATATTGATCACAAAAGAGGATAACAAAAGCAATTTATTGAAGTTATACTCTTTTGGCGCGATGGAGAAAAATGATGAGAGTGAATTTTTACGATGCGCGCGCACACCGACACCAAAAAATTAAACAGCATGAAGTTAGTTCTAGGTGGTATGAAAATTGATAACTATGTTCAAGTTGTATATTAAGAAGTATAACTTCTAACGCGTGTACATAAGTACACACAAGTATTTTTTTTAATACATATCATGCATCAGATTAATTTTGTCCTTTACACGACAATTTTAAATTCCTGTGTCTATGTGACAGGAATTTAATTCACTAGTGCGACCTAGTCTTTTCTTAAGAAAAATCATAATAGTTAAACCCATACCACCCGTACTCTTACATTATTTTACTAGCTGTGCCACGCAGTTTTACCCGCGTTAAACTTTATAAATTATAGCCTATGTGTTAATCCAGGGTGTCAGTTAATTCCATACCAAATTTTATTAAAATCGCACCAGCCGTTTAGCAGTGAAGAAGTAACAAACATACACGCTCACAAACTTTAGCCTTTGCAATATTAGTGTGATACATGTTTATCACGATGAAGTTAGTACGCATAACTATGAGATTTAAGTGAGTTTCAAGACAGCGGACAATCATGGATCCTATTATGAACTTATCGATGTTATGTATAACATTAGAAGGAATACTTACTTGAGTTTCATCTTAGGCGATTGCCTTGGTTGTCCGTCTATAGATCTTGGCCCGTAGTAACTGGAGGCCCCGGAGGCAGGCCGTAGCAGGGGAGACCCTGTTAATGTCACATAAAGGATCAGGAAATTATCATGATCATCGTATCGGCTGTTAGACGTCCATTGCTGGATATGGGCTACAGAGCAGCTTGGGACCCCCCAAGCAAAGGAAAAGTTTACTGTTTTCCAATAAGGAAATCATCATCGATAAATAATTTCCAAAACGAATTTTTTATACTTTTATTTAACAATATCTACCAATTCACAACGCGCTGGGGTAGTATCTGTCAACGGAAAACGGAACGAATACAAGTTTACGATGAGAAAAAAACCGTAACCAACATTTATTTATTTATTTATTTATAGTAAAATAAAACGGTTAATAACCAATTACATTAATTAACATAGAAATAATTACATAATTTAGTTTTAGGGTAGGGCAAAATACTGGACATCCTTGCATATTTTCTTTCGCAGAAAACCAAACATATTCGCCTCTGTCCATCTACCTGCAAACACATCGCATTCAGGATAGGCAATCAGGAGGGCGTTTAGCATATCTAGGGTTCGACATACGGGAGACTTCGCAAATAATTCATGCTGGTGGCGGCACTGATGATGCCTACGACCAGGCACATATAACCGACAGAATAAATTAACGAGCTCAGGACAGTCGATTTCTCCACGAAGGGTTTGACAGGCTACCGTAAGCTGATCAAAGCTTCTTCTCACTTCCAAAGAATTAAAACCTAACATTCCTAAAAGATAGTTAGTAGGGTACATATAAGGATTAGTATATATCCCGTAGTTGTATATCCTTCTAAATATGATATGCGAAGAATTAATTGATAGGAAATGCAGCTAACATTAAATAATTTCGCTGTAAAATTAACATGCCTAAGAACCTGTCATAAATTTAATCAGAAAGAAATATTAGCAGGAAAACAACAAGTTACTCTTTATTCTAGAGCTTAACTGTGGTAGTCATTATTTATTATAATAGAATGAAAACACCACAGCAACGAAATACCAAACTTCAATGTCTATCATCAAATCCGTCCAGTAAGTCATCAGATCTTATCTCTTCAAAACAAGCCACGAACAGAAAATCCACACCATAGCTTAACCCCTCATGACCAATAAATAAAAGGGTTGCTTATTTCATAAGTTTCAAGTAGGTAGTAGAGGTAGCACAAATGTATGGAAGTTTTTCTTCTATGACAGCTATTGCCCTCGAGATTGTTCGCGTGGTAATCAAAATGAAGCGACCCCAGACATTAATATTGTATAAATTTTAATTATAATCTAAATATATTAAGTAGGTTTGAGTTATTATGTTTTAGATGCAATTATGTAATTTTAATGTTTAATTTAATGTAATTACTCTAAACTTATGTTGCTGTGCCCCTACAGGGTCCATAACTGTGCCTAAGCTTTAAGCCTATTGTTAACACCTTCACTCACATTATGGTATGCAAATATATGAATATGAAATCAGACATCGAAGAGGTTTACGGCGAATAAGTCAAGATCAAATTTTTAAAGAGGAAACTGACTGGCTGATAGTTTGATTCACTGACTAATAAATCAATGTACATTTAATCATTTTAGGGGTCGAAACACGATTAAAGAATATAAATTCTAAGTTTGGAAGTTATTCAGATAAAGGAAACACGTTTTTCGATACAAACTTTGCAACATGTTTTCACCCCCTTAGAGGCTGAATTTTCAAAAAACTATTCTTAGTGCCATCTAAGTTACTTAAGAAATATTTGTGCAAAATTTAATGCTTTCAGATTGCTTGGTTGATCAGTCAGTCAGATTCTGCTTTTATATATGTATATAGCTAAATATTAATAATTTTACCGTGAGGTGTGCTCATCAGAGGAGTGAACTGACTGGAGCCTTGAAACGAGCCCGACATTCCTTTAGCAAGTTGAAGAGCTGAGTGCAGGCCGGGTGCCCCTCTTTGCAAGCGGACGGCAGATGGAGACATGGTGAGCGGCCCTGGCGTGGTTATTGGGTGTTTCTCCACTTGCAGTGCACTGATCACAACAGCTTCGCGGTTGTAATACCTGTTAATTCAAATTTTGTTATTATAATGGCTACTATCAACCATCCTTAAAATAATCATGGTTCCGTCTATGGATGGGATAGAATACTATATAAACGCGTGTTACAAGAGTCAGGAAAATCGAATAAACTTCTGGTACGATCTACTGATCCGCTACTGGGCACCGCCCTCAGATTTCACGAACATAGGCATAATTTAATAATTCTTGGAGTCTTGGATGTATATTAAAAGAAAATCGGTCAAGTGCGTGCCGGACTCGCGCACGAAGGGTTCCGTACCATTATCTACAAAACCGTGCAAAAAAAATTTTTTTTTCGTTGCCCGCTTAAATATTTATTTTATTTTGTTTTGTTAATATTTGTTGTTATAGCGGCAACACATACATCATCTGTAAAATTTCAACAGTCTAACTAACACGGTTCATGAGATACAGCCTGGTGACAGACGGACAGACAGACATACAGCGAAGTCTCAGAATAGGGTCCCGTTTTACCCTTTGTGTACCGAACCCTAAAAAAGAGCCTGAACAACAGTTGAAGCACTGGTTAGTGAAGCTTAGAACATCCGTTGGCGTTGTCCTGTGCACTCATGTAAAGGTAGAGAGTTATTTGGGGGACTGTAATGGGTATGCAATGGGGCTTGGGGATTACAAGATCCCCATGGGGATTATCAGACCCTTTGCAGACATGTTTGTACTAATCTACTAGTCAACATTTATTTTAACTGTTTCCAGTCAGATTTTATCCATAGAAATGTATGTGTAACATCTGCAGACGACAAAGGAACCTGAACGTAACCAGTTTTACTTACTTCTTCAACAATATCTTTATGTGTGTTTCGCTGACCGTCGGAAACATGGTACTGATCTTGGCAACCAAGGCATCAGTATCAGAACTGAGTGTCAGAGAATCTTGAAACTTGTCGTTGAGGTGTGACACTCGCCCAGGCACAGGACTGCCCCGAGGAGTGAGGCAGAGTGCGCGCCCCAGTATAGGGCTATCGGTCGGGGTACCATACGCCCGCGGATCCTGATCGAACTTCTGCATCAGTTGAAATATATTTTAATGAACACATAGAGGTAACCAAGTATGCAGTAGGTATTTAATATGTGGTTATTTGAAGTTAAAATAGCTGACATATTCAGGCATAGTAATTAAGGCAATGCATTAAAGATATTAGCGGTAGGTACTTAATTCAAATAATCTCTAATTACACAGCATTTGGATCTGTTTTACACAAATGGTAACCTTAAAAAATATTTAGAAAATCCGCTTTTCTAAATCATACTATTGACATTTTATACAACGTAACAAAAATTTATTAAGTTTCCATATTTTTATTAGTCTTTATGAGACTAACACAGTTTTGGCACGAGTACACCACCCACTGCTCCTCAGTCCGCTAATTTTCTTTTATCAATGCATCCCCTTAAAGAAAAGCTTGTTATCATGATAATGTATTACTTCTACTGGAAATATGCGTGCATAACCGTAGAAATGACCAGAAAGTGTATTATAATGTACAAATTACGACTTGTTGAGATAAGGATAGGTAGGTAGTCACTATTTCCCGAGAACAATCACGTATCAGTGCAATCGAGGACAATTATTGTATAAATGTCGCAAAACTGACGATCTTAATTCGTCAATGAGTTTTCTTAAACTGCTGAAGCAGAGACGGGCAAGATGACCGATCTTCTAAACCATTTCTTTTGTTATGGCCAATTCTCAATTGAACTGAATTTCTTTGAATGTGTTTTTTTCATCTTCGTAATATTATTGTCCTGTAAATACTGTAAATACTTTAAATTTATTGTACCTACTTTTGATGATTGTTCGAGGTCAATCGAGGTCGAACAACCCATCGATCAAATGTATCTTCGAAGAAAAGACCCGTCGAGGAAGAGATCCTTCGAGGTAGTGATCTTTCGAGGTAACGAACCATCGATGAAGTGTACCGTCGATGTAGAGACATCGAGGTAATGATCATCGAGGTAATGTCATTCGAACTAGAGTATCAAACTCATGTCAACGTGCTCACTCGCCGAGGCATTTCCTCCGACCTTGAAGTTCATCTTTGTTGCATCCATTGAAGTAAATATATTCCAAACTTTTCATTTAACTCTGGTTTTATAAACTTTAAGTCAAGTGCATCAATTGTGAATTGACACAGTGCGTTACGTGTATGTTTCAAGTTGTCTAACGAAACTTTTAAAACTCCCTTTAACAGAGCTGAAAGCTACGTTTTGGATATGGCAAAATGTCGTTTCCATAAGTGTTTACTTATGAAAACGACTTTTTACCACCATTTTACGGAGATTTAAAAGTTGCATTGTTCAGTAGTATTTGTTGTGTAATGAGTGTGTAATCGAAATGAGTGTCAGGTCTTTTTTATATATGTCTAGTCCTTCTTTCGATTTCTTTCTATATTATTTATTTCGTATTTTATAGCAATCGTATACGTACTCCGAATTTTTTGTAGTTTATAAACGATTCGAAAGAAGAAGCCTCCAGAGCGTATTAATGCACTTAATTATGCTTCCATCTAAATGAAAATAATGTAATAAGGACTCTATTTAAGGATGAACTTTTATTTATTCGAACGTTTAGCCTACCTTCAAACATTAGCAGTCAACCTGAAAGGTGTTGTTTAAGAGAAGACAATATATTTCACTTACAATACAGGTTGTACAATCACGTACCTAAGGTCAACGCTATCTTCAGTGTCTACAAACTCAGTCATTAATTTAATAGAATTTGGAAAAGAGAATAGAATATTTTTACCTGGTATTTTAGAGGAAGTAAAAAGAACTCAAAAGCATTATAATACATAGCAAAGCGATACTCACGAGGTGCGGTTTGAGCCCCTTTGGATGGAACATCTTGGGGCTGTGCTGGGTGGTCTGGAAGGCATGCTGGAGCCTCACGGGTGAAGGGTATGGGTGCACGTGGTATGGTGACCCATGTGTCGACTGCTAGTCCAGTACAGACATGGGTGGACAAATACCACTGTGAACAACGGTGCAAGTAGCCATAGCATTGGTGAAACACACTACTTTGTTAATATAACTCCATGGTGATGCCTTGAGAATCCCCTATCTCAGGACAATTTAATTCAAGCATGATGTCTCTCTCTTTATTGTAGTTGCTCTCTTTATTACTTAAGCATAAGGTTCACTTTCAATTGGGGAAATTTGAAAGATCGGGGTAGCTTGATATGCTGGCGTCTGTACAAACACAGATAATCTTGGGGTAAGATTATCTGTGTTTTTATTAATTTAACAGTTTGCAGTAGCTGGATGTGCTGATGTCTGTACCATTGCATTTGTGCAATCACACTGTGAAATTTATAACAAAAGAGCTTGTGTACTGTTTATGTATAACTAATTTGTATATATAATCTGCTTTTCTTTTTCCCCTTATGCGTCTCCCTTCTTTGGTACATTGGTATGTTTTCAGATTTCCTTAATATCTAACAATGCCATCGAAAGTAATTGTTCTTGATGAATGAATCTATTCTAGTTTTGGGTATTCTTGTATTTTAGAGAATGTCACATTATATTGGGTATCTTAGCACCATTGATTGGTATCTATTAACATTTACAAATAATGTTACTGCGAAACTTAACCCTTAACCAGGCTTTGCTACACGTTTTTTTCATTGTTTTTGGACCTTATTGCAAAGTGATAAGGTTGAAATTGATGTGGCCTCGTAGAGTCCATAGCCTGGTTAATGGTTAATATACACAAACTCTTTTGAGATGACGATATTATAATAATAATTACATATTATGTACAATATGAACACTAAGTGCGAACAATAATGTCCAATTACTCTGTGGTCTGCATGATAGCTGTTAAGGTTCATGCCCCAGCGCAGCCTGTTCTTCATCTTGCCTGAAAATTCTTAAAGTAGTCACATCTGAAAGTCAATTGCAAAACACTAGGATAAGGTATATTTGTTCAAAATACAAATGAAATGGGATAATTATTTGGAAAATAGGGGTGTAAAGGTACCATTTAGTATTTCTGTGTCATGTTAATATCCATAAGCATTTAAAATGCTTGTGTATGTCATCAAACTTAAAAGTGTGTTCACAAATTTCTACAGTAATTCCTTTACTGACACCTACAATGGTAATAGCAAAAATTAAATAAATAATGAATATTTTAAAATATGTATTTAAATTTAACAAGCCTTGCCAAAGTGGTGTGCTTTTTGGAACATATTTCTACTAACAATCATCATCATTATTGTATTACAAATATGGTATGGTTTTTTGCGATTAGTCCCTGAGGTGGACCTTTGAACGTGATATACTAAGTAAAGAAGCTTGAAGTCCACTGTCATCATCAACTGACACTTAAGGGTTAATATCTCAAATCAAGTCACCTTCAAACGTAAGTGAAATGTGGGGAGGACGGGAGGAGGGGGGAGTGGGCTATCCTCCTGTACCATCCCCACCCCGCAGAACCCCAAATTATTACATAAAAGTACATTTTTGCAAAAATATCATCATACTTAGTGACAACAAACTATTCAGTTCTGGATATTTTTCGGAAAATTATGTAAAGGCGTTATAAAATAAAATTAAACTTCTAAACACGAAAGCAATGTTTTTACCTTGTTTTACAACGCTGTAGGTATCGAAATGGCTACGAAATGTATCAAAATTGCGTTCTGTTTTATGCATTTGTATGACGTCTTATGACTTTAAAAAATTAATTAAAAAAACTAGGCGCGTCTCCGGTACCAAAAATGCGTTTCATCACTTAGTACGAACCCCCTAAGCCCCCCCCCCCCCCCCATATACACACTTAAGTCAAATTCAGGCGACTCGATATGAGATCCAACCCAACCCTCGTTCTTTCTTTCATTTGTTTAATTATAACATGTTTTTATAATTCTTCTAAAATGAAATGAAAACCTGGCAGGGAATTCCCAATCTCGAAGAACTTAATGTCAAGATATTAATTACAGAATAACTCAAGTGGGATTTTAACGGTAGTAAATTTAATCTTCAATATTCAACGATAAGAGCGAGATATAGTAAAGCTAAGAATTGGGAACTAAAAAGGAATTAGAAACAGATTACGAGCTTAGCTATTTCACAAACAAAGATGCATTAATATTTTACCTGAGGATGAATACATTCCAAGGCAATGTGATGGGCAGCACCCTGAACTGTTTTATGTTTAGACTTAAGCTCATCCATGTTATTGTAGGTATATTAATTTATTTTTATCAACAATTACAATAAATACTCCAGACTTCCTGCACTTGCTTGTTATGATTTTTGAAAGCACTTGAAATAAACACTCACATTTTAATCCCTAAAGTGTAAGGAAGAACTAGGTGTTTAATTCAATTTCAATATTAATTATTTAAAGAACACAATTCGTTATCTGCTATATTTTTTTTCAATATTTCCCTCCTTTTATTTTGTTTTCGTCGTAAAAACGGGAAGCCAACGTTATTATCCTAACAAATATCAGAGATCTGGTACAAAACTATATATAACGGCCTTAACGGTATTTTCATTTTGGTCAGATTATAATGCGTAAATGAATGCCAAAAATCAATACAAAATTTTTTCTCACTGTGACATCTTACCGATAATGTTGGCTAAATTGATTTTGCACGTTAAAACTGTAGTTTCGCACTACCAACATAAGGAGAAAAGAGAGAAGTGATTTACCTACCTGCAACGTTCCTATTCACGGCCCGCACGCTGCTTTTAGTTTTGACATTCTCTCATGTACCTTCGGCCAGTCGGTCAGGGAGTGCGCGAGGAATTTTATTCGTCAAAAACAAAGGACTAAACAAATTTTACATCTACTGTCAGTCCATCTGAATGTCATAGAATTGACGGGCCTGTTGGCGTGGTTGGTAGATACGCTGCCTTTCACGCCGGAGGTCGTGGGTTCGATTCCCACCCGGGACAAATATTTGTGTGCATGAACATGTCTGTTTGTCCTGAGTCTGGGTGTAAATTATCTATATAAGTATGTATTTACAAAAGAAAAATAGTATATGTAGTATATCAGTTATCTGGTTTCCATAGTACAAGTTCTGCTTAGTTTGGGATCAGATGACCGTGTGTGAATAATGTCCCAGGTTATTATTTATTTATTATTATTATTTATATAGAATTCTATATCATATACGGAATTACTTAGTAATAAGATGTCAATATCATTATCATCATCATATCAGCCGAAAGACGTCCACAGCTGGACAAAGGCCTCCCCCAAAGATCTCCACATGTGAATATACTACATAATATATCTTAATTATAGTAAAATCCGATTTGAAGTGTATTTTTAAAATACCTTGAATAAATTACATATCAATTATTTCTTAATTGAAATACCTTTACAGATTTAAAATATAAAAATCCGTTAAAAACTGTGAACGTTGAAGTAGGTTATATAGTTTTTTTTTGTAAAAAATAATGTATATTTCCAAAGAGATACAATCTTACTGCAGCATTTAAACCGATTGAGGCGGGAACCGACCTATTAGAATTAAGTCCTTCTATTGTAGATTTTCTGGTCAGATATATTGCTTACATCTGTAGCATCAAGCTAATTTAGTTCAAAAACCAACGACTTAATTAAACTAAACTCGATCACGTCGCCGTTCCCTTAGTTGACGTTACTGGTTGAAGACGTGAAGATGTTACGTTGCTTCCACTGCTATAATTGCCCAGGATGCGACGATTGACCTCCTTTTCGAAGTTGGACCTACTTCGTTTTATAGTTTGTGCTAGATAAATTACAGCCGTCTACAACTTCAAGTTCAGAGTCCAGCCTTTATTTGAGTGGAACACGGACATTCAGCGTGATCTTTGTCTTATCAATGTTTATTTTTATGTAGAGAGCCTGACTGAGGTGACACTTTACTTCCACCTGCGCCGGCAAAACTGCTGAACTCGATTTTTCTAACTGCAAAAAGGGATGCAGTGCTAAATGTAGTTGCAAAAAAGTCTGACTGTTCTGTTTTCCGGCATGTCAAGCTAATATTGAATAAGAGAGAATTGATAAGTAGAGAATTCGTTTGATTCCAACGAGGCAACATGCGATACATCGCTATTAATGCAGTTTACATGCACTCAGTATGAAGATGAAAATTTTGAAAGTTACGACTCTGACGATTAAATTTCACTACTTTTTTTTAACTTAAATTCCTGTTATATTTTCAATCTCTGCTAATATCCATTATTTTTCAATAGTTTCAAGTTAAACAGGATTAAAACTGACTCGTGGAATAGGCCTCCTGGGGAAACCACGTTAAAAAAAACGCGCTAAGTACACTCACCTCATAGGTGACGAGGAAACATGTGCATATTATGACAATTACAACTTTTTGAATCGTTATATCTCAAAAACAGTGGCTCGTAGAAAAGAAGTATTAATAAATTTTTTGTCGAGGTATTTTTATGATAAAACTTACCGTTTTGCTGAAAATCACGAAAAGCTCATTTATTTGACCTTTGACCTTGAATATTTTTTTCCTTACAGGGGAAAGATGGGGAACTTTCAAATTTTGTTTTTAATGATATTTTAAACAATCTACCGATTTTCAGCTTGGTGGGAATTTAGGTAACTTCGAATGTCTAAATTGACCGGACTATATATAGGTATCGATACTAGCGATTCCCATCATCGAATTACGGGCGTTCGCCTTATACTTGAAAACATTATTTATAAGGAAATGAGAAATAAAACAGCTTTATATATTAATAAACATTTTATTTCGATAATGCTTTTCTCCTTAACCTAATTTATTCAAATTTTCGGAAAGCCATTCTCTGTGGTTCCTGCATTTTATCAACATACTTTTTTTCGATGTCGCCGAACAAAAATTTTAAAAGTTGTTAACGACATCTTATGCTTCAAACATCCCAACCAGGAAATCTTGCGGTATTAACATTGATTTTAATTTTTTACCCACATTTTTTTCGTGGGCATGATAGTTCCTTCCCTGTACAACCTTAGAAATTTTTCATTAGAATATATCAAGTTATTTATTTTTAAACTTTTAAATTCTCTGTGTTGCATATAAAGATGCACTGCATTAATGTAGCAAGTTGTAATTGTTTTTTCACAATTTTTACACTTAATATTATTTGTAATTTTACGGCAAATAAACCCAGCAGTGTATGCTGAACACTGAACACTCATTTTTTCAATTAATATTTGTTTACTTAAATCAAGTCAAGAGGAAGATGGTAGAGTTTCTGGCATGTTTAAACATAGATCATTTTCAGTATTTTCTAAATCAGCATTATCATCGAGAAATAAAAAGTATAAGTCTAATAACGTTTCCCCATTATCCTCTTCAAAGTTGGAAAAACGTGAGTGGGGGCTTAGCATGCTGGATAGAGCTAACGCCTTGAATGCTGAAACGAAGGTGTAGGCATCTGGATTAACATTTCTGTAATTTAAAGCCCTGATACGGCAGAAGAAATTTTCAAGTGGGTCTTGGTTCACACCGAGGGTAATAGTAGTCAACTTGTAACTGCTCGAACAATAACTTGGATATTCTGATGAAGCTTTCTAAGGTTGTTATCCACCCTTCTAAGCAGGGGACGCGAACGATTCGAGGGTTTCCCGGCTTGTATCGACAACATACTAAGTAGTTCTATCTAGGAATTTAATATCTTTTAGTTTTCTGATAGCGTCTTGCCAAAACCCGATGTGTGGCGAGGATTTTTTAACAGCATTTCTTAATTTTCCACGCCTTGCAGCACCAGGTGAACCATTAACAATTATCAAAAATTCAACAATATCAGCCTTAATAGCCATTGTCTTGTCAGCGGCATCTTCATTGCTGATCTTTCTTGTATCTGAAAAAGTTAAAGATTTTTTAGTATTAGAGAATAGCAGATGATTTTTTGTAGGAGCTGGATGTTTTCTCAAATATGGGGGGCTTTATCTTCATCACCATTACCTAGACAATAATTATTTGTTAAAACTGCATATCATTAATAGTAAAAAGTTAATGTGGAATATTTGATTAATTATAAAAAAAAATTATAAACAACATGCATTTGATTGTCCTGAAACTTGTTTCCATAGCCTGTAACTTATATCTCAGGTTGTGCTTTGCAACTGGCAGCAATCTAGGTTTTTTTTAAATATTTCTATTATGTTAAAATTTTAAGCATAAAGAGTAAAATTGAAAAGCTTACTTTTAACATTTGTATATTTTAACATTCCAGCCATTCTAGCTCTAAACAGTTGTGTTGCTGCGCTAACTTTCATTTTTTTCATTTTACTTGGGATAACATGGTGGGCTGTGAGCTTTGGCAAAACTCTGGTGTGTCCTAATTGATTGTCAATATCAAATATAAACATTCCATGACCCAGTTTTTGAATTAAATAGCATGTCTTTGCTAACAAAATTGTTTCTAATGCTCTTAAGAAGATGCGGTGGATCGTTAAAAATACTTAAGTCCAGCTGAGCTAATAATCAAATTTGAACATTAATTTATTAACAAAATATTATATGAGGTAAGTTAAAATCTCCAAATATTGAAGAATTTAATTTTACTTACTATCTCTGATCTTGTGGGCATCCCTTGCACGTATTGTGTCTTGTCTAAGTCTATTGAGGGCAGTCCGAAATGTGGAACCCTGGTCACACACTAGACCAAGAGGTTTTAAGCCCACTTGAGCCACCTGTGACACTATTTCATTTAATATATGTGTCAACTCTGCTGCCGACACTGTTCCTTCACAAAAATAGTATGCAAGAGTCTGGCGCCATGGAGAGCATATGCCTCGAATCATTAGCACAAGGGCATGGTCGCAATATTTCAGTTTTCTTTCTTTACCAACTTCCACAAACCCATCAATGACATCTTTATTTTCATTGTATGTAAGATGGGGTGTTAATGCCACTTCATCAAAAATTATATTGTGCACGGTTTTTTTTGTGATGTCCAGTTTTTGTTTACCTCTTGGACATACTTGAATACTTTCTTATTTATACCAGGTTCAAAAGAAACCTTTTGAGACAACCTGTTTAATGTCCTCTTGGTAGGGAGAGCAAACATTTTTTCCCACAATTTATACCCCTTTGGGCTCTGCTTCATTAGTGTCAATGCAAATAATTTTTCACCAATTGTGAACCTCCTTGCCATCTTATTTTTTCGCGCTAATTTTAATTTTGTCAAAAATTTTGCATGTTTGTTTTCGGGAAAGCTTCTGGGCTTCATTTAGTCTTTCCATAGCAGACATTCCCAAGCTCTCAGTTGCAATGGATTCTGCTTCTCGCATAAAGTTCTGTTTTTCTGAACTGGCTTTTTTATTATAGATGAAACTGTAATAAAAAATTACACTTTTTAATTCACCTTATCACTATGTCCAAATGGTCCTAAATCTCAGGAACCAGGACATAAACTTATTTTTTTTTAAGAAATGAAATGTATGAGACAAGATAGTGTCAGTATGTATTTCGAGTATAAGCATACCTGCTAGCTTCGCCAGGCGGCCATTTGGGT
Source organism: Pseudoips prasinana (assembly GCA_951640165.1). NCBI lineage: Eukaryota > Metazoa > Arthropoda > Insecta > Lepidoptera > Nolidae > Pseudoips > Pseudoips prasinana. The sequence continues at coordinate 7,761,826 of OX621234.1, forward strand.
GCTACTAGGTGCTAAAGCTGGTATAAATAGTACTTACTCTTCTTAAATTCTCAGTATTAATTTTTATGTATATTTTAGAATATAAAACATAAATTATACCTTTCTTTTTCTTGGATGGAATTGCTGAAGACACAAAGCTTTCTTGGAAAGAACATGAAGGGATTTCATGTCCTCTCTTTCTAATTACTTCTTCTGAAAAGAAAATCAGTTGTTAGATTTGTTGACAAAGCGATTAAATATTATTTAGGGCCCTTTGCAAAAACAGTTGCAATAATATAATATATAAAAACTAACACAATTCATACGGATGGTAATTAGCAGTTTCAAGGATTACTTAATTAATACCTATAATTCAATTTTAAATTATCACTAAACTATAATAATAGTTTGCACTTAAATGACAAACCTTGTAGCATTGAAGCTGGATCGGCAGGTATTGTATTATGAAGGTTAGTATGAGCAGACAATATTAAATTCTTTATTCCCGCTTAATCAGTTGAAGAAGACAAGTAGGATCACCTGAAACCAATAAATTTATATTTTGTAGTTAGATGAACCTTTGAAGTAAACAGTATTTAATGACTATTTCCATTTTTTTAAAACGAACAATTATAGTAGTTATTAAAATTGTAATGTGTTTATTTTGAATTTTAATATTGCAGAAATAGCTTGGCAATGATAGCTTGACAGTCCCAACATCAGGTGAGATAGTGGACAAAGCCTATCAGAGATAAACTTATATTTATTTATCATTCCACTCAAAATACCTGCTTTCTCAACGACTAGTAACATTTCATTTTTGTCATCACTAGAATCCTCTGAGATTGTAGGTGATAATTATTTATTTATTTTACTTTAATTAAAACGGTAGGACACCAATTACAATAATTAAAGATAATTATTACAAGAACTATTTTAAATATTAATATACTTACTTACTTATATTATGAGGCGCTCTTAGCCAGATGCTCTCACCAGTCCGTAAGTGATTGGCGAGGTCAAGCAACTAGGCTCGCGGTCAGTCCATTGATGGGTGACCGCCAAAGTGGTTTAATTTGTGAGCGTCTCCGTGCTTCGGAGGGCACGTTAAGCCGTCGGTCCCGGTTGTAGCCATTAGGCAACAGTCGTTAAGCCATGTCAGAGGCCTACTAGGCGGCTTGAACAACTCTGACACCAGGGTAACCACTGCCCATACGATAAGTAAGTAATATTAATATATAAACATAAACATTGATTTTATAATACAATCATACATCATTCTCACAGAAACGCAAACATTCTGACAATATATCCAACCATCCATCCGCAAACAAATCACGGTCAGGATTGACACACAGGAGAGCGTTGAGTGCTGTGAGGCTGCGCGGTATAGGTGACTTGGCGCGCGCTACGGTACGGCAACGTGGTACGACAAATAATTCATGGCGGCGAATACGACAATAATTATCAGGAACATAGACTCGACACAGCTCACAATGAAGATCTGGTGCATCAATTTTTCCCCGGAGGATCTTACACATTACTGCAAGTTGACGTGCATTCCGTCTGACTTCCAACGAATTATATCCTAGACAGCCTAATAGAAATTTTGTGGGATACATGAATGGATAGTATCCATTAAGGTGTTTATATAGGTACCGCAGGAAAGCCTTCTGTACCTTTTCAAGTAAAAGCACATAAGTGCTCTCATGAGTATTCCACACACACATAGCGGTTTCAAGCTTACAACGAACCAATGCACCAAAAATTAACCGGATCACATGATGGTTTCGAAAGTCTTTAGAGCATCTAAGAATGAAACCCAGGCGCTTAAAAGACTCTTTCGCTAGCGAATTTATGTGGTCGTGGAATGTTAACTTACGGTCAAATGTGACACCAAGATCCTTTATAGTGGTTGGACGAGTCACACTGTCACCATTTATCTTGTAGTCATACTTAACTGGGCATCGCATACGACCGAAAGTCATTACATAGCACTTGGCTGCATTAAATTCTATCCTATTCTCTAGGCTCCATTGATAAATAGCATCAATGTCCAGCTGTATGGCTTTACAATCTTCATCAGATCTAACTTCCGCAAAGAGTTTTAGATCGTCCGCATACATTAAGCATCGACTATATTTAAGGACGGTTGGAAGGTCGTTTACCATGATTAAGAACAATAGAGGCCCAAGTATCGAACCCTGACTAACTCCAGAACGCGTGTGATAGCGCTGAGACTCGTATACGCCAAGTCTGACAAACTGCTGGCGGTCGCGGAGATAGTCTGCGACAAGTTTTAGCAGTCCAGGGGCAAAACCAATAAAGTTAAGTTTAGCCAACAGTATGTCGTTATTGACCCTATCAAACGCTTTCCGAAAATCGAAATAAAGGACGTCGACTTGAGTGTTTTGGTCAAGTTTCGTCGATATAAAATCTACTAGGGTCAGTAAGTTAGACTCAACCGATCTTTTTGGTCTAAAGCCGTGCTGTTCGCTACAGAGGTATTTTTCAACTTGCGAAAGTACATATTTGTGGATAATTAGTTCAAATACCTTTGCTGGAGATGATAATATTGCAATGGGTCGGTATTCTTCCACTTTCGATTTGTCGGAACTTTTTGGTATTGGACTAACCCTAGATAGTTTCCATTGTGTTGGGTATTGTCCGTAATGTAAAGCTAAGTTAAACACATGGCATAGGGGTACACTAAGGCATTTAGTATGCTTAACCACCACCGGCGGAATGCAATCTGGCCCGGTAGAACTATTTAGTTTTAATTTACTTATACCATACGCGACGTCCCTGGGCGTGATTTTAAAAATATTTATATAATTACTATTGCAACTTCTGTCTTGCCTATTTATGATTTCCGAATTCAATAGAGGGATTTCTGGTAGAAATACACTTGCAAAGAAGTCAGCAAATGCTTCAGCCGCTTAAACCCCAGAGAAGCTAACATCATTGTAGCTAACAGTTGGTTCAAACCCACCTTTAGTACGTAAGCATGAGATGTGTCGCCAAAACTCTCGAGGATTAGCCTGTATGTTATCTTCTAAACGCTCTATATATAATTTATAGGCGATGGCTACCCGGCACTTAAGATCTCTTCTAAGGTCGGCAAACAATTTATATTTTTCAATTGATTTCGTGTTCCTCCAAGCGGTATGAAGATTATTTTTATATTTTATGTCACGAATAATATCATTGGAGAACCAGACGGGATAACGCCGACTTGCAGTATTATTACGACGTTTTTTAGGCATACACTCATCGAAAATACTGTAAATAATTTTGTAAAAACAGTCTGTAGCAGTGTAAGCATCCCTAGCTTCCAAAACTGTGCTCCAAGAACATTTAGAAAGCAGTGAATATAATTGTTCGTAATCACACTTATTAAAGTTCCAATCTGTAGCGTGACTTATGTTACTAGGTTCCAAAAAATCAGAATGATGAGCTGTGTCGATTTTTACCTCTATGCTCAACGGTGGATGATAGGCGTCAGGAGGAACTATTCCGTCAGTACAAATTACACAAACTTCACTCACTCGACTGCTTTCCCGGATCAAAACGACATCTAGCATTCCTCCATGCAAATTTCGTACCACATTCTTTTCCAACAGACCACAATAAGACATAAAATAACAATAATAATTATTAATATTTAAGGAAGCACTATTTAAATTAATGTCTCCAAATATGATAACAGGGTCCTTGAATGTATTTATAAGACTTTCACATTTACAAAACCAGTGCATGTAGTCACTATCTGTTGCAGTTGGCTTAATATACACAACACATACATAAAATAAACGACCAAGCCATGAGAAGGAGGCCCAAATATCTTCTCCACTGTCAGTTTCTAAGTCACGACGTTGGGATAGAATAATGGGCGCACGCGCGGCGATCATCACGCCTCCGCATGGTGTGTTTCTATCACGCCGTAAAATCCTCCAATCACCACACTCAACTTCAGAGTCCATCACCGAACTGTCAAGGAATGTCTCTGTAGCAACAACCAAATCATGTTCCGTTAATAATAAATTGTTACGCCACATTTGTAGTTTGGTTTTTAGACCTCGTACATTTTGGTAAAATGCAGTTAAATTAACATGCTTTTTCTTAATTTTTTGTCTGGCCACGAAATGACTGGTTATTGCGCTCGTTGACTGTTGTAGTCTTCCGAACAGCGCCGTCAACATTAACAAAGGAAGCTGGCCTTTGGTATGGTATCCAGTCTTTAATTCGGGCATTTAACGGCCAGACTTCGGCTGAGAAACATATGTCATAGGCAGCAGTTGGCACTCCTATCTTATAAGATTTATAGTCGCCTCTTGTAGTCAGCTCCTGTACTGTACATGTTCCGTCAGTGCAAAGCTGACACAGGTACTTTTTAATTTCCTCAACATCCGACTCCATGTTCCATAGATGGATGTACTTCCTTGGCTCTATTGCTTTTAAAGTTGTTACAGCTGGACCTGCGGTGCCACAAAGTGATGTTGGCCGCGCGTTTCTCATGCTTTTTACTACAGTCCATGGTTCACTAGAATCTTCAATATGGATACTCGGGACAGCTTCCTTCACACGAGTTGGATTATTTTCTAGGCAGTCACTATGTGAAAGAGAGACATCTGTCAGTGAGTTTCGACGGCTAAGGTTTGCTTCCGCCTTTTTCGGCTTGATTTTTTTAGCAACCTGTTTAGTAGCAGCCACGTCTAACTTCAATGCTGGAACTGCCATTGCCGGCTTACTTTTACCCATCTTATGCTGACTTTTGGGCTTTTTATTAGTTGTCATAGTAGCATTATTCATGTCTAGTCGCAGTTGAGCTGAAGGTGGAGATAAGGTTTCCAAAGTTAGAGATGTTTGATCTGGTTTTTTCGATGCGGTCTCTATTTTATTGTCAAGTGTTTGAAATACAGGTACAGAAGTTACCGCTGGAGTTGAAACAATAGTAGTGGCTAATTCTAATTTGCTAACAAGTTCTTTGATTTCATACGTGTATGCAGCCATCCTTGACTCATAATTAACTATCGCAGATACTGCGTGGTTCAGCTGGTCTTTCACTACCTGTATTTCATTCCTTAAACTCTTCAATTCTAGCTCTAAGACCTCCTCTTTCGGGTTCATCGAACAACTTTCATCATTGTCTGTTATGCAGGAATGGAATGCACGTCTTCTAATTGTAACATTACACATATCATCACAAGGCTCAGATGGTTTCTTGGCAGACCCAACAAGAGTACAACTATTATCGCCTCCCCTCTTAGATGCACAGCGGCACTCAGGGCAGATCCACGGAACGTCAAGTTCTATTAAGTGTCTTCCGCCAGCGCATAGAGAATGATACATTTTATTGCAGGTTCGTATTGTACATTGTATATGCTCCTCACCCTCGTTTATGATACTACAGCATGCATCACAATTCATAATGAAGCAATAACCAATAGGCACAGAGTAGAGACGAATTTAAAACAAAGCGGGCGCAAACAGTTTCAAGCGAAGAATGCACAACGGTAGCGTAGGTAGGTATCTAACGCCACCGAACAAACAAGCGCAGGCGATGCGCGGGTTGGGGTAGGTCAGTTACGCGACCGTTATCAAAAAACTTTAAACACTAATTTGCTTATATCTTCGGTGTTCCTGGGCCGATTTACACAAAACAACAACCACAGGAAGCGTCACGGTTCAAGTTATATGTATATGTAAGGTTCAACACTTAAACTGTACTTTAAACCACTATAATTTTTAAATATTTACGGAGCAAACGCACATAGGTATTGCCTGCTAGATGTCCCGCGGCACTCATGTTCAGCTAGAACATTATACTCTGAAAGCGTACAAGAGTATTATATAATGTTCTAGCTGAACATAATTATCACCTACAATCTGAAGAGGATTCTAGTGATGACAAAAAACACATTGTTGACATTATACTCTGAAAGCATACAATGTTCACGTACAATGGTCCACATCGGGACTAAGTGCGGAAACCACACCCACTAGCATATTAGTGGGGACAAATGATGATGATGATGATGAAGCATACAATGTTATTAGAAAAATAAAATTACTTGGTATGTAACATTTAAGTCTACAACAGATAACAGTTGCACAAGAATTGATGATATAAGTATTATATACATCATGAAATTTATACTCAGCCGTGAGTAGATTTAATATGATTAGGTTTAATATGATGTAACAAGACATCCAAACATTAAAACACCATGTTATCAAAGAAGACCTTCAAATAGTTATAATATTGTAGATTATATTGGTGTTGTTTTGTAAAAAGTGGTCCTTTTTGTAGAATTATCATTAAAGTACTCAGATTAATAGCACTATAAACCAAATTACCGTCTGAGCTTATGGGAGTGTCGTGTTCTATTTCTTGAGGTGAAAACAGGCAGGGGTAAGAGTAGCGTGTCCTTCGACCTTGTCCATCCAATTGACGAGTTTCGAAGTGTTTGTGACACACTCGTTTTCTTAACAACTGCTCCTTAGAAAGTCCAGTATACTATAGTAGTCTTTGGAAAGTCCAATGAGTAGTGGATTAGTAGGCACTAACAAAGACATCCACAAACTTCTCAGTTTATTGTCCTACGGCAAACAAACGGTGAGTGGCTCTTGTTGCATTGCAACCACCCACACAACACTTTGACGTCGCCATGGCCAAAAATAGCACGAAAACTCTAGCAAGAATTCAGCAGTATTCAAACAATGAAGATAAATGGGGGTAATCTTGTCAGGGATCTACAATTCAAGCAAAAATGCGAGAAAATCACACGACGACTCTGTTAACCGATACTAAATTCAATTTTTTTTTTTTTTAATGGCAGTCTGCCGAATTTTCAGCAATTTCTACCAGTGTCATGTAATGGGTCTACATGGGTTTGAAAAGATGGCAAGTGTATGCGAATTTAAAACTCAATTGTGTAAATATTTAGGTACCTGTAACAAAGACAAACACAGTATAAGTGTTAGTAGAATTAAACATACTTATGTAGGAATACTAGAGGAATAAATGATACATATAATATTATTATAACTTTATCTTGTAAGTTGCTATAAATTTAATAAAGGCTTTGATAATATAATTAAAGGATCAGGAAAGAATGAAAGAAGATGTCGCACATTCACAGGATGTTGAATTTTTTATTTTAGGATGACATTTTCAAAAGGAGATAAACCATACCGTTGACAATTCAGAAAAAGTGGTCCAAAGAGCCATCCGCCAAACCACACTCACATAATGAATTGTCCCGTACTCTAATTTGTGCAAGAAGACTGGCGTGCAACAAAAATCCAGGCGAATTCTACAAATTACCGAAGTAATAATTTTACTAACCTTTTTATATTTATGAAACCAAGGTTTAGCTGGAATTTCAGGTTGGATTGATGCATAACTTTTACCTTTAATCTTGCTAGATTCATTCCAACAGGCCTGCCAAGAATTGGCAAGGTCCACCTTTGCTATATGCAGTAAGTCATATACCTGTATTGAAAAGTATCTCCGATCAGCAATATTACTAGAGACAGCTTCTTTAGCTGCTGTATCAGCACATTCGTTCCCACTGATACCCACATGTGCTGGAATCGATACTAGTAGCACCTCAATCGTTTTTAGGAAACAAAAATACAGACATTGTCTAATTTCAGAAATAATTGGACTACGTAGGTTGTCCTTGAAAAGATTTTTAACTAAAGCTTGTAGGGAATTTTTTGAATCAGAAAAAATTACGGCCTTGGTGATCACATTATGAGATAGAATAAACTGGCACGCCTCAAGAATACCAATGCACTCTCCAGTGAAGACTGACGACTCTGGCGGACATTGGAATTGGAGAGTAATATTGGAGTTAATATAAAAAACCGATATACCAGTTTAACTATCGGGAGATAATTTAGAAGCGTCTGTAAAAAACTTATGGTAATCTTTCCATTTGTCATAAATTATTGAAGTGAAAACAGCATTGGCCTCAATTGAATCTTTACTAAGATTAATGTAGGGAATATAATTTGGAAAAAAACTTACCGGTTATGATATTTACTTACCCACATTTATTTTGTTCTTAAGAATATTGTTGAAGTTATACTTCTTTTGGCGCGATGGAGAAAAATGATGAGAGTGAATTTTTACGATGCGCGCGCACACCGACACCATAAAATTTAACAGCATGAAGTTAGTTCTAGGTGGTATGAGAGTGAATTTTTACGATGCGCGCGCATCGTGCGCCCGCATCGTAAATATAACAGCATGAAGTTAGTTCTAGGTGGTATGAAAATGTACGAGAGTGAATTTTTACGATGCGCGCGCACACCGACACCAAAAAATTTAACAGCATGAAGTTAGTTATAGGTGGTATGAATATTGATAACTATGTTCAAGTTGTAGTATATTAAGAAGTATAACTTCTAACGCGTGTACATAAGTACACACAAGTTTTTTTTTTGTTAATTTATATACGTACCTTTGTGCGCCCTAATTATTAATCTTAGTTTTAAAAATTGTTTCTCAGTAAGTGAATTAAGTACCTATACAATTCTTTATGAGAAATAAAGTTATTCTTAACCGTAACCGTGAATAGAGGGATGCCTGTCTATGGTACCTAAATTGCCTGAATTTTCAGAAAAAATCCTGTCTGAAGCAAAACGCTGTAGGTGTTTAGTAAAAGCCGACAGATAATGAAGAAGGATATTTATTACTGATATTTGTCAGAGGACATTATTTTTTTAATAGTTCTTTCATTTCTAATGTATAAACGTAAAAATATTCACAAGATACAGTTTTGCAATTTTCCAGTGCAATCAATATAGCTTTTACTGATTCAATAGTCAGCCGATTTCTTTTTTTACTCCACTTCGTTGTCGGGATCCTGCCAAAATGCCTGTCTCAGACCAATGCCGGCCGCACGCCTGTCTAAACCTTAAAATGCCTGTTAAATACGGCTAACGCCTGTCATATGGTAGCCCTACTCTCGGCGACTAGATTCTATTTTGGCAAATTTAACCTTAATGTTTACTATTTACATATAAGGTAGTTTCATATTTCAGTATCAATAAATTTACATTATTCAATATAGTGAAGCGAGACTTTTTTATAAAAAGCTATATCGATGTGATGAAATAATGAAATTTATTCAGCACTTGGGTATTAACATACACTTGTACTTGTCAAGCTCACAATGCGTTATATAAATATAGTATAATCTAGTATAAAAGTAACAAAAAAAAATATTCATCCGTCCGTGCGGTCTATCTTATCACATATATTTTTATAAATCCTTTAATAAATAAGTTACTACTTAACAATTATTTTTATATTTCGTACTACTCTATTAAAATTAAAGAAATGAAGACAACGAGCAGTTGGCTAATGCCACGAGCTTAAATTAAGCTACTGGCAGAGAGCCAGTAGCTTAATTTAAGCTCGCTAAGTACTAATAACTGAGGGCACCCTGAGGTATTGGATTCGGGCCAAAGCACTTCAGCGGTAGTAAAAAGACGGGATTCTAAATGAGGGTGTGTTCACTTGCACGGTATAACCGATCACGTATTAAGGGGCCAACGCGATCCTCTCCGCTGAGGAACCAACCCTAGCTATCCTGCGGCCTTCTCTAGCTACCTAGGTGGACGACCCGGAGAAGAAAGCCACAAAGAAACTCCGGGCTTGCTTTTTTCGTCTTCTTTTGTTTTTGTTTTCGATTTTTTTTATATCATGTTCTTACATTGTGATTTGCTGGTATGTAGGCTAATGTACGCACAGAACTGTTGACATCTAGTTAATCAAAATTGTTCTGAGGTAATAAAACAATCACATTAAATTTCAGTCAAGCAATTAGAATAACCTCTTGCAAGGCGAACAAACGGTGGGTGCATACGCGCACATTTACATAATTAGCAAGTCACACGAAGTCTACCAGAGGCAACAATTGTAAGAAAAAAAAGGAACGAGTACAGTGAAAATTAAATTATTTACATCATTATTTCTATAGTCAATTGAGTAAAGTATAAATGAAAGCCCTTAATGTAACATTATAATTTTGCTCGTGTTCAACCAAGCGACCAAGCGTTTTTGTCGTTTAAATAATCATTTACATTGTAGTAGACCTTTTTCATTAAAATATTCATGACCTCTGATTTAAATTTACCATTGGACAGTACCTGGAGATTTTTTGGTATTTGGTAAAAAATTCGAAAACCCATTCTGACAAAAGAAGAATGAACCTTTTGTAAACGATGAGATTCGGCACACAATTTGTGTTTAAGTGTTTATTGTGTTATTGTGTGCGTGTCACTTCTCTTTTAAAACAAATTCATATTTTGCCGCACATAAATTATGTTAGCGTAAATATATTGCAAAGAAACCGTTAATATATTTATCTCCTCGAAAAACTCTTATATGGCGAATCTCGCACCTAGTTGATAAATAGCTCGTACTGCACGTTTCTACAGAATAAAGATACTGTGTATGTCAGCCGCCTTGACCCAAAGTAGTATACCGTAAGACATAGAATATAAATGTTTTGTTTTAGTAGACATGATAAATAATTAGGTATTCATTTAATATATACTACACTAGCTGTGCTCCGCGAATTTACCCGCGTTAAACTTTATAAATTATATCCTATGAGTTACTCGGATATTATACCTAAGCTAGATAGATTACTACAAAGTTTCATCAAAATCCGTTTAGTGGTTTTTGTGTGAAAGAGAATCAAATATCCATACATTAAAACACAAAATTTGGCATGTATAATTTTAGTAGCACTTATAAATGAGCAATCGTAACGCATAAATATAAGCGAAAGATCACTCACTGAATGAATGACTTCGAAAAGTTCGAGCATTTGGGTAAATACTCGAAGATTTAAAAAGTTATGTCATCACATCACGTTCAAGCATGAATTTTGATGAGAAGAGGTTTTGATTTTAAACTTTATATCTGTTTTTTTTTAATGAATATATAAATTATACATACTTAATACATACACAATCAAACCTCTTTTTTAGGGTTCCGTACCCAAAGGGTAAAACGGGACCCTATTACTAGGACTTCGCTGTCTGTCTGTCTGTCCGTCTGTCACCAGGCTGTATCTCATGAACCATGATAGTTAGACAGTTGAAATTTTCACAGTTGATGTATTTCGGTTGGGGCGCATTGGATCCGGTGTTAGCATTAAAGGGCGACCGTTGTTATAAACACAAGGTCCGTCATCGTAATAATATTGAATTCGTACCTTAATATAGCCAGAACCATTCAGACAAAAAATTATAGAATTAAATTTTATAAGTGTTTTAACAATCCGTGTACCGAAATTTCTATATGGAACTAGAAATAATTACGTATACCTACTTTCATGCGCTTTTTGAAAGTCTACGTGAATAAAAACCTATTTTCTTTTTATTTAACATTTGTAGACTATAATTAGATAGCGTAAAAGCTGTACCTATTACAAAAATAACACCGTTTTATCTAATGACGCACACATTAACCTATGTAAAACTGTACCTAAAATTCTTTATTTGATACTGAGTTCTTACCATAATCATGTCAGATAAATATATATAAATAATATAGAATCATGATAAATTTCAGAGTTTTGCATAGAATGATCGGTAGCCGAGCGTACCTTTTTGAAATACCTGTTCTAATGTTTGGGGATTTTGCACTGGCAACACAAATTTTCCAACTTATTTAAAACTTGCGGGTAGTTAAAACTTAAACAAGTAAGTATATTAGGACCCATGCAATATTTAATTGTGAGTGAGCTTGGCTTCAGTTTAGCTGTACAAGGTAAGTAATTCTCGTAATCTTGTAATCTTCTGTGATTTTCAAGAATTGGTGGAAAAAAGGTTGAGCAGTTAATATGTCTTTTTTTAATAACTTGAGAATGGACGTAACCAACATAACAGGTAAGTTAATGTGACCTTATACGAAAAACGCGTGATGGCGTGGCGACAAGATGGCGTTGTACGTTATGTGTCTTGACAATAGCGTCATGTTCATGCGTTCTATCTATCGTATCCTAGAAAGGTTTATTGGAACAGAAAGGGATCACATATGATACATAGCAATAGTCTGTATATAGATTCACTCTGAATTAAGCTAGTTCTCATGTTTCAATTAAGGTTTTCTCGAGGCTGTAACTATTTGATCGCATTTCGTTAAAAAAACCAAAGTATTTACAATGTTTCGTATATATTTCGTATAATTTATAAAACAATTTATCGAAAAATCATGTAGTTATGGTATCCACTACTTCATTAAATTAAATAAATAAATATCCTAGGGTATTATTCTCACACGGCCACCAGATCCCAAACTAAGCAGTATTTGTAGGTACTTACTATGGAAAGTAGATAACCGATATATTACCAACGACATGTACTATTTTTCTTTTGTAAATACATACTTACATATATAAATAACTAGCTGTGCCCCGCGGTTTGACCCGCGTTAAACTTTATAAATTATCACAGCTCCTCTCCCGTAGGTAATAAAATAATAATAAAAGAAGGTAGTAACTTGAATACTATTTTTTATTTATAACTAGATGTGCCCCGCGGTTTTAGCCGCGTAAAATTTTATTAATTATCACAGCTGGTCCCCCGTAGGTGATAGCGTATATGTAGCCTATATGTTGACCCGACCTCTTAGTAATATTTTATATGTATAATATATGTTTGGCTTCGGTATTTATTGTAGATCACGCCCCAAGTATCCTTTAAAAATATATAATGTACAGTTTTGACTTTCCTACGATTTATATATTGTAATTCCTAATATTTATAACAAACTACATTCTAAGAATTAACTCCAATACTTCCTTGTGTACAATCATTCTTTGTGATAACATAGGAATGGTCAAATCATTACACAATAAATTTATAACTTTATCTACCCCCGCCAACTCTTTTATGAAGATAAAAAAGTAATTTTCTTTCTATTACTTTATCTTGTTGTCTTAGTAATAAAATATATGTTCTTATTAGCCTGTACCCTGTTTACATGTAAATCTTTCATTATAATTACTTGAATGAGTTTAAAGGACCAAGGCTGAGACGGAGTCTCTCTGTGTCTATCACAACTATTTTTAAACCATTATTAGCCACAGCCAGCACTAAAATAGGTTTTAAGTAGCTATTGTACTCTAACTTACCTACTCTCAATGGGAATGGTCACATATCAAAATTAACTTAACTTTAAACATTAACCAGTTCAATAATAATTAAAACTGCAGAATACTGCAGATGTAGATAACATATAAATATTTAAATCCATTACTACAATAGAATGTTGACTGGAAAAGCTAGGAACATACACACATGTTTTTAGTGATTTAAAGAGACCAGTTGATATTCTCTGTCAACTGAAGATGCTGAGAACATGTGCAATTTTGGACTTGTATTTATGAGTTTACATATCTATATTAAATATATGGCTATCTATTATGTTGGCTAACTACAAATTAGCCATTCCTTGTCTACCTCATTACTAATTCAAAAAACCGAAAATATGGGTCAATTCTTATTAACAATTTTGAGAAGCTATGCACTTGCTGTACAACCAGTTTAATTTTATTATTGAAATATAGTGTGAATCATAACATTGTACCAATATGATAATTTCTATATGTAAATGCCTGTATGGATGTGTAAGAAACTTAGCATATCCTATGTGTGATACCATGCTGTGGATTATTTATTTGGTAAATGCAAAGCATGGAATTAAAAAACCGGCCAAGTGCGAGTCGGACTCGCCCATGAAGGGTTTCGTAATAGTAGTATTTCAGTTGATTAAATGAGTGGTAAATTGCGGTTTTTGATGACGTATTAAAAAAATCTACTTACTTTTCGTATGAAGTTTGCATGGTAATGTACATCATATACAACGTGTAACAGAAAGTGTGAACGTAACTTAAGGGGGTTATAGGGTATCAGGACGGCTACCTATGGACGAAAATTCAAACAGAAATAATCATTTTTTTATTCAACTAGTAATTTATTTTTCTATCGACAACCTAAATCAACAAGTAAGATTACCGACATTATGAACAACACTAGCAAAACTCAGCCGCAAGGGTAATGAACCTTATAGCGTAAATCAGAATCAGCTGTGCTGTGTTAGTACGGATGTTCGTTATATCGATAAAAATACTTGTCGATATATTGAATGGTATATTATTTTACGATCAAGATTAAAATGATGGTATTTCGGTATGAGATTTTGTGTATCGGTAGGCTTAGGGAGACCGTATATGCCCCTTAAGTTACGTTCACTCTTTCTGTTACACGTTGTATTTATTTTAGTTTTATCATTCTCTTATTTAAGAAGTTACAGGGGGTGACACACATTTTAGCACTTTGGAAGGGTCTCTCGCGCAAACTATTCAATTTAGAAAAAAAATATATTAGAAACCTCAATATCATTTTTGAAGACCTATTCATAGATATCCCCATTTATGGGTACGATGAAAAATAATGTTGAGTTTAAGTTCCATGTATGGGGAACCTCCAAAATTATTGTTCTTTTTCTATTGTTGTGTGAAAATCTTAATGCGGTTCACATAATACATTTACTTCCCAAGTTTCAATAGTACAACTCTTATAGTATCGGAAAAAAAGTGGCTGTGACATATGGACGGACAGACATGACGAATCTATAAGGGATCCGTTTTTTGCCATTTGGATAAGGAACCCTTAAAACAGAATATTTTTTCCTTATTTTTAATGTTTTCTTAAAAACACATTTATTGTTGGTTTACTTATTTCACGTTTTTTTCTATTTTTTAAATAAAAAATTATTCTGGAGTGTAGTTTAATAAACGGACTTTATCTATACATATAAATAAAAATGGAGTGTCTGTTTGTAATATTGAAATAACCATTTTTTAATACATTTATATGAATATTTATATGGTACATACACCAAAATATTTTTTTTGATCCGGCTAATCTTTGAAATGGCTGGACCGATTTTGACAGGACTTTTATTGGCAGGTAGATAATGTAATAAGGAGTAACCTAGGCTACGTTTATTTTAGAAAAATACTTTTTTTTAGAAAAGCCAATGAAAAAACAAAATAAACTAATTAATATGCGGACGAAGCGCGGGTACAGCAATATTAATACAATTGGAGTGTCTGTTTGTAATATTGAAATAACCGTTTTTTACTACTTACATGTTTATTAATATATACAACGTGTAACAGAAAGTGTGAACGTAACTTAAGGGGGTTATAGGGTATCAGGACGGCTACCTATGGATGAAACTTCAAACAGAAATAATCATTTTTTATTCAACTAGTAATTTATTTTTCTATCGACAACCTAAATCAAAGTAAGATTACCGACATTATGAACAACACTAAAAACTCAGCCGCAAGGGTAATGAACTTACCGCGAACTCTTTGGGTACCTACTACGACTGTAAATAAAAAGTGTGGTTCTGTTCAGTCACATAATTTATTACACGTGTTTATTTTAAGATTCAATCAAATGTTTAACTGAATTTTTGCTCTAGTTTTTAAAAGTTCCCTGTAACGAAATTTTAATCATTCATACAAATTTGATAACTAGGAAAAATCACTTAATTTAATTTAAATTGATATTTCGCAAGATATTGGATCTAGGAGGAATAAATAATTTAATTGACTTGTGTAACTGCAGATATTAAATTTTTCTTTCAGTATGTGAATTTAATCTGGCTGGAAACGAATAGGTACTTAATTTTTAATGCAAACTATACAAACTAACCAGATAAACACACGCGGTACGACTACTGGTAAATTACGAAAAAATATGAATAATGTACTAGGCTCATTGAACATTAGGGGACATTTCGAATTCCGTCCTGATTTTGTCGCAAGTAACTCTAATACGGCGGCGAATACAAAGGATTGATGTAGGTAAATAATAAATGGTTAAATATTTTTTAATATTCATCAAAACGGGCCCCGCGCGCGCGCACCGCGCTATTTGAATGTGTTCGAACTCATTGGTCTAGCGGTAGCGTGTTCAACTGCAGATAATAAAGTCCTGGGTTCAAATCCCGGGTCGGGCCAAAAAGTGATTATGGGAATAATGAAGTCCTGGGTTCAATTCCCGGGTCGGGCCAAAAAGTGATTATGGGATTTTTCCGTAAAAAGAAATTTCTCAGTATCAGCCCGAAGTCTGGGAGTTGACCATATTACACCCCCATGCCTCGGAGAGCACGTAAAGCCGTCGTTCCTGTGCCTGACCTCTTTCCGGTCGTATCGCTAGTAGTCCCATCATATCATGAGAGTGATGGAATAGAAAGTGCAGGGGCACTTTCAATTCCACCTTTAAAATTTAGAGTGATACACTCTAAATTTTAAAGGTGTAACGACATATTAATCATTCATACAATACATACAAATAAAAAATATGAATAATGTACTAGGCTCATATGAACAGTAGGGGACATTTCAAATTCCGTCCTGATTATATCCAAAGTTACACTAATATGGCGGCAAAATCAAAGAGTTGATGTAGGTAAATAATAAACGGTTAAATATCTTTTAATATTCATTTAAGCTAGCCGCGCGCGTCGTCGATACCTAGGCGGCTCTTTTGAGTGGACTCAAAGACGCCGCCAAAGGGGCCGCGTTCGAAGAAAGCCGCCAAATTCATCAAATATTGTGTAATTTCATTTATTTAATAAAAATATTAAAATCATCAGTTGTTCGTAAACTGCTGTCTATTTAGGTCGTGTTTAGTTACTAAATCGTCTAAAATGTCGTTTAGTAATGAGTAAAGTGTTCCGCGAAATCCTTAACTATGTCGTTTAGTGATCGTAATAATTTTGAAAATGTCGTGCATTCATCTATGAAAGAATAGCCTCAGACGTGCACTTTGTGATGATGAGGATTCATAGGTCACAGAATTTAAGGCTGTTTAATTACGAGGAACCTATGTCGTGAAGGGTACAGTGTCGCGATGGAGGCCACGCCTCTTTATAACTAAGAAACATGAAAGCTTTACGATTCTATGAATATGTTGTACATGAGAGAGACTCGTGTTAGTTGGCAAGTCTTAGAGTTAAGCTTTCGGTGTCGGTGTAGATTTTAGTGAACGTGAAATAATGAAATTCTTTCATCAGTACTGAAAACAACTTCAACTAGAAGTTAAACTATAAAAAGATTCTCGTAATGTGTTTGTGTATCACGTACTTATACGATGTAAAGTATCCAATAGCTATTCAGCAGTGCTATAAATAAAAACATAACTCGAAAATGAAACAAAATATGTGTAGTGAGTGCAATCGGTATCAAACTACCAGGCGTGCATAGAAACACAGGTATGTCAAACAATTTCTAGCGTAAATCAGAATCAGCTGTGCTGTGTTAGTACGGATGTTCGTTATATCGATAAAAATACTTGTCGATATATTGAATGGTATACTATTTAACGATCAAGATTAAAATGATGGTATTTCGGTATGAGATTTTGTGTATAGGTAGGCTTAAGGAGACTGTATATGCCCCTTAAGTTACGTTCACTCTTTCTGTTACACGTTGTATATGTATATATATGGTACATACACCAAAATAACATTTTTAACAATTTCTGTCTGTCAGTCTGTTTGTTCCAGCCAATCTCTGAAATGGCTGGACCGACTTTGACGGGACTTTTATTGGCAGTTAGCTGTAATAAGGAGTAACTTTTTGTAGCCGATACATTTGTTTTAGGAAAATTCTTTTAATTTACATTTACTTTTTGACATTAGTGGATAAATACACCATTTGTTAAAATTTAGTAGTCAAGAGATTTATAATAGTATTATTTTCTTGTGGGTCATCGTCAAACATGAACATGGAAATAGTTGAATATAAAATTGGGATATTAACATTAAATTAACATCACATATAAAATAGGAAAGGAATTAAAATAAGAACATTCATAAAAATTAAATAAAACTAGTAAAATACCATAGCTGCTATTATAGTGACAAATTAGGTACTTACCAAAATCCAATTAAGTTAAACTTAAATAACAATTTCAGCGTAAAACACATTTTTTTTGTGATTTAACCCATCCAAACACCAGATCTTTAATTTCAAATTATATTGCAATTTTGTTACAATTGTTGTAAATGATTATGAAAACATTTAAAACAAATGTTAAATATAGTCTGACTGACTTATATGTGTGTAATCATTATCAATAAACATTTTTAGAAACTATTATAGTACATAGTCCCTCTCTATGTATTATTGATGACATACCTACTTCAAACATCTTCATCGCCATCCCATACAGAGAACTGATTTGACTACCTAACACTATTGCAACCAACTGCATTTTATTATTATTAATACCTCTTTCATCACTACTCCTACTTATCACAGAGCCAGTTGAGGAGAAAGCTGTATCTCCACGTAGACGCAGTGCCAGAATACGCTCTATCGCTACTTCCAAAACTGTAACTCCACATAGACGCAGTGCCAGACTACACTCTATCGCTACTTCCAAAACTGTAACTCCACGTAGACGCAGTGCCATTCTACGCTCTAACGCAATGTTGCCTCAAGTTGGTAAGTGATTTTATTTGGTATATTAACGCTTAACCAACTTAAAAAAGGATTTTGTGCATGTATGTATGTAACTCAGGCGTTTTGCAAAACCTTTACAAAAGAGTTAAATAAGCCATAGGTACATACCACTAGTTAAAGGTTTTTAAGTTGCTGTTATGTTTTTTAAAACAGTAATACTAATATAATCATATGTCAACAGTACCAATAGGTATGCATGTGAACACTCATGTAATGGTTCTTAAAGTACAAGTAGCTGTCTGTAAAATATTTGTTCCACTTCATTTCACTTCTTATAAATAAATGTCATCCACAAGCATCATCAGCTATTTGCCCAATATTGGAAGGAATATGTAAAAATATGGACCAAGTGGGGTCCACTATATATGTTAAAAATCCATTATGTACAGTCTCTATAGTTCGACTTTTAATTGTATTCAGTAACTTGACAGATAAAGGGTTACCATTATCAATAAACCTTTTTAGAAACTATTATAGTACATAGTCCCTCTCTATGTATTATTGATGACATACCTATTTCAAATTTTTGATTGACTACCTAACACTATATTGCAACCAACTGCATTTTATTATTATTAATACCTCTTTCAGCACTACTCCTACTTATCACAGAGCCAGTTGAGGAGAAAACTGTAAATCCACGTAGACGCAGTGCCAGACTACACTCTATCGCTACTTCCAAAACTTTAACTCCACGTAAATGCAGTGCCAGACTACGCTCTATCGCTACTTCAAAAACTGTAACTCCACGTAGACGCAGTGCCAGACTACGCTCTATTGCTACTTCCAAAACTGTAACTCCACGTAGACGCAGTGCCAGACTACGCTCTATCGCTACTTCCAAAACTGTAAATCCACGTAGACGCAGTGCCAGACTACGCTCTATCGCTACTTCCAAAACTTTAACTCCACGTAGACGCAGTGCCAGACTACGCTCTATCGCTACTTCCAAAACTGTAAATCCACGTAGACGCAGTGCCAGACTACGCTCTATCGCTACTTCCAAAACTTTAACTCAACGTAGACGCAGTGCCAGACTACGCACTATCGCTACTTCAAAAACTGTAACTCCACGTAGACGCAGTGCCAGACTACGCTCTATCGCTACTTTCAAAACTAAAGTGTCTCCGAGGGCTGAAAGGGCTGCCAGGAGGTCACAAGTTGGTAAGTGATTTTATTTGGTATATTAACGTTTAACCAACTTAAAAAAGGATTTTGTGCATGTATGTATGTAACTCAGGCGTTTTGCAAAACCTTTACAAAAGAGTTAAATAAGACAGGTACATACCACCAGTTAAACACTTCATTTCACTTCTTATTAATAAATGTCATCCACAAGCATCAGCAGCTATTTGCCCAATATTGGAAGGAATATGTAAAAATATGGACCAAGTAGGGTCCACTATGTATGTTAAAAATCCATTATGTTTAGTCAATTTCAACTCTTATTGGTGGCACTTGTTATGTATGTATAGTCTCTATATGTAGTTCGACTTTTAATTGTATTCAGTTACTTGACAGATAAAGGGTTACCAGGTTTTGACAAAAAAAAGATAGTGAGGGGTTGTAGGAATCAACTAACTTAAATAATGTACTTAAACGAACTTTTTATTTTAAATAATTAATAAGCTTGTCTTAAAAGCACATTTATTACATATTATGTCTCAGTAGTAAGATAATTTAAAATAAAAGGACTTGGTTAGAGATGACATATATAATCATCTGAATCAGAAAGTCACTGTCGTCGCTCGTTACATAATAAATGTGTCCGTAATGTTATCAATTGGTCCATACGACACATATCACCTTCTACTTTTAATATATCAGATACGGAAGCACTCTATGACGACGGGGTCACATTATTAACTCCTTCTTCAAATAATTTAATTACTACTTTCACTTTAAACGATTTACTGTTTTTTTTTTTGCGACATGCGCCTTTACCTGTGCCCAAATTAGTTCTATTGGGTTGAGCTCGCAGTGGTAAGGGGGCAATCTTAGCAAAATTATACCATGTTATGCTGCCATCTCGTCAACTGCATACCTATTTTTCTATTACTCGATTTTGATTTTTAACCAAATCTATTAGTTGCCTTCACCATGTCTTCTGCGTCTATACTAATATTATAAAGAGAACGTTTGTGAGTTAGTTTTAAGTGGTAATCTTGGGATCTACAGAACCGATTTTCAAAATTATTTCACCAATAGAAAGCTACGTTATTGTGGAGTGTCATAGGCTATGATTAATAATATTTATAACGCGGAACGAAGTCCGCGGGCACTGCTAGTATGAAATATTTTTAATGTTCAGCCACTCTTGAATTTCTTTTTTCTTCGTGGACATCTTGGGCATTGTATCGATTTTTCGCGAATGGTAAGGGGCATTGTTTATTACGACAACAGAGTTATTAGTGTTTTTTATTTCATTTTCAACTCTTACATACAACGACCCGCATCATGCAAACGATCAGATTAACATACGTACATTATTAAAAATACGTAGGGTATTGATGCTATAAATATCTGACGCGCTCGAGAATGTCCATGCAACGGTATTTTTTTACATATTTAAAAATCTATACCCGCTTCCCCCACCGATGAAAAGGTATATATCATGTAACATTTTTTTCTTCTTATCATGTAAGCTTTGCAACTCAATAGGTTTCTATGACGCTCGAGTAAATCCCCATTTAGCATCATGGGCTCCCCTACTACAGTTAAAAGTCGAACTATAGTAATCATGAGTTTCATAAAATGTATATCAATATGACTATAGATATTACGAGTATGTAGGTGACAATTGTATTGTTATTAAAGTTAATTTATTTCAAACTTAAATTTGCTTGTTTCTTATAATAATATATTTATGATATGTTGGATTGTTAAACTATAACATATAACCAACTTTAGCATCTCACTAATATTATAAAGGACCGTTTGTTACTTCTTAACGCCTAAATGGCTAGAGTGATTAAAAAAAAATTGTATTGAGATAGATGATACCCTGGATGAACACATAGGCTATATATATATTTATAAAGTTTAAAGCGGGTAAAACCGTGGGGCACAGCTAGTTTGATTATAAATCCTTAGATTAGTATTTGGCTTACATAAAATGTATATGTAACCATCTTTTAAGATATTCTAACAAATAAAAACATTGAAATCTGTTCACAAACATGTCCGGAAATCACTTGTCCCAAAAAATTGAATTCTTGAATCTATCATAATTTTATGGGACTACAGTTTATGACTACCTACCTATATTATTTGTTTGGAGTTCATTTGGGACTACATACCTCTATATATAACATCCGGTCTTAGTCTAGTTTATTTTATATGGAGTTAGTGTAAATTAAAAAGCAAAGTTTGACTGTAACACTATACTGTAATAGATTAGATATGACACAAATAAAATATTTTTGGTGTCATATGAAACATAGAATTGCAAAACTGAAGTGGCAGTGGGCGGAGCACATAGCTCGTAGAACCGACGGCCGTTGGGGCAGAAAAGGCACAAGATGGACCGATGATCGTGCGCGGGTCGCTGGTTGCGAATAGCGCAAGACCTACAGTCTGTCAAGAAAGTCGTGAAAATAAATGAGGGCGCCACCATCTGTTACATGGTAACCCCATACACTGCGGCTGAAAAGTCTTGATACTTGGATTTTTTTTTAATATTAAAGTAGTTACCGTCCGCGTCAAAGGTTATGAAAACTAGGGAGACTTGATCGGGGAAAGCGTGGAAATGTTTTTAAAAAGACTTTAAAATAATTGAAGTTGAATTATTTAATTAAGGTCTATTACAGTCAGTGGCTAAAAACAGAATGACTTAAAACTATATTCAAAAGTACTGGGGAGCAAATAGTACCATCAGCACTTCTGGGTCTGGTCGGGCGACAATGTGTGGGCACGTATTGTAATAATATAAAAGAGCTTAGTTAGCTAGAAAGACAGAATGTCCGGTTGATGTTGGTAATATAACTAGGGCGTAGGACAAACAACAAAACAATATGAACTGTTTATAATATTTATTTATTATTCAGAGTCCAAATAATCTGAATCCAGGCATTCGACTCCCGAAATGTTGCCTGAAACCTCAGAGTAATCCGACAGGTCGAATTCTGCCTCTTCAGATTCACTGGAACTATCGTCACCTACTGAAATCACGAGTCTGTCTATATCTTGATAAAGAGTTCCTCCACGGGTGAAATACTGCTTTTCTATTGCAATGACGTGGTCTACACAATTTTTCCATTCTTGTGGTGATATTGAATTAATTGCTTCTTCAGCTAATTTTGCAACATCTTGACTACCAACATTCTTTTCTGCGATTCTTCTTTTTGCTATTGCCCAAACTAACTCAATTGGGTTCAAATCACAGTGGTAAGGTGGCAGTCTTACCACTGTGTGCCCATGTTCTCCCAAAAGTTCATCAATATGGTACACTGGTTCTGGTTTATGTTTTTTTACAAGCATCAATAATGATGGTTTCCGCAATGTTTCATCAAATGATATATTATTTTCTAGTAGCCACAATTTAATTTCATCAACTCTTGATGCAGATGTAGGAGCCTGGAAGAAAAAACTTAATTTAGTAGTTGTCCCATTTCGGTTTCAAAAGGATCTATACATTAATATGGGAGCATCAATCATTTAAGTACCTTTTTAATATTATAATTATAAAATGTAAGGAATAATGAACTCATCAAACCCACAAAAACTGTGGCAAACATGTTCACTAAAATCTGTATCTGGATGTTGCCAATATAGCAGGTAAAATATCTATCAAATCTCAAGCACAACAATAACATAGTTATAAAATAAAGTAGATGTAAAAAGAAATATTACAATACCTTGTTTGTTATAATAGAGTGGTAAGGTGCATTATCCATTACAATTATTGATGGTTCAGTTATATTCGGCACTAGCTTTTCAGTCACCCATTTTGTAAAATTATGGGCATTCATCTCGGAATGGTAATCCTCTTGCTTGTTTTTACCAGTAAACATTTACAGTGCATTAGGCACAAAACCTTTCTCACTTCCGGCGTGTACTATTATCCATCTTTTCCCTTTGGACACATCTTGCTGGACACCAGCAACATTAATAGACTGCCAACATTTTGTCACTTTGTATGACTCATGTATATAGCTCTCATCTAAATAAATAATGTTTTTTTGGAGCTCTTCGGGCAATCCTCTGTTTTCAAGTATTGCTTTTAAATAATACTCGCGTTTTGAAGCAATTGCAGGTTTTTCAATGAGGGCCGTTCTGTTTGTTTGGCATTTCTTAAATTTAAAGCCAATTGAAATTAAAATTTGTCTTAGGAGTTCATGGCTGCCATTAAAACCTAATTCTTCCTTTACCACTACCAATAGTTTTCGTAGTGTAGGTACTTCTTTCTGTACTGTGTAGAAAAACTGAACTTTTTGCCGTATGGCACATATATCAAAATCATCTATCTGTGTCTTAGGTCGCCCTGTTCTATGTTTTCCAGGAGTTACAAATTTACCTCCATTCTTCATACCTTCATCTACTATACGCCTCACTGTGCTTTTAGATGCACCTGAAACCAATAAAAGCATGTTAAGTAACAATTACCATATTCACATCTAAATAAATAATACAAAAATATCAAAACCGTTGATGGTGTAGTATAATTAATAGGTATATTTCGTAATGTCAACTAAATGTAAACATTGCGATAAAACATATCAATTATACTGAAAAATGAATCATTGTCAAGAGATTACAGTTTCTTTATTATAGTTTTACATTATAATATATGTACTTACCGGTTAATTTTGCTGTTCGACCGTAAACATCGTCCAAATCGGAGAGCAACTTTCCCGCTCGAAATTCAGCCATACACTCTTGAAAAGCCGTAAATATGACTTTTCTCGCACCACTCTTATAAACATTTTTATTCATTTTTAATCTCTAAACGGTTAAACGATAGAAACAATTCGAAATATCCCAAAATATCCGAGAGCACAACAACGACAATAATACGAAATGACAGGTGAAATACTTCGTATGACCAGTACTTCAGTGTTGCCAATACAAGCAACGAATTAGTTCCAAAAACATTATTTTCACGACTTTCTTGACAGACTGTACGTCTTTCGGCTGATTATGATGATGAAATAAAAAGAAAGCATATGTTTACTATCAAAATGGTCCCCAATTATATTTCATACAGTATTGAGTATATCAAGTAAATTTAATAGGTTGGCCGGCATACTTTTAGTCCCTCACTTATAATACAATGATCAGCTAAACATTTTTCTATAATTTGGTTGCAAAATATCATTAGCATGAGAATTAACGAGATGATTGGGCTCAATGCTAAATATAATAATATAAATTATAAATTCTCTGTTTATGTTATAAGTTTTCAC
This sequence comes from Pseudoips prasinana, assembly GCA_951640165.1. Taxonomy (NCBI): domain Eukaryota; kingdom Metazoa; phylum Arthropoda; class Insecta; order Lepidoptera; family Nolidae; genus Pseudoips; species Pseudoips prasinana. The sequence goes on from OX621234.1 coordinate 7,786,790, forward strand.
ATATTATTATATTTGTTGTGTATTCATATTAGTTTAGGTTTAATTTTAATTTATATTGGTAACAAAATCAAGGCCTCCAGTAATCATCCTATGTATAACTCACATACTAGTACTTGCAAACAGACGCATAACTATTCCACATATCAAAACCATGCACTCACTAACACTACACTTTACTATACAATATATACTTACATACACATATTATTTCGAACAAAAACATATATGTGCCCACCCGCTAGTGTACTTTTTAGGATCCTGCTAGGCACTAGTCGTAACCAAACTATATTTGTTAATAACACTTTTATTCCTCTTAGAAACACGTTAAATGAGTGACACATTATTAACCTTAACGGAAATAGACAATCTCGAAATTGCCCGTGCAGTCGAATGTGATAGCTCGGAACTAGACAAACATGTACATATCAACAAAAATGACCTTACTATTATTTCCCAAAATATAAGAAGCATCTATTGCAATTTTGACGATTTCATACTCTCCCTCTCAACTTTTAAATTTGAAATCGACATAATAATCCTGACAGAATGTAGGTTAAATTCTAACAAACCTATTCCCCAGCTGAATAATTATGAGTCCTATCTTACTTCACGTCAGCTGAACCAAAACGATGGGGTAGTGGTTTATGTGAAACAATCCCTTAAACCTAAAGTTAAAGAAATTGTGATATCCCAAGCGACTTGCCTTCAAGTCAGTGTACTGCATAACACAGTACTCTGTGTCTACCGCTCGCCTTCAAATACTAACATAGATAACTTCTTAGATTCTCTAAGTAATCACCTAGATACCTTAAAAACACATAAAAGTATTATAATAGCCGGAGACATAAATATTAATATTAAACTAAAAGAATCAGAGTCAGCCCATGATAGTAAAAATCGAAATAGTTACTTAAATATGTTATCTTTGTTTGGAATACTTCCTGGTCACAACTTACCAACAAGAGAAAGGAACTGTATAGACCATTTTATGTTGAAAATTCAGAAAAAAAAGGTATCCGCATTTATTGCCGTACTACATACTTCTATAACAGACCACTTTACTACATTTTTGTCTTTGTCTAAAGTAAAAAATATTCAAATACAACATAACATAACAAAACTCGTACTATAATTAATTATGAACGTGCCTTAAAAAACTTACAGGACCAAAATTTAGCGGAGTTATTGTTCTGTAACGACCCCAATTTACTAACGAATCTTCTTGTCAATAAACTAATTCAAATTATAAAAGACAATACTACAACCCGTACCATACCAAACGCTAAAAGAATCATCAAACCCTGGATTACCGAAGGTGTGTTACGGTGTATACGAAATCGTAATAAATTACAAAAGCAGTCTAAGAATGACCCATTTAATGACATTTTAAAAATACACAAGATACAGGAACCATTGCAACAAGATGGTAAAAAAAATTAAACTAAAATACGAAAGGGAATTACTTGCAAAATCTGTCACAAACAATAAACTACTCTGGAAAAATATAAAAAATATAACCTATTCTAATAAGTCTAGAAATCACAACTCCGAACTACTAAACATAAGGAACTCTCCATGTGAATCATTGAACTTTATTAATGATCACTTCGCCAATATTGGTAAACAATTAGCTCAACAAGCCTTACCTAACCATAACCCTCATATCCATAGTCCGCCTTCAAAAGGTAACTCTTTTGTACTCCTAGATACAGATATGCAAGAAGTTGACCAAATATTAATGAGCCTAAAATCTGACAGTGCCCCTGGATGGGACAACATCTCTACAAAATTTTTAAAATATGCAAAAATGGAATTAATTCCTGTAATCACCCATCTTGCAAACTTATGTTTCCAAAGAGGCATCTTCCCTGAGTTGATGAAACAATCGATCATTACTCCAGTGCACAAGGGGGGGGACGGAGATGATGTCAATAATTATAGGCCTATATCTATCCTACCTTCCATCTCAAAAATACTCGAGAAATTAATAAATAATAGACTGATCGAATATTTCACCAAATTCAACATATTGTCCCACGCCCAATTTGGCTTTAGGCAAGGCTTATCCACAGAAAACGCAGTCAGTGCTCTGAGCTCTCTAGTAACTGAACAACTAGATAAAGGGAACAAATGCTTGACAGTATTTTTAGACTTAAAAAAAGCATTTGACACCGTCTCCGTCCCTGTCCTTGTGAATAAACTGGAAAAAGCAGGAATTAGAACTATTGCACTAAATTTATTGAAGGATTATCTCACATCCAGAAAACAGAGAGTGAGGGTAGGAGAATTTACCAGCAGTGACACGGAGGTATCATACGGCGTGCCTCAAGGAAGCATCCTAGGTCCTACACTATTTTTACTCTATATAAATGATCTCTGCAATTTGAACATCAAAAATGCAAATATCTTCTCGTACGCCGATGATACCGCTGTCGCTTTCACTGGGGATTCCTGGAGTGACGTAAAATTTAAGGCTGAGACGGGCATGGTGCAAGTGGCTAATTGGCTAAACAATAACCTACTAACGTTAAATACGTCAAAAACAAACTATATATGCTTTAGTATAACAAATCGTACCGAACCAAAAAAGGATTTTAACATAAAAATACATGTGTGTGGAGATATAAATAATAGCTATTGTGACTGCTCATCCATCAGTAAAGTTACACAGACTAAATACTTAGGCGTGGTAGTAGATCAGCGATTATCCTGGAATCCGCACTTGGACCAAGTTGGAAATAGAGTGAGGAGATTAAGCTGGATTTTTAAAACACTTAGGTATATTATTCCGAAAAATATGACCAGCAGCCGTAGATCATCCAGAAATGTGCTTAATGAAATATATATTGCATTGGTGCAATCTGTATTGGTATACTGTATTCCTGTCTGGGGAGGTGCAGCAAAATCTCATTTTATAGAATTAGAGCGATCCCAGCGCGCACTGATCAAGTTAATTTATTTTAAGAAAACTAGATTCCCAACAGAGAACCTATACCAACTTAGCGATCTACTCTCGGTTAGAAAGCTATATTTAATTAATATTGTCTTAAGAAAACACAAAAGTCTACCATATAATTCAGGCATACAGGTTAAAAGACGTAAAGACATTATTGCAGTAGTTCCTCAAACTAAAACTATGTTTGCTTGCAAGCAATTAAATAAAAGGTCAGCTCAACTGTACAACAGAATTAATAAAATAATTTACATATATTCAAAAACTTATTATGACTGTAGGAAAACTTTAAAAAATTGGATTAAGTCACTTACATATGAAGACACGGAGGCACTTCTGGAATACATAAAATAAGAGGGGCACACACACAGCACTCACTCAAGCACACACACACACACACACACACACGCACATACAAACAAACACACACACACACATACGCACACGGCCATTTGATTCGCTGTCACCTGATATTTTGTAATTTTTAGTAATACCTATTGTTAGAATTAGTATTGAAGTACGTACTTGTGATACACTAAATATGAACAACTGTTTTTGAAGAGCGAAGTCTCCTAACACAAGCATTAGATATATGCTTAAAAGGAGGCTTCCGATACTTTTAATATTGTTTTATACTGTTTGAAGCTAATAAATTATTATTATTATTATATTATTATTATTTGTATTTTGTCACACACATATAAAAAATTACATGTACCAATAATGATACCGCAATCACCCACGCATCCAGACAAACTAGAAAGACTCTGAAGGATTCAGTTTATTGCATTGAGAAAGATGATTAAACTCATGTTTCATCGTTATTTATACATAGTGTTAAAAGTCTATTATGTTAGTATCAAAGTAGAATGGTATCAATTCTACATGTACACTGAATGGCAAATATTTAAGGAGTTCAGTAATAATAATAAATAAATAAATTTCAGACATTGGTCCATAAATTTGTTAGTAACAATGCTCTTAACCTAGTGTTAGTAAAAATACAAATCACGAGTAACAATGTTCCTAGCCTAGTGTTTGTAAAAAGTACAATTACGGTAGGCGCTTGATCTCGCGTGGAGGCCTATCCAGTGAGCCATCAGTACCGAGTCCCAGCGGCTGGTACACGCGGCAATGGCGCCACATCGACGCACAGCGCTTACGCAGGATGGCATGGAAGCCGTTCACGTACGCCTCTGCGAACATGCCACTCCCACTACAATAGGGTGGGAGCCCCCGTGTATTTAGCCCACAAACTGCACGTGAATCAGAAAGCCCTCAATAGTGTGACCTTCACTTGTTCGCTGTTACATTAAGCAACTTGTATGAAGGTATCAAAACATGTGAACAATGTTTTAATGTAATGAAAACCTGCTAATCTGTTCAGATATTCTGTTTGTATAAAAATCACTACTTTTTGTTTTTAAGCTGACACCCCCACTGTTTTACAATTCGGTCACTACTATGGTTGCACCATATAAAATGCCTACAATTTATAATGCAACATTTAAACTAAAAATATGGTGCTGGGATTTACAACATAAGTAAATTTATAACTGTCTTTTAATGTCTTTTAATTTGGGCAGTTAAAAGACTTTAATGTTACATTATAAACTAGCTGTGCGCCGCGGTTTTACCCGCGTTAAACTTTATAAATTATCACAGTAGGTAATAGCGTGATGATATGTAGCCTATATGTTGACCCGACCTCTTAGTAATATTCATGCAAAATTTTAAGTAAATCCAGTACTTATTGAGATTAGCCCGGACATACATACAGACAAACAGACACACAGACGAAAATTCTAAAAACTATATTTTTGGCTTCGATATCGATTGTAGATCACGCCCCAAGTATCCCTTTTCAAAAATATTCAATGTACAGTTTTCACTTTCCTACGACTTTATTATAGGTAGGTATGTATAGATTATAGGCATTATTTACGGAAATGATTTCTGCTAATCCTACTCAAATAAATTCCTGAGAAATTAAGTATTTTTCAGGAATTTATTTGAGTAAAGTTGTAAAAAGCCCTTCTTATAGTTAAACTATTTTTCTATTGCAGTGAACACTAATAATGGTAAGGTAGAACCACAAATTCAAGTTACTCAAGTAGTAGAAAAGAATAATAAAGGGACAAAAACCCTTAAATATGATTCACCTGTGAGGAAAAGTACACGACTCGTCGAAAAAAATGGATGGAAGAGATCTTCATTGGATTCCCTAAATAATATTGAAATCGAAAAAGCCGATGTCACAGGTTAGTATAAAAAACCGGCCAAGTGCGAGTCGGACTCTGAGTATTAAAAAAGCTGTTGATACTTCATTTGTCATGTTTAGTGTGGTATAAACATTCTGAACACCAAATTTGATAGTAAACATTGATTAGCTAAAACCCTAGAACTCAATAACATACAAATCAATTTCTCGGAAACTGCTTTTTACTTATGAAACTGTGGATGATGTGGAAATGGATCTGTGAGCTTGGAGCAACACAAGCGGAAGTCAGTTGCATTTGCTCGACACACTAATATTTTTTTTTTATTTACAGAAAGTGAGCCAGCAGTTCTTCATGACGTTTCAAAAGAAAGTAATAAAAAGCAGAAACAAAAGTCGCTTACACGTACGCTTATTTTGAAAAGTAGGTAAAGAATCTATTACAGCTGATATATACTGGTAAGCTTTTAGATACCTTTAGGTATATATCTGTCCAGTCCAAGCATTCCACTCTTCGGTACCTAGTCTAACAATTGTGATTTACTTCACTTATGCGATTTGAGTATGACTATATTTGTTACCATGGAGCTATTATAAAGAGGAGACGGCCTAAGCAACTGAGAACTGTGATATTCAACTGAGTCCAAACGTCATCATGTAGGCGTGGCCTAAGTCAATGTGTTGTTGGCGTTCGTCCTGTGCACATCTACGTCACGTTCACAATTTACAGCTATATTTGCGCTAGAAGATAAAAATAATGAAGTGTTGTGTTTTATCTTGTAAAAACTACTCGGACAGACGTTCTAATGCTATGGATGGCATCAAATTTCATTTGTAAGTAATTTTATTCGATTTTTTATCAAAATAGTTCTAGAAAATTCCCGTAACGTCAGCGCAGTGAACGCAAATAAACATGGAAGCATTACTTCAAGGAAACTAAGCGCAAATTTTGACCCAATATCCCAATCAAACTGACACAACGGAATACCGTCTCTGATTGGCCAAAATATTACCGCTCAGATACACCTTTTAAAAGTAGACTTTATGACGTCACATTCGGGTCTAAATTACCATGTTCATGACATTCGCCGAGGGATGTTTTATGTTATAAAGTGCAACGAAAATAATTCGAAAGAAAATAAAACGAAAATATTATTAAACTAATAAAGAATTATGATAAAATATACAGTATCTTGAAGTTTACGGCAAGAGTTTTTCTAAGGTCTTTAAATAGAGCAGTATTCGGTGAGTAATGGGTTTATTTGCTATGATAATAGGTAAATAAAACAAATTTGTGACCAATTAATCACTAATTATTATTTACAATTTCCGTAGGTATACATAACACTTAAGTACTACTTTTTAGGGCCCCCTTCACTTCTTTATCCATCCGTCCGTCTGTCTGTCAATACCCTTTATCTTGAAAACGCGTGGACGAATCGACTTGAAATTATAGGTGATCTAGATATGCAGGGTTACTTGTAAAATACCAACAACCTCGCAGGACTAGGAAGCTAACACCATAAGCAACAACTTACTCTACGGGCATCGCAAAGATTACGCAAGCCGCCTGGTTACATATTATTTACGATGCACGTAGAGTTATAAACATTCAAGTGGTAAATTAATTAATATAGACTTTTTACAAAAAAAAAACAAATTATCAAAAGTTGTAAAATAAATGTTGTTGCTTATGGTTTTAGCTATCTAGTCCTGTGAGGTAATTGGTGCTTTACAAGTTACCCTGTAAATATATAAATAAAATTGAATGGAATGCATTTCCAAACGAACCGTTTTCGTCCATAGTTCTCTTCGCTTTGGATCGAGTGGAAATTTGATGAAACCAAGCTGTTTAATACCACCATTACCATTCTTTGTGCATACCCTAAAGATGCTGAGTATTTTATCTAAGATTAAAATAATTGTAATAAATAAAAAAAAATCGTCATAATTTTTGTGTAGATAAATAAATTGATTCGTTTGCATAACAACATCACTATATATTTTGTGTCAATTTGATTGACTTCATATTTAATAAAATTAAAATATATAGCGATGTACTTACTCGTAATAACTAATTCCAACACTCTTGTTATGCAAATGATATTTATTAATACAACACTTCACTGCACAGGAAGGCATTTTTGGAAATTAAACATGCTGAAACTAATAACTGACAGACGAACGCCATTGATGCCTGTAGTGCGCAAACTCGTTCCCACTCGGTCCGCGGCACAATTTTTAAGCCCCGCCTACCGCGGCACAATCTGCGTTGGGTCATTTTCGCAAGCTAGGAATGCTTCCATGTTTATTTGCGTTCACTGCGTCAGCGTTTCGAAACATAATTCTACACGACATTAGATGGCGATACTTGGGGTCATGGGAATAAAAAATATTTAGGTACGCAGAGCTCAGTACTATCATAATCTAATAATCGTATGTACTGAAATTTGTTTTACATTCATTCGTAAAACCCCTTTAATGGCCAAAATACATTTTTGTAGCTTTTAATATAATTTAAGAAAAAAAACCGCCATCTATCGAACAAATATGAACATAACAAAAACAGGGCCGTAATTAGGATCCAGTTATTTTACCTAATCTCCCGCAGCTGTATCATAAATAGAAAGTACTTAAGAGGCCTATTACAGTCCACTAGCGCCGCCAATCGAAAAAATGTCATAACTCGTAAATAGAATCAAAAATACAAAATATGTTCTATTATTACTGTGGAAAAGGCAATAACGTAATTGTATAACACCTTAACAACACTTGAAATATAGCTGTTTGGCTAAATCGCGCATTCAAAACATAAACGGCCGTTTTTGTTACAAATGCACGATTTAGCTAAACAACTATATTTCAAGTGTTGACAATGTGTTATAAAATTACGTTATTGCCTTTTCTACAGTAATAATAGACCACATTTTGTATTTTTGATTCTATTTACGAGTTATGATTTTTTTTCGATTGGCGGCGCTAGTGGACTGTAATAGGCCTCTTAAACATGGAATGCACTGCACAAAAAAATACAATCTCCTATAAATTAAATATTCTATGTACAGTAATTTAATTAAAGTAAGTTTTAATTAAAGTTAAAAATATATGATATACAATTCCATGCCAACTTCCACCGAAAATTGGTTGGAACGAGATCTAGTAAGTAGGTTATTTTATACGTCATGAATCTTAAACCGCAATTTATCTTTTATTCAATAAACTCAAATACTTGCAGGTCGGAACTCTTGATGGGCGAGTCCGACTCAGCCGCTATTTTTGTAAAATAAGTCATTAACAAAATCCTATAATCTTAAATCGTCATTTATCAATGACGTTTTTATTCTAACATTTATTTTATAATAATATCACTGTCAATAAAAAAAGGATATCATTATGGTTCTCAAAAGTAAAAAAAAAAACAGTACTCGCTGGAACGAAGTTATGAGTCCGGCCCTGTTGCATCCTGCACTGTGTGACATCTAGTGTAAGAAAGTTACATTACTACAAATGATAGTCGACAAAACATGCGATTAGTTTACCTATTGACCGGTAGATGTAAACAAAGAAGTAGGCGGGATCTCACACACTCTCCCCCCCGCAAAATGTCACGCGTTGTTTCATAGAAAAATCGAATTACAACGTCTCCTCTTTGTAATAGCTCCATGTTTGTTACACACTTGACTGACATTTCATCTATAGGAGGCACATTTAAAATTTGAAATAGACAAACTGTCCCTCCTTAAATAGTTTTAATATCTTTTTATTTACAACAAACACTTATGTTTGAAATATCTCTGACATGGTACAGGCTTATTATCTTTAGTAATATTTTGGACCTCTTTTTATTTAGTAATTTTTAAGCAAGATAGTAAACAAGTTACCTCATGGTAGCCGGTTACTAAACAAACTGAATAAATTATGATGAGTCAAAACGGAAAGTTTAATTTAGTCGTATATCACTACTTCTCTTCCCAGCGCAGCTCATATGAAAGGAACAGGGTTTACATAGGACTGTCAAACTACGCCTCATAGGCGCACTGGATACATAACAGACTCATTCCATAGCTATGTTAGAAAGAACTGCGATGATATTTATTAGAATCAGTTTAGTGGGTATTCCATGGAAGTGGGCCACTGGGGAACGACAAATATACGGCTGACGGCAATGTGTTACGCGAAACTTAATAATATATTCAAGTAAAATGTTTGATTGAAAAACAATGACTGCTTATGTAAACACAGTGATCAATGTGTTTGCCTCGCTACTTCCTCAGCGCTCTCGTGTTTGGGTTCGATCCCTTCACAGGATACCTATATAAGAGACCCCTATGTGGTTGGATGTACTTTATGACCGTGAATTGCACGTTTGTAAAGTGAGTGTCATCCTGTGTAAAGAAAGCAAAGTTTCCTCTAACATTATTTAATATTTCAGAACCAGCAAAGAACAAGAAAAGGAAGCATAGAGATGAGGAAGAATACAAAACTGAAACGGATACTGTGGTGGCAAAGAAAGCTAAAATTGTATCCTCAACATCATTCCCTGGGAAAAAAAACCAGAGAAAGGAAAAATAAACCTTTCCTATCGACTGTTTGAATGGCCGTCAAGGATTCACCACTAAATTTGACGTACATATAATTACTCAGAACAATCAATTCGTCGCTCAAACGACTGACGTAGTCAACTTCAAGAATGATTACTCCATAAAAGTAGAATAAACAAATTAGGCTCTTTTGAAATGGATAAAAGACGTAGACGAAGAACTAAATTCTAATTGACTGAATTTGGTCCTGTTTATCCCACCAAAAACATATATTTAAAACAGGAGAGCCAGGTCAATACAAATTTTATGTTTGGATGTGGGCTTCGCCGTAAAAAGAACGGATATCTAAATGAGTGCCAAGTTCTATGCAAATTCCAAATGTGTATAAGAAAAAAATAACATTATGAATAAGTATGAAACTCTATTTCTTTGTTTTATAGGATCCCAATAACAATGGCTGTAATTAAAAAAAAAATGAGATCTTAAAGTAGGCAGTGAACGCTTTGCGTTCACTGAAAGTAGGTTAGATATGACTTTAAAGTGATATATATATACATCACATTTTTTTTATATAACTATTTTGAAATATCCAATAAAGCAAAGAAATAGAGTTTAATACTTGTTCATAATGTTATTTTTTTCCTATATGTTAAATATGTCTTTGGATTTTACATAGAACTTGGCACTCATTTAGATCTCCATTCTTTTTGAGGCCAAGGCCACAGCCAAGCATAATTTTTGTAGTAAACTTGGCTCTCCCTTTTTACATTGCAGTTCTTTTTTGTAAAAGTTGTGTTTTTTTATATTAATTTACATATTTGCGCATATATATGCAAATTAATTATTTTCTTTTTTGTTAACCATCCGATTTTTTATTTTTCATTCAGTGGGCGTCCTGCCCACTATATGAAAAATAAAAATGGGATGGGATTCCTGCCAAAGACGGCTTTTTTCGTTTTTTGAATGTTTTGTTTATTATTATTAATAAAGTGATACTTAGTGATACTTTTTGTGTATGTCTTTTACTAATTCCAACCGCTAATACAATTTTCCTGAAACGTAAAAGCAATAGGGCATTTAAATATTGGAGAATATAAAAAAATAGTAAATAACAGACTATAGAACTCATTTACGGATCATACTACATGACGACGAAGAGTCATGTCTCTTAACAGCGTTCAACCAATGAGATCATCGATAATCATGAGAGCATAGGGATTGGGCGGACGCTGTGGAGAGGCATGCTGCACGCTCAATATTAGGTATATTATGTTTCTTATACGGGGAAGGTGTAGTTCAGTAAAGAAGACATTGGCGAGAATTTTTCTGTTTTTAAGTATTGAGATTCAAAGCCAAATTATGTGATAGGCAATTAAACTACTATGGTGGCAAACTGGCATTAGTATGATTCTTTTAGCCGCGTCGTTTGCTTACTTCGTGTCGCTCGGTCTCCCTCACACTCGCGTTAGATGCTAAAGAGCGAGCGCGGCGTTAGATGTGCAGGCGCCATAAGTTTTTCAGTAAAATAAAGAAACAAAAACTAAATAAAGGTTTAATATATTTTAGTTGCACTATTAGTCAATTGGTAGAGTTTCATTTGATAAAATAAACTTACTTAATAGTGGTACACCTTTAGTTAACAATTTTAGAAATTCCTTTGTAAGATTATACAATTTAGAGTGCAAGTTAGTAATTTTGATAAACATTTCGAATTTTTGTTTTATAAATCGTATATCCAATGTACGAATCACATTTTTGATGTGAATTTAGGTAATAAAAAAGGTCATCTCGGTTTGTGTGGTGTTTTATTTTTTTTGTAGGTCGTGTTTAGTTAGTCAATTAGTTTTTTTGCACAGCATTCATACTTCTGGTGTGCATTCAGTTAAATAATGGAGTTACGTAGTGTGCTGAAAAACTATACAGATGTGCATTTAAAAATATCCCTTATATAATCTGTTGTGAGTAAGTATCCTACCTTATGACGCTGCCAAAGACATGACCTTCACTTACCTACACACATACTGATATTCAATGAAACTCATTACCTAAATATTTAGATAAGTAATCCGCCTTTTATAATCTTCTCTATGATGATGTTTGATAGATAATTATGATGTCACAGTAGTCAACAATATTAGTCAATTAAAGCCTATAATAATGTTTTTAGGAAATTCATATTATTTCAATTTAATTGACTAAAATGGGAAAGTTTCTGAGGTAAATATATCAAATCCAGTCGCCTTCATACGTAAGTGCATGTAGGGGGGAGGGAGCTACCCCCCCTGTACCATCCCTACCCCGCAGAAACCCATGGTTATGGAGATATCCATGGTTAATGATTTTCTAGCGCCAATACAACTAAAGGGAAGACCAAAGAGTATAATAACTGACCTATGGGAAGACACTATTCTAGTCTACAGTAACACAAATTTACCAAATTACCACAACAATTCCGAAAATAATGCGCCTTGGACAAACGACCTGTCCAGCTTACCTTAATAGTTTTCATACCATTAATAGCTCGTGGTGTAAATTTGGTGAGGACCTTGGATATCTCAACCACATATTCTTTTTCTGCCCTTATTATGATCGTTCTTCCTTTATTATTAGTTCGATACCACCTCGTGTCCCTTTCCCTACATCTATAAAATCCCTTCTTCATTCTCATCTCTTCTGTATATCGCATACTTTCCCTATATAGGTATACTTACATAGTAATAAGATTCGGTTGTAAATATAAGACTGTTCTTGTACATATTAATATTAAATCAATTCATACTATATATATTTTTCTACGTTTTATTTGGTTTTAATATTTTCATTATTAATTCTCAGCTTTTACTTTATAAATATTTTTTCTTCTTATTACCTTTTTAAAAAAAAAAAACTTATTAATTTAAATCTATAAGAATTAAAACTTTATCTTGGCGGATGCACTAAACGTGCGAGCCAATGCTCCCGAACGGCAAAAAATCTCTCGTATTTTATCGTCAAACTCAAAGAGAATATAAGAAACTAAACGTAGTTTGTTGTATTCTCTTTGTGGAGGAATTATTGTGAAACTATTCACAATAATTCCTTCAAGTGATCTCCACTATAAGTATTTCTCTATGGCCGTGAACCACATATAACCACATTACCTATTTGCCACCAGAAATATCTACAACAAACCCGTATTATAAAACTCTCTATTCAGTGTAATATAATAATATATTTATTTCAGATTCATAGATCCATAGTAATTTGTTAGTAATGGCTTATAACTATGTTAGTACTACACTAATAAATCTACCTTACATTAAAAATTGGAGCCCTGGAACCCATGTGAATACTGTTCCAGTGGCTCACTATAGGGCAATCAATTATGTGCAATAGGAGATATTGTATTTAGGAGGCTGCTGGTACTCTCTCGTACACGACGCATCAGGGAGGCAGTTCTTTTCCTTAAAATTGCCTTGAATCAATCAGTCCTTGCTTCTGCAAACATACCTGATGCGCTGCACCAGCGGGACAGCCCCATCAGCATCCTAAAACCATTATTGTACTGTTCACGTAGTGTTTCCACTGTTTCCAGTGACCTGCGACGATAACTGACCCGTAAGCTGCAGATGTACAGAGTTTGGCAGTAAGATTTAAAAAGTGCTATTTTCACTTCTCTTGTACACCGTGTAAACCTACGAGCCAGCATGTTACACCTCACTGCCAAGGCCCTTCGTTCTCGCTCTATATCTAAGTCATCTGAGAGGTCCTCAGTAAGCCAGTGGCCCAGGTATTTAATTTTTGTAACCCGATTTAAAGGGATCCCATTAAGTCGCACTGGAGGAACAAATTTAGGTACTTTGTTACCAGACTTAAACACTAACAGCTGACTTTTCACCGAGTTATACCTAAGCCCGTGAGCCTCTGCGTACCTCTCACAAATCACTATTAACTGCTCTAGGGCCTTATGTGATGGACAAACCAATACTGAATCGTCCGCGTAGACTATATTATTGACCATTTTTCCATCAATAGAGCATCCGATTTCAGTGCTGATAAACTCCCCTATCAGTTTATTTATATAAAGATTGAAGAGACGGGGAGAAGACAGACCACCCTGCCTCACTCCGCACTCCAATCTATACTCTTGTGAACAAGGGTCCCCCCACTTAACATAATTACACTGGTTATTATACCAATACCGCAGTATATTGATAAGGTCACCAGGAGTACTAGTATCCATCAGGAGCTTATCCCATAGCACATCGTACGAAACCAGGTCGAATGCCTTCGACAAGTCCAAAAAACATGCATAGATTGGTGTGCTTCTAGTCACATAGTACTGGACAGTATGCTTGAACCTCAAAATGGCTGTTTCAGTTGAGAGCCCAGGTCTGAAACCAAACTGAGATGTTATGTGTTTGTCTAGTTGGTCTATAATTGTTCTTGTCGGAAGCATCCCCTGTCTTGTCTTTCACAATTGGTACAACCATAGTTTTCAGAAGCTCCCAAGATAAATACTCATGAGTTACCCACAGATTAAACAACATACTTAGCACCCTTGGCAAATGTACTCCCGCGTGCTGCAAGTGCTCGATACTAAGATCGTCGTGACCCGGTGATTACCCCTGCTTCATACCCTTAATGGTATCTGCTACTTCTTTAGCGGTAAACCTAATGAGTGGACTTGGCTTCTCAGAATCGAGCACCCGCGCCGATGTAACTAACGCGGAACTCACTTTAAAGTGTTCCTGAAAGAGTCCAGCTATCTGACTAGGTTCAGATAGGCCATCAATGCATGTAGGTAAACTCATCCTAGCCTCCAGCTTCTTGGTGTGTTTCCAGAAGCTCTTAAAGTCTTTCGTTTTATGGTGAGTAGCTAATATAATCATTTTAATTTTGTCTTCATTGTCCTGACACCATTTTAACTTAGGCTTAAAGAGCCTCCTTGTATCACGCATTTTTATATAGGAGTCACCCATCATGGGCCTACCCTGTAGTGACCATAACTGGAAACTAAGTCGAGCATCCTGATGAGCTTTTCTTACATGCTTGTTCCATCCAGTTATTTGTCTTCGCTTTTTTTAAGTCCTATGGGCTGAACAAGACTCAGCTGCCTCCCTTAATATTCTAATTACATTATGATATAAGTTATCTATTACTATCTTATGTTCTATATTATTACATAGATTGTCAGCACATTCCATGAATTCCGGTGGAAAGTCTTTTCTTAATTTAATAGTACACATATCCCTAAAGTTATTTATCATTTCGGCGTCCCTTTCGCCCCACCGTACATTATTTCGCTTACTATTTGGGCAATACACTTTACTTGGAAAGTTGTCAATCTTATAACTTATTTCCATTGGCAAGTGATCTGACCAAAACACATCTAAACGTACCTCCTTAACGTCCGTTATACATCGCCATGCTGCCTCAGTTGTAATACAGTGATCCAGCCACCTTTTGCAACTCTCTTGACTCTCACTCAGAAAGGTATAGGTAATGCCTTTCTTGCCGCTATAACAACAAATACTAAACAAAATAAAATAAATATTTAAGGGGGCTCCCATTCAACAAACGTGAACTTTTTGCTCTTTTTTATAGATAAAATAGACGGTCACCGTAGCCTAGTTGGTAGTGCTCCTGCCAACGACGCTGGTGGTCCTGGGTTCGAATCCCGGTAAGTGCAAATATTTGTGTGATGAGCACGAATATTTGTTTCTGAGTCATGGATGTTTTCTATGTAGGTATAAAAGTATTTATCTATCTATATAAATATGTAAAGCGTCGCCTGGTACCCATAGTACAAGCTTTGCTTAGTTTAGGGCTAGGATGGTTCATGTGACATTGTCCCTAGATATTATTATTATTATTATGGTACGGAACCCTTCGTGCGCGAGTCCGACTTGCACTTGGCTGGATTTTTTAAATCAAATATAATATTGCCTGGTATTTATACGTGGGATTTTAATAATTAAAACATGGAACGAAAGTCAAGAATAAGTTTATTGTTTCTTTAATTATTCTCCTTTAGCTACATTGCACTTTTTGATAAGAATACCAATTTAGAAAATATTCATACCTACCACTCCTCCGTGTTAACCTCGGAAACATGCTTTTTATTCTTTTCAACAGCCTGATTTCATGATGATAAACGTCAATTTAAATAAGTACTGATTTTTGAAAACAGGATTCATTCGCATTATGCCAGTTAGACATCTAAGGCTTTCTCTTTCAAAATATTGTTTATCTTTCTGACCGTGTGAGAGCTTTCAAGGTTTGGAATGAAGCGGATTTTTTTCTCGCACACATATATTTATGTCCCAATTAACTGCATGACGATCCTAGAAAGCCACGGCAGCGAAGTGTCCAGTTTTATACAAAAAAGAACTATCATTCCCTTAACAGCAGACCGGATGGCGGACACACGCCACTTTAGTTGTTTGCGTCTTAGCTAAAACAACTGTTGATTGACAGTTGCTTTGTTACGGGAGCGTAGCTGTAAATCCAGGTTTCACATCTTTTAGGGATGACTTATTGGATTGTATGTATTCTTATTACAGAATCCAATATTATGTACCTAAGGTTATTATGGTAAATGCCGTTTTGATTTTTTTATATATCTACATTGTCTGCCACGTACGATTCTGTTATTGACCTACTCCGCTTCACTAGTTTTCGTTCGTCTGTCATAATTATGACAAAACAGTTGGTGATAATTATTACTTGACATATAATATATTCATTAATTAAAAAGCTTTCGTACTGATCTCGAATGTAAAATACGTGAAATGTAATATAAAAATATAATTTGCGAGATAATTCTCGCAAATTATATTTTTATATTACATTTCACGTATTTTACATTCGAGATCAGTACGAATATCATTACGTTACGATTTATACTTGAAAAAATTCCCATAAGTTTAATTTAGTAGGGAAATATTACGATACTTTGTTTCAGTGTCCACGTGTCACAAAACGTAAAGATCGATATCCCAGAAGCACTTGCAATTCCCCTAATTTTTATGATATACAAGCATATCACAAAAAAATAGGAATAGTGCTAAATTCTTCAAAACTTCATTGCGTGTTATACGTTGGATACCTATGCTTAGTATTAAACTTCCTAAGTATGTATAGTTATTAAATCGTTTTATTTCTAACTAGCTGTGCCCCGCGGTTTTACCCGCGTTATACTTTATAAATTATCACGGCTCCCGTAGGTGATAGCGTGATAACATGTACCCTATATGTTGAACTGACCTCTTAGTAATATTCATGCAAAATTTGAAGTAAATCCATGCAGTACTTATTGAGTTTAGCCCGGACATTCATACACACAAAAATTCTAAAAACTATTTTTTTGGCTTCGATATCGATTGCAGATCAGGCTCCAAGTATCCTTTTAAAAAAATTTATAGCGTGACATATTTATATGTCACGCTATAAAATATATAGAGGTATAACGTTCAGTTATCCGATATAATGTACACCTCTGCCCAACGTCTTCTGAGGTTTATGCTATGCCTAATACTATTATTGTTTTATGTTCTCTATACAAATTATAATTTATACTTTCATATCTGTTATCCAAGTCATAATTCTTTAATCATTTCGCATGTTTCACATGTCGCAAAGACGACGGTTTCACTGTAATAATCTATGTTATAAGTATATATATTTATACTAGCGGCCCGGTACGTGCTTCGCTACGCTTTTAAGTATTAGTACAAATTGTTTGTATATAGGAGTATAGAAAGATGTTGATTTTACACATTTTCAAGACTTTTTTTAAATTTTCTCTACGTACAAACCTTCCCTGGACTTCCACGAATAATTCAAGACCAATATTAGCCAAATCGGCATAGGCGTTGTTGAGTTATAACATTACAACGAAAAGTGGCATTGATTTTTATATATATAGATATATAAATATAAAGTAATATAGATGTAAGTCCTAGTAACATATATGAGTCATGGTTACTTCAATAAATAATTTATTCTATTTCTTTCGCATTTGCCTAAAGATGTAGGTAACTGACATACACAATACAACAATATTATGCAAAAATCTAAAATCATAGCTAATAGAAAAATGGATGGATAAGACGAAGGCTTTCTTCCAAGATGTAGGGAAGAAACTTGCCTCCAGAAAAATTTTACAATATGACTGATAATGGGAGCATTTGAAGTTGAAGGTCGTCGTCGCCTACTGCTTTAAATGATATGGATCGTATGCTTTTTAGGGTTCCGTAGCCAAATGGCAAAAAACGGAACCCTTATAGATTCGTCATGTCTGTCTGTCTGTCCGTCCGTATGTCACAGCCATTTTTTTCCGAAACCATAAGCACAGAATAAAGAGTGAGCTGTACTGTTGAAACTTTGTAATTAGATGTATTCGGTAAACCGCGTTAAGATTTTACACAAAAATAGAAAAAAAAACAATAAATTTGGGGGTCGCCATACATAGAACTGAAACACAAAAAAATATTTTCTTCGTACCCATACATGTGGGATGTTTATGGATAGGTCTTCAAAAATGATATTGAGGTTACCCCCCCCCCCCCCCCATAACTAAAATAAGAGAATGCTAAAACTAAAAAAAAATATGGTGCACATTACCATGCAAACTAACAACGAAAATTGGTTTGAACGAACGAGATCTAGTAAGTAGTATTTTTTTAACACTACATAAATCGTAAACCGCAATTTACCTTTCATTTAATTAACTGAAATACTCGCTGCTACGGAACCCTTCATGGGCAAGTCCGACTAGCACTTAGCCGATTTTTTAATATTTTTACTGTGTTTTATGAATTGATTTTTATCTCTTATTCAATAATAATTAAACAGTATTGATTAAACAGCGTTGGGCCTTGCTCCTTTAATATAGGTACGTTATGTTTCATAACTGTCACCATCATTGTACGGTGAAACAGTAAAAGCCTCTGGGAAACTGTAAACGTCATCAAAAGTGGTCACCACAATTTATATAATTTATTATTTGACTAGTATGTTGTTTTAAACTGTGTATTCATGAATGAACATAGTTATTTTAGTGTATGTATTCTAGGTGTATGTTAGCGGAGTCGGCAATAAGGGTGGGCAATCCAAAGGAGCCCTCCCAGGGTACGTGTCCCGACCATCTGGGAAATGGCGCAAAAGGGGGGTACCGGAGCAGCATACCCGCGTTCCCGGGACTGCCCCATCGGGCGTCAAGAGAAGTCCACGGCAGGTAGTCCGACATACCCACCCGCAGACACTTTTTGCGGGTGGCATGCGAAGGCATTCCCCCTGCCTTATCAAAAAAACCGGCCAAGTGCGAGTCAGACTCGCACATGAAGGGTACCGTACCTGCAAGTATTTCAGTTGATTAAATGAAAGGTAATTTGTGGTTTACGATTTATGAAGTATTATAAAAACTACTTACTAGATCTCGTCCAAACCAATTTTCGTTGTTAGGTTTTATGGTAATGTACATCATATATTTTTTTTTAGTTTTATCATTCTCTTATTTTAGAAGTTACAGGGGGGGGGACACTCATTTTACCACTTCGAAAGTGTCTCTCGCGCAAACTATTCAGTTTAGAAAAAAATGATATTAGAAACCTCAATATCATTTTTGAAGACCTATCCATAGATACCCCACATGTATGGGTACGATGAAAAAATTTTTTTTGAGTTATTTCTATGAATGGGGAACCCCCAAAATTATTGTTCTTATTTTATTTTTGTGTCAAAATCTTAATGCGGTTCACAGAATACATATACTTACCAAGTTTCAACTGTATAGCTCTTATAGTTTCGGAAAAAAGTGGCTGTGACATACGGACGGACAGACAGACAGACAGACATGACGAATCTATAAGGGTTCCGTTTCTTGCCATTTGGCTACGGAACCCTAAAAAGGTGTATGTTAGCGGGAATTTTCACGTTAATGTTTTATTATATCATCCATTACCTGTACATTCAATCCTGTAGATACAAATTTGACATTATAAATAGCTGAGATTACTTGAAAATGCTGGACAATTCTCGGTGGCATCATGTCAAATTGAGATGTTTGCTCAAATATTTTATTTAATATCATGCAAATAGTTAAGTATACCTAACTATATAAAAGTAAATAATAAGTAGGTAGTATATAAGTATAATAGTAATATATAAAACGCAGCGCCTTAATGTAGTTTTTAAAAAGAATTAATATATTAATATAATAATAATCATCCCTGCAATTCAGTAAAGGTAAATAAATACCTTTACTCTTTACTGAACTGCAGGGCTGATTATTATTTTACTGGACAACAAAGAAGCAACATGTCACGCACGTGTGACATTGACCTCAAAAATCACGAGACTCGTGTTATATATAGATGGCCTTTTACACACAAATAAATTAATAAATACGATAAATATGCCTGTGCTTTTATGTTATTGTGATTCTTTTGGCATCCCTTTGTTCTTATTAGTCTATAAACATTAAATCACGTCATGTACGTATATTTAAAGCGCAGACAGACTATGTACCAAGATTATATTATATATTTTGATAATAATACATACTCTCTCTGTCCAAAAGCTATATCGTTGGTCATATGAGCCATAGTTCGTTTGATATTTAAGTACATAATTAATTCGAAGCAAGTGCGATTGACATCATAATAAATTTATTGGTTGTTTATTTTGCTCCCGTCTCGGGGTGATAAGAGTGAATGTAAGTTTTAAATACTCTTTGACAGTAATGGTAGGTAGGTATATAATGGACTCTATTAAGATGTACTTCTACGTCAAAGTGTATTTTCTAGGTTTACAGGATCAGCAGAAAATATTAGCGCGCCTAAATGGGATTTAACAGTTCCTACCTAATAGTTCCATAATTAAAACTATATGTAAATCCTCGAAGCGTAAGAATAGAGGTAATATATCTATCTAACTATAATCCTTGATTCGTGGTGTCATATTTATTGTCCGGTTCCATGGCAGTTTTATTTTTAAGCTATAGTTTTAGGATTAAAAGCGTCGAAAACACGATTTGAACAAGATTAGAAATTCAAATATCCCGCCATAACCTAAGTAGCGTACGTGAATGTTTTTCATCTTTCGAATTAATTATGGCGGACGATGGGTGAACGAAGTTCATTTTCTTTAGTGCAGTGATATACAGTTGATAAAACGTTCATGTGATAATATAAAATAAGTTAACACCGTTAAGGTGTACATATGGGCGGGAGGAAGCAAGTTATGGCGGAGAACAGAGGTTCGGACAACGTCGTTATGCCGGACATTACCGAAGCATCCGAAGCCGATCCGCTGTCGGCAGGGGCCGAGCACGATGCCGACCGATCTGATGGCGGACCTGTTTTGGCAAGCGGAATTAAAAGTACTCGTCTATCCAGCGATTCTAATGGTGTGGTCACTGTGCCCGTGTCGTTGCCGGTTGGCACCCTCATTACGGGAACGACCTTTAACGTGATAACGTCAGACCAGCTGCCGCATTTTAAGCCTATGTTATGCGTTGACAACGGATTTGTATCAGGTGGGCCCGTCGCTGATGACATAAAACCGACTCATATTGTGATCCAAAACCCTTCGACGTCGCCCAGCCGCCAGGCGCATGACAGTGGGGCGAGCACCCCCGGCGCGCGCTCCGCCAGCGCTCGCTCCTGGGCTGAGACTGCGAGCATGCCTATCCTGCCCATTAGATGTAAGAACACATCAGCTGAGCTGCATAAACAAAGGTTTGGCTCAGGAGGCAGAGGCAGGTGTATCAAGTATTGCATGGAATGGTACACACCTAGTGAGTTTGAGGCCCTTTGTGGAAGAGCATCTAGCAAAGACTGGAAGAGATCAATAAGGTTTGGTGGAAGAAGTATCCAAGCACTGATAGACGAAGGGATCCTGACTCCTCATGCAACAAGTTGTACCTGCGGAGCATGCTGTGATGATCAGTCAGGTGGGATCAATTACTGTCATTTTACAACAATAGAGCTACGTAGTATAAGATTTGTTATTCATTATGTAAACGGATAATCTCATAACAGTAATACAAATAAATGCAGTATCCATAGGACACCCATAGCACTATCTTGTTGATTAGTTAAAACTACTAATTCCTGGTAATTTATCAGCTGTTTTACCACCATGTTTTAAGAGACTGAAAGTATATTTTAGTTTACATTGTCTTTTCATTCATGATTATATCATTACTGAATTTTGAATAAGTCAAGTCCTCTATTAGTTATAAGGTTTAAAAATGCAGAACACGGGTAAAATGCATTATTCACATTTTGTTTCCATTGCTCTTTGTCTTACTCTAATAGGCATGTGACTTTATTTGGTCACTCTATCTAGCTTGTAATATACAATCATTATAAGTAATAATAATAATAATCTTTATTCTTCAGAAAATATATAGTCTAGTTACATAAATCTCTGGTCTCCACACTAGGATTCCCTGTGTCGTGGAGGCCAGTCTCTTTCATTGTGGTTCAAAAATACAATAAAATTATTAAATGACAATTATATATATGTAGGAAAATTAAAGTTAAACGTAAATAAATTTATAAATTTAAACATGGCATATGGTCAGATAACTGTGAGTGTGTGTGTGTGTGTCTGCGTGCGTGTGTGTGTTTCTGTGTTTGTATATGTATCTTGTTTCCAAAAAAAGTAGCTATAACACTTATAATGTGATAAATTTCAAGAAATATTATGAATAAGTAATAATACTTAATATACTGCACCATTAATTTGGCTTCCTTAATCATCATCTTTCCTAATTATTTATAATATATGCTGAGTATTTAATGTAGAGCCTAGCCACTGCTGATTTATGAAGTTATATACTGTATATTTATTTATATATTCAAATAATATTACAACTAGTGTAGTCCAACTGAACTAAATTTTCTGCTGTTATCATAACTTAATTATTATATTGGTTTCAGTTATAGCCCATGATTATTAGGAAGGCCATTATTTTGCTTAACTTTTGATAAACTTCTTATTATCAATAAGAATATAGCTTTAAACACTGTCAGTCAATGGAAACATCAATCAATCATCATCCATGCAAATTGCATCTGCAGCAATTATGGTCAGTGCAGGTTGTGAATGTTGACAAAGGATTTCTGTTATTTTTTTTTTTTTTTTAAACGGGACTAGTCCCTCCCTCTTACCCACCACTGCAACTCTTGTAAGCCAGGATCAACAGTGGCACACAATGAAATGACACTGAGCAGTGAAGCTTAGGCATGTCCCGGGTAATCGCTTTAACTGTCTTGGATCCCGCAACGAATGTCTGTTATGTACCTTTTTATATATATAGAGAGCATCAGTGAATACTAACTTGGTACAATAGCTGGAAGTTACATCCTCTTAAAACATGACCCTCCACTTTAAGGACTGATTTATTCAAAACACATATTGACATATCATTCCCATGGTCTTCGTAACACTGCTGACGTGGGTCCTCATCATTAAGACAAATTCGAGTCTTATTGGAGAAGAGTTTGCTACTCCAGTTACCTTCTGTCCAAGATAGGCAATTTCTAAGGAACCTCAATTGAGCCATCAGGTGCTTGTGGAGTAACTTGGTGGCTCGCACTGGCTGATGACTGCATATATATACCCCACCCTCATACCTCTTCAAGGTTTCTTTTGAGGTTTCTGTAACTGCATTTGCAGTTCCTCAGTGCCTGGGTGACAAAAAGCACTCAAAAGTACTCAGTATAATGCACCAGTCTTTCAAAATCTATTGACAAGGTTAAAAGAATGGAGAAGAGAATCCATCAAACTGTTTAGGCTACAGGGTCCAGAACAAAACATAGCAGTGGTATAAGGAATCTGTCTTTGATAGTACAAATACATTTAATACAGAAAGCAATTTTATAAAGTGTTTTAGTCAGTCAAGTCACTCATATGTATGATCTCACTTTTTTACTTTTTACTATTCATACTGGAACAATAATTATTAAAATAAATATTTTTAATATAAACACACATTTACTGTAAGACTATAGGTAGTATCTTTATTTTGTTGATGTGATTTTCTTGCCCAAATTTATTTTTAAATTTATGCTGTACTGGGTACTGCATAAATTAAAATTAGCCTGTGCATAGCATACAAAGTTACTAAATTAGCCTGTGCATAGCATACAAAGTTACTAAGTGAAAACCAATGCTATACTCTGCTTATAATGCGATAGTTACATCTTCTCCAGTTAGTAAAAAATGGTTCTGGTTTTTTTATGGCTAAATTAAATTTATACTTTAACATTCATATAATTTCTGAATTTAGTACTGGAACTATTAGTAATATATCTTAGATTCATATTTTTTTAGGAAGCCACAACTACTTAGAAACACCTTGAGATTGCTATGAAAGTAATTAACAAATTGTTGTCATCTTCTTTTCCAGCCATGGGTCCAGTAAGATTATTCACACCTTACAAACGAAAGAGAAGAAACAATCAATATGGAGAGGAGAAAAAGACTAAAGTCAAGTTAGAGAGTAGTTTAGGTGAGAGTGAAGTGGACAACATACACCAGACCAGCAATAACAGCAATTCAAAAGAAGCTTGGCAGACAATAGCCGAAGGGCTGGAGACTAATGCTGACTATCCCTTGCTGGGAACTCCTGAGGCGAATACGGATTCTATTGCAGGTAAATTATTCACTTATTAATTTTGACAAATCAAATTATTTTGCAGAACATAGCGCATTTTGAATTTCCTCTGGTAATGCCTTTGCCTGACTATCAATTGGAAATAAGTAAGTATAAGAGATAAAGGTAAGTTCTATTGCAGTAAGATAGGCTTCTATGGCAGTCGCCATGGTGTAAATACACACATCAACAAAGTCTAGGGATACGTTATTTTGAAATCAAACATGGCTTTATTGTTTAAAACCTATTTAGTTTCCTTAAAAAGTTTATTTACAGATTTAAACCTTGTCTATTCTTTATTCAAAATTTAAAAATTAAAATGAGAAACAAATGAAAACACGCAAAGCACAGCGCAATCTTGAGTTGTATCTAATTTCAAGAAGTTGCATTAATATTTTTTTTGCGTGTTAATTGAAGAAAACCTGATAAATTGTTTTATTTTCTTTTCTCAATTGGTTGTGTAAGCTTTTTAGCGTCATGCCACGCCATCATTTGAGTCGAGATGAAATGTTACGGGCAGTTGGCATGTTACAAAACGGTGCTATTCAACGCGTCGTTGCTGAGTCTCTGGGCACAAGCCAAAATGTGGTATCCAGGCTTTGGTCACGTTATCGCGCTACTGGAGATGTGGCAGAACGGCACACAGGTAGATATCGTGTTACCACTCAGAGACAGGATCGATTTCTCCAAATGACCGCCAGAAGACTACCCAATATCACAGCGATGCAACTAGTGCAAAGGCTCCAGGAGGGTCAGCAGCTGCTGGTGAGCGACCAAACCGTGCGAAGGAGGCTGCATGAAGTTGGTCTTCATGCTCGCAGACCGCTACGAGTCCCAGCGCTGCGACGTGGCAATCGCGGTAGGCGACTTTTATGGGCTCAAGAACATTTGACATGGAGTGATCAACAATGGTCATTGGTGCTGTTCACTGATGAGTCCCGCTATGGATTTCATCCAGATTCGAGACGAACACGCGTTTGGAGAACTCCAGGCAGGGTCAGCCGTCTCCGACATCCACAGGAGGTCCACTCTTACCAAGGCGGGACAATTATGGTGTGGGCAGGAATACGAATCGGCGGACGAACCCAACTCATTTGGATTCAGGGCAGCATGACTGCCCATAGATACCGTGAGGAGGTAGTAGAACGTGTCATTGTCCCGCTCAGGGCCCTAACGGGGCAAGAATTTCAGCTCATGCATGACAATGCACCTTCCCATACAGCGCGGCTGGTGAGGGCCGCCCTTCGAGAACACGATGTTCAGGTATTAGATTGGCCTCCACAGTCGCCAGACTTAAACCCAATTGAACACGCCTGGGACATGTTACAGCGAAGAGCATTGAGGGATTTTCCGCCCAACTTGACAACAGAAGAACAACTTTTCGAACATTTAAAAAGAACTTGGGACTGCATACCCCAGCAAGACATTGACACCTTAATTTTAAGTATGGAAAATCGTTGCCGCTGTGTGATTAATGTTAGAGGAGGAAATACCGATTACTGATTATCAGATTTGGTAAGATTTTTATTAATTTAATTCGATTGAATAATTTTATAAGAATAAAATGTTTTTGTTCACTCAGTAATTTTCTATGGCTTAATTAATTTAAGACTTTTATTAATTAGAAAAACAAAATCGCATCGTGTTGTTAATGTTTAAATATCGGCCATGAAATTATCTTTAATTCTTCCATTTACAGTCATAACAAAATGTTTATAGTTTTCTAGATAATCAATGAAATGTTCAATATCCCTAGATTGTGTTGATGTGTGTATGTAGCATCTAAGCTAAATATATTTAGTTAAAATATATATTTGAAAATGGATAAGACATTAAACTTAAAGACCTGTACATATAAAGACATACATCTGAATTAGTCATTCTAATTTTGGTGTTTATTGGGTAAAACCTTGAAATTATTGATATCACTTCTTTGATTCCGGTTGAATCAAATTAAAATTGCTCTTTATGTCTAAAAGAGTTGCCACATGCAAGTTTCTACTGAGAATCATATGTAATTAAATGTAACACAACATACATTTTATCATTATTATATCTCAAGATAGCTTTACCCTTCAGCCGCTTAAATGTAGGGGTCTACATTAGTTAGATGGTTATGTAAAGGAAAATATCATATACGAATAATGCTAAATTCTACTACCACGAGACGTCAATCTCACTTTGACGTTATTACCAAGTTGTATCTTGATTCCTCAAGCTTTACTAATGCCAACTTAATTCTAAATCAGTTCCTTCTCTAAAAATATCTTGGAGACCTGTGGTTGAAGTAATATGAATAAAATCTGAAAAACATTGTAATTTTTTAAATAAATGAACGAATTATTCAATCATTTAATATCTTGTTTTCTCATCATATGGCAAAGTTTTATAATAAGATGCGAATTATGTATTTCTTAGTGCTATTTAGTAGTTCGACAATGTAACTATGCTGGGCTTGTTATTATTCATTTGCAATCATTTCAATGTAAAATATTATATTATTTATAGTAAGAATATTCATTAGTATAATGCAGATTATTTTTAAAACCCAGTTCCAGTCGTGGAGCTGTCTGAAATTATTATACCCGTAGTTCTATCACTGTCTAAAAAGCGGTGTTACACTACACTGCCTTTGCCGGGTGTGCCACCTGTGTGAAATTACTGATACCAATAATTAGGCTTGCCTACTGCTAGCGCGATGACTTGAGAATGAGAAGAACTAAAAGATATATTGTTATATATCTTTAGAAGCGATCGTCGTTATTTTATCTGCGGTAAAACACCCAACTGCCTAGAGTAGTTGTTCAGGCGGAATACATACCATTTATTTTTGTTGTGAGTTCTAGCGCAAGCCTCTGCGATTGACACTGACTCTAGAATAGTTTGCACATATATCTTATGAAAGTCCTTAATCATAATCAAATCATAAAAAAATAATTTACATTCTGCTTAAACTGCTGCTATGTGTCCCGCTGCGGCACTAATATAGTGCGATATTTTATTAATATATCGGCATAAATATTATGTACGACATCAATAGCTTTATCTGCGAATTGACCTTTACAATGTAATACACAAGCATGAAACTTGCAATCTTATTGCATTCTTATACACTGCGTGTACCGATTACCAACCCTAGCGAGTTCACATTTATACGAAAGCTTCTATAAATACGATTCCTGTGCAGCGCAGCAACTAACTGTTATGCGATCAAACTTAACTCATACTTAAAGAGTTGATTATACAATTAAATCTAAGAATCTGTTCTTGTGTTAATAATAAGGATCATTTCAAACCTGACATTATACTATCTGATTTAGAAACAATGCTTCAAGTGTGAATCTTACCAAAAAGATCTGAGGATCATGTCTTCAAGTACGAAATCGAAGGTTTCAAGGTAAGAATAAACAATGCATGTCTCGAGAGTTAAGTTTCGTTTTCATAAGAGCCTTCGAGATGCCTAATAAAGATCTAGTAACTAAGCGCTCTGATTTGTTTTTGATTTAGAAACTTTCCTGTTTACGATCATTACTCACTTCGTGCCTGAGCCACGTTTTCACGTACAGTACAGTTTTTGGCGAAATAATGAATTTGCTATAGCTATGAGAATGTGGGCTAAATGATGGAACTATAGACCGTATTTTTAGTACTATGAGGTATATCTAGCCTCATAAAAAGAATATGGATTATAGCTCTACGACCTGCTTCCAAAAACTATGTACTTGTTTTTCTCCGCTCATTTGTTATATGCTGGCGTAATTTAATAAACTTAACAGTATCAAATTGTATCCTTTCTTATTTTATATTAAATCAGGTTGGGCTTTGCGTGATACTTGTTTTTATGTCTGCTGTGTGTGTTTTTTATTAACTGTGTTATATTTTTGTTTAATAGTAAGGTTTTGTGAGGTTACTATGGTCTATAGTTGTATTTTACTTACAATTGCATTATTTTCCCCTATTATTATAGCCCTCGAAATTAATTTCGTTTTAATCCATACCATCCTTGTATAAAAGTGCATACAATTATTAGAAAAACGTGAAAGTATGTGTTACTTTAATAGATTTCAGTATATCTGTAGAAACTTGCTTGGTGGCTGGCCTCAAGGTTTCGTTCCCGTTATCCGATCCATATTTAACTACGACCTAACCTTCATATTGTAGTTCATTTATAGGGAGATAACATTTATGCGGACCAGGTTAATAGCACCTGTTATCTCATGCATAATGCGTATTTCAAAAATTTTCATCAACAATTTCAAGGTTACCTATATGAATGCAAAATGAGGTTAAATGTACTGACACTACTACAGCCTTCTATTATTAAACAAACAACATTTCTTAGAATCGTTACCTAATCGGGTTCTAGGAAATTACTGCGACGGTTCTCGATACATTGGGGTAAAAACATATGACAACTCGTAATTCGACGCAATTAATATATATGGCCATTTATTCGTGCCATTTTGTCCTGAAATGCCATTTTAGGACAAAATGGCGCGGAGTTATTAAATTCATTAAAAACAATGTTTGTTCAAACAACACTGTCGTCATGGTTACTACTTCCGCAAGTGCGCAACTTGTAATATTAGTAAAACTGGTTAATATAAACACAATATTAGAGACAAGATAACATTGTATGTTCAGACTGCAAGCTGCTTCAGAAAGACCATAGGTACAGACTCCAGCACATCAAGCTACCCCAATCTGTCAAATTTCCACTTGAAAGTAAACCTTATGCTTTTGTGATAAAGTTGATATAAGAAATTTGACAGATTGTCACCTACAACATCATCATGTCAGCCGAATGACGTTCACAGCTGGACAAGAGCAGCAGAATCTTGTATATGCCATAATCGTCACGTTTGGCAGACAGATTACGATCGCATATAATAGTCATAGTGGCCAGAGAGATGATGCTGCCCGTTCTCTGGTAGGTTCTTCCCTCGGAATGACTTTAACTCCCCCATGGATGAGCTACCACCTACCGATATACTCGTACATCTATGTATTTAAAGATATATTTGAAGTCGGTGTTGGTATTTAAAATAGTTTTTGTACTGCAATTGGTGAATAGCTGTTTGATTTCGTTTGCAAATTCCAAGAGAAGCGTAAAATTTAACGATTGCCTGCCTTTTAAAGCCAATTTACGTTACCCTGTTTCTTCTTTGTTTGGTAACCAACATTGATAGACGGTATACAAAAGTTGAATTCGTTAAAACAATAACTATAATATCAATATCCTAAATAATCATAATTTATTATCGGATACTAGATCCGAACTCCGTAGATGTCGGCCCGAGGATATATACAACATGTAACTTAATTAACGCACATCCTGAAAATAGTTTGTTCAGAATCGTTTACTGAATCGATTTATATCATTTTTAATATAGGTAATTTTTGTTCCAAAATAATTAAAACTACGGAAATTATTGTCATATTAACCCTATACAGTCAAAATAAATTGAAATGGACCGTAAGTCAAATAATAAGACAGCAGTTTTATTTGTATTCATACAAATTCCACCATTAAATACAAAATAAAGAAAAATAAACTTTATTCCAAGAAACTAATTTAGTAAATAACAATGCATATATATGTTAATTTAAAAATTAAGTGTATGTATTATGGTAACAACATAATATTCTAATTGGGTGTATGTATTATGTATATGTATTATGTATGTATTAATTAAGTGTATGTATTATGGTTACAACATAATATTCTAAGTGAATGTATTATGGTTACAACATAATATTCAATTTCTAATTGTCTGAGTGTGTGCGTTAATTACGTTACATGTTGTATATGTATACCAATGAACGGGTAGTAACGTTACTCCAAGAACAAAACCGATGAACTCTGACCTTGGCAACGTATTACGCCAGTACACCGGAAACCTGAGCTATTTCTGCAAAGGAAACCAACTGACCTAGATAGCGTCGGGTTCATAGTCCACACATCCCACGCGCAATGTAGAAACAATCGAGTGCCTTGACAAGGGTAGTAGGGCGTACCTTATACTAGGAATTCGTTTAAGGTCATACAGGTTTACGCGCCGACTCCGACACACATTGACGTCATACTATTTTTATACTCATACTTTTTTCACTGTGTTCATACACGTTTTCAATGCGAGAGGCTAAAGGCTTAAGACTAAGAGGCTCATTGGAACCTTGGAGGATAATCCTACAAGCTGCTACCCTCGGTTGCACCCGCGTTAAAGTAGTTTTGGCGTGAAAGAGTAACAAACATACATACATACATCTATACTCACAAATGTGTACCTCTAGGGGTTTTAGCAGTGCACGCCGGAATAGCTCGCAAATGGTAGATTTTTTCCCAATTACTTGACATTTATGTTCATATTTTGGACAATTCACACAATATCTTTATAAATTGTAGCCTATGTGTTATATTATCGTAAAGTTTCATTAAAATCCATTCAGTTGTTTTTACGTGAAAGAGTAACAAACTTCCATCCATACTTACAAACTTTCGTCTTTATAATTATTAGTAGGATTTGTCAAAACATATATGATTATATTCCACAGTTCCCGATTATTGAAACCTACGCCCTACCCTTTACCAATGCAGGTCCAAACCCCTGTCAACTCGAACTGCAAAAGCGAGTCAAATGCCTTGCAGATTGCGAGGAAGTGGTCTTATACCACGACAGGCTTGTAGAAGATGTCCAGACGTCAGGGTCTAATGTTTTCAAAACCCGCCATAGAAATAAAACTAAAAAGATTTATTTGACTCTACCCTACGGCTTATGGAAGTGAGATGGAAAACACGGCAGCACCAGTTTAATAAAAAGAATTAAGAAGGCTATCGAGCGAAACATAAGCTCTCAAGTGTTCGTAAATCTGTCTGTTACCGCCGAAACTGAACAACAAGAAAGCTCCAGAACAAGCTGGTTTCAGAAAAGGATTTAGCATCATAGACCACATAAATACACTGAGCAAATTTTACAGAAGGACGAGGAGTGTAAGGCGTGTGTGGACTATGAGAAAACCTATGATGCGGTTGAAACCTGGGACGTACTGAGGTCTCTTCAAACGTGCCAAATCGACGGTATGTTCGTATAGAGTACCCGTTATGAGAACTCTACTATGGCTGTCCCACTCTAGGACCATAACTTTTAACCTGTCCAATAGCAAAGCGCCAGACAGGGAGAAGTAATGTCTCCATTACTGTTCACCGCTCCATTAGAAGATATTTCCCTTGCTTGGGACTAGAAAGGATTTGGTGTCATACTCAATAACGATTATGTGATCACTCCCCTTCGATATGCCGTGGATATAAGTAGATATATTTGATAATTAAACTTAAACATAATCTCTTGACAATAATAAAATAAATTTAATAAATGTTGTCATACAATCACTACAATGTGTACCTATATATTTATGTTACTAGAAATAATAATGTATACAACTATATTACTACAAACATGTTCTGATTATTTACAAGCGCTTTTTTAAAGTCTACGTGAATAAAACCCATTTTTATTTATTTTTTATAGCTGAGATCTTAGAAGACTTCGGTACAATGCACGATGTCCTTACCTAAGTCTCATAACAATAATAATGAGAAACTCTCGAGTGAAGGTTGAAGACTTCACTTAAAGTTGTAAACAGCTATATTTACATACAACAGACCAAGCGTGGGTAGGCGCCCAGAAATGTACACCGCTGATCTTGTAAGAGTCGTTGTAATCAGGTAAATAAACGGGTATTGCTAGACCGTCAATAGTCTTTGAGGGAGGCCCTTTTCCAGCATTGGACGTCATTCGACTGATCATAATTGTGGGTCACATGAAGGATTATTTATTTTTTAATGACATTAGGTATTATGTACTCCACTAAAAACACAATTTAATATTTTGTCTGCAATAAAAACATACATTTGTCTGTTGTTATTGAGGTAGTAACACGTATTATGTTAAATTATATAAAATAATAATCAAAATGGTCACTAAATTTAATGTTATTTACTGAAATAAAACAATATTTTATTTCAGATTTATGTTAAAATTAAATTACGTCTCACAGTCGTCTGTCTGATTCGCGATCATTTTTCGGATATTTTTGAGATATTTGCTTATTTATTTCTTCATGCCAATCTACTCCTAACAATACAACTTATAAATACGGCTCAAATGTAGTACTGACTTAGCGTTACTTTCTATTATGGGATCAAAGCATTAGTCACCTGTACTAATGGACACTTGTAACACCCGTTATTACACTAACGTGGTGCCGCTTTTTTGAAAATCTTATTATCTTGGGATACAGTGGTTGGCTAATACAGTGTACGTGAATTGAAGTTTGGCTGAAACCGTACACTAGGAGGTACCTATTATGCACTGCAGCTCATTTTACAATCGTGGTCGTCGACCGATTTGGTTTTTATAGACGTCAGTTTAAGTTTTAGGCGCCTGTATGTCGGGTAAAGTAGAGCCCTTATGAAGTTAGATTCTTTATGAAGTTGAAGAAGAGGAGGCCAAATAGCTTTTTATGATTCTTTATAACAGAAGCCTTTTGCCATGATATTATTTCGAATAACAATGGATAACATAAATTTCATGTCTCAGAAAATCAATTGGGACACACTCATTTATCATTCTCTCAAAACTCATAATTTCGTATGTTCGAATCATCATATTCATATCCATAATCATAAAATATTACAATCATTGTATCGTAGAAATTTGGTGGTCAGAATAGTCTTTTAGCATACATTTCATATCGATAGTCATTAAAAACTATCATATCTCAGATACAGTTAGAAAATCTTTTGGCATACATAATAATTGTTCATAATAATTATTTGCAAGCATGCAACCTACAGTAGGTATGGTTTCTGTCACGACTCCGGCCCTGAGGGCCTCCGGCGACTCCACGTAAGCTTATCGTCGTAGATGGTTTTACGCTCACCACCGCAGCTTCGGCTTGCTGGCCAGCCCCAGTCACGCTGGCGAGCGTTAAATCACCTGCTCCACATATCGCGGGCCGCCTCACCCCTTAGTTTAAATTACATTCTAGTGGTAGGGGCAAACTAACTACGTGGAGTCGGTTTGCAGCGATTGGTTTCTGTCACTAACTTCTATAACACAATATATTGATTTATGAAAAAGATATATTAATATAATGTTCGAAAGGCTATTGTTCTCTCATCTTATAGTAAAAGCAATAAAGCTAATAAAATAAAATTGTAATGAAATTCTGCAACTTTATAGTGTGCTAAATAGTATCATATTAATGTCGCTCTAAATAATCGCCATGTTAAACGAAATCATGCGAAGCTTTAATTCTGCCAAAGGTAATTATGCCAAATAAAAATCTGCCATCTTAAGAGTATGCCACTGTAAATTCTGCCAAATAATAATTATATTGAATATTTTTTATGCCTTAAATATGTTTGTATAAAGAAAATTATGCCAAATATGTTATGCCAAAGTTTATTTCGGAGCATCAGTCAGTTGGAGGGATTGTTTATTGTGACATTGATGCTGCTCAGTTTTTTTTTAGATTTTTTGTTTGCCTGTTCTAGTCTCGGCCTTAGATGACAGCGGATAAATAATACCGTTGGCGGATTACAATTTGACAGCAACGTACAATACAATTTTTTTGTATTATTGTACCTACCTTGTTTTAGGTAATGCTGGGGCAATATTTACGCATACTACCCAAAAAGTGTCTGCGAGAGGGTATGTCGGACTAAATAAATAAAAATAAAATAAAATAAAAAAGGTTTTTATTCACGTAGACTTAAAAAAGCGCTTGTAAATAGTCAGAACATGTTTGTAGTAATATAGCTGTATACATTAGATATTATTTCTAGTAACATAGATATTTAGGTACATCTTGTATGAAAACATTTATAAAATTTATTTTATTACAGAAATGATATTTAGCTAGCTCGTATCAAGTTATTGTCAAGAGATTATGTTTAATTATCTAGTTTAAGTCTAATATTTTTACTACATATTGTCAATGGTTCTGTCTATATTAAAGGTATTATAACTAGAAGGTATTATAGACTCGCAGCGTCTAATCCTAAGTTAGGTTTGGACTTCTCTTGGTGCCTGCGAAGGGAGCTCCAGGAACGAGAGAATTGTTTTCCGGTGCTCCCTTTTACGCCATTTCCCACGTGGACAAGGACGGGATAGTTTCATGTCTTCCCGGGTTACCGGTTCCTGTCAACCGGCACAGCGACTGCGCCACAAATAGACAGGATAGCACAAACGGCACGCCTGGCGCGCGTGTTGGCGCCGTTAAAGTCGCACGCGCCTCTGTGTTAGTACGAGCCAGTGGGCATCCCGTCTATACTCAATAAGACTTATTGAGTATAGACGGGATGCCCAAACACTTAGTGTTTGACCTGGCGTCCTCCTGACATACCTCTAATACAAACCAGTTTTATCAGTGAGACAGCTGTTTGTACAACAAATATTATTTAGGAGATTAGCTTAGTTACAATTCGAATATTACCCGAAATAAACGCCGGTTTGAGAAAGTGTGTTCTCCTGTGAGACATAAAACGACACTAGCTGAGAGGCATTACAAAGTTATAAGTATTACAAAGTTATACAATAACAAACAACGTTAACAAAATTTTACTTTTTTACCATCTAAATAATCACAAATTTAAAACCAAACTTAAGACATGAAACTACTTGCAAACAGAAGAACTTCTAAATTTAAGTTAACACTCCCAAACATCGCACACAAATTAACACAAATAAACAACTGCACCTTGTGGCACAGTCTTCTAGATTGTAAGAAACTCAACTGATCCCTAAATAAACAGGCTTGCCTAGTTTAGCGATCAGATGGTTATAGTTATCTACTGCTCCACCATCACATATTTGTATATCATGCCTTTAGGTACAGAGCCGAGTCGGGGTGAGCCCCTCTTTGCTCGGGAGAGAGGTGTTTGTTCCCTCTGACTTACGGTTGTACCACTATGCAGTACAAACTAATTTATTATAGTATAATCACTTTTTATTGCAAATAAAGAATTAGTATAGAATTATTATTATTATGTTTTTGGGCGTCTTTTCTATTAAATCAATAGATAATTAAGTCGTGAAATATATACCGGGAAGTGCCATCTATCTGTATCCTACTGTACTATCCGATATAGCTCTAACAAGGTAGTGCCGCCTTTCCTCGCATGGCGCTGATGGCATATCGGTTTTAATTTCCGATAACTACACGATTGCTGTATTGAAATATTTTGGGTTTAAATGGACAATTGATTTGGTTTC
The DNA here is from genome assembly GCA_951640165.1 of Pseudoips prasinana. Taxonomy (NCBI): domain Eukaryota; kingdom Metazoa; phylum Arthropoda; class Insecta; order Lepidoptera; family Nolidae; genus Pseudoips; species Pseudoips prasinana. The sequence continues at coordinate 7,822,431 of OX621234.1, forward strand.
AAGTCTGAAATTGCCGTAACATGGTTTTCGAAGAAGGGTATAAACCGTTATATTTACATAATATCATTGAATTCTTATCAGTAGTCACACTTTTAATCTGCGATATCGGTCCGATATCGGCATCGATTATTAACGCAATTTGAGAGGATATCGGGTCGTGTGACGGTGACTGTGACCAGGATTCTTGGTTCGCCCAGGGCTATTAGCGACATTTAGAAATATTTTTATAAATACTAGTGTTAAGTTTTGGTGTTCTGACTAACTAAGACATGAGCATATTTACTGGGTCACCACCCCAAGAGGTATGCTCTATCCGAAGTTCAGCGATATCTTATGTTCTACCCGAAACACGTGGATTAATAAATTTTCATCAACTGAAATTCTATGAATGACGTAATAATTTAAGAAAAGAAAGATGAGGTAAAATTTCTTGTATCTTTTAAAGGCCCCAATAACGGTTAATAGTCTGTGGTATAAAGTTTGTATACGTAAGGTGTGCTAACTTTTTGGTCTGTGGAACCTTTGAGAACTTGATATTTTACTTAGTTACGGCATGTCATTCTAGATGGCGCTTAAATAAAAACATTTTTATTTTGCAATTCAATTTTAGGTGTTGTCGAAAGCTAGAAAATAAATAGTTTGCTATTACTAATGTTTGAATAGTTGCACATACTCGAAAGTGTTAGTTTGTCTCAAATATGCCGGTTTGAGATATAAACCACCGGCACGGAAGATTTTTTGATGGATTTTTTAAGCGTAAATTTGGTCAAACACACACATTTAACAACTTTTACAGTCCTATTAATAAAAATCGCTTCTTCCAAGCTTAGTCCGAAGCTAATCTTGGACTAGTTACTCCCAGAGTAGCCATGTATTAACTTCATATTAAAACTACTATTAATAAACTGGGAGTAAGCTCGGATTAACAATACATTCCTTACATCGAGATTAACGCACGTGGTATGGCAACCCACTCAAAGTAAAAGAAAAAAGAGTGAGTAAAATGCTTAATGACAGTGACAGACAATATTTTAAGTTTAAAATCAAAGAGGATAAAAGCACTACGTTTTTTTTTGAAATTTTGAAAAATCAACTTTATAGCGTGTTCTGATCAGTGCTCTTCTGCTTCGGTGGTAGATTCTTCCAATGGATTCTCAAGCACTTCATATAACATCACACGCCTCAATGGAATCCGATTTTCGTCCTAATTAAATCGACAATAAAATAATATATATCCATGTTAATTAATTTTGTAAAGAGATTATAGGCTCATGATTTGTCTATGTTATCCCGTTACCATAGTTACTTTGACTGTTATTGTTCTTCACTCATTTTGAAGTTTCAGTATAAAATAATGCATTACTGCATTATTTTTTGGCATATAATTATTGTAAATACACAAAAAAAATCTATTAGTTTTTATCAAGTTCTTTATTGTTTTTTTTCTACTAGTCTGATTCCACATTATAAAAGTTAACAATTTCCACAACAGACAACGAAAGCAATCAAAATGAATTGACGTTAGAATGTCAAAATCACGTCCTAGTCTATACCTACTCAGCTGCTACTCAGTCGCTAAACTAGGTCGTGCCAAGGATTAACTTTTACTCCGAGAGTAACTTCAGATTAGCTAATTCCCTCATTACTCCACATTTATTTAGTGATTTTAATTAATTTTAAGTTTAAACCTGGAATAAAATTAATCTTAGTCTAGTCTATGTTTATTAATAAGGCTGATAATGTATAGAGTTTGAAGAATAATAACAGTTTAAATCAAGTTAATTATGAAATCACGGTTTTTCACTAAAATTATTGCCTAAGTTTCAAATACTTAAACTTAAAAATCACGAATATCATAGATTTATTTGACTTTTGATCGACATTGGCGTGGTTTTTTCGGTTTCGGTTCAGTTGGAAGGCGCCACTCCGAAGCTTGTTGACTAGTTTGCATGTCAAACTCGTAAACCCACGTCTCGTCACCAGTAACAGTGCGTTTCATGATCTTCTTTTCTGATCTTTTGCCGAGCGGCAAAATGTTTAGTATATATACCCAAATGATTAGTTAAAATGGTACGAATCGACTCGTGAGATACAGAAAGTTCGGCGGCTATCTCTCTCAGAGTTGAATGAGGATTTTCAGTCACTATTTCCTTCACTTTTGCGATGTTAACTTCAGTTGAAGACGTTGTTGGCCTACCAGAGCGAGGCAAATCTTTCATCACATCTCGACCGCTTTTGAACGCTTTGAACCACTCATAAGCACGAATTTTTGATAAAGTCAATTCACCGTAAGCCTTCTGTAACATTTTCAGTGACTCCGAACACGAAATTCCATTAGCGATGCAAAATTTAAGACAAACTCTTTGTTCGATATTTTTGTCCATTATGAAATTCGCAATACACACTATATATGATATTACTAAAACCAGCACTTTATTTAATATAAATAACAGATGCAATTCAAACTCTGCGCCAAAATGGAAAACAGTGCCAATCAAAAACAACAAAAAAAAAAAACAAAAATTTGAATTTGGAACCATAAACAAATCATCACATTCCAGATACTTTTTTGACTGAATGTATATTTTTGTGAATATGTACACCGACTACACCCAAACCTCAATAACTACATGAACGCAAATATTTGCCTTGTGCTAGGATGTGCATTTGCTAGTTTGATTTTTCTATAGACGAAGTTTAATATGTGTGACAGTCGTGGCATTTAACATGATATGAAAGCGTAATAATATTATAATGACTGTGTGTAAACTAAACACTCATAAATTATAAGAGACGAAATAAAGGCTTTAAATGTAGTCTCTTATGTGAATAGAGAAACGTAATTAGGTATTTATTTACAACTAGCTGTGCCCCGCGGTTTAACCCGCGTTAAACTTTATAAAGGCCTATATGTGTTAATCCAGGGTGTCATCTAACTCCATACCAAATCTTATTAAAATCGTTCCAACCGTTTAGACGTGAAGAGTAAGAAACATACACACTCACAAACTTTCGCCTTTATAATATTAGTGTGATTAATACATTCAATAGACCAGATGGACGGAATTTTGGGATACCGATCGAGTAAATAAACACCTAGCAATTACAAATACTCCGAATAGTACACAGGTAAGACCGGAAATATTAATTAAAGACATCCAACAAGAAAAATATGGATAGTCTTGATAATATATCGAAAATATATTAATTATTATAGATGAAGAGGAAAAATAACAGTAGAGGAAACAGGAAATTTCGGATAAACAAAATAATGATGAATCTATATTTAGTGGCTCGAATTCATCGCTGGAAAAACAATTGGAGAAAGTACTTGAAGATAAAAAAAGAAATTTAGTGTAAATTTAAAAGGATTAAGGATTTTAATAATGAATGTGCACGTTTCCAAATCATCATAGACGGCAAAAAGTAAATTTAAATGTAAAGACATATTTTGGAAATCTCCTGGTGGAATAAAAAATAAAAATAATAATTATACTTTTAGTTACTTTTCGAATGAAGAGTTTAATTATGATAATATTTTACTTGACTTACTTATCAATAGCAAACATTAAAGCGTAAATACAATAGGCGCCCGACTTCCTAAATCTACTTTTTACTACTAAACGAAATTTCTTTATTAATTCTTAGATTTATAAATTAACAAAATGTTTACCTCGAAAGCATGCCTATTCGCATAAATTAAATGACAATCGTAATATATGTAGATCATCATAGAAACAACGAAAAAATTACCTTTTGAATTGGGATCCTTCTATCTTTTTAAGTCGGTTAAAGACCAGAGTAATAGACAGTCTGTGTAGCTAGATATTTGGATGAATAATCTCAATTGTATATGGTGAGATGGACCACGATAATGTAATAACAATTTTTTTTCTAGGTATATCTCAATACTCAACTATTGATGTAACGAATATTAACACAAAATACCTGTAAAATGCTGTTTCTGTTTCAGAAGGTTTCACGATACTTTTTGTCGCGGTACAGGCTAGCATTATTCCGAAAGTATATCATGGGCGGGGTCGCTTGCAAAATGTTGTATTAGGCCAGATTCTCGCAATTATATTCCTTTGTTAATTAGTATAAGAAATGTTAAGACGGGGAAGATTAAAATGTTTGTGTAAGACTACCATTGAGTCGTCAGGCTTTAATACTTTTAAAGACTTTTTTATGAAAAGGCTGTTCTATTAATAAAACGGGTATGTAGTTAGTTGACTGCAAAGGTTAGAGACACTGTTAGTGTGTGGGTTTGGAAATAATACCTTGGAAATTCTAAAGGATATGCCCACGTTATACGAACTAGGGGTTGTCTACCTACGCTGCCCTCTGGTAAAAATCATTAGATATTTATATTCTTGTCGACTGTACGTCATAACAATTGCTTCTAGATTAACTTTGTGTCACTTCGAATTCACATTAAGTATTTATAGAGACTGATGCGATAGCGCAAGACCGGCAATTGCGGAGGTCTTTGGGGAGGCCTTTGTCCAGCTGTGGGCGTCTTTCGGCTGATATGATGATGATGATGATTTATAGAGACATGTCATGGAAACATTTCGTTTAATATGCCGATGCAGTATACAATGCTATTCCCTTTGTTTATAAACAACTAAGCATACGATGCGTTGACACTAACTCGTATTGTAATTCACCTTTCTTGTTTTCCTTTTAAAATAGACAATGTTCGCACAAAGGAAATTAATATCTGGACCTGGAGCGACTTTACAAATATGCAATACATTAACTGATAGATGATTGTTTTAGTCTGGGTGCGCCAATAATTATCTTGCTAGCTGCACATTATGTCTTGTTAATATCTCTGTTCCTTTATAAGCGATCAATATAAAATTTGGCTTGGCGAGGGAACTTTTCCGGAACAATTTTGAGTGTTCATACTATAGGGTTACCATATGTAGGCTTATGTATATTATATATTATAAATCTATATAAAATATAAAGAGATGGCAATAGCCATTAACTTGAAATCTTATGTACGCTCGGTGTGAATAGACGGAAGTTATACTGTGTTACTGCCACATTGCCATTTTACTTTGTAAATCATATTATTTTAATAATAAGTTTATCATTCCAAGAGTTATCTTTCTTTTGGTCAGTGGGTATTGTTTCTTTTTATAAAATACCTACCGTGTTTGCTAAATTTATCTATATACATACAATCCCATGCTATTTGATTCCGACACAAAATTCTCTAAATCACATCCAAATTATATATATATACTACATACTAGCTGTGCCCCGCCGTTATACCCGCGTTAAATTTTATACATTATCACAGCTCCTCCCCCTTAGGTGATAGCGTGATAATATGTAGCCTATAGGTTGACCCGAGCTCTTAGTAGAGTAATATTCATGCGAAATAAATCCATGCAGTACTTTTTGAGTTTAGCCCGGACATACATACAGACAAACAGACAAAAATATTAAAAACTATTTTTGCTACGATGTCGAATGTAGATCACATATTCGTAGGTCAGATATTAAAGACAACGCCCGCACTATTTAATCTAATCCCTGGGTCGCGGGGTAGGGTTTCAAACATATAATAGACGGACACAAATGACATCCAGACTCGGAATAACTACTTATGGGGCACACAAATAGTCGTTCGGCGCGGGACTCGAACTCGCGACCTCCTGTCGCGGGTTCGAGTATCTAAAAGACATTTTACTTTATATGCTGTTTCAGTACCTAAATAATAAATATAACCTCCTAAAAGTAATGTATAATTTTCCTATCTTAATAATTTCACAATATTTTATGCTAATGTTGTCAACCTGTTCTAACCAGTCTATCAGTTCCACTTAAAAGATTATATATGATGTAATCGGATGCGCCAAAGTTCACCTAAATTTTCACTCCGATAATTGGAAATCCGGAAATGTTCTTCCTAACATGTTTCATCCTAACAATCACAGTTCCTAACTACTCTGTCTCTAATGTTCAACTTCATAATGTCAGTAGCAATAAGCATCTATTATACTTTTATTTGTTTTCCTGTATCTTCTCAACATAACCATCTTTTACACAATTATTCAAAGTCATATCTTTTTAGTTTAGATTTATTTTTATTCATAACTGGCTGTGACCCGCGGTTTTACCCGCGTTAAATTTTAAAATTACCACAGCTCCTCCCCCGTAGGTGATAATATGTAGCCTATTGACCCGACCTCTTAGTAATATTCATGCAAAATTTGAAGTAAATCCATGCAGTACTTTTTGACTTTAGGCCCGGACATACATACAGACAAACAGACACACAGACAAAAATTCTAAAAACGATATTTTTGGCTTCGATATCGATTGTAGATCACGGCCCAAGTATCCTTTTAAAAACATATCCTATGTACAGTTTTGACTTTCTTACGATTTTATTATATGTATAGATAATCAGTATTATATACATTAATTTTGCGTAACTTTTACAGTTTTAGTTATTTTCACATAACATGTATAATATATACGAATAATAGTAGATACCATGGTACAAGTAGGTAAATACATGCTTTCATAAACACCTTTCAATTAAACAATAACACTTACCCTTATACCACGGTACTATTTATATACATTGGTTTAAGTTAGAAATGCGACCATAACGCACGAGCCGAGCTAGCGAAGCCAGAGTCCCGCTCCAGTCATTCAGTCAAGTTCCAGAAACGAATAGGTCCTATTAATAATTATTGGTTTAGGTTAGGTTCGAAAAGGCATGCTGAGATGATTTGGCCATTTAGAAAGGATGAATGAAAGAAGATTGACAAAAGAAGTATACTTGGCCTGTGTGAATGGGACAACCGGAAGGGGAAGACCACGTCGAACATTCTCTGACCAAATTGGAGATGTTCTCAAGAAAGGGCAGGTCAGAAGTACCCTAAACCGGCGAGCATGTATGAAGAATATAATGACAGTAATCGAGGCAAAAGAAGTATGCAAAGATCGTGACAAATGGAAATCCGTTGTCTCGGCCTACCCCTCTGGGAAACAGGCGTGAGTCTATGTATGTATGTATGTAGGTTAGGTTAGAACTGTGACCACAACTCACGAGCCGAGCGAGCGAAACGAGCGTGCCGGCAAAGTGCCAGAATCGAATCGGTCCTATAGTTATTGGTTTAGGTACGGTTAAACCTTGGCTAAACAAACCGATAGGTATGGTTTATACTCAAACCATCCTACTTATGTAAGCTCGGTTATTAACCTGAACAACAAAATAATAATATTATTACAACGCCCGAAAGCGAATCCGATTTCTGCATCGCGGAAAATCTCTCAAAACCGCGCGGAGATTGAACCCCAAACATAAAGACATCGGGGCAGCAGCAAAGCGACCACCACATTATCTTTCAAACAGTATAAACAGCAGTCTTGGAGCAACCTGTATGAGATCCTTGAAATTTTCAAACACGTACAATAACATATTGAGTATTTCCTGTAAATATTAATTATAAATCACTTACCCCACAATTCCCATCGTGTTGTCACTAAAACTAAATAAAATAAAATAGCTAAAACTCTGATTGCAATATTACTTAAACAAAATATCTAATATGTCTAACTTCACTAATTTAAAAAAGTTAAATTAACACCAAATATAAGATATGCAAAATGAGCAGAAATTAAAAAGAGTACCGAATAGAGCTTCGCCTCGGTATTCCGTACCAAGACTCTGGGCTCCGTAACCGGAAATAATTAACAGTCGGGTCAAGACCTCGCGCTCGTGACTCCAAAAACGTAATCACTCCCTAATAATCTAATACACCTTATTTATAAATAGACCTGCCTCCCCGTTCCCCTGGACCCTGTAACCCATGACAAAGAAGCTTTTGTTCTATGATCAAGCACTATAAGTTCCAAGTAACCTTTGTATTAGTTTATTTTAACAACATGAACCCGTTGGTCTTATGATATGACTTAACCATTCTTAGACTGGTTTAATTCGTAGGTCTTCTCATGTGATGAAATTAAATATTCCATGTTTAACTAATCTTCCGTTGCTTTGTGACGACAAAGCATCTCGCTTTGTCGTCACAAAGCATCAATATGATTATGAATGCATCTAATTGATTATTTTTGATGAAATTACGTCTAATTTCATCAAAAATAATCGTAATATAATTAAATATAATAGAATGAAATAACGAATTAATGTATATCTCATTTGATATGTACTGTAGTGTGGTTTGGACACACGGATGTGTACTATAGTCAAGATACGCGATGAAAAATGACAATTCGATAATGTGATTTTTATTTAATTTTGATACGTATTACAAACAACAGTGAAATTGTTATATGTTCCAAATTTCATATGATTTATACAATTTAGTCTTAAATCAACAATCTACACGCAGCACCTACAATTGAACCTGCTTAATTGTTAGACGGGGACTTCTTATGTCAATATATTACAAATTAGCTTTTCGATTGACTATCATTTATACGAAACGCGTGTTGTATAATCAGTGGATACTTAACTACCTAAGGATCTTAATTTTCAACCCTTTCATTTGACACCAACCATATAAAGACTTTCCGAATGATGTTATTCCAGGTAATCATATTGTACCCGAGCACTCATTAGACCTCCCAATTCCATCATCATATAGTTTTCTGGTTATACCTACTTCCATATCCCATCATGAAAGCGACATAAAATATGAATAAATAGATTATTTATGGAATACTTTCGAAGAAATAAGATTTATTTCTATGAAATAAAAGGAACCCTTCAAAACCCAGCTTTTATTGCACGTGCTAAATTAAACCTACTGCTAAATTAAAACCTTATATTAGGTCATCCGATCCAGCCACAGATCATTGGCAGCGAGAGGCGACAAGTAACGCTGCAGCAAAACTGGAGTCACCGCCAGACACTCCCGGCTCGTTAGCGACCGATGAGATACCCTGCTCTGCTGGTACCGCGTCTACGACTTAAGTGACGGAGGTAAACGTGCATAAAGTACGTGATAACTTAGCTGCAGTTACCAACTAACAGCCACTAACAAGTTAAATACCTCGGTGTTTCAACCAACCGAGAAGGCCCGGGACCAGTTCCTATTAAGAATCAGACCGAAGCAGAAAGCTTTTTGAAGGTGGAGAAATAGAAGTGGAAAGCAATCAGGACATATCGTTCATCACGGCTGTAAAATCGTCGTACTTTTTTAATCTCTGTGTTCACATGGTGTACCATGTGAACACCGATGAAGTCGTGGAGTACATACAATGAAGAACAACTAGACTACGAGTAAGACACTTCAAGTTAGAACCGCGCCATAACCCGTAATTAAATAAACCGGATTGCAAGATCTGACTGTCCAGCTAATGACGAATATATTATGAACCCTAATTGAAACTGTTTGTTTTCTCTAATAAATAAAATAAAACAAAACTGATTGAAAATTTGTATCAATATTCTGAGTTCAGCACATATGTATTAAAACGTAATTTTAGCTGTGATTTATCAAGTCAACAGCCTTTTTTGAGAAAGACTGATTAGATGATTTTCTCTCAATTCATTTACAATTACACATCTTTAAAATATTTGATAAATTTATTTTAGTCAAATGATGTACCATCCACCTATTTAGTACAATTTAAAACTATTACATGACAATACTCAATACTCTCTGACCTTACAGCCCCGGTTCTGAGGTGGTACCAGTGCTTTATATAATAAACATATATTTAACTCATCAAAAGGATTTAATTTACTGCCGTAACTTTCAACAAAGAATTGCTATTTTTAACTTAGGGATGTTTTATAAGAATCGTTTTCGCTGTAACCAAGTAATATAATAGGTCTTTACCTATGAAATTGCCGTTTTGTATGAAAAAATTTAAACGAATTTTTTTCATGAATTTTTTTATTTGTATTAAGCGAAGTAATCACCCATGCAATCAATGCATCTTTGCCATCGCAGTGGCAGTTTATTGATGCCCTTCTTAAAGAAATCAGCTGGACGGGAGGCAACAAATTCTTCAAAGGCATTTTGTACTGCCTCTCGGGTATTGAATTTTTTTCCCGCCAAGAAGTTATCCAAATTCTGGAAAAAGTAGTAGTCTGTAGGCGCAAGGTCTGGTGAGTAGGGCGGATGACGGAGAGCTTCCAACCCCAGTTCTTGCAACTTGGAGACCGTCTGCTGTGCAGTATGAGGTCGCGCGTTGTCGTGCAGGAGCAGCGGAGACGAGCGATTGACCAATGCTGGTTGGAGATGCGCCAGCTTCTCCATCATTGTGCTCAGTTCTTCACAGTACACATCTGCAGTAATGCTCACCCCGTTTGGTAAGAAGCTGTGATGAATCACACCGGCGCTAGACCACCAAACAGTGACCATCACTTTTCTAGGGGTAAGTTTTCGTTTAGGGCATTGTTTAGGTGCTGAACCAGGATCCAACCAACTTGCTGAGCGCTTGCGGTTATCAAACAGAATCCATTTTTCATCGCAGGTAACAATGCGGTTCAAAATTCCTTCATTTGTGTGTCTGTTGAGCAGTGCAAGGCACGTCTCGACGCGTACTTCGCGCTGGCGATCATTGAGTTCGTGGGGCACCCATTTGTCAAGCTTTTTTACCTTGCCAATTTGACGCAAATGGACCAATATTGTTTTGACGCTAACGTCGAAAGCTGCTGCTAATTCAGCCGTAGATTGTGTATCATCAGCTTCCACAACCGCCTTTAATTCGTCATTGTCGACCAAAGTCTTCGGACGACCGCGAGGTTCATTTTTCAGGTCGAAATTTCCAGAACGGAAGCGAGCAAACCAATAACAGGTGGTGCGTTGGTTTGTAGTGTTAGCTCCGTAAACGTCGTTGATGTTGCGTGCCGCTTGTGCCGCGTTGCTGCCACGACGGTACTCATATTCCATAATTACTCGAATTTTTAACGTATCCATGATGACGAAAAAGATTGAAATGCGATGAAAATGTAACACTAATCAATAAAGAAATGACTACTTTTGGAAAAAAGAATCCATGTTTTTAAAATAAAATTAATTTGAAATTAGAATTCTTAGCCAAACAAAAATTATTTTGATTTGAAATGGCCAGTACTGCAGAACGGCAATTTCATAGGTAAAGACCTAATATCTCGGGACAATGTCACACAGATCATCCTAGCCCCAAACTAAGCAAAGCTTGTACTATGGGTACCAGGCGACGATATACATACTTATGTAGATAGACAAATACTTATATACATAGAAAACATCCATGACTCGGAAACAAATATACGTGCTCATCACACAAATATTTGCACTTACCGGGATTCGAACCCAGGACCACCAGCTTCGTAAGCAGGAGCACTACCAACTAGGCTACGAATATTTGTTTCTGAGTCATGGATGTTTTCTATGTATATAAGTATTTATCTATCTATATAAGTATGTATATCGTCGCCTGGTACCCATAGTACAAGCTTTGCTTAGTTTGGGGCTAGGATGATCTGTGTGACATTGTCCCGAGATATACATAGCTAGGGTAGGTTCCTCAGCGGCGAGGATCGCTTTGGCCCCTTAACGCGTGATCGGTGATCCCGTGCATGTGATCACACCCTCATTTAGAATTTCGTCTTTTTGCTTTAGTCTTATATTCTTTAATTTTAATATAGTAGAACTAAATTTCAAAATAATAGATAAGTAACTTGTTTTTTTAATTAAGTATTTCAGAAAATATATGCGATAAAACAAACCGCACGGACGGACCAATTCATTTATTTTTGTAACTTTTATACTATCCAAAATATTTATGTACTGCATTGTGAGCTTGACAAGTACAAGTGTATGTTAATAATCAAGTTCTGAATAAAAATTTCATTTCATTTAACGCGGGTAAAAACAGCTGGTATTGTATACGTTACAAAACAGATCGTTTCGGCGAACGGTACCGGTTTACGGTAGTAGAGAACTAATCTGTTAGAAAATTTATCCGTTTCGAAACATCCATAAATCTATAGCATGTAAACCGACTTATTATTACTAAATAGTTAAAGTAGTGAACGTAATCGTTCTCGTTAAAATTAAAGGGCCAACAAAGCGTTACTGCGTGTTTAATATTTAATCATGCTATTGCCATATGAGAAAATACAAAAAAAAACCCATAGCCAACTTAAAAACAAAAAACATAAATAACAAACAAAACTTATGTCAGTAAAGTTAGTGTTCATGACAACCTCCGGCCTACCCAAACATACAAAAGTTTATTTTTGTACCGGTTTCGAATCAGTGATATCTCGGGAACTGAAACTAACCTCTCGGCCACGGAGGCAATAAAATAATCTATACATATAATAAAATCGTAGGAAAGTCAAAACTGTACATTGAATATGTAAAAAAAAAGGATACCTGGGGCATGATCTACAATCGATATCGAAGCCAAAAATATAGTTTTTAGAATTTTTGTCTGTTAATCTGTTTGTCTGTATGTATGTCCGGGCTAAACTCAGGAAGTACTGCATGGATTTACTTAAAATTTTGCACGAATATTGCTAAGTGGTCGGGTCAACCTGCGGGGGAGGAGTTGTAATAATTTATAAAGTTTAATGCGGGTAAAACCGCGGGACACAGCTAGTTGATCTATAAATTATGTCAAATTTTATATTACATTACCGGGTATGACCACCTGCATCTTCTCTGTAATTGAATTGTAGTGTCCACGGATACTGATTTAATTTGCCTTAAAAGCCAATACCGCCCGGGGCTGTGTCACAAATAAACTGCCTGTAGGTGTGAACAACACGATCTCACAACCGTGAAATCGGGAGAGTACACCCCTATAACTAGTCTACTATATATATTATTTCCACCGTTAGGGCTGCTGTTCAATACCTTTTGTTTTTACTATGCTTTTCACACTCACACCTGTAGTGTCAGTGTTGTATATTAATAATTTGGTAGTACCATATTCAACTATTTTCAAATGACTTTAAAATATAGGAGATTATCAATTTGAATGTATCTTATTTTAAATCGATTTTGGTATTTTTTTCCGTTAGGTCCTATATGAATATTTTTTATTTGAACATTTTCCACGATACAAAATTCGCCAAATATAATATTATAATGTTATATATATGTATATAACAGATGTACCTAATTAATAATAGCGGATTACAATGTCGCAGTTAAGCAAGCAAGCAATTAGAAAAACATATACATGTATAGGAAAATGTGATGATATTAGCAGTTATTATATTATTATTATTACATACAAAGAGATATATAGACCGTGTTTAGTTTTAAAAAGATTTATTGCCCAGAATTTATACGGACTGTTTCTTGGTTAATATATCTGTGTATAATTATACCGGATAATTTTCGAGCAGATATGCCAAATAAGTTTCGAGCAATTATACCAAATAATCTTCTAGCAATTATATATAATTATAATCGACCAATTAGCTTTTCTTCTCTAACCAATTCCTTGCCTTTCTCTCATTTCTATTGCTCGCCAGTTTAACCCCTACCATGACTAATCGAGCAACTGACATCTGAATCTTAATACCATAGCGAAATAGTAACCGAGATGGTTAGACCAGGTTCCAGATTTTATGCGGTGTTAAATAAAAACACAGAAATTCTATTTGGCCTTCGTCTATTTCCATATTCTTCCTTCTGTCACATTCTTATATTTAAAAAAACCTTTTTATTCGTCACGTCAAGTTTGTTCTCGTTTTAAAAGCGGCCAACGTAATTAGTCTATAAAGTCCGTAACATGTGGCAATCACTTTGTGTAATAATTGTCATATATATGCTTTCTTAACTAAGCTGCGCGGTGACTTGGGCTCCACTATGCTACTATAAGAATAATCCCTTATTTAACCAAACCCTGAAACAAATCTATGTTGTTGCAATAGATCGTTGGGTCCGGGAATCAACCCACGACAGCAGTAATTTTTGCGTTTTAAATAAATATCTTAAGACAACTAACGCACTGCCATCAGTGGCTCTACCGGCTAAGTCGCCGAACATCGATTTCTTAAATGGCGTTCAAATAAATAAAGATTTCTCGTATTTTTACGATTTAAATAAATATCTTAAGTAAGTATTTATTTCACTTAAAAACGTGGTATATACAGGATATTTACGTAAGGTTTAAGTTCACACATCTTGTCTACAGAGACACGCGAATATTCTTTTTTACATGTAGTCGTAATAACTAAATAATTAATTACACAGGTCTGCGATGAAAAAGTTTTTTAAATAAATTCATCACAAACATGTAGAGGTTGGTCTGTATATAGCAAATATAAACTTTGTTTTAACGTATCACGTCGCATTCTTTTTGCATATAGATAAATATATAATAGTTCGTTAGATTGGTAAGTAAGTTTGTTTTTTTTACCTAATCGATTCCATGATCTATATTTCTAATCTATACTCTATCACCAATCATCCTATAGTCCATTGTTACTAACCTGCCATTCCCGTGTGAGAAAAAGTAACAAAAATTTTTTTTTTTTATCAAATGGGTCCGAAATTCCCATACCAGTTCCTACTGACACTAATAGCTTCAAAACGCCTTTATCACAAAATTCAGAACACAGTGATTATCTGCAAAACAGTGGTGAAATTTGTAAAGGCATTACCGCATGATGGAAATACTTTCAAGTATTTCATGTTTCCCTAGCTTAACTGATGCGAAGTTGAAAGAGGGAATATTCACGGGACCTGACATCAGGAAACTAATTACGGATACAGTATTTGACAAAGTGGTGACCACCTTGGAACGAAATGCCTGGCATGGCTTTAAAAATGTCGTATCTAAGTTTCTAGGTAACACAAAAGATCCTGAGTATAAACATATTGTGCAGGAAATGTTTACGCCTAAAAAATTTAGGTTGTAATAAGAGTCGGAAAATTCATTTTTTGAAGTCTCACATTGTTTCCCAAAAAATCTAGTCCAAAAAATCTAATCGACTACAGTGAAGAACAAGGTGAACTGTTTCATCAGGCCGTAAAAGAGATGGAAAGAAGATATCAAGGTCATTGGGATGTTAATATGATGGTGGACTATTGCTGGATGATACACAGAGATGAAA
This sequence comes from Pseudoips prasinana, assembly GCA_951640165.1. Lineage (NCBI taxonomy): Eukaryota > Metazoa > Arthropoda > Insecta > Lepidoptera > Nolidae > Pseudoips > Pseudoips prasinana. Next base: position 7,837,498 of record OX621234.1, read on the forward strand.
TAAAAAATCATGAACGAAAACCAACAAAACGCAGCTTTTTTTTTAAAAAAAAGACGTTTCCATTAATTTTTTTCTTTATGTGTACCTTTATGTAGTATTACATAGCTACATACTCAATAAAACTTTACAAAATATTCACAAATGATTCTCATTAATTTTATTAAATTTTTGTTTTGTTATTTTTATAAAAAGATACTTGGGGCGTGATCTTCAATCGATATCGAAGCCAAAAATATAGTATTTAGAATTTATGTCTGTATGTATGTCCGGGCTAAACTCAAAGTACTGCATGGATTTACTTGAAATTTTGCATGAATTTTACTAAGAGGTCGGGACAACTAGATATTATCACTCTATCACTTACGCGGGAGGAGCTGTGATAATTTATAAAATTTAACGCGGGTAAAACCGAGGGGCACAGCTAGTATATTTGTAAATATATATGTACGTATTACAGACAGAATTACACCAGACACCAGAACTAATAACCGAGAGATCGCTTTTAGTGATAAGGCCGCCAATTGCAAAATAATGTTCTAGGCATATTGTACCGTTTATATTTGTATGCAATAAAGTGTACTTCTTCTTCTTCTTCTTATAACCGTGCTAATCACACAAAGGTTTGTTCTGGGAGGGTTAAGCAGTCAGAGTTACTATTCTCGAGACCAATAGGCCAGTCTGTTGCCTTACTTATGATTTACGCCATGTTATTTCATGTCATTATCATGAGCAGTGTAATAGTGTCACTACTTATCTCTTAATATCCGACTAATTTGTTAGAAGTAGAGTCCTCAATAAAATAACACGCACGTAGTTAAGATATCCTTCTTTACAAAATATTTTCTTTCTTTCAATCCATAGATTTAATTAGAATGATTGTAATCATCTATGGGTTGTAAGAAAAAGAATATTTTTGATGAAATAAAAATCTGTTTTTATCATTGTAACCATTCAAATTCAAAAATATATTTCTAGATACATAAGGAAACTCTACATCAATAGAGATCAGCTATTCAGTGGCGCAGGTTCGATTCCCGCTAGATGATTAAAGCTATGTTTTCAGATAAGCAGATCAGATTCAGTTTTGAGATATGCTTTACGTTTTCTATAGCACAAAATACAATTAAATTTTATATTGAGCTCTGTTATTTTTTAAACGTAAACGTGCTTGGTAAAGAAATTCGTGACGTACAGTCGACGCCACGTTACTGTACATATATAAATATGCACATATATAATTATTCTTATTCCCTACTTAATAAGAACTTCATATCCAAGTGTATCTTCACGTGGCGTTCACTGTACTCCATAAATGTGTTATATTCAAATTTGATGGTTCGCAAATGTAATTTTATTCTTTTTTCCCATGCTGTAGCTGGCCAAACAGGATGCGCTGACGGGATTGATGAAGGTACGAATTCCATCTATGTACATTATTTTATAGTTTCGTTAGTCTATCGCTGATAATAGGTACTCCTGGGTTCAAATCCTGGGTCTGGACAAAAAGTGTTACTGGGATTAAAGTAAAGCTAAGTAAGTTATTTGTAAGTTATATATTGTTTGTTTTGGTGCAATAAAGTGTACTCTATTTATCTAAAGCGTAAAGCTATCGGTGCCACGCTTGATCTTAACCCGATTGTGTTGAAGAGACAAATAGAGTGTGCCTGTGTTTGTGCACACACTCCTGCACTGTAATATTTTTTACGAAAGACAACGCCCGCCATTTGGAATCTAATCCCTGTGTCGCGGGGTACTTTACAAACATATAATAGACGGACACAAATTACATGCAAGACTCGAACACGCGATACGAAGCGGCGAGGCGGCTGTCTCAGCCGCTGCGTCACACGTGTAGTCAGGGATTTCATTAGACAAATTAAAGCGGGCGATGCTTTTAAAAAAATATGTGTGTTAGTTTGCTAGTTTCCGTTTAGACTCGCCGCTGTAGCCGAAATTAAGCCAGGAGCTCTAAAACTTGTATCACTTTATAAAAAACGACATATTAGGGTCTAGAGACGACTTGCGCCTACGTAATATATCAGTCTGACTGCCTCGTTTGTTTAGCGGTAGAAAGGGCCGGTTAGCGTCTTTTGTAAATACTTGCCTTTGACGCCGCAGCTCGTGGGTTCGATACCCGCCCAGGACAGCTATTTATGTGCATGAAAATTTCTGTTGGTCTCTATCTATATAAGTAAGTATTTACAAAAAAAATAGTATATCAGTTATCTTGTTTCTATAGTACAAGCTCTGCTTAGTTGGAGATCAGGTTGCCGTGTGTGAATAATGCCTCAGGATATTATTATTATTATGTTCGACCGCAGATATTGAGCAGTTTTAAATTCTTGGTCATGTCAAAATGTATTATAAGGAATTTTACGCCAAGTGAAATCATTACTAACAGACCAGAGTACCCCTCTGGTTTATTTTCCCGTACCCAAAAATGTTATTTTTCCTTTGTATGCTGAGAAGATAAATCTTATTTATAAATCGGGTAGTTTTCTAGTTTGCTGTAGACTAATATTGATACTTTATTTTCGATGAAGAAAGCTTTCAGATTGGTCCAGTTTATATATTTTTTTCTAAACGTTTAATTCGGTAGTATGTCTTTTAAAACAGTAATTGTGTTGGTGTAAATGACCTATTTTAATACATGAATTGTCATGTTCTAGGTGACTTATATCAATAGCAATTATTTAGTGGGGCACTTGCCCTGTTCCGATTTCCAAATCGATTTTTACAGGTTGTTGTACTAATTTGACTGCACGTGTGGCGCAGCGGCTAAGACAGTCACCTCGCCGCTTCGTGTCGCAGGTTCGAGCCCCGCGCCGGACACGTATTTGTGTGATAAATAGTTGTTCTGAGTCTGGATGGAATTTGAGTCAGTCTATTATACGTATATAAGTAAACATATATGGCTCTTGCGCCGAGTATCGGCATGACTCACACGTTGTCGACCCTTCCTACTACCCGATGAGCTCTGGTGACTTTTGAACCATCATATGAACCCTAGTTTGGGTCTGGAGTGTCTTATGAAAGTGGGAGGTACTTTCTCGGTCAGGCGGCTCATAGTGTGGAAGAACAAAGACTTTCGCTTAAGCGTGGAATTCTTTATTCTGTAGTATCTAATTCATTTTTTTTTATGTTAAGTGGTTAATTACCTGAGGCTATGGCTGTGATGTATGCAGACGTGTAGGTCTAACTCTGAATGTGAATAATTTAAATTAATTTTAGTTATATTTCTCTTAACTTTAGATAAGAACGGCTATCTGCTAACTATTTGAATCCTGAATGTTGCTACGGTTTTCCGGTAATCATAGATCTCGTGTAGGATTATCAGAACTATGGAAACGCTAGCATTCGACCTCCAAAAATGTAATAATAATGTCCCGGAGGCCGAGATTCGGTCACGGCGGCCACTCCCAATGGAGACTAGCCAACTGCGCAAGACATATTATAGTGCACAAGTGTGTGCGTAAACACGGGCACTTTCTATTCCATCACTCTCATGATCTGTTGGGACGACTAACGACACGATCGGAAAGACGTCAGTTACAGGACCAAGGGCTTTTCGTGCTCTCCGAGGCACGGGGGTATTGTACCACCAACCTTAGGACTGATATTGAGAAATTTTGGTTCTGGTAAAATAAAATCACTCTTGGGCCCGACCCGGTATTTGAAAGCAGGACAAAAATGTAATATAACGCTTTAGAACCGGTTAACGTGAATGCATATGTAATACACTCATCATCATCATCATGTCAGCCTAATGACGTCCACTGCTGGACAAAGGCCTCCCCAAAAGATTAGCAGATTAACGCAGACGGGTTGGCGATCACAATAGTCATAGTTAGGGTTGATATATATATATATATATGACAGGCGTTAGCCGCATTTGACAGGCATTTGAAGGTTTAGACAGGCGTGCGGCCGGCATTGGTATGAGACAGGCATTGTCGCAGGCTCTCGTCAACGCCCAGTGGAATAAAGAAAGAAATCGGTTGACAATCGAATAAGTAAAAGCAATATTGATTACACAGGAAAATTACAAAACTGTATCTTGTGAAGATTTTTACGTTTATACATTAGCAAAAGAAAGAATTGATAGAAAAAAAATAATGTCCTCTGACAATTATCAGTAATAAATATCCTTCTTCATTATTATCTGTTACTTCTCTTATTACCTACATCGTTTTGCTTCAGACAGGCATTTTTCTAAATTTCAGGCATTTTAGGCACCATGGACAGGCATATCTCTATTTACATATGGTAACCCTAGTCATAGTTCTCAGGAAAAGGGTGCTGCCCATTTTCTCATACATATTCCTGACTTCTCCTCCCACCACGGGTACACATATTCTTTATGGCCAAATATAATACAGTAGCTTAAACAAACAAATTATACCATTTATCTGTATGGATAGTATTGAGTAGCCTTGCAAATAAGTTATTTTATCCATTTGTGGTGAAGGTTTCGTACATAGCAACACAAATAAATTATTCATATTGCATCGGTATTTACTCCTGTACTCATTGTTAAAAGTTTCCAGGCATAACAATGACCCCATCGTAAAAGGATTATCGAAATTTGGTTTCTTCATTGGAGTTTCCTCCCAATTTCAATCTGACCAAATATAATTTAGAGATGTAATTTTTTTACTGGATTCAAAAAGGAAGGCTGTCGTTTTCAACGTGAGTTTATGTTCGTATTTTAATACTTCCTTCTAACGCCAGAAATATACAGCGATAGTGACTTATCCTGTCCCCTTAGTTGAGTATATGCAACCGCAGATAGTGGGTTCAAAAAGTATAATTAAGATTTTTCTTAAAAGGAATTTTTGGTGGTAGCCCGTCGCTAAGATGGCGGTGTTTCATTCCCATGCATCGAAGTGAACCTAAACACGTCGGTAAATAATAGTACAAAGATATCCACCAATACCGGTCTTGCGCTACCCACATCCTGCAGCTTCCATATTTATATCTTCTCTGTCGTTACGCTCTTGTCAGAGCGGTCGTGGTGACATCCAGGCATACACGATACAGCATGCCGCACGATATCCAGCCATCTCTCTCTGTTGGCTGACTGCCTGGCGCAGTCAGATACGCAGCTTCCTACTGCGGATTTCACTTGTTCAGTTCAGCGCATAGGTGACTTGCCAGGCGATCTGGTGTCCTCGGCTTCTATGGGGTCGTTTCTCGAAACATGTCCGAAGTACTGCAGTGCGCGACCGTGCTATGGCCGATAGACGCTGCCTGATGCCCAGCTCTTGGAGTATAGATTTGTTAGTGCGGAACTCTGTCCACAATATTCCGAGCATCTTCCTCCAGGACCACATCTCTAGAGCATCTATCTGCTCCTTTTCCAACGCGTACTGTTGTGTCTCATATTAATACATAAAGATTACTATATAAGCAAAATAATCTTTATCAAATGCGAATAACTGTTGCTAACTAAATAAAGCTGCTACATAGAGATTGTACTTTGAAGGTAGACCAGTTCGGGGAAGGTTTTATTTATAGAAAATCAACGTAGCGACGAGTCCATTATTAATGCTTTGCAGACAACTGCGCAACGCGACGACGCCGCGACGTGGCCCATCCACGTCCTTTGGCGTCTTATAAGAAGGCGCCACGTATACCATTTAAAATCAATATCAGCCCACCTCTGTTCTAGAATAACTGTCTTTTGTTATCATTTTCTTAGAACCATTGGACCGTAAACAACAGGGACATGTACAAGGTGTAGCTTAAGTAGTGGAAATAAATTAATGAGATTAATTTGCCTATTAACATGCAAAATACACAAAAAAGACATACGGGGCAGTCTTAGGGGAGTGCCGATATAAATGAAAAATGGTTTCTCTATTCTCATACTCGGATAGTAGTGTTTATTTGATTCGAATAGCAAGTGGAAGATGCTACTTCCCATATTTGGGCGGTAAAGACTCATAGTAATTGCTTCCCTCCCTATAGAGGGAATAAATTTAAAAAATAGAACTAAATTTGGTAAGGCATACGGCTATAAAAAAAAACAAACATAATTAAGAAAAAAATGCTGTGGTCATGTGGGTGTATAAACGGCCAGTGTGAATTAAATCTAATATTGCTGCGTCTTACGAATATTCGATCAGGTCACGTGTTCTAGTGTGCAACGCTGCTAACGAAGTTTTCACTTCAATAAATATCATTTCCCCATATAGCTAGCATAGCTAACGCATTATGAACGAGGAACCAAAAACATTTTACGTATTTCACAAACTGGTTTTATTTAATTTGTTTAATTAGTTCAGTGTCGTGGGTAAATACGTTCTTTGAGTTACGTCCACTATTTATCTTCCACCTTGTATATTTCTATGGCAACGGCCGCCGTTATGTACGTACATAAGTGAAGGAGGGGTGCCTTATGTGATAAGACCGGTAATTCTGTATTGAATTTGTATTATGTTTTGTTTGCTTGAAAATGTTTTAACTCATCAACACGTGTGGCGCAGCGGCTAAGACAGTCGCCTCGCCGCTTCGTGTCGCGGGTTCGAGTCCCGCGCCGGACAACTATTTGTGTGACCCATGAATAGTTGATCTGAGTCTGGATGCAATTTGTGTACCTCTATTATATATTTGTAAATTACCCCGCGACACAGGGATTATATTGCCTAATGTAGGTCTTTAAAAACCATACATAATTTGATTTGAAACAGAATATGTTTAGGCTTTTTAAATGTATGTCCGAGTCGGACTTGGATATGAAAAATTTCGTATTATCCTACAAGCCTGAACATTATGTTGTGCTCGAGAATACATGGACTAAAGTTTGACGATTTTGTACCTAGTGCCTTAACTATTGATAAAATATAAACAAGGTGTTTATAGCCAAGTTATACAAGTAGAATCATTCATATAAAACCTTGCTACAAACCTTACAGACATCTGCAAGGATTGTAGTAACATATGGAAAATTAATTGAAACCAAGAAGAGTGTAACAACAGTGACACAATAGAATTACATATATACGTGTAAACTATATTGACGGTCACCGTAGCCTAGTTGGTAGTGCTACTGCCTACGAATCTGGTGGTCCTGGGTTCGAATCCCGCTATGTGCAAATATTTGTGTGATGAACACGAATATTATTTTCTGAGTCATGGATGTTTTCTATGTATATAAGTATTTATCTATCTATATAAGTATGTATATCGTCGCCTGGTACCCCTAGTACAAGCTTTGCTTAGTTTGGGGCTAGGATGATCTGTGTGACATTGTCCCGAGATATTATTATTATTATATCTTTTATGCTGACATATAAACTAAAACACAATTTGATATATTTTATCAAAATACATAAAATAACAATACCTAGTAACCTTTAATACAAACTCTAGCTATATTAATATTGACGGACCGGTTGGCGTGGTTGGTATATGTACTTGCCTTTCACGCGGCGGGTCGTGGGGTCGATTCCCACCCAGGACAGATATATGTGTCCATGTAAATGGCTCTATATCTTGAGTGTGAGTGTTATTAGTGTATGTAGTATATCAGTTATCTGGTTTCCATAATACAAGCTCTGCTTATTTTGAGATTAAATTGCCGTGTGTGAATAATGTCCCAGAATATTATTATCTATACATATAATAAAATCGTAGGAAAGTCAAAACTGTACATTGAATATTTTTATAAAAGGATAATTGGGGCTTGATCTATAATCGATATCGAAGCCAAAAATATAGTTTTTAGAATTTTTGTCTGTGTGTCTGTATGTATGTCCGGGCTAAACTCAAAAAGTACTGCAAGGCTTAACTTCAAATTTTGCATGAATATTACTAAGAGGTCGGGTCAACATATAGGCTACATATTATCACGCTATCACCTACGGGGTCACCCAGCTATGAAAATTAATAAAATTTAACGCAGGTAAAATCGCGGGGCACAGCTAGTTAACAATAATATTCTATATACATGTTCCTAGGTGTACCTAATGCCGCCGGATCTTATCAGGGAAGGGTAAACGGTTGGTCGTACGTTACGATAACCACCTATCATTCAGTGGGACGTATGTTTACCATCTTGGTCAGATAAAGTCTTGTCGCATATATATGGACACGGGTAGTCAGTTCAGTCATGAGGTAACTCTTGCTTTCTGCCCTACAATATGTGCTTGGCACTTTGCCAAACGGACCAGCTGTAACCTTGCAACGATAAACATCTGGAGTTCCATTGTACTCTTACTTTCTACCCCCTTTGCGTGTTGTACCTCAGTTTTGGCGCGGTGCCAAATGTGTAAAATTCCTTTGCTTTGATGGAAGTTCTCATTCATAACTTGAGTTAAGTAGGTTGCAAAGTTCACGCTATTGTACACCATCGACACTCTTTTAGGTGTAATGTGTAATTTTTTTTAATTTTTTTTTACGCAGATCTTCCTAGCCCCAAACTAAGCAAAGCTTGTACTATGGGTACCAGGCGACCATATACATACTTATATAGATAGATAAATACATATATACATAGAAAACATCCATGACTCAGAAACAAATATTCGTTCTCATCACACAAATATTTGCACTTACCGGGATTCGAACCCAGGACCACCAGCTTCGTAGGCAGGAGCACTACCAACTAGGCTATGGTGACCGTCAGACCAATTTACCAGTACAATGTACCAGAATTACCAGTTAATCCCCGATATAATATGTTAAGGTCCACAGGCAGCATAGATGATCCTATTTACTTCTTTTTACCGACTTGTTAGTCTAGTAGTTAGAGACCCTAACTGCTAAGCCGGTGGTCTTGGATTCGATCCCCTCTCCGGATAAACCTTTGTGCGATGAGCACGGTTATGTGTACTGTGTATCGGTGTTATTTATCTATACATATAATAAAATCGTAGGAAAATCAAAACTGTACATTGAATATTTTTCAAAAATGATACTTGGGGGGTGATCTACAATCGATATTGAAGCCAAAAATATAGTTTTTAGAATTTTTGTCTGTTTGTCTGTATGTATGTCCGGACTAAACTCAAAAAGTACTGAAGGGATTTACTTCAAATTTTGCATGGATGTTACTAAGATGTCGGGTCAACATATAGGCTACATATTATCACGCTATCACCTACGGGGAGGAGCTGTGATAATTTATACAATTGAACGCGGGTAAAACCGCAGGGCACAGCTAGTCTATAATAATATGTATATATTTAGGCTCTGCTTAATTTGGGATCAGAAAGCAGTATGTTAGTTGTTCAAAGATGTTTATTTATATGTTCCTAGCTGTACCCCGCGGTTTGACCCGCGTTAAACTTTATAAATTATAGCCTATGTGTTATTCAGATATATAAGCTATATTACTACAAAGTTTCATTACAATTCGTTCGGTAGTTTTTGTATGAAGAAGTAACAAACATACACCCTCACAAACTTTCGCCTTTATAATATTAGTGTGATTCAACTCTTAATCCCATTTTTAAGATTTTACATTTAGAACGGCTTTTTTATATGTTAAGTAGTAATTATAATCTTAATGTTTGTTAGTTATGTTTGAATAAAGGTGCTGTTAGCCCGGCGAGATCGATACAGCTGTTCCGCGCATCCGTTCGCTGCACATCACGTAGGCCATTCCTAGAACCTAGGGGTTGGGAGGTAGAGAAGGATGAGCAATTGGAGGGGAGCGGGAAACTGATTGATCTGGAAATTTCCACCCCACTCACCTTTGATATTATTGCATCTCGGATATTTTATTTATGGTGGGAGGTGATGCTAAAGGGGGTGAGTTAGGGGCCCACCGCCCACCTGGCGCCACGCAGTGGGGTCTCCTCCCCATCCTTCAAAGTCGCCCGATATAATATTCGAGATGCAATAACGGCCCTAATACATTAGCTGGAAGCTTTCCTGGACCATTTGATGTTATAAGGTATTCTCACCGATGCCTAAGGTTCTTCAAATTATGAACGTCTCCACACTTTGAAAATTACGGTACGTTAAGCTGGCGGTCCAGGCTGTAGTCACCAGACAATAGTTGTAAAACCATGTCGGATACCTACTGGCCGGATTAAATAACTCTTGACACTAGACTAAGCTTGCCGACACACATTAAGAATTAAAAAGTGTGATCTTAGGTAATTTTCGAGTATATATGTTTACCCCATTGTTTAAAGAGCTGCTATTCCATATTTTCTTCAAGATAACTGAACAGATCTTGCTTCCCAATACAATTCTGTCGGTAACTGTACTGCGTTTTGGAATATAGTGATAATTAAGTCACGTGGTAACATGCATAGCAACACACTTAATTTCTAGCATCTGATACAGGGATCCTGTCTTCTTCAGAACCTTAGGGGATTAGCTTATAGCACAACTGTAATATTAGTCCTAGCTGACGTCATGTATGTTTCACGTCATAATAATACGTTGACCGTCTCCATAGATCCTTGATCATCGGGCGCCTTGTCCCTCCTCTCGTTACCGATACATATAAAATTTATACGCGTTAGTTTTGCAAGGGGGACTGTCTCCCTAGCCCTAGAGCCTTGACCAACGGCAGCCTTGACTCTGCTGCCGTTGCCGATGTATATGAAACTGGCCCAAGTTCTATATACATATAATATATGTATATTTGAGTAATTAATTATTCATTTGGATACGGGAAATAATAAATAATAATACTACTAGCCAAATTTTGTCTAAGGCTCTCAATCTCAAAGGAGACTAGCCAATTATTTTATTGAATAGGAGTGTATCCGTGAGCCCAGGACACACTTTATTCCCTTACTCTCATTATCCGTTAGGACGGGATTATTTGACACGACCTGGGAAGCATCAGATGTGTGACCGACAGGTTTACGTGTCCATAAGGTATAATAGCTACCACTTCCATACTACCAGCTGCTACTGATTGTTATTCTTGCCAAAATAACACTTAGCCCGACTTGGGCAGTTATTGACATTTGTCGAACACCCTCCTCTTTAAAAACGAGGCAGTTTTACGTAAAGTTGGAGACAGAGGAGGGTGGGTATGAGGTTAACCGATTCGCACGCGTTGATATTACATTCATTAATGCAAGCATGAATGGAACGGTACCCTAGGGGGGTATGGAGAACCGGCTAAGTCGTCCAACTTAGCCAGTGGGTGGTTTATAGCAAAATATTTTGGTATGGCTAGAGTCGAACTTAATTCATATTATTAAGAAATTAGTGTCGCATTACCGGTTTTATGCCGCTGCTCCCGAAGAACTTTGACGGTAAAAATATTGAGAGAAGTAGATCATGGTGTGGATCCAGTCTATGAACATGTTGGGGAGGAGGGGGGGGGGGGGGGGGGTAATTATACCTGCTGCCATTTTGCATAATTCTAGACGACCTGTTGCTTTAAAATGCTGTACCTATGTTTATTTAGTTGTAATAAACAGTTAGTTTCCTACTACTATAAACAGCTAATGTTCCAGTAAAATATAGATAATGTGAAGACCACGGCGTACATCATTATTTAATGTATTTCTTTAAATTTAAATTACGGTGTTTATTTTATTAAGTGCAGTAACAACACCAGGTCTCTTGTCCTATTATCGATTTATAACAAAACTTATCCTGCAGAAAAGCTTTTAAACATAGTCCATTTAACAACTGCGTGCAACAAACATAATAAAAATACTATCTTTATCTTATTTAAATTATTATGAACCATCTCATTGCACATCTAATATCACCTAAAATAGTATTACTTGGTCCGCATGATGTAGATTCTAAACCGTTAATTTTATTTCTTTTGTTAATTTTTATTTATCAATCTAATGTTCATGTATTTTGTTTTTGCAAAATTAATATAAGTTAAGACATATTGTGTGTGTCTTAAATTGTTACGTCACCTGCGGATTTTTAGACATGCGTCTAGCGTATCCTGTAAAACATTAGTATTACAAATTAAATATGAATAATGTTTTTAACATTATCCGTAAGCGTAAAAGCTCCCTTATAAATAACATCAACCTCCCGAAAGGGTGCAGTTTTGCCTCCCCATTTGATGGAACTATCTAGATGGGGAGCTAAAATAATTAGCCCGTTTGGAAAGGCTGGATCGATAAATCAGGGCGTGCGGTTCAGCTGCGCGATAGAGATATTGCGCAACAAATACGCCCTGTAGTTTCCAGGAATCCAAAGTTACCTGGAATTCTTTAATTTCGTCATTCTTTATATTACCTATATTAATGTTAGCTTTTGTCAGCATGTTAAATAATAATGTTCACTGGCTCCTAGTTACAGTTCCATCCGAAATTTTGGCGTCCTTTGTTTTCATTACGACCCTGACCCAGAAAGCGAAGCGTCTTTCCAAACACTTGTTGCTACGAAAGTCACGTTCTGTACATACTGTAGCGCCATAAAACTGACGCCCGGATGAGGGGGAATTTTTATTATCGGTTGTCATGGTATTTGGTAAATAAACTAACTGGCTGAGAGTTGTTGTTAAGGAAAAACTTTACAAGTATCTTTAATTTTTTTTAATATACTTTTTTATATAAATGTCGACACCTACCACTGCCTTAATCTATATTTGGCAAGAATGATACTTAGATATTAAAATCGAAGCGCTAGTAAGTTCTCTTTGTTTGTTTTGTTTTTTTTTTATTAAGGTTAACCAAAAATTGTTTACACACAAACATTTCTAACTTAAGGCTAGGGTAACATTTACAAGTGCAACAATTAATTATATGCAAATGCACAAAAAAACGGCTTTATATAATATTTTAACACAAATTGTAACAAATTATCTTACTTATTTGAAATTAAAAGTGAAATTATACAAACAAAAATAAGAACAAATAAAGTAATCATTAACATTCAATGATGTACATAAAAACAACAAAAAAAATATGGCATGAAGATGTGTGATTAAAATTGTAATTGATTAAATTATGTTTGATTATTGTTTCAATTATGAATAAAATTGAAATGATTATAAATAGATAACAGAATTAAATTAATTACTTTGTTGTTATTTATAACTCCGAAGCTATCTCAGCGCCTAGCCCGGATATACGGGTTGAATCAATGAGGTATAGCCACCGATGCGTGAACTCTTCCTTCTTTCTAATTACCATTATTTTGGTGTAAATATATATGTCCTATAAAATATAAAACTAACCTATATATCGATAGCTCTTTCATATTTACCGAACATGATTCTCTGTTCTTGGTAGTTTGACCGTCAGGTCATTTTCTAATCCAAATATTTTCAATACCATCCGCGACCTACCCCTATTTACGGAAAGACCTTGAAAGTGGATTTGTTCAAGTTTAAGCGGTTGAATATATCCGGCCTTTCCACCCTAATGCAATGCAAGTTGGGTAAGCTTGTGCTGTTTGTTTGGAATACCTGAGTTTTACTGCGGGTAATTGTAGCCAGAATGATTTATTTGGATGAGGTTTTAATGGATCATATTATAGTGAAGTTCAGGTATAAACTATGAATTCATTGTTAAAAATTTAAATGTTAACACATGTATTCATTATGATAAAATCTTGAGCAACAATAAATTAGAGACTCTTTGTTTGTAAGTACCATAAAATTCCTGAAATCTGGGCTCTCCGGGTGGAGCTTTATCGATTGCCCCATTCCACATTTATATTTGCGTCATAAAATATACTGACAGAGACGGCCGCGATTTGTTACCTTGCTGAAAAGAGATGTAATCTAGAACTGGGCGGAGTTAGCCCGGCAGGGTACCTAGGACGCATGCTTCATGACCTAACTTACGGAGTTTGCGCCAAAATATGATCGATATACCGAGCAAATAAAGTCCGTGCAAGCCCGGCGGAGATTCATTTCGGTTCGTTCATTTGTTCAGTTAAGTCGCCCTCTCTTATTCCTCTCTAAGTTGGTGGTTCCTGCTGTTTGTGTTTTTCTGGTTACATTTAATTTAGCTAAATTCGGTTTTAATCATTTAAAAATTTCGCTTTGTATCTTCAGAATTAAAAAAAGTTAGCATTGATCGGTAATGAGACTGGCGACCGCGGAAAATAAATCATCTTTTTTGCAACATTTAATTTTCTGTTTCGAAATTGGCTTGATGTGGTATGTGGCACATAGGCGCAGAACAAATCAACTGTTGGCGTATGTGCAACATGTCATAAAATAATTTAAAATGTTCCTGTTAATCGCGTTTGGCGTGGCGCTTCGACACACCGCGGAGTTCGATGCTTTAAGTGAGTATAATTACCCTAAAACCCATTTCCTAACCTTTCCTTATTTTTGTTGCTTCCGTTTCTCCATGATATGGGAGTCTTAATCTCTAAAACCCAAATGTTGTGGATACATAGGCAGTCTGTTTCCTCAGGTGTCGTTTGACACGTTTTCTGAAATACATAACATTTTCAGTGTCCATTTACTTCAGTGGAATGTCAGTGTTTTTCGTACTTTGAATCATTCTAATTGGACTTTTTCAGTGTCCATTTACTTCAGTGGAATATCAGTGTTTTTCGTACTTTGAATCATTCTTATTGGAGATTTCAGTGTCCATTTACTTCAGTGGAATATCAGTGTTTTTCTTACTTTGAATCATTCTAATTGGACTCGTTCCCTTAACAAAATCCTTCATGTCTTGGGGTTGGGTCTATTTTTAAACTTTTAAAAGTCAAATCAATTGCGACTGGTGCTAATTTCTTACCACCCTGTCTTGGGGTTGGGTCTATTTTTAAACTTTTAAAAGTCAAATCAATACAAATCAATTGCGACTGGTGCTAATTTCTTACCACCCCCTGGTTTATTACTTACCTGTTTTTTCTTCCCGAATTTTTCTACTTCCCACTGGGTTTTTACCAGACACGGGATTTTTACTGCCCACGTGTGGGTGGTTGTGAGTACATAAAGGAAATACGACATCCCCTTGCCACCCACTGGGCAGACGCGGGTACCGAAATGCAGCCTCATTACATAAGGTGGGCGGTGGGTGGAAGCTGGATGGTGGGTGGAAGGTGGATGGTGGGTGGAAGGTGGAAGGTGGGTGGTGGGTGGGAGGCTAGTGGGCTTATTCTCCTGCTGTGGGTGGTGCATTTTGTTATTAGGTGGGTGGGGGGTATTGCACCGCTTTTACAGCTACTCGACACGCTTTTAGGGTGCAACTTTGCGTTCTTGATATGATAGCAACATAAATAAGGGGGGATGGTTACAGGTTAGACAGGTACAATCATAAATTTATGAATTTGTTTGATAATATCATTATTTGTTAGACCTTACACATATAAGTTCTTATTTTACATTTGTTATTGCCGTTTGACATAATCAAGGATTGGCAATTTTGATATTTATCGTTTGATTTGACGAAATTGGATTTCTTTTGCGGTTTCCTTTTGTTGGTTTCGACGTTTGACTTTGATGATTGTCTTTAACGTTTGACTTTGATGATTGTCTTTAACGTTTGACTTTGATGATTGTCTTTGACGTTTGACTTTTAGTGTTTGTGTTGAATGTTTGGCTTTGACGTTGGACTTTTAACTTTGACTTATCAGTTTGGTTTGACGTTTGACTTTGTGGTATGGCTTTGACGTTTGACGTTTATGTTAGTTCGTGTAGAACATTTTTTGATGTTTGATTATCCGTTTGGATTTGACGTTTGACTTTGACGGTTGGCTTTGACGGTTGGCTTTGAAGTGTGACTTTGACGTTTGACTTTTAATGTTTGTGTTGAGTGTTTGACTTTGACAATTGACTTATAAGTTTGGTTATTCGTTTGACTTTGACGGTTGGCTTTGACGGTCGGCTTTTAAGTTTGAGTTTGATGTTTGGCTTTGACTTTGAACTTTGACTTTGACAAATGACTTATAAGTTTGGTTTGACTTATACGTTGGTTTTGACAAAATTGGATTTCTTTTGCGGTTTCCTTTTGTTGGTTTCGACGTTTGACTTTGATGTTAACGTTTGACTTTGATGATTGTCTTTGACGTTTGACTTTTAGTGTTTGTGTTGAATGTTTGGCTTTGACGTTTGACTTTTAACTTTGACTTATCAGTTTGGTTTGACTTTGTGGTATGGCTTTGACGTTTGACGTTTATGTTAGTTCGTGTAGAACATTTTTTGATGTTTGATGTTTGGATTTGACGTTTGACTTTGACGGTTGGCTTTGACAGTTGGCTTTGAAGTTTGACTTTGATGATTGTCTTTGACGTTTGACTTTTAATGTTTGTGTTGAGTGTTTGACTTTGACAATTGACTTATAAGTTTGGTTATACGTTTGACTTCGACGGTTGGCTTTGTCGGTTGGCTTTTAAGTTTGAGTTTGATGTTTGGCTTTGACTTTGAACTTTGAGTTTGACAAATGACTTATAAGTTTGGTTTGACTTATACGTTTGAGTTTTATGCTACACTATGACGATTGTCTTCAACTTGTGATTTTGAAGTTCGACTTTACCGTTTGATTTGACTTTAAACTTTGAAGATAAACTTGCAAGTTTGGCTTTGATGTTTGACTTTGACGTTAGATTTGACTTTTTAAGTTTGACTTGGATTATTCGTTTTGCTTTGACTTTGAAGTTTGGCTTTAAAGTTTGACTTTGAAGTTTGGCTTTAAAGTTTGACTTTGATGATTGTCTTTGACTTTTGAGTTTGGATGTTTGACTTTGACGTTGGATTTGACTTTTAAGTTTGATTATCCGTTTTACTTTGACTTTGGAGTTTGGCTTTAAAGTTTGACTTTGATGATTGTCTTTGACGTTTGACTTTTGATGTTTGATTATCCGTTTGGATTTGACGGTTTGCTTAGATGTTTGACTTTGATGATTATCTTTGACCTTTGACTTTAATGTTTGACTTTGACCATTGACTTATAAATTTGGTTTGACGTTTGACCTTGTAGTATGGATTTGACGTTTGACGTTTATGTTAGACTTTGACGTTCGACGTTTATGTTAGACTTTGCGGTTTGAATTTTTACGTTTTAGTTTTATGCTAGACTTTGACTTCAACTTCTTGTTCGACTTTGACGATTGATTTGGTTTTAAACTTTGACTTTGAAGTTTGGCTTTGAAGTTTAACTTTGATGATTGTATTTGACGGTTGGCTTTAAAGTTTGACTTTGATGATAGTCTGTGACGTTCGACTTTTAATGTTTGTGGTGAACGCGTGGCTTTGACGTTTGACTTTGGAGATTGACTTTGAGGGTTAACTTTGACAATTGACGTATAACTTTTGACTTTTTTTAACGTTTCTTTTTGACGTTGATGTTAGACTTTGACGTTTTAATTTTTACGTTTGGATTTTATGCTAGACTATGGCGTTAGACTTCAACTTGTGATTTTGATGTTCGTCTTTGACGTTTGATTTGACTTTAGACTTTGAAGATTGACTTTGAAGTTTGTCTAAGACGTTTGATAGTCCGTATGGATTTGAAGTTTGAGTTAGATGATAATTCGACTTTGATTTTTATTTTTTATTAATTTTATATTTGACATTGATATGTCGTGCACAAATTTAAAACAATGTCAACTATAATATAAATAATTTAAAACAAATAAAATGTAAAACACAAAAAGACGATACAAAATAATAAAATAAAAACATTAAAAGAGTATTAGACAAAAACATTAGATTAAAACATTAGATTAAACAGATTACAAGCATTTCAAATTTTAAAACTTATACGTAGAAATTAATTTGTTGAAAATTGTACAGGGTCCTATTAAATTCCATGTCGTTTAGCTTTCTTGCGCTTTCCGGAAGTATGTTATGTATTATTATGGCATATTTGACATTGAAGTTTTACATTTGACTTTTTAACGGTTGAATTTTAGTTTGACTGCAACGCTTGACTTTTGTATTTTGGCCTTTTTATTACCTAGTTTATTTATATGTCCCACCACACCGTGTTATCGGTTTGTCTGTAGGATCGAGTCTCCGTATAGTAATTATTGATGTTTGATTTCGATGTTGATTTTGATTTGTGAGCCATGACGTAAAGTTTTGATATTCATATCTCTTTAAGTTTTCTAAAAATAAGTAACGATTAGCAGCGAGATTGATTTAGGTGGTATTAATTTGAATTCTCAATTCTTTTATTTCCCCATCACAATGACAGGTATTGTAATGCAATAAACTAATATAATATCCTGGGACATTATTATTCACACACGGCCATCTGATCCAAAACCAAGCAGAGCTTGTACGATGGAAACCAGATAACTGCTATACTACTTATACTACTTTTCTTTTGTAAATACATACTTATATATAGTATTACACCCATCTGGGCTTTTATAATCTATATAAATACACACAAATATCTGTCCTGGGAGGGAATCCAAACCACCACCTCCGGCGTGAAAGGCAAGCATTGACCAACCACGCCAACCGGCCCGTCAATACAATATAATAAAATCTCAGTATATCTTGCTACAAAAATATTATTTCTTTCTCAGGGCTACCCGATATGAGTGGCGTGCTCAAACGCCTGGACGACATCGGTCAGACGTTAGTGCGATTAGCGGGTGAACTAAAGCAGTGTGTCGAGGATGTACGTGTGGTCAGTGCTAGACAATTGGAGCGGCTCGAGCAAGAACGGGCCTCGGCGTTGTTAGCCGCGAGTGTGGACGCCCACGTGGACGCCGAGCAGGTGTCCCTACATAACGTGGAGGACACGGAATCTAAAAAGGTAGGATTAGAAGTAAGGAATGTCTTTGTCCCCGTCATCTGCCTGTAAATAGAAAATTTCTCAATTCATTTTATCGCATTTATTTACTTGCGTAAAATAAGTATTTAAGTATTAAGTTACATGTTGTTCCAATCTTTAGGGCTTATTCTTTATACGGTGACGGTAAAAGAGTTGAGAATGGTTTTCAGTAGTATGAGATTAGTCGTTTTTTTTCAAATCACCACCGTATAAAGGATGCGACGACGAAAAAAAATAAATTGAGAAACGTTTTCAGCAGTATGAATATAGGACGAGCTCTCACCGCTTTGCCGACCAAATTATCACTATTTATTATTTGGATCATCATATCGCCGAAATTTTGTTCATGTACTAGACTTTTGTACATATTTCTCGTAAGGTACCACAGCACCACAGCGCTATCAATCGTGGATTTGACGACAGTGCTCCCAAAAATTTATTATATTTATTTATTTATCAGGTGATATCAAAATCCACATAACGTAATATTAACATATGTAAAAAATACAGCTTTACTGAGTAACAATGTTTATCAAAATGATTCCTGCATAAGTCCGTTCTCTGAAAAATGGGCAATCCCCATTTACTGCGCCGATTGACATGCAGAGATCACTCCTTAAAAAGTGATTTTTAAAAAGTAGTACAGTTATATAGATAGATTGAGTTACCGCTTGTATTAACCGACGCGTAGTAACATGTTCATGTCCCAAATTGATATGCTTATTGCTTATTACAAATGTGTAATGCTTATTACGTATACCTTATATGCATATGGATTTTGTGCATTCAGAGAATTTTATACAGTAACATATGTATATCCATTTGGCACGTGTCCATACAAGATAGATATTTAACCCTGCACTCATTAAGTAGTTTCTAACAGTTTCTAACAGTAATTAGACGCATTTTAACACAATAGGTGACTTCATGACAGATTTGCGATGTTAGTTACGAAATTGCAAAATATTATGAGCAGGTTATTAATAAAGCCAAATTTTGGAGTATACGAGGCATATCTTCGTGTATGACATATCAAAAATAATATGAAATAAAATGCGACAGGACATATAAAATAACTGCGCGGAATTACGGGAATCAAGCTATATACCTAATATAAAATTAAAAAAAAACAGAATTCAAAAATTACTCTATAATCGCAAGCACCACGTAAAAGTTATTTTCAATTCAGTTCTGATGGTGGGGACCATCAGAACTGAATTTCGATAAGAAAAAAAATATTGAATAAATTTGAAAGTATCTCTTACAAATTAATAAAAAATCATTTCGGTTTATCAATCACGGAATTATAAAATAAATAACATTCCTTCTTTTTTGGAGTAGGGGAAAATTAAAATATAGCTCTAATTCCGCTAATTGTAAGTAAACAATTAGCGGAATTAAGCCCGCAACACATATGCACATGCAAGAAGGACCGGGCATTGTTTTACTAAGTGAGCTCTTGCGCATTCATTATATAGGTCTAGCGAATGCAGATTTTTATGACAAGTAAAATTCAATAATTGAAATTAAATTTAATTCCACAAACCAAGTCATATTCAGATAGAAACGAAATTCGTTCACATTGCTTTGTATGATTAAAAATATGTTTTTCAAGGATAGTTTTTGATATTATATATATCTGTTGTAAATGTTTACCAGTCAAGTAAAGCTATTACCAGAAGTATATCAAATACCTGGCAAATTAAGTTCGTAAATATCAGTACCGAATCTTTTATAAACGTTACGAAAAAAAGAATTTCCATACCGCCAATATCATCTTGTGCTTCATTATTCTAGGTTAGGTACTTGGGTTGTATCCTAAGGATTCGTGTACCTATAAAAGTGTTAGTTAGAATGGGTAAACAATACTCAAAAGAGTAAAATTAAACCGAAGTCCAATACGTGACTATTTTGAAAATATATACACCCTAACTAATATGAGTTTATTTGTTACGCTTGCTCGCCTTAACTACTAAAAATTCGCTACTCATAAAATACTGCATACAAGAATAATACAGAAAATGCCGTTCTATATCTTTCATTCAGAAAACGTAATTCAAGAGGTATAACGTGAAGGAAATCGCGGGCTAGAACTATATACAAATATAGAAGGAAACAGGATTGAATTGAGCACTTTCTCTTTCTAATCAAGTTTGGTGACTGAAAGTAATCCTTCCTTTCAGTCATCAAACTTGATGAGACGATACCGTGTGGTTCGAAAATAATAATCAAATAAAAGAATATTATAATTGTTTAAATGAGTAGGTACTTAACTAAACAGATAATGTTAATATAAAATAAATATGTTTATTTTGCAAATCTGTACATAGTCATCATAGTTTTTATTATTCTTCTAATTTTATTATTCTATTTAATAATCCTATGAACCGCCTAACTTATTACTGTGATCGCGTAGGGTGGATACAGGTCTTTAATAGTAGCTAATATTTTCAGTTAAATTCTACGCTTTACCATTAGAAGTTTAGCAAAAACTGCATTAACCATCTGATGTGTTAGATGTTAGGAAAAGATTCAACCCTTACACCATTCGATATAAATCCTATATGTCACTTATTCGATGTGAAGAATATTGAACCACCGTAAAAGCATTCACTAACGAATGAAAAAGGAGAATTATCAAAATCAGTCCATAGAAAACAGTCATCGCGTAACCAATAAACAAAAAGAAACGCCAATAACAGAAGTATCTATTCTCAAAAATGGGATATAATTTTATATCGTCCGGCGGGTTTCGAACGAACACCGACACTACCAATCCGGGGAAGACGTTCTGCCGTGAAGCTACCAACGATACACACTGTAAGAACAAATTTAAGATTCCATTGCGAACCCTTTCGGAGGTGATCCATTTCCTTGGCGTTTCTAAAAACATGGCCGACTGATTACACCTATTTACTGATTACACCTGAAGAAACCCGCCGAACTATTAAAATTAGGATTTCCTATTTTTGAGATTAGATTCACGCTACCCATATATCTCACACGCCCGTGTATGATAGAAAAAGGAGATAGATAATCGGAAATATTACAACCATACAACAATCAATTATGTACACTTAAGTTGAACACTTACTGTGTGACCACGGCGGCGAATATCGGAATATCATCTCCCCACCTCATCCCGTGGGGGGTCAGAAGTCGACCCGAGGGAATATCTACCAGACGACAGGCAGCAGCTTCCTTCTGTGTGTCAACCTGACTGCAAAGCACATCATAGCGTCTCGTAGCATAGCGATTATTGCATATCCCCCTAAAGATGAATCTTCGGGAGGCATATCTCCAGCAGTGGACGTTTTACAGCTGTTATGATGAAGTCGAACTTGTCTATGATTATTAAGTGATATATCTTTTCAATATCTATGGAAAAATAGTACAACATAATAGTTATAATTGTCGCTATACAACAAACAACTGTGTACACTTAAGTTGGACCCGTCTGATCAACTCTGATTAAAGGGACAAGATCTTTTAAAACAAAACGCGATTTTTAAAACAAAGCGTTGCCCCAGGATGGGTTAGGTAAATTCAACGATATGAGACCTTATATTATTCTTATATGATAGATAAACTCCTTATTGTACACCAATTCAAAACATGTAGGACCTTATCATTGAAATTGTCTCCAAGAATCATCCTTGGGGGATATGATATGTCATAATCGCTGCACTTGGCAGACAGGTTGGCGATAGCAGTAAGATGGTCATAGTTCTCAGAAGGAAGCTGTTGCCCGTCGTCTGGTAGATATTTCTGGTATGATATCCGCCGCCGTTACCACAATGAACTGGTGTCCATAATTTGGAGGGGGATGCTATAATCGCCACGCTTTGGCGATCGTAGTATGATGGTCATAGTACACAGAAAGATGCTGCTGCCCGTCGTCTGGTAGATATTTCTGGTATGATATTCGCCGCCGTTACCACAATGAACTGGTGTCCATAATTTGGAGGGGGATGCTATAATCGCCACGCTTTGGCGATCGTAGTATGATGGTCATAGTACACAGAAAGATGCTGCTGCCCGTCGTCTGGTAGATATTTCTGGTATGATATTCGCCGCCGTTACCACAATGAACTGGTGTCCATAATTTGGAGGGGGATGCTATAATCGCCACGCTTTGGCGATCGTAGTATGATGGTCATAGTACACAGAAAGATGCTGCTGCCCGTCGTCTGGTAGATATTTCTGGTATGATATTCGCCGCCGTTACCACAATGAACTGGTGTCCATAATTTGGAGGGGGATGCTATAATCGCCACGCTTTGGCGATCGTAGTATGATGGTCATAGTACACAGAAAGATGCTGCTGCCCGTCGTCTGGTAGATATTTCTGGTATGATATTCGCCGCCGTTACCACAATGAACTGGTGTCCATAATTTGGAGGGGGATGCTATAATCGCCACGCTTTGGCGATCGTAGTATGATGGTCATAGTACACAGAAAGATGCTGCTGCCCGTCGTCTGGTAGATATTTCTGGTATGATATTCGCCGCCGTTACCACAATGAACTGGTGTCCATAATTTGGAGGGGGATGCTATAATCGCCACGCTTTGGCGATCGTAGTATGATGGTCATAGTACACAGAAAGATGCTGCTGCCCGTCGTCTGGTAGATATTTCTGGTATGATATTCGCCGCCGTTACCACAATGAACTGGTGTCCATAATTTGGAGGGGGATGCTATAATCGCCACGCTTTGGCGATCGTAGTATGATGGTCATAGTACACAGAAAGGCGCTGCCGATTATCTCTGGAAGATATTCCCTCGGGATGAGATGGGGTGATATTATATACCGTTAGCCACATAGTAAGCTTATAATTACAAAGTAACAATAGGCGGCCTTATCACTAACATGTGATCTCTTCAATACAACCAAGGAATGGACAGGAGAAAGGATTTGAGGTGGCGGGGGGAGGGGGAACATTTGTCTGTGAATGTATGTCTTTTGTTGGTTTAGTTTTCTATTGTCTGTGGATCTATTTTGAAAATTCTTTTTTATTCGATAGTGCATACTTTCGTGGTCGTGGCGTATAATCTTTCTTCAGCATACATATAAAAAATGTGTTAAAAAAATCTCATACTTATCAGAATTAGGAGACACGTTAAAGTTCCTGCTTTTGAATAATAATAATGGTTTTGGGATCCTGGCAACACTGTATCCGCCCTTGCGCTCTCAATTTCCGCTTCTATCTACCAACATGTGCATGGAATGAAGACAGACTCTATAATCTTAGCAAACAGTTTGTCAATTTAGTGTGCGAATTGCAACCGCGAGGCATCGGCCGAGTGTTCCCTATGTCGTCGCACGCCTTACTGTTCCACATACTGTCAGAAGAAGGACTGGGCGGCTCACCAGATAGAATGCCTGCGCTCCGTGCCAACGATCCATGCGGACCCTCAACAGCATCAGTCCATCATGTTCATCGTGGAGAGTCCACATCAGTAGGCAAAGGGTTAGTACCTCACTGTATTATTTACTGTCATTAGGGTCCACATCAATAGCGAAAGGGTTTCTAACTCACTTTATTATTTATTATTACTAGGGTCCACAACAAGAGGGAAAGGGTTACTACCTCACTTTATTATTTACTGCCATTAGGGCCCACATTAGTAGGGAAAGCGTTAGTACCTCACTTTATTATTTACTGTCATTAGGGTCCACACCAGTAGGGAAACGGTTAGTACCTCACTGTATTATTTACTGCCACATCAGTAGCGAAAGGGTTTCCACTTCACTTTATTATCTACTGATTTTTCACTTATTATTTACTGAATAAATCTTATTTTATATTTTAATAACCACTTAAATCTTTTTGTAGCTTATGTTTCTTTTTTATTAAGATTTAAAGTCACTATTTACCTATTATTTGCTCAACTCCCTGAGCAGTAACTTCGAGAGTCAGTCTTCTCATACACAGCTATCTAATGCCATCTAGTGGAGTTTATTGTTAATAACCTTTGCGAAACCTTTGTGAACACAAACGGAAAAGCAGAGATACGTAAAACTAATTACGTTTCACCCCTTAAATCATAAACGTAATTATTTAGATTTATTGTAAAGTGTTTGAGTTTTTTTACAATTACACACTATACATACGACGAGAATAGGATCACGCCTAAATACACATAATCAAATAGATAACTAATGTAATCATAACACATGATTAGTATTCGATTCATTAAATTAAACGTCTCTATAGGAGTACAGAAAATATAATATTATTTCATTTTTAATATAACTTGATGTAGATTAAATAAAACTTCTGCAGGTAAATAAGGTATAACATAAAGTAAGCCCTAATTATACGTATTTTTCGCTTGTTGCAGGGCCTCAGCCTCGCCGGGAAGTTTGAAGATGATAGCAGCCTTAAAGCAGTAAACTTTCTTGTTACCTCTCAAAGCAATACTTTATTTTGGAAAAAAAATTCTATCCTCGGGTGAAACTTCGTCCAAAATTTGTATGGCGTATAAATTTATAGGATCTAGTCTCCGTACAAATTTTGAGCCAACCCGCGCGGTCGTCGCTTACCAACTCGCCCGCAATTCACTGTGGCTGAGCGCCTCACCAGAATATCCGCCGAAGATCAATAAGTTTTAGCTGACATTAGAGAAATTACGGGTTATATATTAAGTTTATATATACCAAATTGTACATAATTTTTTTTTGTTTCAATCTACGCTAGAATGTTATGTTATTAGTTGAAACGTTAATTGTAATTCTCACCTTGAGTGGCGTAAGTCCTACGGTGTGGCAATACTGTGTCTATATGTCCCTAACCGGAACAAAACTTATCTGAGAAGAAATTGTATTTAGAAAAAATTTCGTCTCCATACAAATTATGAGTAAACCCGGTCACTTTCTCTAACCATCGCCTGAAGAAAGGTAAATGTATTGTAAAAACTTAACTGCTCAAACCTAACTAGTAAGTGAATAATTGAAATCTGTAACTTTGTGGCATGAAGAAGATTTTTCAAACGAATACAGAAAGTTTACATTAACCCTTTCATAGTTTTTTGTCAAATTTGAATCATGTGGCAATTAAATTAAAGGTATATATTTCAATGCTTTACTGTGTGTTTGCTATGAGCGGAGTTTGTGCAATGTGCATGACCTTTACCCAGTCCCACCCCAACGTGAAGTGAACGTTGGGCCGGGTCCTATTCTAAGGACCATTTCACCCCATGAAATGGTCCTTAGAATAAGACCCATCTATTCTTAAAATTATTTTCCTTAAGTCAAAATTTATTAATATACATATATAGTTTTATATAAAACACAAAAGCAACATAAATACAACTAGCTTAAGATCGTATTCAGATAGTGTTTAAGTGTGTTATAGTTTCCATCGAATAGTAATGTCTTAAAGGTTCTATAAGGATTCTCTAGTAAGTTACTGCAGTTTTATGATTAGAAGTCAATAATGTACTAGTAAATGTTGTATTGCTGCGTCACGGTCGGTAGTATCTATTAGTGGTAAGGTAACTTGGACAGTTCGGTTACATTTATTCAGCCTCTGTGCATTGTCTCTTAAATATCTGTCTGTAATGTTGTTGCTTGGTGTTTCGCTGTTCTTAGTCTTAAAGTCCTGTGAAATCGCTAGTGTTTAGTCCATAACGTTAAAAACAATTTATATCTACAATCTTATTGCTTAGCGTTTTGCTGTGCCTTGAAGTTTATCGTTTTCGGTGATGTTGATCAGACATCATTAAGGATTTTTTTGACTACAACATTCAATCTGTGTCTAATATAGAGTTGTTACGATAAAGAATGAAAAAATAAGATAACGAATAATAAAGAATAAAAGGGTTGATTGGTGATTTCATTTGCTAACATTATAGAAAATCTCTATCTACAATCTACTATCTCTGTCGAGGATGTTTCCCATTGTGTTTGGTTGTGCTTGCTATAGCTTTTTCGCGAATGTTGATCAGATATCTACATTCAGGATATATGTTTGTGTCTACAGTCTTCCATTCAATCTACAATCTTTATCTAAAGTAGGCTTGTTTGGTGTTTTGCTGTGCTTAGTTTTAAAATTCAATGATATCTCCAGTGTTTAATCAATAATATTATTGAAAACATTTCAATCTACTATCTTTGTCCACGATGTTATTGCGTAGGGTTTCTCTATGCTTTACTTTGAGGTTTACCGTTTTCGGCAATTTCGATCAACATTAAGGTAATTTGTCTACAGTCTTTCTCTAAAATATTATTGTTTATGTGTTCCGATGTGCTTAGCATTAAAGTTCAGTGATATTGGTAGTGTTAAGTTCAAAACACAATAGAAAATCTCTGTCTGCATTATCCAACATAGTACGAGTATTGCGAGTACGAGTTTTGTTTTATTGCGAGGTGTTAAATGTTTAACCACTGGTTGCCACGATGCCACTAATTTAAGGTCATCCCAATTGGGATTAATAATTTGTTTCAATCGCTAACGTTCGAGAGGACGACAGTATTTGAGACGTCATAAATCAATCTAGCGGAAAGTATCTTGTTGTAAAATATGCTTGGCATCGCAATTGTCCGTTTACGCAGGCCCATATTACTGTAATTCAATTTGTAGAATCCAGGTGTTGTTGTCAATCTAGCCTTTAGTGCTTTTATCATGGCATGGTCACAGTTGCCCCTGGTGTTTATATAGTATAGCGAAATTTTCCAGCACCTAACTGATTTGATCGGTTATTCCTTTTGGAATGCAAGCCGGCCTGTTTAACGACAGATGTTTGTGTTTCATCTCCATCGGTCCACATCGCCGACCCAAGCTTTCTCCATTTTTACTGAATACCTTTTGAACATAAATAAAAACATCGGTTCCAGATATTCAGGATCCCGAGGTCGTAAGCTCAATTAGAAAGACATGTAACGACTTCGAGTAAGTGGCGTGGATAGTGGTGTGAGGTAACATCTGTCAATATGTGTACGGTATGCATCGAGTGACAGAGTTCCATCCATTCTCGCAATTATTGTACAATGTACATCCTGAAACAACAGTGATCTGCTCGCCCTTATTGCATACGTGAATCGTATTTTGGAGCGTAAGGAGTTAAGATGTCCCATGTATTGTAATTTTTATTGTTTTTATCAATACATGAAACATCTTAACTACTTGTGCATCAACAAGCGGTTTACATATGAAATGGAGACGAGTAGAACGCTGTTGTTTCTGGACGTTGCAATATCTGCGATATTGGCGCGATTGGATGGAATTCTATCACACTTTGCATTCTGTAAGCCAACGCATGCCGTCAGATAGTCTCATCACCATCCGCGTTACCTACATTATAGTTATTACGTCTCTCGCTAATTGAGTTTATGATCCCTGTGACCCAGCGGGTTTTGAATCATGTTCAGAAAGTACTCAGTACTAATGGATACTGAGTGGGTTGGCTTCGTTAACAGAAGGAGACGCGACATAAACATTTTTAGGTAGCCAGACAACCCACTCTCAATAAAATGAATAACTGGTTGCTTGCTTTCATTGAAGCTTGGTTTCGTGCTGAGAATGTTCACTATACACACTATACACACACGGGACAACGGTGATAGACATGATTGGCACTCCTAAAGATCTTAAGCTGCTACTAGCTCTTGCAAGCTACAAATTGCACTGCAGGCCCGATAGTTCCTATAGAGACCGGACTCAGGGATTAAGCCAGACCAGAAATCAGGACCAGCATATTTTACAACCACGTTGATTGAATCATCCGGAAATTTTCCTCCGATGTATGACACAGCGAATTTTAATCGGGACCGCTTTGCGCTTAATATTATCCAATAGTTAAAAGTTTTATCTCTCGGTGTGCAGTCAAACCTGTGTAAATGTTATTAAAGACACCTTGTGCAGAACTAAAATGGATACCTCACAAAAGCCACCGAATCAATACAACTTCAATAAAACGTTGCGCAAATAATAAAAGTTTAGATAAGCTGTGGAATACCCTCCCGAACTACGTGTTCCAGACTCATATATCATGAGTTTATTCAAGGCTAGAGTGAACAGGCATCATATAAGTATGCGCGGTCCACCTTCGGCCATATTTTCACTTCCCATCAGGTGAGATCGTGGTCAAGGGCAAACAGATCCAGTATAAAAATAATATTGCTGTAAAATAACTGTGTAGAATAGGGTCTTCTCATAGCACAACAGTTTTTACGAGCAACAGTATACCCAATACAAACAAGGCAATTTAATTTCCATCTAGTCGCGGTAATACCCGTACATAATGTTGTATAATTGTGACACCCAAAATTTTAATTATTATAGTTTATAAAATTAATCATGATTTGTGTTTTCTTGTTTTGGATTTCATTGTTTTCGGTAATGTTCAGCAACTCAACAATAAGTCTTCCGTTTTTGAGCTACAACCTTTGTCTACAATATTTGTCTTCCTGTTAATGATACGTGTATTATGACGATGATGATGACTGGATTTTTAATGTTTTAGGCATTGTTCAGCAACTTCACGTTACTTTAAGTCTTCGTCTGTCTACTATTTTCAGTCTAAAATGTCTATCTCTCGCTTATATACTCAAAACTGGGTAATCATAAATTTAATCATCCGGTGGCGATCGAACCAGCACCCTGCCAATCCGGGGTAGGTGCTCTGCCTATTAGGAACGATACACATCGATAAATCAAATCTATGATTCCTTTGTTACCCTTACGGAAGACATAGGTGTCGGCTATCGTCTTCGATTGTAGAAACGTGGCCGGTGTGTTATGTCATATTGATTACACCTCCAAAACTATAATCTTTTAGTATTGTAGTATTATAAGCAATGCAAAGCATAAACTTATACTGGGAAATAATATTTTAATCCTCCGGCGAGATTTTGCACTAAACCTCTCTGTCTGAGGTAAGCGCTCTGGCGTTACGCTGCGAACAATACTCACTGGCTATCACAGTTTGGAGTTCAGATTTATGCATTGCATTGCGAAGATTCTATAAAACTATAAGGTATTTTTTTTACAGTAACCAACTGCCAATTTTACATAACATCTGTTTCGTCTGTGTTGTTGCTTGGTGTCTTGATTTGATAAGATGTTTCCGATAATACATATTGATTGATGTTCACATACCATTTTACGGGTAATAATTTGTTGTAATCGTCATAAATAATAAAATAAATAATCTTTACTGTTAAATAATACTTCTATCTTAATGTGTCGGTTCTGAAAATATGTTCGTAATAATTTAAATAAGATTCACAGCATTGTCCTATTTTCGTATCTGTTGTATTGGCATGAGAAAATACTCATCTTATTCCAGTACAAAACTCTTAACACTTGACCAGCTTGGTGGGTGAGAATTTGAAATAGGATTTTGTTAAAGTTGACAGTTTTGGTATTTATTGTTCGGTGTTTAATGTATAGTTAGAAGTATTCTACTCACTATTTACTACGTAGGAAACTTTCTCAAAGATCTTTCGGTTTGGTTTGGTCTTGAGTTAAAACAAAATATATTAGGATTTCTCTTAACCCAAGACCAGCTATTGTTAATGTTAACAATTATTGGTATTTGTTATTCGGTGTGTAATTTATAGTAAGAAGTATCCTACTCACTATATACTGCGTAAAATATTTAATCAATATGTGTATTAGCTTAAATTGGCCTGCGAAAATACCTAATATTGGGTAGTATATTTGAGTTAAATGTTTGTGACTGTGCTAGGTATAACGCCCGGCAAAATACTAAAATTAGCTTGAGAGATGTTAGTTTTATGTCGGGCATTGTGGTAAGGTTTGTCGCGTGACAAAATACTTAAATCGGACTATGAGATGTCAGTTTTATGTCGGTGAGTGTGAAAGGCGTAATGCGCGGCAAAAAACTAAAACCAGGTTGTAAGATGTTGTTTTATATCGGGTAGTTTGCTAGGTGAGACGCGTGACATAAAACTAAATTCGGACTGTAAGATGTTACTTTTATGTCGGGGCGTGTTGCTAGGTATGTCCTGTGGCAAAAAACTAAAATCGGACTTAAAGGTGTTAGTTTTATGTCGGTGAGTGTATAAGGCGTAATGTGCGGCAAAAAACTAATATCAGGTTGTAAGATGTTAGTTTTATGTCGGGGTGCGTGCTACGTTTTTCGTGTAGCAAAATTTAAAGTTTTAATGTTAGATATTAGTTTTAGTCGAAGCATAGTGCTAGAGGAAGGGATTGATTGGCGTGCTAAATGATATTTTTTGGTAGCTTAATGTCTTTCATTTAGTAAACTGACGAAAAACTATCATTGTTGGTGGGGAACGTAAGTTTTATGTCACGAAGCGTGATAGGTGAGCTAAATAATAACAATCAGGAATTATGATGCCAAGTTGTAGTTTCATGGAAATTTTGTGTAACGAAGTGTCATATAAAAATTAACATCAGGACATTAGATAACAACTTATGAGTATGATGTCAAACGTTGGGGTGCGGGAGGGTCTATTTTTTTGGCAGGGAGTGTCTTTCGTTTGACTAAACTGACAAAAAACTAACAGGGAGACGTAAGTTTAAGGTCTTCGTGACCAGTGAGTGACTTTGAGGAGTAAAAAATAATCATCAGGAGTTGTGTATATACCTTACGGGACAAAAAACTAACGTGGGGAGGGACGTCCATGATATATTTTTGTTAGGAGAATCTTTTATTGAACTATACTAACAAAAAACTGACATTTGGACGGAAGACATAAGTTTTATGTCACGAAATGTGTTACGAGTGAGGTATTACTATCAGGAGTTAATATGAAGAGATCTGTGTTTTATACAACTTACTTGGCAAACAATGACTTATACTGACAAAAGCTAAAATTGGGGTAAACGCTAGTTTTATGCCAGGAACTGTGTTAGGATTAAATAAATTAACATCACGAGTTTAGATGACAAGTTCTGGGTTCTGTGTAACTTACGTGACTAAAAATTAACGTGGGTTGTGGAGGGAAGGGGTCGGGGAGGTTAGATCAAAGGTTTTGTAAGGGAGTACTTTTAATTGAATATACTGGCGAAAATCTAACACTGGGGTGGGTGACGTAACTTTTATTCCACGAGGTGAGACCTAGTGAAGTAAATATTAAATTGTCAGGAGTTTAGATGACAAGTTGTGGGTTTTGTGTAACTTATGTGGCATAAAACTAACTTTGGGGGGAGAAGGAGGGGATTGGATGATTGTTTTTGTTAGGGAGAGTGGAGGGAGGGGAGGGGGTTAGATGATAGCTTTTAGTTAGGTAGTATCTTCCATTTGACTTTACTGACTTACAGATTTAATATTAACATCATGAGTTTAGATGACAAGTCGTGGGTTTTGTTATTGCTTATGTGGCATAAAACTAACGTTGGGGGAGAGAGGAGGGAGGGGGGTTAGATGAAAGCGTTTTGTTAGGGAGTATCGTCCATTTGACTTTACTGACAAAAAACTAACATTGGGGTGGGAGACGCCAGTTTTGTGCCACGAAGTGAGATAAATGTATCTAGTGAGGTGAAGATTAACATCAGGCGTAGATGTCAATTTGTGTGTTTTGTATAGCTTCTGTGGCATAAAACTAACGTTTGGGGAGAGGGATGGGGTTGGATGATAGTTTTTTGTTAGGGAGTACCTTTTTTATGCTTATCCTGAAAAAAAGCTAACATTGAGGCGGGAGACGCAAGTTTCATGCCACGTAGTGAGATATGTGTAACTAGTGAGGTAAATATTAACAACAGAAATTTAGATGACAACTTGAGTGTTTTGTGTAACTTATGTGGCCAAAAAGTAACGTGGATTGGGAAGAGGGGGTTCGATGATAGTTTTTTGTTAGGGAGTGTTTTTCATTTCACTCATATGGGAAAAGGAAGTGTCCTGGGTTAGAGGAGAGAGGGGTTGGATGATTGCAATTGTTTTGCTACGCAGTATCTTTTATTTAACTATACTTATGAAAAGCTAACATTGGGTTGTGAGACCCAAGTTTTATGCCACGAGGAGACAGTTTAGATGACGACTAGTATATTTGTGCGAGTTACGTATCAAAAAAGAAATCGTTGGGCGGGGCGGCACGTT
Source organism: Pseudoips prasinana (assembly GCA_951640165.1). NCBI lineage: Eukaryota > Metazoa > Arthropoda > Insecta > Lepidoptera > Nolidae > Pseudoips > Pseudoips prasinana. The sequence continues at coordinate 7,870,172 of OX621234.1, forward strand.
CGGAACGGGGTGGGGTGATGATAATTTTTATTAAGGGTGTTTTTCAATTGACTATACTGACAAAAAACTACCATTGGGGTGGGAGACGCAAGTTTTATGTCACAAAATGTGATAGGTGTAGTGAGGCAAAAACATCAGGAGTCTAGATGACAATTTGCACGTTTTAAGTAACTTAGTGGCAAAGATGGGAGGGAGGTGGGGGAGCGGTTTTTACTTTAGATGTTCGATTTTTGTTAGAGAATGTCTTTCCTTTTATTAATGGATTTTTATTAGGGGTTTAGAGGACAGATTTGTGTTAGAAAATATCTTTCATTTTTGACTGACAAAAAACTAGCGCAGGTTTTATGCGACGAAGTGTGATAGGTGTACTAGTGAGGTAAAAATATAACTTCAGGACATGCACGACAACTTGAATGCTGTTTGAAAATTAGCTATTGGGAGTGAAGGGGGGGGGGGGAGTTAGATGATAGTTTTTTGCTAGGGAGAATCTTTTATTTGACTAAACTGATGAAAACCTTAGATTGGGGTAAGAGACGCAAGTTTTATGTTACGAACAATTACACTTACAACTTATATTATCTTTGGGTGGTTGACTTTCGGGAGGACGGTTGTCAGATGACAGATTTTGTTGGGGACTGGCTTTCATTTGACTATACCTACAAAATACTATCATTTGGGTGGGAGACAAGATTTATGTCACAAAGTGTTAAAGGTGTATTGGAAGGCAAAATTAACATCAGGAGTTTGAATTACGAGTTGTAAGTTTTATGTAACTTACATGGCAAAAATCTTACGTGGAGGGAGGAGGTTCGATGCTAGTTTTTTTTTATTAGAGAGTGCTTTTCGTTTGACTGAACTGCCAAAAGGCGAAGATTGGGGTGGGAGACATAAGTTTTATGTCACGACGTGTACTGAGTGTAACTAGTGAGGTAAAAACTTTTTACTTCATGTGTTATAAATTTAAGATCGGGGTAGTACACTGTGGGTATACAGCGGGGATTCTCTTACACTGTCGTGACAAAAACTTAGAAAGGCGTATTAGCTTATGTTAAGTTTAGCTAGTAGTTGATTTCACCGAGAATTCAAATAACATATTTTTATAAATATTGGCTTAGATATCCTAACTCGGATAAATTAATTTATATATTTCGGCTATGTAATGAGATGTACTTATGTTAGAAATCTCATTTTAGTAGTTTATTATACTAGTTTATTGTTGTAGTTTGAGAATATTTGATTGAAACGTTCTGCGATTTTCAGTAATTTATGAATAATCGTAATATCGTTAATCTATCGTGAGTTGCAACACTTGTTTGCGGACTCTTTTAAAGGCCGGCAACGCACCCGTGACTCCACTGGTGTCGCGAGTGTACATGGGCGGCGGTGATCAGTTACCATCAGATGACCCGCTGGCTAGTTTGTCGTCCTATGATATAAAAAAAAATTAAAAAGAAAAAAAAATCTATTAATTTAACCTATAATTAATTGATTATTAAAATTACCAGGTATAAGAAGACCTGGTACCAGTGAAATTAATTTCCGAAAGTAACCTATACACCAGTAGAGCCGGTACTGTTAGAATGGGAATTTTAGCAGTTCTTTTTTCTTTTCTTTGTGGAATTTCCAAGCTTAATTAAGGGTTTCTCACTTCAGTATACCGCCAAACTTAGTTGGGGAATACTATCTTCATTGCCATCGTATTTTGTTCTGCCTTATATATTAGACACAATGGTATATTCCATGCAATTTTAGATTAAGTCTTCATGTTGCTGGTACCACTGTAGGTACAATATATTGTGAAATCTTTGTTAGTAGGATATAAATTCAGTGTTCTTCTTGTTGTTTCCACTGGAGTCTATATTCTAGTAGCCATGGAGGTTGTTTTCATTGTAATAGTGATGTTGTAATTCAATTTGACATGTCCGCAGTTCCATATTGCTATTACGTGCCATTATATTACGGCACCTTTATTTACAAGCACTATAATTACACTTTCGCTATCTAAGCATGTTCTATATGGGCACATATACATTTACTTAGTAGAAAAATAAGAGCCTGTTTCATAGTATAGTGTATCCACTGTCCTGGAGTCGACTTCACCTAATACGCTTGCAATGTGTAACTTAACTACTGTGTGATACTCTATTAATTTCAACCTTATCTCTTTGGAATAAGGTCCTAAGGCAATGGAAAATAATATAGCAAAGTCTGGTTAAGGGTAAGGTTTCACTGAGGCGAAGTAGAGCGGTGCGGAGCGGGGCTGAGTGGTGAAAAGAGGTAGGTGTTTCAAGTAGAGTGGAGAAGAGATGTGGATTTCAAGCCATGTGATTGGTGAATCGCGGTACAACTCATCACCGCTCTGCTCCGCTTCGCCTCAGAACCGCAGCCTAAAAGAGGTTAACCTATCTTCACATACAAATGCTATAATTTTAGAACGACATACATATTTTCGAACAACTGTTCCAAAACGCGTAAAAGAATTCCACTTTTAATACAAATATACCGATCGGCTAACGAACTTTGTATTTGATAATATTGATTTAATTTTTAAGTCTTTAGATGATTTGTAATACACATATTATTTATGTAACACGTTGCAAGTACAAAAAGTTCTTAATCCTTTTAGCTTCGATTTATTGAGACAAAGTACTTATTCCAATAGCCAAATTGATCGCAAAGGAAGGTTAGATCTTGATGTCTAATTAATTATTAGTTTTAAAAATATAGTAAGTATATTAAAGTCGGTTAATAGTCGGCTAAGTATCGTATAGTCAGTTAAAGTCAACAAAAATTCGCATAGTCAGATAAGTAACTTAAAAGTCGATAAAATTAATCATATTTTGACATGAATCAAGTACAAAATCCATTTCTAGTAAACATAATCTAATTAAGACTATTGCCATAAAATAAATTTTAATTTTAACTCCTTCTTTATTCATATGGCTACTTTCGGCACATAAATATTAAGGGCAAGTTTTTCTCAAATTTCGTATAGAAGACGACATCAAACAGCTACTTGTCAGAGTTATAGCGGTATGGGTACCTTAGAACCGGAAAAAATTATTCCTTATTACAACTGGTTAAAGACGTGTTTCATGTCAAAGTGAGGTTATAAAAATGCTGCTATAGCAATGTTGCAGCAAGTGATCATATTTGCGTAGATCTTTAAGTGTTTGTGTATTTTCCCTTGATACAGTTATAATAGCGTTCACGGTCGGCACTTAAATGGCTTTTGGCATATGTATCTAATTAAGAACACATTGGCCTTAAAATTAGCTCTATATTAAGTACTATTTCAGTACTTACCGTATGCATAATTTGTTACCGAAATGCATAAGTTTAAAACAACAAATCCTAGCTCCTCCTTGTCGTAGTTGTACATAATCAAAATGTTTTGTGAGTGTATTGTTTAATATAAGCTATTATTGTATACTCTAATCCATTGTCTTCGAAATTATGCAGTTAAATATTCCTAGATATATCAGGACTGGATTTGACAAGAAATTTGATTGTATGATGTGGATTTGGTTAAGATAAGTGTTTAATATCGTATTGGCTGGAATGGACCCCCAAAGGGTCTCATTTGCTTCGTTTAATGGTAAGTCGTGGTCGTATTGATTGTTTTCTTAGTGCATTCCTTGGATTATAAGATTTGTGTGTATTAGGTCGGGGCTTCCAAATTTATACGTACTTATTAGTTTATTCACAAGGTTGCGCAAGTATCGCAAAGGATCTCTTCTGCTTTTTACTCAAAATATTGAGGGTAAATCCTTTTTAGTTCTTGTTTGTTGTTTGTTTGTTGTTTTGGCGTTTTTAAATGGAATTCGCTAGTTAGTCTTAATGGCTCTGCCATGGCTTTATGATGCATCGCATGTTTGTAGGAGGCCCGAAATGCGTGTTGGAAACGTAACAAACTGTGTACTGTCATCATTTATCTCTTATTGTATTAACAACGGATAATTGCCTTACTTTACGTTACTAATCGTACTTTAAATTAATATACAACCGACATAGAAACCTCACTTGTATAGTAAAAAGTAGATTATTGTTGGAACGAATAATATGTATTAATACTTAAAAGATAGAGATTGAGTGGTTATTAAGTAATTGCGTAAAAATCCTGTGTATTTAGCGTTTCACATATTAATCTTATACTCGTGTCGTATGTTCGAACGTAGTTTGTAAATGCTAAGCGGACGCAGACTGATGCTGTGCGCTCAGTTTACCCGTTAGTGCGTTGTGTGTATATGGTAAGCTAACGCATACAGATCCTATGTACTCAGGTTACTGCTAGTAAGTAGTGTGTGAAGAGTAGGCATGTGCAGACTGATGCAGTGCGCTCAATATACCCGGTAGTGCGTAGTGTTTAAAAGGTACGCTAACACGGACTCACGTTATGCGTTCAGTATACCCGGTAGTGCGTAGTGTGTAACGGGTAACATAACACGGACTAATGTTGTGCGCTCAGTATACCCGGTAGTGCGTAGTGTGTAACGGCTAACACAACACGGACTAATGTTGTGCGCTCAGTATACCCGGTAGTGCGTAGTGTGTAACGGCTAACACAACACGGACTAATGTTGTGCGCTCAGTAACCCGGTAGCAAATTTCTTTAAAGTTATATTATTGACACTTTCGATAGATTTAGGTAATCACGATTTTAGGTTATATGTCATGTGCTTATATAATCTATTATATTCTTATTCGGAAATAACTATTGTGTTTTAGTGAAATTAATATAAAGTTCTGAATGAATGTTGCGTCATATGTGGGAAGAATCAGTAATTTAATAATAATAAATATTAAGCGTTAGACTGTAACTTATTTATTCACTTTTTAATACATGTTTAGCTTTGAAGGCTTACATATGCTTACTTAGCCATCAAGTATATAATCCATAAATAAGGTAATTTTAATTATTATTAATATGTATGAAAAATACTTACATTTATTCTTATATTAAGTATTTCGGTGTATCTTAAAAGTTGGAAATCTATTATTATGTTAACATTCTGTGTCCTGTACTTTTAACTTTGTTCCTAATACAAAGCTTGGACATTCTCGCTATCTAGGTTTTATAGGCTGATTCTTATTCAATAAAAATTGCCAATGGCAACTTATAGTATATGTAGAAAATGGTGAAACAGATAAAGATTGACATTAAGATCCTTTGAGATAGATGGCGTATTTTTAGATACTACAAGTAAGCGTAGTCGCGCGTTACTTAGAAATAATAATATCATAGCTAGGTGCTCTCACCGATCCGTAAGCGATTAGCGAGGTTAATCAACTTGGCTCGCGGTCCGTCTGTAGATGGGTGAACTCCAAAGTGGTTTAATTTCTGAGCGTCTCCGTGCTTCGAAGGGCACGTTAAGCTCGGTTCCCAGTTGTAGTCGTTAGGCAACGATTGTTCAGCCTTGTCAGAAGCCTACTGGGTGCTTTGAAGAACTCTGACGCTATGGTAACCACTGCCCATACGATAAGTAAGTAAGTAATAAAAACATTGGCATTCCGGGAGTGAGATTTTTTACAACTGGGTGGTGTAGGTAAAGACAAGTGTCGCGAGTTCAGTGGTTATTTCCTATCTCAAGAAATGCCAACATGCATGTGTTCCTATGTACGTACATACACAACATATGTACATACATATATACAGAGGTGTAACAGTGAGTTATAAGAGAGGTAGGGCATAGCGTTCATTCGCTCACAGAGCAGCCCGACTGGGGAAGTACCTCCACCTTACAGAAGACATTCCTTAATAAAAACATTAATCATTTTAATGTTGTGTTTCCGAGTGTGAGTAAGGTTGCCAGACCTTATTGGGGTGACAGGAAGGGTCAGCAACACTTGTTTGCTGACATTTAAAGGCCGGCAACGCACCTGCTACACCTCTGGTGTTGAGAGTGTCCATGGGCGGCGGTGATCACTTACCATCACGTGACCCACTAGCTCGTTTGTCGCCCTCTGATATAAAAAAAGTGACCCGAGTTCAATTGTTTTTCCCATCTGAAAAATGCCCAACGCGCCTAAAGAAAGGCTTCACTTCAAAAGTCAAGCTGAAATATTTACGAGTATGACCTTCATTAAATAGTTTGTTCGTTTTTTGAATAGTTCTTAAATCATATGTTTGTTTATAATTAACTATCATTTAATTTATTACTTTTAACATTTTAAGCATGATAAACTAAAAACAAGTTTCAGACATCCGTAAAATCAATTGTTTAAATTTTAGTGCGGGTGGGAAAGCCATCGGTATCAAATATCAAACAGAATCATGTTAACAAAATATGATTAAATCCATTACTGGCAATATTTATTGGATATGTGATCAAAGCGATATTTGCTCCTATATTGCGGCTATTTTAAAATTATGTTGTTTCATATGATATGGTATTTAATGAATATAGCATAGTCCTAGTAATAAGAAACGTGTCGACTACTCCATTACTATGTGTTACATCGAGGCGCCTGCTATGGTTACTATTTTATTTATTTGTATAGACGTGGTCATAACGATTGTTAACATCTTGCAGTTCGTAAACTTTTAGTGAAGCTAGTAATTCTGTGGGCCAAGGTTGTTGTCATCCTGCGGTTGGTAAAAGTTTTGCGAAGTTAAGCATCTAGATGCGGGGTTAGTCTATATATTCATAACCGCCAAATTGACTTAATTTTTTACGTGTCCACGTTATTCTGTATGTTCAGGTTTTAGTCATCTTGCAGATCGTAAGCGTTTAACGAAGTTAATCACGTAGGTGCGGGGTTAGTCCAAATATTCATAACCGCCAAATTGGCTTAATTTTTAACGTGTCAACGTTATTCTGTGGGTCCAGGTTGTAGTCATCTTGCAGTTGGTAAAAGTTTTGCGAAGTTAATCATCTAGGTGCGGGGTTAATCCATATATTCATAACCGCTAAATTGGCTTAATTTTTTAGCGTGTCCACGTTATCTGTTGGTCCCAGTTGTTGTCATCTTGCGGTACATAAAAGTTTTGCAAAATTAATCATTTTGGTGCAGGGTAATATATTCATATATTCATATCCGCCAAACTGGCTTAATTTTTTAGCGTGTCCGCGTTATTCTGAAGGTCCCGGTTGTTGTCACCTTGCGGTTCATAAATGTTTAGCGAAGTTAATCATCTTGGTGCGTGGTCAGTTCATATATGTATTCATAACCGCCAAATTGGCTTAATTTTTTAGCGTATCCACGTTTTTCTGTGGGTTCAGGTTGTAGTCATCTACAGTCGTTAACTCATGGCAGAGGCCTACAAGGCGAACGTAAACAAAGTGACCACGCGAATATACAAATAAATAAAAGTTGTAGTGTATGGCTATAAGAGTTACTTAATAAATAATTATATAGTTACCATTACGAGTGAAATATGTATAAACGCGTTTGTGTTACCAAATATTATTGTATTTAATTGCACGTGTATTAATTATGTAATGTTTGTAAATATTTATTTAAAATAATTATTGATTATGTTTTGTGTAGTAAGTAATTGTTGATATTGTAGTATTATTTAAAAAAAATCGTTGGTGTATATATTTTTTGTTTATATTTTAATAATAAAGACTAAATAGACAGAGGTTGTTGTTCATAGTATTGTAATGAGATATATACGATTGATGGTCATCTGTACGCGAGTTCATGATTACTTTAATTTACGTGGGATTCAATTTGCGTAGAGAAGTATCTAGCTAGTGATATTTTCTGCTCCAATCAGTATTGATCAATAAAGTTCAAATCAGCCTACTCTGATATGCAGTAGGCTACTGTGTTGGTAACAAGAAGATCTAAGTACCTTTCCTACCTTATCGTAGTCAAGAATTTGAATACAGAGGGTTAAGAGAAAAAAATATGAAAGTTATTTTTATATTACACATACATCTGTTGATTTAGTCAAAATATCTTAACATATATTTATGTCATATAATTACTTGTATTTCAATTAAATGCCTTGCCAACTCACGTAAATTATTTGGTACTGTAATGTGAAACATTAAACTGAATAAAATTAAAATATAGAGTAGTATTATATTTAACAATATATGTAGATGTTTCTTCAAATATATGTAATAAATAAGATACATTTCCCCTAATATTTACGCTATAACGTCTCTGTATAGGAAGTTTGAAATATAAATGTAGTAATTATATGTAAGTATATATATATTCTCTAAATATTCAATATGTATAAAAAGAACTGATCATGAAAATTTACTCTTTACATATTCGATGATCAAAAATAATGAAAATAATAATAGTTTGAAAATAATGTTTTTTTTTAAACTACGCCCGCACTAAGTAATCTAATCCCTGTGTCGCGGGGTACTTTACAAACATATAATAAACGGACACAAATTATATCCAGACTCAGAACAATTATTTATGGGTCACACAAATAGTTATCCGGCGCGGGACTCGAACCCGCGACACGAAGCGACGGCACGACGAGGTGACTGTCTTTGTCGCTGCGCCACACGTGCAGTCAAAAAAGATTACATAAATAACGAGGAAATAGTGATGATGATAGTAAAATACCTTATTTGAAAGAACTTTCAAACCTTTTAAAAACCTCGTCGGGCTGTAAAAAAATCAAGATTTGGCATTGAGGGCACGAAATTAGAACGCTTTTTTCGATGAAACTGATATTTGATAACCTTTTTTAACGCCAGATGTGTAATGTTGAATATCGCATTAGTGAGTACTGAGTAGTAGGTTGAAATTAAGACGATATATTTCATAAATAAATAAATATTTAAAAACAAGCCACGAGGATAAAATTAACGGACTGGATGTTTATCGACTATGTAATTGTAATTCATAACAATCTGGTAGTTTATATTAAGTTTCATTGATAATAGCAAAAAATCTATTTCAAGCCTTTTAAGGTATAACAAGCCTTGAAAGATATGGCAGGATAAGGCAACATGTTCAAAATTTGAGAGTTCAGTAAATCGAGATGTTGAGATGTCCAAGTCATTTCTTCGTAACACTTATCATGCGGACATCTCGAAAATGTTCAAAATTTGAAAAAGAGTTCTGCAAATCGAGGTGTCGAAATATCCGGGTCATTTCTTAGTAAGACATGACTCGGACATCTCGATTTACTGAATTATTTTTAAAAATTTGAACATGTTCGAGAAGTCCGAATTATATCTTACGGAGAAATGAAGCGGAAATCTCGACATCTCGCTTTGCTGAATTCTTATTCAAATTTTGAGCATATTCACGATTTTAGAGTCATTTCTTTGTAAGAAATTACTCTGACATCTCGAACATGTACAAAATTTGAAAAAAAGTTCAGCCAAGATGTAGGTATATTATCACCCCGGATATAATGCGTCCGACCCGGGCAATCTGTGATAAAGTTTTTGTTATCGGAGGTAATACGTTTACCTCCGATAGTAAAATCTTTATCATACTTCTCCCGGGTATATACGGGTTCATACGTTATGCTGGTGACATCGTTCTCGAGACATCCTCCATAGATAACGTGCTGGCCATTCTAACTAGTGTAAGGGTGTAGAATGAGACACTGGGACTCTCGGTCAACCGTCAGAAGTTGTTGTGATGGATTGTGCTTGATACCAAGACATCACAGGGATGGAAATAGTGCAAAAGTTCTCTTACCTTGGGTCACGGATTTGCAAAGAACGTAATTTTTCCAGTAACAGCATTGCCTTGACTAACAATACTATTTTAAACTGCATAATACTTAGATATAAATAAGATAAGCTTTATAAGCTCGGATGGGGCCCTCATTTTTCAAATGCGAAGTGGTGACGTGGATAATAAGAACTGAAGATAAGCAAAGAATAAAAGTATTTGGAATGTGTTACTGGTAGTGAATGCTAGGGAATCCTTGGACTACTCGATGCCTCACTATATGCCTAAAATGAATCCTATTCTGTTCGGATAATTGGGATAGGAACCGAATGCAATCGCTGCTGGATACGTCACCGCAAAACGATACGATAAAGATAGATTAGGATTTATATTTAGATCAACTTTAGCATGGTCTGAAAGAGAAGACCTTGTCGAATAGGTACCTGAATTGATGGCAACAAATTATCAGACCAGGATTAGCCTTTAACCCGAGTGAATGATGTGAAATGTATTACTCGGGTCAGCGCGTGTCATTGCGTCTTTTTCAGTTTCAGAAACAGGAGCACCGAATAGGTTCCTTTTACATGCGCTGTCTCCGTAAGATCTTGGGCATTACATGGCAAGATAGGGTCACTAACGAGAGAGTTCTAGAAAAATAGCACAGCTACCTAGCCTGACAGCGTTTCTTAAACAGAAGCGTTTACGTTGGTTGGGGCATGTGCACAGAATGGAACCCATTCGAATACCACGATGTATTCTGTTGGGTGCGGTAGCTAATGCGAAGCGCGATGTCGGTAGACCTCTGCTTCGCTTTAAATACGGTACCAAGCGGTATATGGCCGCTTTTAAAATTGACCACTGTAGCTGGGAAAAGCTCGCTGAAAATAGAGTTGAATGGCGCAAACGTGTAGTGGAGGGTCGTAAGATCTGTGATGAAGCCTGGTTCGGAGTACTTGCTGATAAGAGACAGAAGCGACATGAAAGCGGCTCGGCACCAACCACCGCAAACTTCTCTTGCCAGGCCTGCGGCAGGCGCATGTCTCTCAGACAATGCGCCGTAAATCGTCTGTAACCGCAAAGGCCATATATATAGCTCGGATATCTCGAAAATGTTCAAAATTTGAAAAAGAGTTCTGCAAATCGAGGTGTCGAAATATCCGAGTCATTTCTTAGTGAGAAATGAGTCGGACATCTCGATTTACCGAATTATTTTTCAAAACTTGAGCATATTCGAGAACTCCGAGTTATATCTTACAGAAAAATGAAGCGGACATCTCGACATCTCGCTTTGCTGAATTCTTAGGCTTATTCCGTTTATCCACCCTAAAAAAGCCACCCTAAGGAGGATACTCGGAAACGCGTGTCCTTCTATCCACCCTGAACGGGGTGGATAACCGTAATTCATATAATATGTTTCTTCCGTTTTTCTCACCTGCCTAAGTACAGTCATTAACACAAAAACATACACAAACCCAGTCCAAGAAACTTCGTGAACATTAAAATACTTTAGATGTACATACTTACCTTCTTCTTTGAGCTGAAAATAGTTTTGTTTACTATAATATACATTAAAAGGGACGAATTTATCCAGGATACGCAACTACGTCTACTCAATAATGAAATAAGCGTTGGTCATTTTCTGGACATATTGCAAAATTTATAAAAAACCACCAGCCCCGCTTCGGCTTTCTATCTTATAGTACCATGTACCTACAATTTAGATTTTAAGACTATTTTATGTTATTCGCTTAACAATAAATATTAAATTAAAACTTAAAAGATATTGATTTGATTCAACTGTACTTGGGGTAAAAAATCGGAAGAAACATATTATATGAATTACGGTTATCCACCCCGTTCAGGGTGGATAGAAGGACACGCGTTTCCGAGTATCCTCCTTAGGGTGGCTTTTTTAGGGTGGATAAACGGAATAAGCCAATTCTTATTCAAATTTTGAGCATATTCACGATTTTAGAGTCATTTCTTTGTAAGAAATTACTCTGACATCTCGAACATGTACAAAATTTGAAAAAAAGTTCAGCACTGATGTAGGTATATTATCAACCCGGATATAATGCGTCCGACCCGGGCAATCTGTGATAAAGTTTTTGCTATCGGACGTAATACGTTTACCTCCGATAGTAAAATCTTTATCATAGGTACTAGTACTACTAGTACCCGGGTGTAAGGGTGTAGAATGAGACACTGGGACTCGGTCAACAGTCAGAAGTTGCTGTGATTAATTGTGCTTGATACCAAGACATCACAGGGATGGAAATAGTGCAAAAGTTCTCTTACCTTGGATCCTGGATTTGCAAAGAAGGTAATTTTTCCAGTAACAGCATTGCCTTGACTAACAATACTATTTTAAACTGCATAATACTTAGAAATAAATAAGATAAGTTTTAAAAGCTCGGATGGGGCCCTCATTTTTCAAATGCGAAGTGGTGACGTGGATAATAAGAACTGAAGATAAGCAAAGAATAAAATTATTTGGAATGTGGTGCTGGTAGTGAATGCTAAGGAATCCTTGGACTACTCGATGCTTCACTATATGCCTAAAATGAATCCTATTCTGGTCGGATAACCGAATGCAATCTCTGCTGGATACGTCACCGCAAAACCATACGATAAAGATAGATTAGGATTTATATTTAGATCAACTTAAAAATGGTCTGAAAGAGAAGACCTTGTCGAATAGGTACCGGAACTGATGGCAACAAATTATCAGACCAGGATTAGCCTTTAACCCGAGTGAATGATGTGAAATGTATTACTCGGGTCAGCGCGTGTCATTGCGTCTTTTTCAGTTTCAGAAACAGGAGCACCGAATAGGTTCCTTTTACATGCGCTGTCTCCGTAAGATCTTGGGCATTACATGGCAAGATAGGGTCACTAACGAGACAGTTCTAGAAAAATAGCACAGCTACCTAGCCTGACAGTGTTTCTTAAACAGAAGCGTTTACGTTGGTTGGGGCATGTGCACTGAATGGAACCCATTCGAATACCACGATGTTTTCTGTTGGGTGCGGTAGCTAATGCGAAGCGCGATGTCGGTAGACCTCTGCTTCGCTTTAAATACGGTACCAAGCGGTATATGGCCGCTTTTAAAGTTGACCACTGTAGCTGGGAAAAGCTCGCTAAAAATAGAGTTGAATGGCGCAAACGTGTAGTGGAGTGTCGTAAGATCTGTGATGAAGCCTGGTTCGGAGTAGGGGAGACTGGGTACAGTTGATACAATTTTGCTTTGAACGCTCGTAGCATGGCCATTTTGACACATAACAAATAACAAAACACATAAAATGAGAGAATAGACTTTTGTCTTCAAATACATCTCAGAATTAGAGGCTCAACTGCCATATTTACTAGTGAGGAAGAGTTTAATAAAATGATGTGCCACTGTTTCAACCGTACCCATACCAGGGGCGGTTGAAACAGCGATGGGTGTCAGTTGAAACATAAACAAATAAGTAATAAAAATCAGTTTCTTTATACATAATCAACAAGAAATGGTTAAATTCTAGTACGGCACCATTTCTATCAGTCTTAATAATTGTTTCGAACATAAAAAGAGCTCTTCTGCTCCGGTTTAAACTAACAAACTAACACGAATAAACAAAAGTAACTAAAAAATCAACAATCAGTCTCAATAATTAATAATATAAGATTTCCATATCTCAAATTATCTGTAGGAACAAAAACAAGCTGAACAGCAGCTGCTGTCTATAATAAAAAAAATACAAAAAAAAAAACATTTGTTAAACTTAACAATTTTTTTTAAAGTAAAATATAGATCCTAATCAGATTCGTCGCAATTGTGGCAAACATAATATCGCCCACCATCTGTACATTCTAAGTGAGACCACATTTTACAGCCTCCTTGACATCGTACCCATTTTTCTCCGGATCTACTGTCCGTGAACGCTCCCACACATATGAGGCAAAAATATTCATCTGCTTCCGATGAAGCTGGTGAATCGGCCTTCTTCTTCTTTGCTTTACCTTTAGACTTCTTCGCTGTAGTATCTTCAAGTATTTTCTTCTTTACCTGCTTAGATTTTTGTCGTTTCTGTCTATCTTCATGCTCTTTTCTTATAGCTTCTTTTTCCGGAGTGTCTGTGTAAATAGTAGACTTTTTTGTGTTGCGAGCTTTATTTGTTGTTTTCCGGGGGGCAGCTTTTGGATATGGCCGTATTATTTCAGGTGTAAACACAGGTTGTTTGCTTGTAGACGGCTGCGGTGATGATTGTTGAAGACTGACGTAACTTTGGCTAGAAGGCAACCTCAGAGCAGCAGTAGCATCTCTAGGAGAAATATTTGATTCCGGTTGTATAGCTGTGTCTTGTAACTGATGACGTACACCTGCACAACTTTGTGTGGGCGGCGTCGTTAAATCTTCAAAGTTTTGTGGGATATTAGTCTCTGTATTCTGTATCGGGGCTACGTGTTGTGGCACGTTTTCAGACATAGAAGCTTCGTTCAACAAGGAAGGTGACAGCGGTGGCGTCTCCTCGTCAGGTGCTAGAACAACTATTTCTTCCGGTGCAAGTGCGATTACCTCCACTGGTGCAAGTGTAACCACGTCTTCTACCGCATCATTCGGGTTTGGCCTGTCCGTTACGAATGACGGAGCAAAATCCAGATCTTGAAACAAATTCCGGTTGAAAGGGTATATTCCAGTCTTACGGAACCCAGCCTGAATATTCGACTGTGTCAGGGCAAGTGGCATTGCAGTTTTTATCATTCCAGGGATGTCATAAATGGACATAGTTTTTCCAGGATTATTGCGCATCCAGGCATCAGCGGTAGAGTTTATAGCTTTTTTTAACGGGCCGTAAACAGATCGATCTAAAGGCTGCAACTTGTGCGAGCAGTGGGGTGGAAATGAAAGTAAAACGATACCGTTTTCTTTGCAGAAATCCAGAGAATTTATGTGGACGTGGGAAGAATGA